>CM052899.1:107235936-107261534 GCA_028534135.1 Potos flavus
AGGTGATTTTTCTTCCTGGAGGCTATAAGCCCAGCTGAAACCCAGGAATTATTTTACGAAAAAGCAAGGGGACACAGATATTCAACACTGTTTCCCATCATCTTGCACAATGTCTAGCACATAAATATACCCACTGACTTAATATTTTGGGAATTTATGTTCTAGCTGCATCAAGTGTGTTATCTCATTAAACCTCACACCAATCCTCTGAATCATGCTTTCTTTTAACTGTTTTAGAGAGGAGGAAACAGAAGTCCAGAAAATGTAAGAGACTTGCCTATAATCATGCACTGAAGTAGGATGACAGCCCAAACTTTGAATTTTAAAGACGTTCCATGTTTCTCAAGAGTAATGACAGTTTTTTTATAGCTTTGTATGGAATCTGCCATGGACACTACCTGTATCTGTGTCCGTTCTCATTGTTCCTGGATGGAAACTGCTTTTAAGAAACCCATGTATTATACTTTATCGTTTCTGCCCTTCTTGGCCTACTAATTTGCCAGCTTGGTGCTACCAACTGCTTCTGCACCTGTGTGGTTCTCATAATTTTTTTCTAAACTGAGTGGAAGAATTAAAATCACATAGATAGAGATGTTTAAATGATGTTGGTGATGGTGCTGGGCCATCTACCTATAGACCTATGATTCATGCTTACTCTCTGCATCAAAATATAGATTGGACATAATTTTTACCTGTGATATTTATTAAATAACTCCAATGATGTCACAGAGAAATCCTGAACTTAGAAGTTACCTAACAGGAATCTATAAAACTGAGATCAGTGTCCTATATCTGAGGTTATGTGGCAGAGAAGCAAAGCAAGGAAATTTTATCTCTGAGTCTCCATTCTTTCATTTAGTTCATTGAGCCATCTGGCTGCCTTAATTTCCACCCACTACTTGAAATATGTGTTTATAGAAATAAATATGAAACTGCAACTAAAGTAATATGAAAACTGCAAATGCAAAAACATGATACTAACAAATACAAAAGTCTGTGTTCTAGAAGCAATTAATTACTCCGTCAACACCAGCTTCAGTTGTTAGAGTTTATAACTTCATTGAAAATATATATATGTTCATGGGTAGACCACTATTGTAATAAGTTCTTTAATTTTTAAATCCCTTGCCAGTGACTATAGTACTTGTCTTTCTTAGATGAACATTTTATATTATTCTTTGAGTGAAAATTTCATTAAATGAAAAAAATGGAAGTCAATAAAATAATATCCTATTTGTACATCTAAATATTTTAAAGGAGATTTTCCCTTTTGGACTAAAGACTATTGGAGTGGTCATACTCTTTTTTTTTTTTTTTTAGGTTGAAATTCCAAATAACTCTGGTAAAGTTGAAATCTTTTTTGTTTTCTTTAGTTTTGGGAAATTAGACCTACAAATCTAACATACTAGGTAGCTTCAATTTCTACTAGGATGTTTTAGTAGTAGAAGAGAGTTCTATGCCCCTGTATAGGATCACTAATAAACATAGTAAGAACATTGATGAATATAATAATAGAAATAATTTCACCCAAGATTAACTGAGCAATTTGTTAGGCAATAGCAGCAAGAAAACACAAACTATGCACGCACACACACACACACACACACACACACATAGGCATACACACATGCACACACACACACACACACACACACATAATTCTGTGCTATCTTCACAACCATTTACTAATGTAGTACTTTTGAGTGTTGTTAGTCTTCTGCTTGAATAGAAGACTATGCTTCAATCTACCAACCTTCTAATCTACTGAAAAAATGAAAGGACCTTGAAAATGTTTTTTCATTGGTGAGTTATAGGTGCTTTTTGGATACCTCATGGAAGCTGCAGACATATTTATGTCTGAATAATACTCTATCACATGCATTTTTGTGGTAGGGTGGTATTAAAAAAGGTGAATAAGTGATGACTCCTTCTCTTAAAAATTTCATTGTCTACTTAGGAAATATAAACAAATACATTACAAAATGGCAAGCACATTTGGTAATTATTTTCCATTATCATGAAGAACCATTACTCACACAGCTCTTTCTATGTAAAGAGATATAAGAGGGGTGCCTAGGTGGCTTAGATGGTTGGGTGTCCACCGTTGGCTCAGGTCATGATCTTCAGGTCCTGGGATGGTGCCCCACATCAGGCTCCCAGATGGCTCGGCGGGAGCCTGATTCTCCCTCTCCCCCTTCCTCTCCCCCTGCTTGTGTGCTCTCTCCATCTCTCTCTCTCAAATGATTAAATAAAATCTTAAATAAAAAAAAAATAAAGAGATATAAGAGAAATAACATGAAACTAGGGAGTAAGTATATATATACCAAGTATATATATGTGTGTGTGTGTGTGTGTGTGTGTGTGTGTGTATACATATGTATATATATATATATATATATATATATATATATAGTAAAGCATCAAAATCCTAGGGGTGTATTTAAAGAATTTAACACAGTGATTTGAACAAACTTAAATATATTCCTTTACTGTAAAGGAACTGCTTTAGTATAAAGTCAGAACTGCTAATATACTAATTTACATCACGTAACTCCGAATTTAGTGTGGAAGTAGTTCCCACTCCTCCCTCTTAAAAAAATATTTATTTATGTATTTGTTTGTTTGTTTATTTGTAGAACTGTTGAGGCTATTGTTCCACAGACCAGAGAAACGCAGGGACTATGAAAGACGTTTAAGTCCTTTATCTCTTTAGAAAAGTTCCTAAATTCAATATTTTAAATGGGCCAATATTCGTTTTAATGTACTTTATAAAATTTAGTCCATTTATTAAAAAATTATTATATTATATATATTATTATTTTGAATCTATTTTTGTGTATGGTGTAAGAAAATGATCCAGTTTCATTCTTCTGCATATGCTGTCCAATTTTCCCAATGCCATTTGTTGAAGAAACTGTCCTTTTCCCATTGGATATTCTTTCCTGCTTTGTCAAAGATTAGTTGATCATAGAGTTGAGGGTCCATTTCTGGGTTTTCTGTTTTGTTCCATTGATCTATGTGCCTGTTTTTGTGCCAGTACCATACTGTCTTGATGATTGCAGCTTTGTGATAGAGCTTGAAGTCCGGGATTGAGATGTCACCAGTTTTGGTTTTCTTTTTTCAACACTCCATTGGCTATTTGGGGTCTTTTCTGGTTCCATACAAATTTTAGGATCATTTGTTCTAGCTCTGTGAAAAATGTCGATGGTATTTTGATAGGGATTGCATTGAATATATATATTGCTCTGGGATAGCTTAGACATTTTAACAGTATTTGTTCTTCCAATCCATGAGCATGGAACATTTCCATTTCTTTGTGTCTTCCTCAATTTCTTTCATGAGTGTCTTGTAGTTTTTAGAGTCCTTTTAGTTTTAGAGTACAAATCCTTTACCTCTTTGGTTAGGTTATTCTTAGGTATCTTATGGATTTTGGTGCAATTGTAAATGGGATCAATTCCTTAATTTCTCTTTCCTCTATCTCATTGTTAGTGTATTTAGAAATGTAACTGATTTGTGCATCGATTTTGTATATGTTTATTTTATTTTATTTTATTTATGTATTTGACAGAGAGAGACACAGGGAGAGAGGGAACACAAGCAGGGGGAGTGGGAGAGGGAGAAGCAGGCTTCCCACAGAGCAGGGAGCCCAATGCAGGGCTTGATCTCAGGACCTTGGGATCATGACCTGAGCCGAAGGCAGATGCTTAATGACTGAGCCACCCAGGTGCCCAATTGTATATGTTTCTTAATGGTTTCTGTGTGTATTACAATATACATTTATGGCTTGTCTTAGTATACTGGTATAATATTTTACCACTTCAAATAAATTGTAGACATCTTACTTGCAGTTGGATCCCTTTACTTTCCCCAATTTTAAATATCATTGTCTAAATATCAGGAATTGCTATATTTTTGTTGGAATTATCAAATATGATTTATAACACCCATGAGAAAAAGGATAGTCTATTGGATGTATTTATATTTCTGCTACATTATCAGCAGGTAATGCCTCTTGCTGATATTGTTAAGTTTCCCTGTTGTTGTTGACAGCACTTCCAAGAGATCCAGGGCAGAAACAAGTCTATCTGGGTTGCCTTCTCTTACTAAATTGGAAGTCAGCAAAGTCATGCCTACGTTATCTTATTCTGGTTGGAAGTCACCCTGCTGCTCTGTTCCTCCTCCAGTCTGTGGTATCTAGCCATTCTTATCTTCCTCTTTATGCAATTCAAAAATCTCGCTTGGTTGTTTCTCACCTGGTTTCCAGGGCTTATAATTTCTACTTTATGGGGAAGAGTGGGGGAAATTATATCTAGGCCATATTGTTTAGCTCAGAAGTATGACACACTATTTGAAAACATCCGTAACACCTTCTTCATAATATACACCCAAAATGTATTTATGAAGTAAATGCATGAAGGAAGCCAAACTACAATTTGTTGATGTCAAACCACAAATACTTCTTGAAAGTTACTATAAATGATAAGCTTTTGTTTTGTTAAAATTGGTATTGTGGCTAAGAAAAAATAAAACTCTAGTCTACTGGTTTGTTTGTTTGCTTGTTTTCCCATCTCTTAATGGATTCTAGCTATTGGCCATTCATCACTGATATGCCTTGGTTAACTTAGTTGATCCGCTTATTGCTCAATTACCAATCACAAGTGCTAGATACATCTATCTCACAAGGGCTTGATCAAGACAAAACATCCTGGCAACAATTAAGTTGAATGTGGTCTTTGCTCATGGGATTATAAAATCAGAAATATGATCATGGATCCAAAGTTGGTAACACAAGAGAATGATGACAAGAAGCCCAATCCCGGGTAGTTCGGATCATGGGTGCAAACATTACTCAGAAGGTCAGAAGCTGAAAAGGTCAGGAACGTGTTGGAAAATTGAATGGTCCAATCCATGAGAAGGGTTTCATACAGATACCATATGTGCATTTCATTTCAACTGAGCACCAGGGACAGCAACAATTTCCACACAGGTCACCTTATACCTGAAACATGTATCAAATCTATGGCTCATGTCCTGATAACAAAAATATCACTAAAGTAATATCAATAAATACAATTGAAAGGAGATGTTTCCAAACACTTAGCTCCTTTTGATGCCATCATTCCATGTTCATTAGCATAAAACATCAACTCTTTCAATTTATCACCAAATGAAACCTCTTGCGGGGTAATTTTGCATGTTTACAGTCTCACGTTGCAGAATTGCAAACCTGCAGTATCTTGTTTGTGTGCATTATATATATATATATATATTTCATTTACTCCTAGTGATTAAATGATTTTCACAATTTATAACATAAAATACAAACAAATATTACAAATAACTTCAAGCTCCCTATGAAGATGTTAAATGATTTTAATAAACATTTCATCTTAATATTTGTAATGTTTTTGCTATAAAACCAGAGGTATCCTATGGTGGATAATATTACTTTCTACTCTAGGAATCACAGTTTCCATCCTAAATTATAGAGGTATAAGTAAAAAGATTATGCAGGCATACGTAGTCAGTCTTGAAACTCTCATATTATTTGGTGGTTTGCATGAAAATCCTTAAATGTTACCTCATTTTAGTGTATTCATTTGACTACTAAAATTGAGTATATCAATTAGATACCTTTAACAGTATGCAGAATAAATGTTATTCATCATCAAATGCTTTGGCAAATCCATTAGATTCTAATTATACTTTAATTGTACTGAGTAGCAGGTAAAGTGTGTGGTTTTCATTCTTCCATAGCAAGAACTACATTAAAATCTTGCTGAAAAGGCATTCTCTTTGCATTTAACTCATGTTTCAATAAAAATGTTGACTAGATATAACAAATAAATTGTCTAATGAGAGGGATATTTTCAACTAACAAGATTAAAAGAGGCTGAATTTAGCAAGTAGTACATATGTAATATAATGAGGCATTATGCATGGTCTTTCCTATCTGGCTTAATTGGTTCAAGCACTCACTACTGACTGATTTCTCAATTTGGGAAAAGTAATTCTGTTCTCATTACTAGCATAATACTCACCCAATAAAATTGTTCTGAGTCTCTTTTATTGCTTTACCAATTTGGGGGAAGGAAAGGAAAATATCTTTGTAGAATTCCAGCTTTTGGAAAATTAATAAACCCTCTGAAAATTGCTCCACATGATAGAAAAAACACTGTTATCTCCAGAGATTGCATTTTCATCTACAAAAGTTTTCAAGATGCAAATCAGACAAATAATATTTTGTTTGTTAAATTGAGTGGTTTATTTTGTCTTTGTAACCACTAGCAGGCACACGTGGACTGAAGAATTCTTAACTGAATATCTTTCCACAAAAGTTATTCCAGACACCACTCTGATTACAGTTATCAGTTAAAACTGTGCAGCTACTTTTTTAATAATATATGAAAGATTTCTCTTCATTCTGGGACTTCAAATTAGACCCATGAAATACATAATTAAAACTGAAAACAAAACAAAAAAATCTATGAAATAAACTGCATATAGTGTACTAATTAAACATATACATACCAAATTATATATAATATCAATATATAACTATAATGTTGTCTTGATATTAACAACCAAATACAACTCACTAAGAAAAAAAGGAAAGTCTTATCTGTATATGACAATCCTTTTTTAAAAATTTTTTTTATTATGTTATGATAATTCTTAATAAAGTTTCTCTTTTTTTTTATTTTGAATTATGTTAATTGTCTTAAATGTCCTCTAGTCACATCATTGTTCCAGAACTGATCTAAAAGCTGGAAAACTTCAGTTTTGTTTTTCCCTCAGTAGTTCAAACTTCAGAATTCAGGTGTGCAATCTTCTTTGCTGCCAATTACAATGTTAGTGATAAGTGTATAATGCTTTGCAGTCATGTAATCAGCGCAATGACAAAACTTAAGGAAATTAACTTCCCTATCCTTGCACTTTATGTAATATTTTCTATGATTCTGTTACCTCGGAATGGCTTTTCTGAAGTGTTAGCTTCACATGGCATGGTGGTGATTGGAGTAGGAGATAAAGATTGTTGAAGTCTATTTTTATATTTGAAGAAAGATGCTTATCTCCTTGAACTAGATAACTTAGAAAGTCCACATTATGCTGAAGTCTAAAACTTTCTATACTACTCTCCGTTTTCTCCATTAACTCTCTGATCTCATCATTCATCATTTCTTTCCCTTCTTTTGTCTACTCCACTCTAACTACCATGGCCTCCATGTTGCTCTCCTGCCTCAGGGCCTTTGCACCAGTTGGACTCTTTGACCTCTACTCACAGTTTTCTCTTTTACTCCCCCAGATCTTCATATGACTTGCTCTATCAGTTCTTTTAAGTGTTTGTTCAAATGCCTCCATGAGGACTTCCCTGAGAATCCATTTTAAATTATAAACTCTTCTTCCACAAACCAGCACTTCTTATCCACTTTCCTGGCTTTATTTTTATCCATAGTACATAAAAGTTTTCAATATGGGACACCTGGGTGGCTCAGTCATTAAGCATCTGCCTTTGGCTCAGGTCATGATCCTGGGGTCCTGGAATCACACCCTGCATCATGCTCCCTGCTCCATAGGAAGTCTGCTTCTCCCTCTCCCACTCCCTCTGCTTGTGTTCCCTCTCTCCCTGTGTCTCTGTCAAGTAAATAAATAAAGGCTTAAAAAAAAAAGAAAGCTTTCAATATGCTGTATAATTAATTCACTAACTATTTGTGCATGCTCGGTCTACCCCCATAGTAACTTGAGCTCCACAAAGACAAATGTTTTTCTCTATTTTGTTTACTGCTATATCCCCAGTGTCTGGAAAAATATCTGGTGCAAGATAGGTGCTCAATAAACATTTCTGGAATAAATGACTGAAATGCCAGATAAAATTTGAAATTGAGTATAGACTGTAGTGAAGGAAAAAATATTACTTCTAATACAATGCGTTATATAGAAACATCCAAGGAAAGTTATTAAAACTTCCAAAGCCATGAGAATATCATTAAAAACAGAATTTTCAACAAAGTTCAGAAGACTCAGGAACATGTAGGTTTAAATGTATTTTTATAGTAAAGTATAAACATAGATACAGAAACATGCTAATAAATTTAATCATCTGAGAGAGAGGACCATTGAAACAGATGCTTTAATTTTTCATCTCAAACTGATAATTATAAGAGTCACATTTCCAGCTGAGAGATGAATAATCAGGAGAATATTTATCCTCATTAGTATTTCTCCATCAGTTAGAAAAAGTTTGCTTATTTGATGTTTAGCGAAATTCCCAATATCTATGGAAAAGTTTCAACCTTTTATCTTTCTTTACTATTATCATATGTCCTCTAGTTGTAATAAGATGTATTGATTTCCTGTGGGTTTTGATTTTGTTATATTTTTAGTCATTTATTCACATAATATGTGTTGTCTGTTTTTAATAGATTCTGATTCTTCAATGCATTGCCTTAACAAGAATTTTTCTTATAATTCCTATCAACATTTATGTATTAGATAGTATATACCACTTCTCTAACCACAAAACAAAAAATTTGTTAATAAGTAAGGAATTACAAAATGTGACAAGAAAACCAAGATAGAAAAATATTGTAAAAGTAGTAATGTGGGTTGAATGATGTCCCTTCAAAATTACTATATAACAGTCCTAGCCCTTGGTCCTCAGAATGTGAACTTTTTTGAAGATTTGGTCTTTGCAGAAGGAATCAACTTAAAATTAGGTCATTATAAAATGAAGACATTTGCGGAGAGATTTGCATACAGGTAGAACACATATGGACATGAAGATGACGATCCAGGAGCTAGGAGAGAGGGCTGGAACAGTTCCTAACCTTACAGCTCTCAGAAGAAATCAACCCTACCTACCGCTTGATTTTAGATTTCTAGATTCCAGAACTGTGAGACAGTAGTGTCTGTCATTTCAACTACCCACTCCATGGCACTTTGTTACAGCATTCTGTAAACTATTTTTTAAATTTCCATTTATATCTAAGAACAAATATGTCATTTAAATAATATTTTAAATTTAGTTTAAGGTCAAGCTGTGTTTGAAAGATAGAGGTGTTTCTAAACTGCTAAAAAGGAAAGGTCAATAAAGAGATGCTTTTCTCCTTTTGCTCGGTAAATCATTAAGATAATTTTAAGTCAGTTATATGTTAATACCCACATTAATAAGACAGATACCTTGAAAATTCCCATTCTAGAGAATTGGTCATGCCATCGGCAATAATCTTTTTCAGGATAGTCTGTAATGTGAGATAATTCCAAAGAGAAACACTTAAACATTTGATTCCCCTAGTTTTCAGATACGAATTGCAATAACTTATTTAGCTAGCAGATCACAAAATGAAAGGGGTTCACCCTAACTAATAAATGGACTTGTGCACCATATGAACCTCCCACATGAAAATCTGAAAGAAATTGACACAAGCTAGGCAGGCACGGGTCCAGGCGTCCCTTGAGACAAATGTGATCACTGCCCCTTGGGGACTGTTCTTGTCCTTAAGCCTCATAATGTAGAACCATCCCCATGCTCTCTTTTTTCTTTCTCATAGCCAAGGCTGAATCGGAACAGAAGCTAAAAAAGAAGATGAATTATGGTAAAAAGAATTGTTGTGATTTCTTCTTCACTTCTTTTCTGAAATTGCTGAATTTCTAAATAGGTTGAGTAGTTACAGCTCCTAAAGCTGTCAAACAGTAAACTGTGTAACAGAAGGATTCTGGTGTCCAAACACTGTGGATCAGCTTCTTAAACTCTTTGAATGAGTCTAATGCATTTATTTATAGATTGTAAACAGAAAGATTTCTTTCCGTCACGTATTTGTAGTGACAATCATATAAGATCCTATAAAAGTAATTTATAAGCTATGAGGAACTGTATAAATATTGACTATAAATATATAGATTTAATTAAAATCTATTTAATTACATTAAATAAAATCCTAATTATTAGAGTGATGTCATATTTAATTATAATTGAATTAATTTTCTTAGGGCTCTTTACTGAATTTGTTTCAGTTACAATATTGAAAATCAGCAGTGCCCTGATGGTTCAAAATGTAAGCCTGTATAAATACAATTGTTCTTACATTCATACTAAAGTACTTGAGAGAAAGTTCTAGAGCCAGATTATCTGGGTTCAAATAACACCTCTTCTACTAATTACCTGGGAAAGTTTTTAAGTTTGCTCAACAATAGGATGGAAAGGTCATATGTAGGAAGGAAGATTAAATGAGGTAAAAAATATAATATATTGCACATAACTTTACAAATAATAAAAACTAACTAAACAAACAAAAACCTAAACATTGGTTTTTGGTTTATTATGGTGTCATCCTTATTAATATGACTTATATTGAATTTTATTCTAAAATAAAATATTCTTAACTAACTTTAGAATCACCTTTCAACCAAACCCTTAAAATAATAAGAGTTATTACTTTTTTTTAAAAGGAACAAATCTAGTCAAGCTTTTATAAGTGTTTGGAAGATGGACTTTTATGATGCATTCAAATAAGTATATAGTTTGAAGGGAAATTGGCAAGGGATAAAAGAGACACAAGAGAGGTCCTCCAAGGATCACTTTCGGAAAAACATTCTGAACAGAAGGAAAAACTCATGGACGAGAATAAAGAGCCGCGGAGATTTTGCTTTCCCTGTAATAATAAGCAAGAAAAACACAATGAAAGAAGATGGTGCACCTAAATCAACAGGAGCCACACCACAAATCCAAAGGGGCTTTATATGTAATAGGAATACATTGAAACTCTATTCTGATGCTAAAGAAGTAAGTCTTAACAGAAGAGTGTAATGATTATACTTGAATTAAAAACCCAAACCCTCTCAGGGCAATGAGGAGGTTTCATTTGAATACAATTCTGAAATCAGCATGGCAAAGATGGAAAATGGAAGAGGTTGAAAACATAAAGAGCAATTAAGATATTATATTAAAAGTGCAGATCAGAGATGGTTTACTGGGATAAATTGTGCCCCCACCGATTATCAGGTCCTAATATGTGGGACCTGTGATGTTTATCTTTAATGGTAGTTTTTCAGATTATTCTGGATTATTTGTGGATCAAAATGCCATCGAGAGTGTTGTTATGTAGGAGAGGCAGAGGGATCTGGTACACACAGAAGAGGAGTAAGTGTGACCATGCAGACAGTGATTTGAGTGATGTGGCCACAAGATAAGGAATGCCTAGTAGACATCAGAAGCTGGAAGAGGCAAGGAACAGATTGTCTCCTAGAGCTTCTGGAAAAAGCACAGTGCTACTAAGAACATAATTTCATCTTACTGAATCAGATGTTAGATTTTTTTAGACCCCAGAACTCTGAGAGAATAAATTCCTATTGTTTTAAGCTGCCAGATTTGTCCAAATTTGCTTCAGTGGCCCTTGGCCATTAGAAACTAATATAGATATCCAGTAAGTTTTATTATAGATGACAATTCTAATTATCTGGTTTTGACTTTGTTTTTTAAGATTTTATTTATTTGACAGAGAGAAATACAATGAGGGAGGGGAACACAAGCGGAGGGAATGGGAGAGGGAGAAGCAAGCTTCCCAAGGGCAGGGAGCCTGATGCGGGGCTGGAGCCTGATGCGGGGCTCAATCCCAAGACCCTGGGATCATGACCTGAGCCGAAGGCAGACGCTTAACGACAGAGCCACCAGGTGCCCCACCCTTGGTTTTGACTTTTTGTTCACTGGGTTGAGAAGGCTTTTCAGTTCCTCATACAAAAATAAATAATCTATGAATCTTTTCATTATTTATTTAGCAGTTTTGACAATCAGGGATGATTGTCCCTGATGACAAGGATGATGTCAGTTGAGCATCTCACTCTTGTCGTGGGCTCAGGTCATGATCTTACGGTTGTGAGATTGAGCCCCGTGTTGGGCTCCACACTCAGCAGGGAATCTGCTTGAGATTCTCTCTCTCCCTCTCCCTCTGCTCCTCTCTGCATTCTCTTTTTCTCTCAAATAAATAAGTAAATATTTTTTAAAAAGTTTTGACAATCAAATAAAGCTTGAGAGTTGAATAAGGGGAGCTGAACACAGGGGCTGTGAGTCAATTCTATTTACTATGATGTGAATTACTGTGATATTGGTAAAGAATACCATTAGTCACTTTTCTTCAGTTTTAAAGACTTTTGCTGACTAGTTTCTTAGGAAAATAGAAAACACTGTCTAGTAAATGACTCATTCAATCCATATGTATGAGAAATAATTAATTTCATAGCAAGAAGGTATTTATATAGTGTGTAAGTATATAGACTATATAGATTATATATATATACATACACAGTATATATATAGGCTATATATACTGTATATACAGTATATATATAGTACAGTGCCCTATAAGAGTACCCATATCTCTCTGCTTTGGAAAGTATTCCACCTTTTTTTCCTTCATGATGACCCTTACAAAGTTGATGTTAATTTTTATTTTTAATTGTATTTATGTATCTGTATTTGTGAGATTGAGTTCTAAGAAACTAATAGGTACCAATGTTGACAGGTATTTGGTGGCAATGCTCTTTAATCAACCCAATGTCCAAATAGTGAGTGCTCAGTCTAACCCTATTTCACCAATGATCAGTACGTAGAGGTCTTTTTTTCAAGTATGTAAGCATTATCACTTAAGATCAGTACCTAATGTGTGATCTAATCCACATCAAGTATCTCTTTCTCAGGAATCTTCCAATAATGATTATTCTTTTATAGATCCTGGATTTTCCTCACATTTATCTCTATGGGATATTTCCAATCAAATTTAACCATGCTAGTAGTTTTCCAATTTTAAAGACAAAAATACCCCTCATCCTGACTTACCCTCTAATTAAAATCACAACCTTCTTCAGCAAAGAGACTTACTGTCATTATCACCACATCCTTCCCTACACACATTGGTCAGTGAATTGCAATGTCGTTTTGTTATTTTCTGCAGCCTTTTCCACTGCCAATGCACAAAATGGCCCTAAGAGAGGTAATGATGACTTTGAGTCACTCAATCTGATGGATATTTTTCATACCAGATCTACCTACATAGATGTATACATACCACATCCTACTTGACTCTTAATTTTATTCTAGAGTATTCATAATACTCTCTTACCATACTCTATTGGCATCCTCGAAACCACAATCCCGCAACCTTTATTTTTATACTTCATGTCTTACTTACTGCTCCTTTGTAGTCTCTTCTACTGACCCACCAGCATTGACCCAAAATACGTATGTTAGAACTTTGGCAATCTAGCTTATTAGCTGTATTTAATCTTAATTCCATATTTTCTTATCCCTATCCACAATCTCAGTTACAACCTGTCCACAAATTCCAAATATATTTCTTCTGTCAAGAGCTCTTCTCTGAGTTCAAATAGCTGACATTCTCACAGGCCTCTCCATTTTTTTAAAGAGCTTTATTGAGATAAAATCACATACCATGCAATTTCTCATTTATAGTTCACAATTCAATAGAGTTTAGTGTATTCACAGATACGAACAACCAGCACTACAATCTAATTTTAGAACATATTTATCTCAAGCACAAATCCTGTATACTCCTTAGCCATCACCTACCTATTTCTCCATCCACTCTTTAAGCCCTACAGAACCACTAATCTACTCTCTGTCCCTGTAGATGTTGCCATTCTGGCTATGTCAGATGAAGGAATCATAATATTTAGCCTTGTGAGAGTGGACTCTTTTACTCAGCATAATATCTTTACAGTTCATCCATGTAATAACATGTATCAAATCTTCATCATTTTTATGGCTGAGTAGTATCCTATTGTATATATATACCACATTTGTTTAGCATTTGTTACTTGGACAATTTGCTTGTTCTCACCTTTTGGCTATTATGAATCATGCTGCTATAAATTTTAATGTACAAGTTTTTGTGTGGATGTAGGTTTTCATTTCTCTTAGCTATATACCTCACAGTGGAATTACTGTGTCATATATACTCTATGTGCAATTATTTGATTATTTCTCAAATTGGCTGCACCATTTTACATTCCCACTAATAGTGTATGAAAGTTCAAATTTCTCCACATCTTCACCACCACTTTTATAATCTGATTTTTTTATTCTGGCTATCTTAGCAGATGTGAAAAGGCCCCTCAAATTTGACATGCCTGCCTGAATCTAAACTTATCATCTTCCCCAGCCATTAAATCTGGTTCTCCTTCTGGGCTCCATATCTCAGTGAATGGTATTAGGTTGTTGTTTTTTAATGCAAAATTTAAAAATGTTGATTATTTTTATTGAGGTTTAATTGACATATAATGTATTAGTTTCGGGTACATAATATAATGATTCAATATTTGTATATATTGCAAAATGATAACCACAAAGTCTAGTTAACATCCATCACATGGTATTAGTTTTTTAAGCTAGAAAACTAGGAATAATCATTGGTGGTCCCCTCTCCTTCATCATCCAAATGTTATTTATCCCAGAACCCTGCTCATTCCATTTCTTAACTGCCTATTGAATTCGCTTTTTTCTTTCACCATGATGTCTACCTTAGTTCAAACTGTCATCACAGCTCACCTGGACCAGTGCAGACCCTTCTAATCAGTCCTCTCAGATCTATTCTTGCTCTTTTTTGATCCATTTTCCACAGGGAAGTGACATTTTTCAAAGAAAAGTGTGAGTAGGGGCGCCTGGGTGGCTCAGTGGGTTAAAGCCTCTGCCTTCAGCTCAGGTCATGATCTCAGGGTCCTGGGATCGAGCCCCGCATTGGGCTCTCTGCTCAGCAGGGAGCCTGCTTCCCCCTCTCTCTCTGCTTGCCTCTCTGCCTGCTTGTGATCTCTTTCTGTCAAATAAATAAATAAAATCTTTAAAAAAAAAGAGTGGGGCACCTGGGTGGCTCAGTGGGTTAAAGCCTCTGCCTTCGGCTCGGGTCATGATCTCAGGGTCCTGGGATCGAGCCCCGCATTGGGCTCTCTGCTCAGCATGGAACCTGCTTCCCCCTCTCTCTCTGTCTGCCTCTCTGCCTACTGGTAATCTCTCTCTCTCTGTCAAATGAATAAATAAAATCTTAAAAAAATTAAAAAATTAAAAAAATTAAAAAATTAAAAAAAAGAGTATGTCACTCTCCTGCTTAAAAATCATCATTAGTTCTCCATTGTTATTTAGATAATGAGAAGACTCTTAAATTAACCTGCAAGCTTCAGCATGACCTGGACCAGCTAATCTCACCACCTCATATGTATCTCTTATCTCCTTATTAGCCTCGTGATTCTTGATTGATCTTCATCAAGCTGTGTTCCTAACCACCTCAGGACTCCTTTATGGTCAGTTCCCTATAACTTCCAGATTTTCAACCACTCCTGTCTCTCTGGACTCAATTTTTATTCTTCCTGAAAAGTTTAGTTAAATTGTCATTTCTTCAAGAACAGCTCCCATTATACACTTTCTTGGCAATATTTTCATACATATAACATTTACCAGAAGAGAAATCAAATTCTTAATTGCACAATGAAGGTTAATTTATTCTATCACTAAAGTGAGTTTTGTGAAGGAAAGTGGGTGAATGTCTGCCTTATTGTCTGCTCTAAATCCAGTGACTAATTTAGAAAATATGTGTGTTGCATGGTTAAATAAATGAATAGTGTTCTTACATAAAAACAGACATATATAATTTGAAGAGTTTGCAAGCTTCACATGACTTTTTACACTTCAAACATTTGCCTTCAAAAAATTATCAAGTAGTGGGGCACCTGGGTGGCTCAGTGGGTTAAAGCCTCTGCCTTCGGCTCAGGTCATGATCTCAGGGTCCTGGGATCGAGCCCCGCATCAGGCTCTCTGCTCAGCAGGGAGCCTGCTTCCCCTTCTCTCTGCCTGCCTCTCTTCCTACTTGTGATCTCTCTCCTCTCTCTCAAATAAATAAATAAAATCTTTTAAAAAAATTATCAAGTAGCTTATCGTGATGCTGAATTATAATCCAAATGACTATTGCAAAAAGCTACAATCCTTCTTCTTTCTAATTCTTTAAATCTCTTGACCTAGATGTGCTTTATAGGAACAAGAAGCAAAGTTGGACTCTTAACAGCATATTTAGCAATATCCCAAGAAAGAAATAAAAGATACCTGTGCAATTCGATGCAATCATGTGTGCTAAATATCACCATACATGTTCATGATACTTCTGTATCTGAGTTATTTCAATTTATATAGAACTAAAAGCTTATATGCACTCATCTGAGCACTGCACTAAGAACTGTGATTACACATTCATAAATATTTTTTTTCTGCCAGTCATTTTAAACACAATTCACTCCAGAAGCAATTGGCTCTATTTCTGAATCACTAGAATGGGTGAAGTGGTTACTTCATTTATTTAACTTGAACACATTTCAGTTTTAGCAATTTTATTAACAATTATTCATTTAAATTACATAGATACAATTTTAATAAAAAAAGTCCAATATATTATCCCTTCCCTCAAGTGTCATTATAATCAAATTTCCCAATTAATTTAGACTTGCATCTTGACTGAGCCGTTCAGACCACTCTGACTTTGAATGTCAAAGCTTTCTGGGTCAAACCAGAATATAGCTCATGATTCTGAGCTTTGTATTAGAAATCATGCTGTGAGGGGCAAAGAGGCTTCTTTAGCTGTGAAAATGTAGGGCAACATTGCACAAAGATTCTCATAGGGAATCATAGAAAGAAGTAATAAACATCCAGAGTAAAAAAGAAAAAGGTTTTATATCATACACACACACATACACACACACACAAAGGTTTTTCCCATCTCCTTAAACTTCATTAATGTAGCAACGATCAGCACACACAAATATATCTTTCTCTCTTTTTCTTCCTCCACCCTTGCATGTAGTAGAAGCTACAGAAGTATTACAAAATAATAAACAACACAAAAATCCCATTTACATTCAAAACATGTTCATAATTCTTGTTTTTCATAGAACATCGGATATGTGTGCAGTAAGGATTTTCAAAATATTTATAGTGTTTTTGGTCACTGATTTCTATTGAATCAACAGATTACTTAGATAAAAGTCCAGCAATTCGGATACTGTGACATGAGGCAAATAAAAATCTTAGCACTAAAATTTAAACCTAAAGAAATTAATTTCATTTCTGAATGAATAATTTTTATTTGTATGATGTAGTTTCAGAAGATAAAACAATTATTTACTGATATTAATATCTTAAAATGCTTTGATTAATTAGGCATTCTTGGTATCATAGTAATAGATGTCCCAGTAGAAAAAGCCAGAGTGAGTGGAGAAGATACTGTTTGCAGGCAGTATAGTTTCTAACTGAAGAAAGAGCAGAAGGTTTTGGTTTAAGGAGAACACAAAAAAAGCTCAAATACATAATAAACATATAACCACTATGTAGACTTATGTACCAAAATTGTAGGAAGTCAGAAGCAAATGCAATATAAGTAGCCAAAATGCATACAAATAATAATTAAATTTCTAAGAAACAGTGAGGGCAGCAATATCTTCAGTGCTAAGACAAAGACTGTATAGTTTTGTGTTTTAACTCCCTTTTTCCTTCTCTCTCTTCACCACACACACAGCCTCACTAAAGGGACTTATGCAGAATGTGATTCAGGAGGAAGAAAATTATTCCATAAGGAAGAATGTGTGTGTGTGTGTTTTTTAAAGAATAGTAAGTGAGGAAATTGCTTTTTCAAAATGTCCTGTATATTCTATTTTGCAAAATGGCTTTGTCTTTTGCCCTCATTTATCATTACTTATAATGCTATGAAGACATAGAAGTATGGAGCAGCACTTATTAGACTGCATATGTATGCTAAAATAAATTTTTCCAATCCTAGTCTATACCCCTCATCAATAACTTACTACAGTATGTCGTTAAATCCATATCCATGCCACTTTTATCCCCAATCATCTTCTTCATGTCAACATTCTTCTCTATGCATGTGTCTCATCTGTCCAGTCATGTCTAAGGAAAAGTTCACCTGCCCCTAGAGCTCATTGCTTTCTTTTTTCTTTTTTCTTCTTTTTTTTTTTTTTTGCTTTCTTTTTTCAAGAGCACTGATACTGCACTGATACTGCACTGATACTCACTTTGGTTCCTACTGTGAAACATTTCTCATCCCTTTTTTATCATTCAAGCACTCTCTGGTCATTTAAGTTTTTTATATCTCTTAGAACAACACTGATTCTATGCGTTGACTGTTTTTGTTACTTTATTTTTTCTGTGGCTGTACTCTTCAAATGATATATGTCTCTTACACCAATTGTCTCCCTCTCTCTCTCTCTCTCTCTCCCACACACACACACACACACACATACACACCCTTTTAACCTCTGTAAAATGTCTTCTGCTCCCATCCACAAAACTGGAACCATTCAAGGACATCTGGTCACCCACCAAATCTAATAACATTTTTAAATGACATTCTACTTTCCTTTTGTTCTCTATTTTATTCAGACAGTGACTCTTCTCTGTCACACACCTACAAAAACAAAACACTTTTATTACATGTTTCTCGATAAATTCTTTTCTCAGTCTCCTATCCCTTGAGTCTCAAAAATCACTTTATGTAAGGGATTTTTATAAGAGTGATTTCATCTTGAAAGAAGTTGGATTAGATAATCATTATCTATTATTAAATTCCTTTCTGAATTCTGAGCTCTCTGTTTATATTTGCATTCATCTGGATGTCTGTGAGACTAGGAAATACTTGATCATGACATTTACTTCACAGGCTTGTTGTTTGCAGTCAAAGAAATATTGTATATAAAATGTCTGGCAGATATTTAGCACTCAATAAATGCTAGATAAGATTATCACTGTTATTCTCTGCTAAATTCACAAATGGATATAAACTAGTTTCTTCTTTTGTTGTTGATCACTCCTACCATGCCAAAATATCCTGTGGCATTTTTTCAACACATCAATTATCTCCATCCAGTGTTGTGCTATCCAATAAACTTGATAAATTGTTCCAATTTTTTAAATGGCATAATATAAAGACCTCTTGAAATAGGTAACATATAGCACCAGAGTCAAATATCCACAGGTAATTATTTATATTAATGTTGGTATTTATATTGGTAAGGCCGATATTGATTTCCATTTATTTTCTATTTTGTTCATGCTGTATTTATGTAATGGTATTAATTGCATATGATTCCATGTATTCTACACTTCCAGATATATTTGAGCTATTAATAGCAATATTCTGAGTGCCTCAGATTGACTAAATGGACCAGATGCTGATCCACTTAACAGCAGCGAGGCCTTCAGCACACTTTTCCCCTTTTCTTGATTAATACTTCATACAAGACTGAATCAAACTCTTTCTAAAGTCAAGATAAATTGCATGTAATGCTTCTCCCTGATTTACTATCCCATTATTCTGTCAATAGAAAGATATCAGCTACTACTGTGACAGAAGTTGTTCTTTATAAAGCCCTGTGTGTTTCCCAGTACATCATTCTAGGCTAGGTATTTGAAAATGGGATTTTAGACTTTTTTTTTCCAAATTTTGTTACAGCTGTAATTTCAAGAGTCAGGCTTTTTGACTTTTTAAGAATTGTCCCCAAGAGCTCTCAAAGAAAGAAGTTAAAGACGAAAATTATATCAGACATTATTTTTATATCCTATCCTTTTAGATTTTTATAGCTGAATTAAACAATCCTAACGCACTTTTCACTTATTTACACTTTTTTTTTTCTTTTGCTCTCACAAATTCTGGGCTATCATCATTTTCAGATAACAATTGACTTTTTCTATAAATACATAAAGAAAATACTAAATTTTAGCAATACATTTTTTCGACGTGAGGAACACTTCTTTTACTTTTATCTTGTGGCTAATATAGTTTCAGAATGTCTCTCATAAACTTCATCTTTCCTTATGTGGATTTTCAAGTTTTTACCCATAAAATGATATCAGTACTCTTTTTTTTATATCTTGACCTACTTAATTTTTTCCATGATGATTCCAACTCAGCCCTGGTCTATTAACCAAGTTGTAGTTTTCCCATGCTATTAGGTTTGACCAATATTCTTTCATTATATCTATTTAAGCTTTTTTTTTTAAGATTTTATTTATTTATTTGACAGAGAGGAGAGAGAGCACAAGTAGGCAGAAAGGCAGGTACAGAGAGAGGGAGAAGCAGGCTCCCTGCCAAGCAGAGAGGCTCATGTGGGGCTCGATCCCAGGACCCTGAGATCATGACTTGAGCCGAAGGCAGAGACTTTAACCCACTGAGCCACCCAGGCACCCCTATCTATTTAAGTTTTAATGTCAAAAGATGATAAAGAAACAACGCTTTGATAGGGAACACCAGAAAACAATTCATCAGGTGAATCCATACATTGTTAATTAATGCCCTGCCATTCATTTTCTCCATTTTTACTTATAAGGGATTTATATTTATTTTAGCCCTGGCTTTTTGTACAGATGAATTTGCATAAGTATATAAATTAGCAAGAATAATTAAAATATTTTAAAATGAGATAAAAGAAAAATAAAATTGGGAAAGGGTAATAAAGCCAGAAAGACTGTAGATTAAAAAGCCTACTCTGAGGTGAGCCTTGTATTTAAGTATGAGCTTTTAGCTGACAACACAGGAAAGACCAATCAATTACCAAATATAAAACACACATGAAATCTTTAGGACAATGTTATTATTGTTTAAACTGATATTGAGGAAGAATTTCTAGTATACAGGGTCAATCTCACGGCCTGGTCCTTAGTAACTGTTCAAACATATTTGAAATGAATGAATAAAAAAAATGAGTGAATTATTAATTATAGTCATAATTATACAATCTCAATGACAAAGGCAGGAATAACTCTTAAAGACCTATTTTTCATGTGAGATTTCAACATTTCCTGATATAATACTCCCAAACTTTATTTGTTTAAGAGTAATTCCATAGTGAGGCCAGAAGCATTCACTCTTTGAAGTGGCTTTCTATGGAATAAATGTTAAAACAGCTAATTAAACAAGGCACATCTTTCAGGTACACCTTCATAACTTCTGAGGCAGTGAGTTTAAGATTGCTGCTCACCTGTACTCAAGTATGGGCCATGAGTTAAACAGCCAGATACTGGGAAACTGACCTGCTTTTGAAAAAAGTCAAGCAATTTGACACAGACATGAATGGAAAAAAGATCACCTCATTCAAATGAACCATTGTGTCCTAGTCAGCTCAGGTTGCCATTAAAAAAAAAAAAAAAAGCAAAAAACAAAAAACACAATAGACTGGGTGGCTTAATCAACAGACATTTATTTCTCACAATTCTGGAGACTGGAAGGTCAAGATGAGGGTGCCAGCACATTTGTTTCCCAGTCAGGGCTTGAAGATGTCTGCCTTTCTTCCCACGTCTTACATGGTAGATGGAGAAAGAGCTCTGGTGTCTCTTCCTCTTATTATAAGAAATAATCCCAACATAGGGTCCCCACCTATATGACCTCATCTAAACAGAATTACCCTCAAGACCTCCATCTCCAAATACCATCACATCGGAAATTAGAGTTTCAAAATATGAATTTTGGGGAAACATTAACATTCAGTCCATAATGCACAACAAATTTGTTCCTTTCCCAACAGAGATGGGCAAAAATGATTGAAAAATATTTCCTCTATTTAACTATCATTGGTTGGATATTTTGTCAACTTATTTCAATTCCCAAGATACCAATCCTAATCTTGCTAGCCCATAACAAAAAGGGCAGACATTCAATTGCCATGCACTGTTAAAATATTGAAACACTTATATTTTACTGTTAAAAATACTAAAATGGTGGTGCCTGTGTAGCTCAGATGGTTAAACATCTGCCTTGGGCTCAGGTCATGATCTCCACATCCTGGGATCAAGCCCCATGTCAGGCTCCTGGTTCAGTGGGGAGCCTGCTTCTCCCTCTCCCTCTGCCTCTCCCCCTGCCTCTGCTCTCTCTGTCTCTGTCTCCCTCTCAAATGAACAAATAAAATCTTTAAAAAAATACTAAAATGTTATGATTCCTGCTAATCTGATGCTATCTAGAGCCTCCTCTACCTAGACAGCTAGCAACTGTGGGTGATCTTCCACAATCCAGAAGTAAACACTAAACATTTGATAAAAAATTTGGGTAGTCCAAAACTCTTATATAAAGTACCTAATAAAAAAATTAAGTACTTAATAAAGGCTATTATTACCATCATTTTTAATTAAACGTTGTAATAAATATATTTCACAACCAATAAAGAACCAAGAATTCCAATGTTAGCTTATATGTTATAAAATATAACTCTCATCCATAAAGTCATCATAATCATCAACATCATCATATTTATTTTATTGTCCCTATTTTGCATCAAGTTTTCTCTTAACCACTTCACATTTGAATATTTAATCTGATGTTTACAAAAACATATGTGAATTAGGTGTTATTATGTTCATTTTACAGATAGTGAAATTGAAACAAAGATGTTAAATATTTGCTAATATGTGATAGAGTTTGGAACAGAATTTAAGTCTTCCTGACTCAGGAGATAGGACTCTATCAGTTATCTTGATTATATCTCAAATGAACCAAATGGAAAAGAGATAACCTATCCCTTTCCTCCATCCATGTCTTAGTAAAAAAAACCCAAAAGTCCAATTAGGTTAGGGTTTGAGACTACAAAATATTATCTTGCCCTACCTCAAATATTATGAAGAAGGTCACAAAATTTTATTTATTTATTTTTTAAAAGATTTTATTTATTTATTTATTTGTTTATTTGTTTATTTATTTATTTATTTAAGAGAGAGCATGAGAGAGGGCATGAGAGCACAAGCAGGGAAGGGGAGAGGATAGGGGCAAGGGGAGAGGGAGAAGGAGACTTCCCACTGAGCAGGAGGGAGCTTGATCTCAGTACCCCAAGATCATGACCTGAGCTGAAGGCAGATGCTTAACCTACTGAGCCACTCAGATGCCCCAAGTTCACAAAATTGTAAAAAGTATTGTTGTTTTTTTTCTGAAGCATAAGTGAAAATACTAAATGGGGTTGTTGGGTAGCCAATTTTATTCTTAGGTGGACACATGTATATAAGAATGATAGGAATAGAAAGCTATTTAGTGGCAGATTTGGGAGAAAATAACAGTGTTATATTGGGTACTTCCAGAAAATAGTGCTATGCTATCAACAAAGGGTAAGAGTTACTGTTAAACATGTATTATCTCTAGGTATAACAAAATGATTCAGGTACCAGGACAATAAATATGGTCCTTGTCAAGTACAATAAATTCACCTGCAAATACCGTTTCCACGGGGAAAAATTTGAGCTTATGGTGCTTTGATATTAAATGTAAAATCTTTATCTTAAAAGAGGACAGATTGAGAATCACCACTGAAAATGTTCATCCTGGAGATAGCCATAAATTTTAGAAAAATTCCATAAGTTAAAATGTAGACCTAGTAATAGTATTTTGTGGCTCTCACACATTTTGTGATAGCAGCTTTTAACCTGAGCATCAAGTCTTTTATGACCATTACAAATCTCTGACTTTCCATTTGCCTGGTTAAGGCTTTAATCTTGTCAACTTCCTGTCCTTCATCCACAGAGAAATATTTTACTTTTGAGTATGTTTGAGTTATAGACATATTGAACCCGATGTTGACAGAAAGAAGAATGTTTCAGTAGCCTCTCATGGAGCTCAGAAAAACTCGTTCATTCATTCATCATACCATAATATTTATTGAGCATCTGAAGCTTTAATTATTCTTTAGAGCAGCTTCAAAAATAAAAAAAAAAAAAAAACATGGGTATATAGCTTGTTTTTCTTTATATCCTTTTTGTTCACTTCCTCCTGTTATGACTCCATTCTAATGGATTCATTCATACCTTGGAAATTAGGCAAATCTTAGTTTTTCTACAATGCATCTTCTCCTTCCCTCATTTATATAAAAAATTCTAACAAATAAGTGACTTCATGCAATGATCTTAATTTTGAAAGGGAGAAGGTGCTATTGATAAAATGATTTGCCAAATTTCCATGAGTCAGAGAGAGAAAAAGGAAATAGCTTAGCTCAGATAAAACTGGATAGTTATCTTTTGTTAATGTGTTTATTAATATCCTCTATATTCATAAAATATTTCTGAAGTTAATATTTTAAAAATAACCAAAATGACAGCTGCCTCTGGGTAGGTTCAATGAAGGGTTAGGGTTCAGGAATAGGAGAGAAACTCTCTGTGCAGTTTGAATTTTTTAATACTGATCTCAAATTATTATTCTAAAAACACAAAAGAGAATTATTTTGTTGTTTAATTTTAATTTCTATCTAAGGTCACTGAAATAGTCCCCAAAATTCTGCAATAAAATAAGGCTTTTGTATAATCCAAATGCAAAATTATATAAATTTTAACAGTAGTCAGAATAAGATAATAATAACCCTAAAACACATAGAATAAATATCCCTTAAAATGTCATTTATAACTAGAAATAATTACTCATTTAAAATGTTTAAATATTGGGGTGCCGGGTTACTCAGTCAGTTAGGCACCAGATTGGCGATTTTAGCTCGGGTCATAGCTCGTGTACTATGGGATGGATCTGAACCAGGGCTCTGGCCTCAGCAGGGAATCAGCTTGAGATTCTCTCTCTTTTCCTGTGCCCCTCCCCCAACTCACGCTTGCAGTCTCTCTAAAATAAATAAATAAATCTTAAAAATAAATAAATAAAAATTTTAAGTATTAGTTCTATTTAGAAAATTTGAAATTATTTTTCTTTTTTTTTTTAAAGATTTTATTTATTTATTTGACAGAGAGAGAGAGACCACAAGTAGGCAGAGAGGCAGGCAGAGAGAGAGGGAAGCAGGCTCCCTGCTGAGCAGAGAGCCCGATGCAGGGCCTGATCCCAGGACCCTGCGATCATGACCTGAGCCGAAGGCAGAGCCTTTAACCCACTGAGCCACCCAGGCGCCCCTGAAATTATTTTTCTTTTATAAAAACCACGTCCAGGCGCCTGGGTGGCTCAGTTGGTTAAGCGTCTAACTCTTGGTTTCTGCCCAGGTCATGATCTCGGGGGTCCTGGGATCAAGCCCTGAATTGGGTTCCAGGCTCTGCGGGGAGTCTGCTTCCCCCCTCTCTCTCCCTCTACCCCTCCCCCCACTTATGCACTCCATCTCTCTCTCTTTCCCTCTAAAGTAAATAAATAGGATCGACTCCTTAATTTCTCTTTCTTCTGTCTTGTTGTTGGTGTGTAGAAATGCAATTGATTTCTGTGTATTGATTTTATATCCTGACACTTTACTGAATTCCTGTATGAGTTGTAGCCTTTTTGGAATGGAATCTTTTGTGTTTTCCTCATAAAGTACCATATCATCTGCAAAGAGTGAGAGTTTGACTTCTTCTTTGCTGATTCAGATGCCTTTTATTTCTTTTTGTTGTCTGATTGCTGAGGCTAGGACTTCTAGTACTATGTTGAATAGCAGTGGTGATAGTGGACAGCTCTGTCGTGTTCCTGAACTTAGGGGAAAAGCTCTTGGTTTTTCCCCATTGAGAATGATATTTGCTGTGGGTTTTTCATAGATGGCTTTGATGATATTGAAGTATGTACCCTCTATCCCTACACTGTGAAGAATTTTGACCAAGAAAGGATGCT
>CM052899.1:107261634-107347269 GCA_028534135.1 Potos flavus
CAAATGCTTTTTTAGCATCTATTGAGAGAAACTAACTGCACCCAAAACCTAGGAATAAACCTAAGATACCTAGGAATAAACCTAACCAAGGAGGTAAAGAATCTGTACTCAGAAAACTATAAAGTACTCATGAAAGAAATTGAGGAAGACACAAAGAAATGGAAAAATGTTCCATGCTCACGGATTGGAAGAACAAATATTGTGAAAATGTCTATGCTACCTAGAGCAATCTACACATTTAATGCAATCCCTATCAAAATACCATCAACTTTTTTCAAAGAAATGAAACAATCCTAAAATTTATATGGAACCAGAAAAGACCCTAAATAGCCAGAGGAATGTCGAAAAAGAAAACCAAAGTTGGCAGGATCACAATTCCAGACTTCAAGCTCTATTACAAAGCTGTAAACATTAAGACAGTATGGTACTGGCACAAAAACAGACATAGATCAATGGAACAGACTAGAGAGCCCAGAAATGGACCCTTAACCCTATGGCCAACTAATCTTCGACAAAGCAAGAAAGAATGTCCAATGGAAAAAAGAAAGTCTCTTCAACAAATGGCGTTGGGAAAATTGGACAGCCACATCCAGAAGAACGAAACTGGACCATTTTCTTACACCACACCACACAAAAATAGACTCAAAATGGATGAACGACCTCAATGCGAGACAGGAATCCATCAAAATCCTTGAGGAAAACACAGGCAGCAACCTCTTTGACCTCAGTTGCAGCAACTTCTTCCTAGAAACATCGCCAAAGATGAGGGAAGCAAGGGCAAAAATGAACTATTGGGACTTCATTAAGATCAAAAGCTTCTGCACAGCAAAGGAAACAGTCAACAAAACCAGAAGATGACCAACAGAATGGGAGAAGATATTTGCAAATGACATATCAGATAAAGGGCTAGTATCCAAAATCTATAAAGAACTTCTCAAACTCAACACCTAAAGAATAAATAATCCAATTGAGAAATGGGCAGAAGACATGAACAGACATTTCTGCAAAGAAGACATCCAAATGGCCAACACACACATGAAAAAGTGCTCAATATCACTTGGCATCAGGGAAATACAAATCTAAACCACAATGAGATACCACCCCACACCAGTCAGAATGGCTAAAATTAACTACTCAGGAAACGACAAGTGTTAGCTAGGATGCAGAGAAAGGGGAACCCTCCTACACTGTTGGTGGGAATGCAAGCTGGTGCAGCTACTCTGGAAAACAGTATGGAGGTTCCTCAAAAAGTTGAAAATAGAACTACCCTATGACCTAGCAATTGCACTACTGGGTATTTACCCTAAAGATACAAATGTAGTGATCTGAAGGAGCACATGCAAAGGAGCACGTGCACCCGAATGTTTATAACAGCAACATCCACAATAGTCAAACTATGGAAAGAATCTAGATGTCCATCAACAGGTGAGTGGATAAAGAAGATGTGGTATATATATACAATGGAATACCATGCAGCCATCAAAAAATGAAATCTTGCCATTTGCAACGATGTGGATGGAACTACAGGGTATTATGCTAAGCAAAATAACTCAATCAGAGAAAGACAATTATCACATGATCTCTCTGATATGAGGAATTTGAGAGGCAGGGCAGGGGTTCGTGGAGGGAAGGGAGAGAAAAATGAAACAAGATGGGACTGGGGAGGGAGACAAACTAAAAGAGATTCTTAATCTCAGGAAACAAACTGAGGGTTGCTGGAGGGTGGGGTAGGAGGGATGGGGTGGCTGGATTATGGACATCGGGGAGGGTATGCACTATGCTGAGTGCTATGAATTGTGTAAGGCTGATGATTCACAGAACTGTACCCCTGAAACACATAATACACTATATGTTAATAATAAATAAAGAAATCTTAAAAAAAAGGTATGTCCTATTCTATATTTGCGGTAATACTGAACTTATTGTAGGTAAGTTCCCTCCTGCTGGACAACAGATAAAGCTGATGTGTACAAATCATGGACAGATTAGGAAAGTAATCTATATTTCTCAGAATTATCATAAAAGTTCACATAATGAATATTTATGTAAATATTTACATTTTACATGAATAATTAAAAGATAAAAAAATAGAAAAATCTTTACTTTTTCCTGAAAGTCAAAATAAGCAAATCATTTTAATATTAAAATTTCATTTAGAAATTAATTTGAAACAATGTATTTTACATTCCATGTGTAAATTTTTAGTAAAGTTGTGTTGAAAAGCATTGAAAATTATTTGATAATTTTATCTGTGGGTTTCTAATCTGAGTAATGCATCTAGCATTCAAAGACACACTAGTAATTATTTCCCAGTCTTTAAGTTGTTCTGTAAAGAAGAAATTTATGGTCACAGTGTTTCAAGCATCAATAGCAAGATAGTACCTAATAACATTATTTTTTGCTCAGATAACCTAAGAAGACTGAATCTATTGACTGGTTTTTTTTGTGTGTGTTTGTTTATTTGGGCTGTATTCACCAGACCACACACATCAGTATATGTAGCACTTGAGCACATGAATATTTCTTATGAAAAAAATACAAAGGTCTCTCTCTCATAAACACTTTTCACTGACAGTGGATTCTATATTAAAAGGATAATACTTTCTCTATCAACTGTTTATATTGCATTTTGTTCAGAGTAGATATTATATGGGTTTTTTTTTATTGTAACTGGGAAAATGTGTTATGCTTCCCCCTTTCCCTCCAGGCTTACTTTGAAAATTTCTGGGCTCAGATTTGTTTAGTCACTGTAGGTGGGAAGACAGTGCTGACATGCACGGTGCAGGGAATGAGGCCCCTGGACGCCTCTAGTGCTCAAGACAGGCCCATACAGTGAAGGCTAGTATTCAGGTGGTTCACCTCGGTGCAGCTGTATTGGCTCCACTGAAATTCACCCTTACCTGTGGATATAAGCTTCTCTGTCTCTTAAGTGCATAGCCCTACCAGCCACCGCGGGCCTGTCAGCATTTAATAATCTAGTTACTTGATGGGTAATATCTGGCCTAATAAAGATCTCCTGAATCTAGCTCTAACCATGACTGGCTTCAATTCTGATTGGATAGAATGACAAAGAATTTGAATATTCACCCACTGAACAAGAAAATATTTTCATAACTGGAAATGACTTTCGAATGTCCTGTCAGACTTGTAGAAACCAGATGTATGCTCGCTCATCTTGGGTTCTCTATGATATATTTTTATTACTGTGACCACTGTGCATATAAATACCACCCAGCGTATTTTTATGAATTCGGTACCTCATTTTTTCCCACTTCAAAAGTAATTGACATACAGATTCTACTTTTATTGGAGTATATTCCTCTTTCTCTTGTAAATGTAGTATGTTATTACTTACATTGCTAGTTTTATTCCACTATCTTCTGCTTTTCTTTCTCTGTATTTTTTAAAGATAAGGGTCCTGATCTTCTTTTAAATCCAAATTTACTCATTATAAGTGGATAAAAACATCTGACTACATTTTCATCTTATAGTATACTCATGTCTGATTATATTTATATTGTAATTCATATTAATTTATTATAAATTACTTCCCTTTTATTTTATATTTAATTTAGGGCACTATAACTTTTTTCTATAATTATATTTAGATGTAGATTATATTATTTTTGTATTGCATTTCAAGTTAGTAAATGGGTCATTAGAAATTGTTTTTAAAAATGAGGGGATGGACAGTTAGTCTAATAGGATTAGGAACTACTAGGATAACTTAATTTATTAAAAGCCAAAGCTCTTTCAAATTAGTATATGAAATAAAAGATCATCTTGATTGCACAAGAAGAATCTGATTTCCTGTCTTCTGAAATCATCTTCAATAATAATAGCTAACACGTATTCCTTCATCCTATATTATGTGTCAAACACCACTGTAAGCATTTTGTATACATCAACATGTTCAGTCATCACAACAATTTTATAAGATAGCTTTTTTAATTAGCTCCATTTTATAGATATGAAACTGAGGCATTAAGAAAGCCATAGAACTGGAAAGTATTTGCCTAAAAAATATATCTGGTGATTTAAAAAACTAAAATCTAATGAGTTGGTTAGACTAAGTCATGGTACACAAATGCTCTGACTGAGAGCAACTAGAAAAGTCTGATAAATTTAGATATTAAAGGTATTATTAATATTAATTAATAACATTAATATTAATTAATATTAATTAATATTAAATATTAAAGATATTAAATTCCTCCCTTGTCAAGGAAGCAAAGACTAGGGGGGTGAAATTTCATAAAGGTGAGTAGAGGATTCTTAGCTTTCCTGGGGGATATTTTCTTATTGTAGTTTGGGCTACAGGACAAGAATCTGGGTTCCAGGCAAACTGAAAGGGACCTAGCAAACAACAGAGATTTTGGCAGTGCCAAAAAGGACTAAACTAGAAAATTGAGGGTACTTAAATATATAGCTGCATTCCTCTTTGAGACCTTTGATAAATACTGAAGGTGCATAGAGCAGGAAACTACAGAGCTAAGCAAAACCTCAGAAAAGCAAAAGAGAATTTCCTGAAGGGCTTGGGATCTAAAGGTCTGCCAAGGCAATCAGAGAATGTCAGGGGGAAGAGAAAGCCCTCATGAATTGATGAGTTGTTACCTAAAATCTGCAATGGCTTTTCACCTAGGCACCCTTGCCAACTGGGCCACATCTAGAAACTGATGATTGAGACTTGGCTCTTGGAGAGCCACTGATTGGGACAAGGACACTTTGAAATAAAAGCAGTTATGATAAATGAATCTATGCCTTTGTGGTCTCATTGAACTATTGTCCTGCTGAAGCTGTCTGTCTATTTTGTGTTCCTTCCTTTGCTTTCTGTTCTCTATCTTTTCCTGCTCCTATACCTACTGTATAGTAAAAAATAGGATTTTGGTTTTTTCTTTTTAATAAGAAAAACAGCTTCAATTTATTGATTTTCCCCCCCTATGTCCTGGCACTATTCTAAGCACTTTAAGCATAAAAACTAACCTCAAAACAACACTACAGAGTAGGAGCTATTATTATTATTCTTTTACAGGGATGTTGAGGTTGAAGCACAAAGAAACAAAGTAACTTGCCTAAAGTCAAGAGCTACTAAGTAGCAAATTTGACATTCAAGCCAGGAGATCTTGCTCAATGTTCTATGCTTACAACTAGTAACCATTGCATTGAAATCCTACAAAAGTCTGAACAGAGGTGATTGAATGAGACAATTTTAATATGTGGAATAGATAAGGAAATAAATACATAGTATATTACAACCTCACTGACAGCTAAATTAGGACATTCGTCCCGTACAACCAAAAGAAAAATCTTCACTCCATGTGCTATAGATTTAGTATACTAACTGGTATTCAATTTATCATTGTCCCTTTTAAGTCAGAGTTTGTGCTGGACAGTCAGCCAATATTATTTTTTAGTCAAGTAGAGAGTCATTTTTCCAAAGGCACTTGGATTAGGCATACTCTATTTGAAATCCTTATTTTAGTATGTGTTTGTCTATATGACATTGGGCAATTTAGTCTCACTGGGCTTTGATTTTCTTATTTGTGAGATGAAAAGAATAGCAATCTTACCTAATAAATTTGTTGTGAGGATTTCATAAATATGAAAGAGCCATTTAGCCCAGTGCCTATCCTAAGCACTCAATAGAGAATGGCTATTTTATTATATGTGCGTAGAAACGCACACACATAGGAAAACAGTGATTTGTTAAAGGAAGAAACACCAATAAAAATAAAACACCTTTTAAATGCAATGTATTCTGGCATGCTTTTCCTCTGGAGAAATAAAGAAAAATCTCTGGGTTTATGAGTTATAACAAGTCTAATATAAATGGTGATGTTTAGAACTATGATGTTTTTGTATCATGATAATCATACTGTCCAGGAATGTGTAAGGATGTTTTCATGTTGCCTAGTCAAGCTGCCACTAACAAATTAGTGAGTTTGAAAGAAGCAGAACTGCTAGATAGAAATAGGGCTGTGGAAGCATAATTCCTTAAATAATGAATTTAGAACCCTCTCCTAAACACTCTTGTTTTGTTTTAACATAATTGCCTCTGTTTTTACATCTTTATTTTTCTGAGGAGGTTGAAAAAATGCAACAGAAGATGGTACATGAATATTTTGAAGGAATGCCAATGACTAAAAATTAAATTTATTCCCTGTTTAATGTATTTCAGTATTTCTTTCATAGTTTTATTATATTTGTTGTTTCACATAGAGAGCCCAAGGTATAAGAGACTTACTCTATGTCAAATTCAGTGCTAGGAAACAAAGAAGAAGCAAGTTTGACTTCGCCATGGCCTCAGCACTCAAGGGGATTTTATTCTAGCAATGAAGACAGACACACGCACGAAATGATTACAAAACCGGGTGGGAGCATGACCACAATGGAAAAGGCTAATGACTGATTCTTGGGCACTCTGAAGAAAAGTCACCGAAGTCATGAGGAATCAGAAAGGCAAGCCAGCAGACAGGAAGACAAGTCATATTTAAAACCCTCCCCTGTCAAGAGAGACTCAGAAGCCTTTAAACCTGAGTATCAATAGTCAGTATTACTTCTATGAGGAAGAGCTCTTTAGGATTTAGTTGAGGTGTTTCAGCTCAGAAAGGAGAGTTAAAGAATCTTTTGAGCTATTTAGTCCTTTTTCGTTCTCGGAGGTAGAAAAGATGATCTATATTAAAGGGTAACTGAAAGGGACCTGGCAAATGCACCTAGTAATACACTCTGTTCAGATGTCTGAAGTGCTCTTTTTAAGGTGTTTTTCCAAACAAATATGTTTGGTTACAATTCTAGGGTCCGTGCTGTGTACAAAAACAAGGTCCTTGTTTGGGCATTTTTTTGTGTGTTATAGTCGGTTCCTGCTCCCAAGCTGCATATTTTCTAATTAGGAAATATAGTAAATAGGATACAAAAACAATTTCATTTCTATTGGAATATCATCTTAAAGTTACTGCTTAGATGTGTGGAAGGGAATTCTCATGTGGTAGATTTCACCACATAAAATATTGAAACTTCCATATTCGACCTAATAGTACAAACAAAATAAAGCTAAAAATGACAGATGTCCAGTCCACAATCCTCCAGTCTACCAGCTCAACTATGGAAGAATGGGGGGGAGGGGTAGACACATAGGTGGAGCAAGGGAGATTGTTAGGTCAGTGAAACTATTCTATACAATACTTTGATAGTGGATGCATGTCATCATATCTCTGGTAAAATTTCTAGAACCTAATAGTAATCTATAGACTTCAGTTAATAATAATATATCAATATCAGCTTGTTGATTATAACAAATGTACCATACTACTGTAGGATGTTAATAACAGGAGAAACTGAGTGTAGGGGTAAAGGGGTACAAATGAATTATCTGACCTTTCTGCTCATTTTTTTTTTTTTTTTGTAAACCTAAAGCTACTCTAAAATATAAAGTATTTTTAAAAGACAATGAAATGAACATGACAACCTGGATGAAATTTTTGCAAGAAACTAATAATGAATGATTAATATTATTAACATACAGATTTAAAAAGTCAATGTCTGAAATAATTAAAATTTCAAGCATACTAAGGATATAAACAGATAAGTAAATTATTGTTATTACAAATATGAAAAATATTGACATCATTAATGATCAAAAGATATGGAGAAATAACACATTTTTCATTTACCTAGTAAACATTTTTAAAAAATCACTAACACTCATTTAAAAAATCACTAACACTCATTTTTAAAAAATCACTAACACTCTCATATATAGAGAGAACATTTTACTCATTCATCTATATGTATATTCCTTCCTTCATTCATACTTCAAATTTTCTTAAGCACTCAATGAATTTATAGGACTAAAAATGCAGTAGTTAAGTATGGAAACATTTTCCCTTGACACCATGAAGCTTAAAGTTTAGTGGAGAAAACAGACATTTAAAAATAATTCAAAAATTAATTGCTCTTGTTGTGATTGCTATGAAAAAGAAATACAGAAGAAATACTTCATCTGTATTATTACAGAAATTGAAGTGAACTTAAAACCAAGACTAGAAAGATTTGTAGGAGTTAACTAGGTGAAGGGAGAGTGACTCATTCCAGCAAAAGTAAGAGCATAATTCTTTTTAAAGATTTTATCTATTTATTTTAGAGAGAGAGCATAAAGGGAGAGATATAAAGGGAAAGGGAGATTGATAGGGAAAAGCAGACTCCACACAGCACAGAGCCCAACTTAGGGCTGGATCTCAGGACCCTGAGATCATGACCTGAGCTGAAGGCAGACCCTTAGCCCACTGAGCCACTCAGGCACCCCATTGAAGAGCATGATTGAAATACCAGAGCAGGGAGGATCCTAGTGAGTTCCAGGGAATAAAAAACCTGGGCACGAGAGAAGCAGAGAAGGTTGCTAGGGTGAAGAGGTCACAGTGGTCATCTTTGAAGGGTCAGAGATTAATGCCAGTCTCCTGGCAACTGGGCTCAAGAGACTTGAGAAGTGAAGTCAGTAAGTTTGGTGAGTCCTGGGGCACATGAGTAATGCTAGAAGGTCACCGTAAAGGACATGGAAACATAAAGTATATTTTCCAACCTAATCCCCATTATTTAGAAGCTCAGTGTGTCTTAGTTGAAATCCTCTGGGCAACTTTGTGCCTATATCTATACAGAAATAAGGTCATCTGGCAATAAAAAGGAATAGGCCACAGTCCTGTCCAGAGCGTATCTGAGATGCTGGAGTGACAGTGTATGAGGGGGACTATGGAGCATAGTGTTTATCATAGGCTGTGTGTGCCACATTATTAAAGGGGAGGGTTGTTAGGTAGGTGGGACCTGGAGGCCTCTAAGAAATTGCATAAGAGCCCGGAGTGAATAATACTGCATCCCTGAACATATCCTGCTGGATGATTTTTTTTCTTTATCTTGTGCTGGAGTTTGCATTTAGGTTCTTTAAATGATTTAGTGGGGGAAAAAAAAACAAAACTTCATTGTAGAAGATGCTTGATACCTGCAATTAACAAACTAAGATTTAACTGGGCCATGGACTTCTAAAAATGGGAAGTGAGACAGGGTAGTGAAATGTTTATATGTGTCAAATGTTCTATTTTAGGGCTTGAATATTGTACTTTCCTCTAATATTTTATTTTGCAAGTGAAATATTTGAACTACTTTGCTTATCCCATCCAAATGGCCCTTTATCTGGTATCAGTCAGCTACAAGCAATGCCTGATTTGCAAATGGCATATTCTCATTTTAACATGTAGGCATTTGTAGATAAACCCAGGTCCAAACTACCATTTGTAACATTCTTCAGAAACCTTCTTCCCTTATTCATAGTAAAATTGGAGGTTCCAATGCCAAGGTTCAAGAAAGACAGAAAGAAAAAAAGAAAGAAAGAAAGAAAGGGAGGAAGGGAGGAAGGGAGGAAGAGGAAGGAAGGAAGGAAGAGGAAGGAAAATGGGAAAGAATAGGTCAAAGTAGTACAGAAAAATTACATTTTAAAAATCAGATATTAAGAAAATGTACAGAGATAAAGTTTTAAAATAGAACAATTAACACTATATAGTCCAACACCAGGTACCACTTGCCATTTTAAAAATATAGTTGCGTGATTGTCATATAAGTTTAACATCTTCTCTTTAGGAGGTTGCTCTGAAAAAAGCCTCTACAAGAAGAACGATCCATGCATTTCTGACTGCAACTCAGCTTGCAATATGAGCGAGTCCTGGAAGGACTTCTCTATTCGGTGTCAGAAATGAAAGTGTGGATGTTTTCTTATGATGGTTACCCAACACGCTTGGTTTTGATTTTGGTGTTGTGTTTTTTTTTTTTTTCTCCCAGCATCCGTGTGTGTGTGTGTGTGTGTGTGTGTGTACTTTTTATATTTGCTTTTCTATTTTCGTTAATGTGGATTTTTTTTTAAATGATACATAAAATGAAATCTAGAAGGGAGATCTAATATTTATTTGTTAGGCAAGTTTAATGTCAAATGTCACCGAACAAGTAACTCCCTCTGGCTGTCCTTGACCCTTTCTGGGTGTGAGGGTAGAGCATCCAGCATTTTCCATAGAGGAATGCCAAGATGGATGCAAGGCAATTACTCCTTTCAAGCCAAGTCAATCCCCAGACCTCTCTGAAGTGAAATCACAAATACATCTTAAATTTCCAGCCAGGCCCTTATTGTTTTGCATAGGGGACACAGCTGAGTTCTCCCAATCCATTGTATTCAGGATTCCAGTTTGCATTCAGACTGAGAAAACCAGAGATATGAAGGGGTGACAATTCATTCATTTAAATCACAGCCCTGAAAGTAACATTTTCAACAAAGTATTCAGACATCGCCTTAAGAAATTATTGAAAAGGCAAAACACTAGGGGTTTTAAGGTTAACAGTACCACCTAAATAGGAGTTGGTGCTGAATATGGGCGCTTTTTCTTGAAAGGAATTGATGGCTCAGAATTATGACCTGCGGCGGGCTAAGTGACAACTTAAACAAAGAAAGCTGCCATGCTTAATTTGAACAGATTCCACGGATGTGTTGCGGTATTATGAACTTGTTTATAGTAATATCGCTAATGCATCTGCTCCTTCTTTGTGCAGTTCCCTAGACTACGTTGTTTGACACCACCATTCTGCACTAACCTCCGTCTGCTGAGCTATGTCTGTCATTTCTTTCACTATAGCATAATGTGACAGAAGCTTCATTTACCTAAACTTATCTTGGCAACTTGTACTTCATTAAAGAGAATCCTGCAAGCATCAGTTAAAGCTTTCTTAGCTGGCCATGCATAGCCAAGCTTCATAAATCATTCTTTCACTTTCCATTTTGCAGCTTCTGGAAAGGTAACATTATTGAATTCAGATCACTGGAAAAGAGCAGTACTAAAATGTTTATTGACCAGCTTTTAGGCACTGAACTCTGCGTTGAATGCAGACAGTCATATTAACCAAAGCGTTTGCATTTAAAACTCGAGTCACTAATATGTTTGGTTTATACCTTGCTATAAATGCCTCTTAGAAGAGCCACTTTAGCAAGTTGGGATGAACACAGTGAAGAAAATATTTTTGGCCCTTGGTTCCCCACTCCTTTCTGTCTCACCTTCTTAACTTTATTTGTGCTAATTTAAAGAAGATATTTATATTATCATTTAGTTTTCATTGCCAACTCTCAACAGTCCAGTGGGTAAGTAATAAAAACTACACACTAAGTCTCCGTGGTGTTCATCCCTTGGTATACTTTGCACTCTACAAAAGTCTGCATGTCCAGTTCATTCAATGGAGAATCAACAGCTGGAACTTCGTCGGCAACACATTCAGGGTCAAATTAACCTTTTGCTAAAAGGTACCAAGGACAGATCTTTTATCCTATAAGCTCCAAGCATATTTGTGGAAGCATTATCATATTTATGCTTGCAAATTTATGGTCTTTCTTTGAGAGCGTTGAAGATCTGCCATTATAGAATAAGAAAAGGACCTTGAGAGCCAGAAATTGTATGAGGTTTGTTCTTATGGGGAAAATAATTATTTTAATGTATTTAATACATTACTCTGGCCAAACAACAAGTACTTTATTGCACCCTTCACCTCCTGCCCTGGAGCTCTTGAAATCAAGTATTTTAGATGAGTACATGGCAAGTAATTATGGTTTATTTACTTTGGGTCATTTAGGTGAAACTCTATTTTCTGGTATATGTGTGTCAAGTCATCTGCAATATATCCACATTCTTATTTACAAAATGATTGGAAATGTGATTTTTACTCTGTTCATTTTCAAAGCAATTATAATATGATTTTAAAGGAAATCCCTAAAATAATAAATTGGAATCATTTAACATATTTATCTAAATAAAGTAATTTTGAAACGACGAAGGACTTCCAACCTTGAAGTACTCTTACAGAAGATCTGGCTCATTTGACATTTTTATTTACGCATAGTAGAATGCAGATTCTAAGTTTTAAATGATTTGGTCAAGTTCACTGGGCAAAAGGATGGCAAAGATGGAACTCATAAGATTCTGACCATAATTACAGAATTTCTAATCCAGCTTATTTTAAATGCTAAGACACATATCAATGTAGGGACTAATTTTCATGCATCAGTTGTGTATATATATATAATAGAAAATTTATTTTCAACTGATGGCTTCTCAATTATCACAGCAAAAGGATGTCAGAATTACATGTAGAAATTACTCTTCTCTCCCTATGCTATACCTATAGACATTTGACTTTTATCATGATAGAGAAAGTTTGAGGTCTATTATTGCTTGACATAGTAGGAACATAAAAAATAAATATAGCAAAAGGTCATATCTTTCAGTTGATTTCTATGTATGTTTCTTACTGGCAGTGAAAACATAGCACTTGGGCTCATCAGACAACAGTTAATTTAGAAATAACAATGGAAGGTACTTAGCCCAACATCCTCAATTTACAGAAGAGAAAATAGAGGTCCAATTAAGTGACACACAATAATAGTGTTCTCTCCCCAACAACATACTATCCCTTTAATCCGTATCAATGAGAGCTATTTATCACACTTTTACTAACCCACCAACTAGGAACAACAATTGTGAAGGGCACTGAGGAGTTCCTCAGGGAACTCACAACCCAGGTGGGAATCTGAACATTTAAATAACAAACGATAATGTGACAATTTTTTAATAAATATAAACTGCAAAGAGAACACAATAGGAGCAATGAATTATTCAAAGGATTAAAAGAAAAAGTGACGCAACGGAAGAGAAAAGTGGGAGTTTATCAGGCAGAGAAGCGGAATAAAGGCTTTCCAGATAAGAAAATACACGAAAGAAGGCATTGCATGGGAAAACTTGATAGTGTTACCAAATGACGAACGATCCCAAGAGCTGCTGCAGACTGCTCGGTCGTTATCTTTAGAGTCTAATTCCCAACACTGAGGAGATAAAACCAGTATTTGTTTAGTTTCAACTTCCTCTGCTGCCTGTCATATTTTAAAATTGTTATCATAATTGTGTGTGTGCATTTGTGTGTGTGTGTGCATGGTGGATTGGTAAGAGAATGGTGGTCATTCAGTCCTGAGTTTCAATCCCTGCTTAAGTTAATACTCGTATGGAGTTTGGCAAGGAATTTTTAGTTCCTCATTTCTCTTAGATTTAAAGGTGAACTGTATAGTGCTTAGTCCCTAGAAGTATTTATGCCTAATTTTTGAAACAATGCCTATCTAAGAGTAGATTTTCAAAACATGGTATTTGCAAATATTCATTTTAATGACATTTTAATTTACATTTAGAAATACACTAGTTTGAATAGAGGGTAAAGCCACATAATAGAAGATCTATCTGCTCGTTAAATCAATATTCAAGGATATAGAATGAAAACAATGTCCAGATCCATGAGGGAATCTCTATATTTGTGTCCTGCAGAATCAACTACTATGCAATTGATTAATATTAGCAAACACTTTGAATATCTTGGATGAAATCTCTATGTAAGCTCTAAGTAGAATTTTATTTCATCTAATTATACAGTCAAAACACTATTGCTAGTGTTCCTAATTATAGTAGTCTGGAGCTATGTTAAAATTTTAAAATAAACTGTTTCCCATAGTCATTGTAGCCTAAGGCAGATATGCATAAGGTGAGTTTCCCTGAATGGAGCTATGTACAATATCTAAAATTAATATGGACCCTGGGTACAGAGCAATTCACAGAGAAATACCCTCACATTTTCTTACAAGCATTCCTGGTTGTTAATAGTAACCTCAAGATATATTTTAGTCTACTCAGTGAAAATCAAAGCCCTGTCCATTCTGAGGCAAAGTCTGTTATATCAAAAGATAGCAAATATTAGAGAATGTTCATTTTCTTATCACATTTCCTACAGGAAAATGTTCCTCCCACTGCCTTTGCAACCAGACAAAATTTGCCATATGGAATTGCTCAAATAACATTTATTATATACAATAGGCCCATATTCTCATGCTCATTCAAGAGAAATGAAGAAATCTCTGTTCTTGCTTTGCTAAGATTATAATAGTCTAGAAAACTATTTAACAAAATGGCCTTCCCATTCATCTGGTTTCTGACCCTCTGCACAAAGGGAACATATATTAATTTAGCCCTTAAATTAGTATTCTCTTCCTGAGTTAAAAGGCCCTTTGTAGCAGACAATAGGTTTTCCTTAAAATAAAAATGGTATTACTTTAATAAATAGAAGGGTTTTTCTTTATATACTCAGGTTATCAGGAAGGACTGTAGTTGAGAGAGAGAGAAGAATATTTCTCTCGAACCAAAAGCAGTAAGCTGATAACTCACCTTTTTCTAATTCGTTTTGACTTCTTAAACAGAGAGTGTTAGGAGGTTTTGTTGATTTTTCTACAATAAATGACCAATGACCTCTTGTCTCTATTAAAGGACCTACTTTCTATGAAATCAGAACAAAGTGGCAGTCAGCTGTTTGGCTTGGAGACTTGAAATCCATCCAGTCTGCAAATGGCTACCAAAAGTCTGTTCAGCTTTTCTTCCTGGGCATAGCTAGAGAACTTTCCCAACTACTCTTGCAGGTAGGTGTGGCTGAATGACTGCATTTGGGCCAATGGAATATAAATAGAACAAATACCACTACACCCAGCCCTGGGCCACAGAATATTTCTATGTGTGGTCCTCACTGTTCCCCCAAACCAATAATAAAGAATAAAGACTCTGAGGCAGAGTGAAGTCAAAATAGGCAAGAGGCCTGTGGCTCACAATGACAGTGTAGTCAGATCACTCGAATGAAGACGCATGCACACGCGCGCGCACACACACACACACACACACACACACACAGAACCAGCACTGCCCAACTAACCACCCAAGTAATCTGATATTATGACAGAAGAAATACATTTTTTTCTTATTTAAGTCACTGAAATATTTGAGTTGTTTCTGTAGATCACCCTACTGCTGCTCACAAATATTCTTATTCTTCTTTTTCTGGATGCATGGGGAAAAACTAACTTCCTCCTTGAAGTTAGTTATGGCCGTGTGAATTGCTTTGACCAATGACATGAGAGTAGAAAAGTTGTGGTCACTTAATGTGTAAAGTACATAGCTGCTGGTACAACAATCTCCAGAGAAATAAATCAATATTCTTTTAAACCTACGAGATTTGTGGGTTGCCTGTTACTTCAGAAAAACTAGTGTATCTGATTGTTGATGTTTGTTTCAGAAGGTAGCCCATCCTGACTGGTACAAGGCCCAAACCTGAGTCCTGAGATTCTAATTTTCCATCAAATAAGTTGGTGAGTACATCTTGTAAAATATAATATTCTATTCTCAACAAGGTACTATTCGGAATCTGAAATTCTGAATCTATTACTTACGTAAATAAAGGTCTCCTCTTAAGTTAATAATTAAAGATCTAAGAAGATGATAGTTTCAGGAAAAATTATAATTAATAAAAATATACAGAAAATCAAAGTGTATATTGCTCATGTCTTTCTAAATTTCTCTCTCACTATGGACTTGCCTCAAATCTGGCCAGTAACATACAGTAACATTCACCCTTGTTACATGGTTAGGTAGCATCTAAGAAAGACCTTCAAAATAGCCAAGTGGGTTGCAGATTTCTTGCACATAAAGATTCTAATTTGCAGCCTTCACCATGTTAACTCAAGACTTCTTTTCAGGAGCCACATCTCTTTATGCTAGAATCTAATTCTCAATCCTGAAGCTGGTTGATCAGACCTTGGTCCCCTTTCCATTCATACTGGCCACAAACCAGAATGGAAGCTTGTCTGGGTATGCATGCCCATACTGTCTTCTGCTCAACACTGCTCTGTTCTGCCTCTCTGATGTCTCATGGTCCCACTCTTTCCTGTATCAGATATTTTTTCAGAATGCAGTATAGTAGAGTAGTCTAAGAGCAGGTCCTAGAGTCAGACATGACTTGAAATTTCAGTTTTGCCATTGATCAATTATGTAATCTTAAATAAATAGGTAAGCCACTATAAACTCATTTCCCCACTTGTAGACTCCTTTTCCATACATATAACACCTGATTTGTCAATATCCTCATCATTTAATTATAAGATAGCAACCAAATTGGTCATCCTTTTCCCAGTTTAACTCTATATTTGTATCTTTTATTTTTCCACTTTATAACTTTCATTTCAAATCTTTAGCATGAAATACTAAGCTTTAACAACAAAAACAACAAAAACTTGTTCTATCCTGACATCTCCTTATCTTTACAATGACTGTTTCTGTAATATCTACAAGCTGAACCTGCTTAGATCTTCCAAAAGGATCTACAATGTCCTATACCATGTGGGCTGTGCACTTACGACTCATCATCTTTACATTGTAGACTGTCTTTTGTTTCCTATTTTCATCAATCCACTTTGATTTTTAAGTTTGAGCTCTGAGATTCAGACTTCCCTGGTTACCCTTGTTGAGTTAGAGTCTCCTTCTCTACTGTGTACCTATAATGCCTTGGACACCCCTTTGAGTAGCAAATGTCACAATGATTGCATTTGTTTGTGTGCTTGTTTTTCTTCTCTTTACTGGAAAAGTCCTTCAGGGTGTGAATTATGTTCATTATTTCTGTCTTTTTAGCACCTAGAAAATTATCTGTCACATAGTAGGTGTCTGTAGCATTTTACTAAGACTGCCTTAACAAAATACCACCAGCTGAGTGGCTTAAGGAAGAGAAATTTACTGTGCCACAGTTCTGGAGACTGGAATTCTGAAATCAAAATGTTGTAAGCTTTGGTACCTTCTGAGGGCTGTAAGGGAAGGATCTGTTTCAGGCTTTGCTTCTTGGCATGTAAATGGCTGTCTTCATGTTTAGATGATACTTTCCCTGTATGCATCTCTGCCTCCAAATTTCCTGTCTTTATAAGGACACCAATCATATTTGAAAATCACTCATTTTACTTTGTCACCTCTGTAAAGACCCTATCTCCAGATAACATTATATCCTGAGGATCAGGGCTTCAACATACGAATATTTGGAAGACGGGATTCAGCTCATAATAGTGACCAACACAATAGTGCATAAATGAAAGTGGGGGGTTTACTAAATTTGTTTCAAACCATTACTTAGGCCATCTATGCTTTAATTACAGTGTTCTGTACCACAAATAATGACATGGGAACTCTCTGATACCAGAATATCAAATCCTGAGACACAAGAAAAAACTTTTAGCAGGTGCCTTTAGGCCTGTATGTGACCTCTTACACGGCACTGATTCACAATTTATGAAACTATTTATTTTTCCCTCAGTTAGGGCTTCTCCGCTCAGTTAATTTTCATACTGTTCTTTATCCATTCAACTTTCAACTTTTTAGTCTTTAGAACTGAATTCTGAATATGCCACAGAGAAGAAAATGCAATGCTCTGTCCACACAGCCAGCTCATCTCTATGGAATAACGACATTCATATAAGAAAATAACGCTTATACAAATTATGATTTCCCATAGGTTTGCAAAACCTGTAAAGCCTCTGGGAATCAATATATATTGAAAAATCCATTCTGCACGCTACATAAAAACACTTAAAAGCATCAGGATTCTTTGTGCCAAGTGGAGAAATTGCAAGGAAAGGTGAAAGTATATTACTATATGCTAAGGTATTTGCCTTTAACAGGTTTTCCTTTATTTTTATTAAATGTCTATGGTTCCAGCATGGTGATTTCACTTTGTATAAAAGCCTAATGTGTCACAGCATAATATTTTTTTTTTTGTAAAACCATGATTGGAATTTTAGACAGTATCCAATTTTGCTGCATATTTTCCTTCTCATCTAATGGTCACAAATAGTTTAAAAGAGGTCATTGCATTAAAAATGTATATAAATAAGACTGTTACCCAGAGTCGTTATGTGGTATATGATGGCTCTTCAAGAGTTCAAAATATGTATTTGAGTAGTATAATAATCATTTGTTTCCTTTGATGTAGATTAGGGGAAAAGATCAACTCATGTACTTTGCATACTATAATGCTATTATTTCATTAACAAAAATATCAGTGGCGTGATAGATCCAATTATTTAGTGTATGAGCTCATATATAATATGTAAGAATATATTTTTAGATACGAATCATTAGCACACATAAATACACACACACACACACACACACACACACACACACAGCTTTAACATGCTAGATGTATGAGAAAATCACCTTACACTCATTGTAGGAGTGTTCTTTCTTTTTTTCATTTATTTATTTATTTATTTATTTATTTATTTATTTATTTATTTATTTATTTATTTATTTTTAAGAGTGTTCTTTAGAAAAGTATACCACCCTAACTGCTCTAGGTTGGAATCCCATGGAGACAAGGAGACCCCTAAGCCTCCAATGAAGAGATATGGATGCTAGGCCAGCCCCTGTGGTCTTCTTGTCACCTCAGTGTCATGATGACCCCTGACAGGTACACGTATTCATGAACAGAAAAAAAAGGCTACCTTTTTAAAAATAGAGTTTACTATTTCAGAAGAGTTTTAGGTACACAGCAATTCTGAGCAGAAAGTACAGAGGTTTCCCAAGTACCTCCTGTCACCACAAAAGCATGACCTCCCCCATTATCGACATCTCCCATCAGACTGGTACATTTATTACAGACCTATATTGGTACCTCAGACTGTACATTATTACAGACCTACAGATACAGACTGGTACATTATTACAGACCTACATTGATACATCATTGTTATCCAAAGTGTATAGTTTAACTTAGGGTTCATTCTTGGTGTTCTACATTCTATGAGTTTGGACAAATTCATAACGACATGTATCCACCATTATAGTAACATAGGGAGTAATTTCACTGCCATGAAAACCCTTTGTGCAAAGCCTATTTATCTCTCCTTTCCCATCCACAACTGTTCTATGGGCAACTACTGTTCTTTTCACTGTCTCCATAGCTTTGTCTTTTCCAGAATTTTATGTAGTAAGAATCATACAGTATGTCACCTTCTCAATTGGCTTTATTCATTTAGTAATAGGCATTTAAGTTTCCTCCATGATCTTTCAGGGCTTGATAGCTCATTTTTTTTTTTTTAGCCCTCAACAGTATCCCATTGTCTCAATGTACCGTAGTTTATTCATTATTTATTTACCCACTGAAGGACATCTTAGTTGCTTCCAAGTTTTTGCAAGTATGAATAAAATCTCTAAGGCATCTTGTGTGTGGGGTTTTGTGTGGACGTAAGACTTCGACTCCTTTGGATAAATACCAAGAAATATGATTGTTAGATGATATGGTATGTTTAGTTTTCTAGAAAAATGCCAAACCATTTTCCACAGTGGCTATTCCATTCTACATTCCCACCAGCAAAGAATGAGAGCTCCTATTGATCCACATCATTGCCAGCATTTGGTGCTGCCACTCTTCTGGATTTTGGCCTTTCCAATAGATGTGTAGTTGTATTTCATTATTTTAATTCACATTTCCCTGATGAGATATGACAGAGCACCTTCTCATATGCTTATTTAACTTCTGTACATCTTCTTTGGTGAGGTGCCTATTGGCCCATGCCAAATGGTGTCTTTGGACCATTTTTTTAATTGAATTGTTTGTTTTATTACTGAGTCTTAAAAATTCTTTATAAATTTGACTAACAATCCTTTATCATGTATGTCTTGCAAAGGTTTTCTCCCAATCTGTGGGTTGTTTTCTCATTCTTTTGAAAGTGTCTTTTGCAGAGCAAAATTTTATAATTTTATTGAATTCCACCTCATAATTTTTTTCTTTCACGGATTGTGCTTTTGTTGTATCTAAAAAGTCATCATCAGACCCAAGGTCATCTAGCTGTTCTCTTGTATCATTTTCTAGGAGTTTTACACTTATGCATTTACATTTAGGTCTGTGATCCATTTTGAGTTAAGTTTTTGAAAGTGTAAGGTCTGTGTCTAGATCTGTTTTTTTGTTTTGTTTTGTTTTTGCATGTAGATGTCCAGTTGTTCCAACATCATTTGTTGAAAAGACCATCTTTGCTTCATCACGTTGCTTTCACATCTTTGTCAAAGATCAGCTAACTATATCCATGTGGGTCTCTTTCTGGGGAAAAACTGCCTTGTGAGAGGTGACTGTACTCAGGGAGCTTATGCCAAACACTGTGTAGCAGCAAGAAGCTACAATGGTAACACGATAATCAGAGTCCAGTTTTCTCATTTGATTGTGGAAGCCCAGATTAATCCTTTGTTCAACTGTGCTTTCTGTATAGGGAAAGGGATTTCTCAAAAAGAGATTAATAAACTTCCATTGGTGAGGAGTAAAAGTGATCAAGCAAGTAAGTAGAAATGCAGAATAGGTGCGAGTGCATTTTTGGTTTGAACTTGCAGAGTCCACAGAGTTCTTCACAAACACACACACGTGTACACACGTATATAGTTACACGTATTTTCCATGACATGGCTTATTTGCCCCAACATCTCAATTACCCAAACCTGAAGTTAAAAAAAAAAAATCCAGTCTACACGAGAATTAGAAACATCAACAATATAATTAACATCAGATGGCAATACCCAGTGTAAAAGATAAGAGAAGATCCCCAGCATCAGCAGAATAGTCTCTGCTTGCACTTTAGTCAGAGAGACAGGTGGATATTTTGAGCTCTGTTAAGCAGTAAAGTTTTTATGTGTCTCTCTGGAAATGCATTTGGATTGATGACTAGTCTGTCATCAGCTGCTTGGAAATAGGGAACCATTTGGTAAATAATGTGGACAGATTCCCATCAACCTTTTCCTCTACATTGCTGTCTTTGTTGCTTATCTAATACAAAGATTTGTTTCTAATTAAAGTGGAGTTCTGAAAGAAGACAAGTTGAGGGGTAGATATAAATTAATTTGATCATGGAGTGGAAATATCAGACAAATAAAAAAGCTTCCAGTGTCAGGAGACAAAAAGGGAGCATGAGCAATAATAGACAAGATTACCCTGTGTTGTGCCATAAGTGATTCAGGAGGCAAAAAAGAAAGCTGTGCTCTGTGGCCATTCCTAGAGCAAAGTGGAATACAGCCTAGTTTTTAAAAGGGGCTTCATTTTTTTTTTTTTCTGCACAGTCCAATTTGGCAAATCCATATGGGATCATTTGAGCCTGAACTGACCAAAGAGTTACAATTAATTCAAGAACTGCTTTTAGCAAAATTTCAACATTTTGCAAGCTAAGGGGTTGGACTGAATCGCCAGAGTAATGTGCTGTCATTAATGCACTGACCTTAAAATACAGGACATGCCTTAGTAAAGGGGGTTCTCCAAGGAAACAAAAATATATTGACAGTAGTTACAGTGTGATTTATTTTAGTGGATGCTAGCAAAAAGTGGGGCTGGAAATAAGGCAAAATGAAACTATAAACAAATGCAACTTCTTCTTCATTCTGACCAACAACCTGATGATTTAAGCTAAATATTAACAAAAGTTCACATACTTATGTCTGTATGTTTATTAAAAACAGTAAAGTGATTGATTATTTTTGTTTAATTTAATAAATTCTGTCAATGTTCCAGCAAGTTTTTCTCAAACTGAGAAAAATTAATGATGCTTGTCCAATGCTATTTATCATCAGCATCCCAATTTTCTGACAATTCTGGAAGGCAATAAAAAGAGCACCATTTTAAAATACATTTTATTCTTAAAGTCCTCAATAAACTACAAAGCATTGTTTGGAAAACCAGCAATAATCAAAATGCTCAATGACTATGTAAAATTGTGTATGTGTGTATATGTTTAATTTAAATTCTTTCCTCATAGTTGTGCTGTGCAGTTATGACTATGACTATAGTATAGTTCTCACTGTACGGAGGAGGAACTATAGGTTATATCTAAATGGACATATTTTATTGCTTTGGGAAAATTCCAAGACCTCCCGTGCTACCAGATCTTGAGGTTTAAGAAAATGGGATCCACAGCAGTGACACTGGCACTTGTGCCAACCCTCTCAATATCTCTGTGGGCATGACTGCCCCTCCGTAATCACCTTTAATCCCTGCAAAGGGATACAAAGGATACAACAGAAAATGTAACAATATTGGCCAATGTACTGTCTTACCCCAGATAGGTGGCCACTTCTCATGCTTCCCTTTTGAAAATGATGAAAAACTTCATCCAAAGGTCAATTTCTCTTATTTAGCACAGTGGCTTCCAATTTTTAATGAAATAAAACTGTAATAACAAAACTAGGTCCCCTATATTGTAGTAGTTGTTCTTTTATAATCCATTGATTAAGACAATTCATAATGATATAATACTCTTTATAAAATCAGTATGCACTTAAAGAATGTAGATTTTATTAATATCCATGCATTCATATTCATTATTCATGCTGCATATTTTATTAGAGCTAAATTAAGACCAAACTGACAGTGCTTTGTGTGCATGTGAATTGTTGAATGCTCTTTCTCTGGGACCTGTACCCCTTGATTATGAACTCTTGCTGTAGACCGTTCATTTTGCTGTCAAATTTCTTCTCACTCAAAATTTCCCTAAACTACCTATCCTATCTCTCTGCTCACCATAGTCTATTCTCAAGCAAGGTGACCCCCTAAAATGTAAGTCAGATCCTGGCATGTCTCTTCTCAAGATCCTCCAGTGTCTCTATCTTACTCAGAGGACAAGCTATAATCTTTGCCATGGTCTATACGTCCTTCAGGATCCTGTGTCCCCTCCTTGGCATGACCCCTAATGCTCTCTTTTTTTCTCTCTCTCTGTCTTTCTCACTCACTCAGTTTCAGAGACATTTCTGTCTTACTCTTCTCTGGACAACTGAGTCCAGCTGCTCCCACCAAAGGCTGTTGGACTTCATAGCACCTGTGTCTGGAATACTTTCTCACTAGGGCTCACTCTTTCATAATCTTCAAGCATTTGCTTTTATCAGCATATCAGACACCTTCCTCAACCATTCTATTTGAAATTTTCATTTCTGACACTTTATATTCCCAACTCCTCTTACCTTTTAAAATGTTCCTCTATAGCATTTACCACTAGCTGATATAATATCAAGATGATTTCCCTGTAGCTTATTGGTTGAATTTCCCTATTTCAGTTAAAGCTTTATGAGGCTGGGAGACATATATTAATGGTTATTTTTTAAAGATTTTTATTTATTTATTTGAGCGAGAGAGTGAGTGAGAGAGAGAACACGAGCAGGGGCAGAGGGAGAGGGAGAAGCGGACTCCCCTGTTGAGCTGGGAGGCCAATGCGGGGCTGGATCCCGCGGTCCTGAGATCATGACCTGAGCTGAAGAAAGACGCTTAACAGACTGAGTCACCTAGATGCACCCTATTTGTGTGTTTTTATTCACTATTTTGTCTCCCCTGGCTGAAACAGTGTCTGGCACATGATACGTACTTGATAAATATTTGTGAATGAATGAATGAATGAATAAATGAATCAGTTATTTTCCGTGTTTGATTCAAAAACATAATGAACTTAGAATCCTTCCTTGGTAAACCATATATCCTAGAACTCAATCTCATTCTATCTCAAAATTATTTTTTATTCTTCTTGAGTGAATTTTGCCTCCTCTAAAAGTCACTAGTCCATTAAGTATAGGGCCTCCTTTCTGTTCTTCAACTGCTTCAGACTCTTAATAGATCGTAATAACTCTTAACAGGTCTTCCAAAAAATGCTGCCTCGTTTAAAATGAGTTTCTTCAAAATGTTGGGGAAGATGAATTACTGTGTCCCACTCTCACTGTGCCACTCTTTTGTCTGCATGAAGCACAGATTAAAGAAGGAAATAACTTCTGAATAATGTCCTTAATATAAAGATCCGACTGAGGTTAGGGAAAGAAGGAAAGGGACAGATTTAAATGAACATGCAGGACTGCATTTGAAGAATCAGTATAAGTATGATAATGAGAAAGTACCAAAGAGATAATCCCTAAAACATAAGTCCCAACTTCCTTTTCCCCTTATCCTTGAGAATCACAAATGCCCACCAGCCAATGTGAATGACATCATTTACACACACCACAGTCTGTTTCTCCTATCTTCCTTTCCTATTTTTCTCTTTATTTTTTTAGTCACAGCTTTTTTTTTTTTTTTCTTAAGGCCAAATTCAAGTACTATCACTTCTATTAAATTTCCTTTATGTTCCCAATAGAAAATTTACCCTTCCTGGTAATTTTATAGCACCTAGTCTTTACATTTATTATACTATTTAACAAATGTTACCTGTCATTATGTTTACATATGCATTTTATCTAATCTATCAGAATGTAAGCTTTTTAGAAAAAAAGCTATGTTGATTTATTATATAATCTTAAGCAATGACTCACTAATTTCACAGAGTGGGTACTCAGTGTATGTGTGTTGCACAGGGGGATGGGTGGATGATGGATAAATGATTGATAGACGATTGATAGATGGAATATATACTTGATCTTAGCAAAACCTTAAGTTTAAAAATACATAGTCTCATTGCCAAGTCTTTGATTCTTAGTTAATAGTAGTTTTGTAGTGTATCCAAAATGTTTCTTTAAAAACAAATTTCAGTAAAATTAACTATTTAAGAATGAGAGCCTTGTGGGGCATTAAAGTTCCTTAGAAAATGTATAGTAATTATTTGAAAGTTTCTTGAGAACGTAAAATAATTAGGGGATGTTAAAAGGCATTTTTCTGACTTCATTGTTTTTCTGCTATTTTTAACTGCAATGCCAGATTAAGAAATATTTTTAAATGTTTGTTTTCAGATATGGTGAAGACATAAAAATAATGAAAATTATTAAATATCTTTCTTCACTTGCTAATTCAATAATAAAAAATATAGGACTAACTATGTTCCAGGCATTTTTTGAAATTATCATTTTAATTAAGTTAATATTACATTTACAATCTAAGTCCCTCAAAAATATAATTCTAAAACTTAAACTGATAAGGAAAAAAAATAACCTACCTATCAAGTATGGATCTTTTATAATCAGTTTTTTAATACTGAAAGCATTAATAATTATATTAGAACCTTTTAAATTTCTTATTATAACATGTACCATTATTCCAATATAGATGAGAATGTGTAAATGTTCTCATTTGAGTGGCTCTCCTATTTAATCTCATATTTACCTATAAATAGTTTTATGTTTCCTAACTACTTCTAAATAGGTTAAATCTTAAAACACAGCTGCCATCTGTTAAGACAACCAAAAAATATGCCTATGAAAAATAAGAATGCAGCACTGAATAAAATTAAAATGAAAAACAAGACTTTTTTTCCCCCACACAAGAGAGGAAAAAGAGCACCAAAAAGTCAAATGAGCTGGAACTGAGGATGAAACCTGACAAAGCACTTAAGCAAGGGCTTTATACAATGGTCAAATCCATCCAAGTCAGAAAATCTTGAATAGTCCATTAACTGTGGGCCTTTCTATCGTCATTACTCTAGGAAGATATCCTAGGATATAAGAAAAAAGCGATTCACTTATCTTAGCCAAGTCAGCAATAAGTAGATGGGCTTCTTAATACATACAACTCGCAGAGTGGTTACAACCCAAAGGGGGCAACATCATGTTTTAAAAATCATAATCTACTTTGCCTTCAGTAACTATTGTTCCATCTCTTCTAAGATTCTGTCATTCTGCTATTCTTCACAGTTTCAATACACTAACATTTGCCTATCCCTATCATGCGAATCACATTTTCTTATAAATTGTATTATTTATTCCATTTGTAAACCTTGTTTTATTGTTAAGACAGAAATATGAATAATGCACTACGTGGTTCTTCCAGGAACTCATAGTAGGAGAGGCTGCTGCCCATGTTCGTGTGTACCGGGTAATAAATGCAAAAACGAGCACATATACAATGTACCAAGTTAAGAGAGGATGTGTGAATACACATGTGGGAGGTATTGTCTGCAAAGATTTCCTAAACAATGTAATGCCTCACTTCAATGCTGAATGTATTTTTTTCCCCTTAAATAGAAAGGTTAGAAAATGTTCTGGAGAGAGGTAAAAAATAGTACAAAAATACAAAAGTATAAAGCAAACTTTCCATATTGGAAACTTGGGGAAAAATCAGAATTCCTGGAGTATAAAGGGACGTTTAAACATCGGGTCTACGGAAAATGGTTTTGGGAGCTAAAGGTTAAGTTATAAAAAAAATCTTCAGCTGTTATGATGACAGGAGTTGGTGTCTTCTCCGGCATTGAGGAGATAAAGACTAGACTTCAGTTTTAGGAGTCTCTTGGTAGTGGATGAATTATGGATGATTTCTCAGTAAGGAAATAGCGGTGAGAATAGGAAGTAACAGAAAGCAACTGGAGTTGATAGAGATTTGCTGGTCAGCTATGGAGTAAGAAGGATTTATATAAGACAGTTCCAAGTTCTCTTGTCGGGAGTTAGAATGCATCTGCATATCATCTCCCCAGAGAGTTAATATGGGATGAGAAAATATTGAAAGAGGGCATTTCTTTATTTTGGAAATTTTTAATCTGTGGGACATCCATATGACAATCCATTTGGATATGCAAGATTTTTTTATTTGTATTTTAAAAACCTTTAATTTCACGGGTAAAGTATAATTAAAGCTTAAGAGCTTTAACTCTTGAAAGCAATGTTACCTTTTAAGTAGGAATCTTAAATATGAAAGTTTCTGTTTATTTTTTTCAGAATTTTTGTTGTTTAATGATTGTAAGTATATAATTATTAAATATAAACCTCATCACACAAATCCAGTTGGGACAACCAACTTTACAATATCTTTCTTTTCCTGTCACTTCTCAGACCATTGTAAATACCACAGTTTCTCTCAGGTTCTTCATCTTTGTCAGTGATCATCAAAAAATCAAAAGTCTCTCAATAATTCAGCTGAGTGTCAACACAAAAATATTTTTAGTTTAGGGAAGAGCACTGGTTCCAAATTTTCTAATAAAAAAATGGACAGTGAGGTCATCTGATGACTTTTCAGGATACTTAATTTATCCATCTGGATAGTTCTATAAGAGAAATGCTTCAGTGTATATGAAACCTGGAAGGGAGGCATGGATTTAGGATGTAGATTAAGGTAGGACCAGAATTCACAAATATTTTTGCAGGCTGATAGAGGCAGTAATGAATATTGAATTAGCCATAGGCAAGTCAGCAAGAAAATATAGAGAGATGATGAGAAAAGCCCAGAATAATAAAATGCTGGTATTATTACATTTTTCTCAAATATTTTTTTAAATAACAGAAATAACAAAAGATAAAACTACCCACTATATGTGCATCTAGATTTTATGAATATCAGTGTTGTTTTATGAGTAAGAAATTTGTTTGCTTTCATTGAACCCTTTCAGTATAGTCTGTTATTCTTTTATAAGTTTGGGTTCAGTTTTCTTTTGTATTTTAATATTCTTCTTCCTTGTGGATATACGATTCTGAGTTTGATATGTGGGAGGAAGAATCATGCAGATGTCTAGAATTCTTATCTCTTCTCCCAGTAGGTTTGTTTTTAATTCACTCTCCCACACTTGTACCTCTACCCTCTTTAATAAAAATGAAATCCCTTCTTATTCATTAGCATTTTAATAGAAAAAGAAGACTACAGTAATAGTATATGCTATGTCCATATGCTATGTTAAATAGGACAGAGCATTCTGTAATTCCCAGAAGAAAAGTTCCATGCAGGCTAAATTCAGCATTTTAATTGTATCAGTACTACATATTGTATTATTTTCTTTCCACATAACAATTATGGTAAGAGCCTCTAAATGTCTAAAAATAACATTTGGTAATTTTTTGTATGTTGTGAGGGTATATGGCTTTCCAAAATTCTTTTAAATATTATCAGGCAAAATTGAAATGAATATATTTTAAATCTGGTGAAATCCTAATGTAAAACAGCCATTTCAGTTCTCTGTCAGGCTACACAGGGCTGTGTCAGCTCTCCCAACAATGCTCCAAATTGATTATTTTGGAAATGTTAATATATTAACAGTGTCTCAAAATCTGTCCTTTTATCTGAAAAGTATATTTAGTGGAAGCTTCTTGTCAAACACATTATAGTATACGATGGCCACCATGAGTCAAAGAAATTACTAGACTCTGATATGTCCAGTGGCACTCTACTGGACACCTATGCTTGATTGACTTTGGGATGGATGAATCACCAGGGAAAAGCTAAAGAATGAATGAGTAACTTGTCATAATACATAAACTTCATTAATATAAAGAGGTAAATGGGAAGAACAAAACTTAAGTCTATCAGACCATTTTTATTTGATATTTTAACTTAATATATGTTAAATATAATAAATTTAATTTATTTAATTTATTTCATAAAATAAATTAAATTTTATTTAATAAAAGATTAAGTTAAAAATCTTTTATTTTTTAAAAGATTTTATTTATTAATTTGACACAGATAGAGAGATAGAGCAGCAGAGGGAGAAGCAGACTCCCCGCTTAGCAGGGAGCCCAGTGGAGGGCTCAATCCCAGGACTCCGAGATCACGACCAGAGCCGAAGGCAGATGTTTAACCAGCTGAGTCATCCAGGCACCTCCTAACTTATTCTTTTAAAGCATAATTCAGATTGTAATAGTTTTCTGTTTATTTGATAATTGCCTTACAATTAATATTTGAAGTAGCCCAGCATGCATTCCCAATTTAGAATAGAGCTACGTCTCCAGCTCTGAAATTTCATTGTCTTCTATTTTCAACGGGGCTCCATTGACCGCCTTTAAAAAAGCAAACGGCACATTTCTGCATGCAAAAGAGTAGATATCTATCTTAGACCTTCTTTCTTATTTTTAAGATATCTCTATTTGGCTTCCTTGTAGTTACTTATTATCAACAATAATAAAAACAATAAGAAAAATACCAGTTTATTTTCAGAGTTGTCAGAATGATACATTTAACAGTTTATCAAGCCCCATAAATTTTCTCATTTTGATCTCTGGCAAGCAGGTGGCACATGTTTAATTATGGTCCTATTATAGGTAATTAAAAACGATGCTCAATGATCTGTCCACAGTCCCTCAGCAATTGAATGGCAAAAGCCAAACATGAACCCAAATCTTCAGATTCCCAATTCAGATCTCTTTTCTCTTTACCTGTCAAAGCTTTAATGTCACAGACACCTAAAAGAGCCAGTTGAAAGCTTCCTGGTTTAATAGATCTTCTTGGGGCACAAGATTTCCATCTCTTTTTCTTTCTCTCCCTAGGTCATGCTTAGTCATAATCTTTCCCATGACTGTTTTGCTTTTATCTGAATCTTTAACTTGTTCACATAATTGGTATTCATCTTTTCCTTTGATTAAATACTGTAAGAATCTCTGAACCATATTATGGATTTTCTATATCACCCTTTTTGTTCTTTTTTCAGGGATGAAATGTTCCCTTGTGCTATATAAACTGTATGTTCTTTAAGATGCTATATATTAGGAGGATACATCTATACCAAAATAGTATCCAGGCACCAGATTCTATAGAGGATGAATATTCTGCACATAAGTGGATCATGATAGCTCAGTCAACTTTGACAAAGAAAAAAGATCCCTAGAAAAGACAAACTTCAGAAGACTCCACTCCTATCTCTTCTGTTATTGGGTGCTAACTTTTTATTGGCTATGGATTATTATGGTTACTATGATAATAAAGGAAGTTGGTGGTGAAGGATCAAGAAATGTGAGGAGGGCTCCTTTATAAAAGCTTGTGAAGTTTTTTTGGGTTTTTTTTGTTTTGTTTTGTTTTGTTCTTTAATCAAGCTTGAAAAGGGACAAGCTTGGTTCTTTGGAAAGTCCAGACGTCACATGGTAAACAATAATAAAAATAAAAACTAAGATTGTCTAATCAGAATCATTACTGTCCGCTGAATATTATGTGGTTTGGAAAAAGGAAGCAGGATGCATTACAGATGGAATACTGAGATATGAGAAGAATGTACACATATTGGTGAAGATTGGCTAAGAGATTTGTAATGCTTCAGATTGAATCTTAAAGAGCACTGGGGCAGCAGGAGTTACAAGAGTAAAGTTACATGCTTGTCTTCAAGTTACAGTTATTCTGTGTCAACTCCAGCCTGGTATTGCAAAGCCCCACAGGAGGCTTCCAGGGGTACACATATCGTCATTCCATTCTGACTCCAAATCTTCCTTATCCCCATCCTGATCATCGTCCTCCTTAGGAAACTCCCACTGTATCCCCTAGAGCAGCTTCCTTACCTAGGTACACTCAACACCCTCCGAGGTCCCAGCTCCCGAACTCCTGCTCTTTCACCATGCTGCGACTTTGCCACTCAACCTCTCCACTCATACCAGGTCTCTGTCCACTGGCACCTCTTTCTGTCTCCAAACATTTGATTTTTCCACCAGCACTGAAGATTACATATTTGGACTACAAATTTCCTCTAGATCTGGTTCTTTTTCCATTCAGAGCCACTTTTGAAATCATTGCCTTCACTCTGTCTTGCTATGTTGCTCCCTATCATCACTCGACTCTGTGTAGCATGGTTTCTGCCCTGACAGGTCACAGGATCTGTTCTTTCAAGGAACTTGTTCCTATATGGGATGAACATTTTAATCCTTTCTCTTTCTTTTCTTTCAACAATATTCAACATGTTTAATGACTCTTTTCCATCTTGAAATTGTATGAAGTACCAGGGATATACTTTTAAAAAAAAGTTTTCTTTCTAATCTTCTACAATTCCCTCTGAAACCCTTGTGTTGGCTTTGATTTTCCCTGGGTACTTTTTAGCAGCTGTAGAAAGATATAATTTACAATAATAAATTTTGAATATTCAAAGTGTACTATTCAATAAGTTGTGACATATGTATGTACCAGTAACACATCTCTAGGATCCAGACAATACACAAATCCGTTGCCCTAAAAGTGTCCTGATACCTCTTTGTAATCCTTCTCTCCAGCCCCTCTTTGCCACCTTCTCATTCCCAGGCAACCATTAATCTACTTGTCATCACTGTACTTAGTTTGCTTTTTCTAAAATTGTATATAAATGGAATAATATAGTATGTGCTCTTTGTCATCTGGCTACATTCAAACAGCATCATTATTTTGAAATTCATCCATATTGTTGCATGTGTCAATAATTCATTCTCTTACTTTAAGTACCACGGTTTGTTTATACTTTCATCAGGTGGAGTGACATTTGAGTTGTTCCCAGTTTTTGCTTCTTGCAGATAAAGCTGCTAAGAATGTTTTAGTATAATTCTCTATATGGATATATACTTCCATTTCTCCTGTGTAAATACTGAGAATAGAAATAGCTGAGTTATATGTTAGTTGTATGTTTCACTTTTTAAAGAAGTTGCCAAACATTTTCTCAAAGTTGTTATACTGTTTAAAACTCTACCAGGAGTATATCCGCATTCCTTTGCTCCATAGTCATATTAACAGAGGGTATGGTCAGATTTTTTTACTATAGATATTTTAGTAAATGTCTAGGGCCATCTTAATGTGATTTTAGTTAGCATTTACTTGATGATGAATGATATTAAACATCTTTTTATGTACTTACATATATCTGTACATCATCTTTGTTGAAATACCTGTTCAAATCTGTAGCCTATTATATATGAGCTTATTTGTTTTCTTTTTAATGGTTTGTGAGATATCTTTATATATTTAGGGGAAAAGTCCTTTATCAGATATTTGATTTGCAAATATTTTCTCCCAACCAGTATTTTGTATTTTCTTTCTTTAAGGAGTGCCTTTCAAGAAGCAGAAGGTCTTAATTTTGATAAAATCAAATTTATCATCCTTGGTCTTCTGGATCATGATTTTGATTCTGTTATAAGAAACCTTTGTTTGACTCAAAGTCACAAACTTTCTCCTATATTTTCTTCTAGAAGTTGTATAATGTTAGGTCTAACATTTAGGTCCATGATCCACTTTGAGTTATTTTTTCTATATAGTTAGTGGTGTGGATTAAGGTGTTGCTACTTTACATATTGTTTTCTAATTGTTCCAACAACTTTTGTTAGATGTACAATATGCCCATTTATTTGCATCTCTGTAGTTTCTCTCAACAATATTTGATAGTTTTTAGTGTACAGCTCTTAAACTTTCTTTTAAAAGTATATCCCTGGTACTTCATACACTTTGATACTGTTTTAAATATCATTTTAAAGATTTTTATTTATTTATTTGAGAGAGAAGAGCAAGCATGAGTGGGTAGAAGCAGAGAGAGAGGGACAAGCAGACTCCACTCTGAGCATGGAGCAATGTGGGGCTCAATCCCATGACCCTGAGATCATGACCTGGGCCAAAATCAAGAGTCGGATGCTCAACAGACTGAGCCACCCAGGTGCCCCATTAAATAATATTACTTTAAAAATACATTCTCTACATGCCCATTGCTAGTATACAGACATAAAATTGATTTTTGTATACTGATCTTGTGTTCTACAACTTTATTAAACTCACTGATTTGTTCCAGTAGCAATTTTGTAGCTTTGATAGCATTTTTCACATAGATGATTATGTCATCTGCAAATAAAGAGAATTTCACTTTTTCTTTTCAAACTGGATATATTTTATTTATTATGTACTTATTTTACTTGATTTCACTGACTAGAATTTTCAATGCAATGTTAAAGAAAAGTAGTGAGAGTAGAGATTCCACTTCTTGTTTTCATATTTGGATGAAAGCATTCAGTCTTCCAACATTAAGTACAATTTTTTGTAGAAAGTCTAATAGGTTAAAGAAGTTCCAGTCTATTCCCAGTTTGCCAAAAAGTTTTTTCAGGACTTGATGTTGGATATTTTCAAATACTTTTTCTCTAGTTATTGAGATGATAGTACAGTTTCTTTTTCAGCCTATTAATATGGTTGTAGCAAACTGGTGCAATCAGAAGATAAAAACCCACTTTAATGGAGAAATAGTTAAAGAATTCCTCTTGTTTATCACAAAGCATACAGTGCTCCAATGGGCACTGGAAGAGTCCAATGGGAACTGAGAGGCAATAAATTGATAACTGACATCACCTAACCCTTCTTCTGTTCAGTTTCCATATGTACTCTTCCATATCCATTTTAATTTCCTTACAACAACAAAAAAACCTAACAAGATATTCCCACTAACTAGATACACATATTCCTCTTACAAGAAGTTTTTATTCTTCCTGAAAATGAGAAGACACAGTCCCAACATATTTTGTTTCTAAGGCAGACAACATTAATAACTCCCAAATTCAGTCACAGTCATACTGAATATTATGTTACCAGAAGACTAAATTGTGAAGTTAAACTCCAGAAATTAATACAGGAATTAAAACAAAAACAAAAACAAAAACAAAAAAGAAATGGGAGGGAGAAAGAAGAATACAGTGATTAATAGACACAAACACATGCATATAACAAGCATAGGGAAAATGCACAAAGCAACTATAGACTCCATTTCTCTAGTTTTCCCAAAGATTATAGTTGATCTATACAGCTTTCTTCTTTAACTACTCATTCAATAATTCCCTTGCTTTCAGCCAGAACCTCAGTTACTCTGCTTCCCTTAGCAGAGTATATTAGCAGTGAATATCCCTTATTCACTCCAGAATGTATATTCATTCCCTAATGGTTGGAATCCTGAGTCATCCTACCTTTTCTGGTTATTATAGTTTTCCATCAATTTTTACTATTGTCATGCTGAGGAACACTCTAGAGAATCCCCTTGGTTTCCTATACAGAGTCTTCTTTATCTTCATATGTAGCAGCAACCTTGATTTCTTCTTGGTTATTAGGATCAATCACTCCAACTAGTAGATTATCTCTTTTTTTTCCTCTGTTTTGTTCAAAGACATAGGAGTCTAAAATGGCCAGATGAGGGGTGTCTGTGCGGCTCAGTCAGTTAAGAGGCCTACTCTTGATTTTGACTCAGGTTATGATCTCAAGGTCATGAGAACCAGCCTTGCATGGGGCTCCAGGCTCAATGCGGAGTCTGCTTCTCTCCCTATTCCTCTCTCTGACCCTCTCCCTGCTTAGTCTCTCTCTCTAAAGTAAATAAATAAGTCTTTGAAAAAATAAAATATAATAAAATGGCCAGATGAAGGTTTCAACTTCTGATTTAGTGAAACTGTTATTTTCCCTGTTGGAAGCATTTTCCTCTTGGACGCTAAGATCTTCAGGACAGCAGAGCTCAGAGATGCCAGAGTAAAAAGTAAAAATCTGCATGAGTAATTAGTTGTAATAGAGTAGACACTCCTACTTCCAAAGCTTGATTCCTAGACCCATGTATTCCCGCCGTGGGGGAAGTAACTCCATAAAATGGTCTTTGATTCAAAGCATAAAATACATGCTATAGATAGAACTCCATACCCTCAGGATATTGTTCCTTAAATATAGCTATAAGTGTGTCTTTAATAGGTCATTTTACCGTTCTGTACGAGCAGCCAATTCTGAGTGATGGGATGTAGAATAAGCTGATTGATTCATGGACATGAGCTTATTACAGCACTTCCTTCACTTGAAATGACTTCGATTTGACACAATGCCATATGGAATGTCATGATGTTAAATAAGTCATGCTGTGACTGTACGGGTAAAAGTACTTGCAGAAGTATTATGAGAAGAGAGAGCAAATCCATATCCAGAATATGTGTCTACTTCACTGAGGTCAAATCTTTGCCCTCTCAATGATGGAAGAAGTAAAATAAAATTAATCTACCACCACATGGTAGGCTTGTTCCCCCTTATCTTCACAAAATTGTGCCATATCAGGGATTCAGTGTTAGTTTCTGCTATTGACCTGTCAATTCACAGGAGCAGTATCCATGGTCAGGAGAAACACATGTTGTGGAGCCTAGCATAGCCTCTGTCCATACCATTGTGACCACTTTGTCTATGAGCCCATTTCGCCAAAAATGGAGTAACTGAGCAAAGAAGTTGACTGGGACCTAAAGATCATGTCATTTTGGCCACCGATTATTATTTTGTCCACTCTTGTAGTTAACATTTTTCTCCGCATTGGATACACTTTAAGGAGCACTCACATGAGACAGATAATTTTATAAAATGAGTTTATTCTAAAAGGTCTATCCATATACTTCTTTCTCATACATAATTTTTCACCAATTTTCCAATCTTGTTCCTTCCAAGTCCATGGACATTTACTCAAACCATTATCAACTTTCCATAAACCTGTCCTTTTGCCTAATTTTCACTGAATACATAGAGGACAACAAAATTTACTGCTCAGAGTTCTGCTCATGGGGAATTTCTTCACCACTTATCTTCAGGGTCATTGCTGAATGGGTTGATAGTGCTACAACATTCCATTTTGGGGTGGTAGCACCTTGTCATGTAATCCATTTTTACAGCAGGCTCAAGATTGTTCCTCTTCAGTTACTAGATCATAAGGAACTCTCCAAATATCTGAATGCTTGGTCTGAGGGAAAGAAGGCAATTCAGCAAGGGTTGATGCCAAAGGAGTCAGAATCACCTATTCATGCAACTAAATTTGTACCTTGCTCATCAGATGCAATCAGCTATAGTAGTGCCATCATATTGGACCAATATGTTGGTTTATGAAAAACATACAATATCCTAGTAGGCTGCCCATTTATATCATTCAAGAGATGCTGTGATCAATTAGCCACTACTAAAGATTTCTGCAGGTCAATGTATTTGATTACTAACACATCCTTATTTCCTTTATGGTTGATGTGACTACCTTGCCTTGGATGCCTAAGTGCTGCTGCTTGACATCTGCTATTCTGTGATTCTATCATTCTTTTTTGAAATCAGGGAGCCCACCTGAGTGGTGGGCTATACAGTCACACCTGGCCTACAATGGAGAGTGACCGAGAATCTTTCAGAGATTCTCCTGTCAATAATATATTTATCAGTGCCTTAGTGGTGAGAGTTTTTCTAGGTCTTCTTGTGGATCCTAGTTCTGGGATGGGTGTGAAGTTTATACATAACAGCTCTAGCCCAACACTTCCATCTCCCCGAGACTTTGGATTCTCTTCTCACTTCATATCAGGGAAGCTCAAGAATCTGTTTCATCAAATGGATGCTGTGATTGAGTTCACAGCCACTTGAATAAACAAGCAAGTAGTTAGAGCCACATGCAGCTGCACAAACTTTAATGTGTTAAGTCTGGAATCTTTATTAAGTGTACCCATTTCAATGAAGTCAGCCCAATGTTGTGTTATATTTAATTTATATTTATAATATTTAATTATAAATATAATATTTATAATATTATATATATTATATATAAGTATATATAACTTATAACATTTAAGTTATATATACCTTTCACCAAATGGTCTTAACATCTATTTGTATATGCTTCTCAGATTTCTGCTAGTATATATATATTAGCAAGGTCTTGAAAATCTTTCAGTGGATAAGCTATTTCCTTTTCCTCCTGGAGTGTGGAGGAAAGGAATGCCTGTCTTACTGGAGTATGGTGAAATTTAACTGTAGTTAGGGTTTAGTGGCAACAGTTGGTTGCAGTGGGTCTTGAGGAAAATGAACATTCCCTTTTATGGTTATCAGAGTTTTCAATATAAGGAAGTCTAATTTCCTTAGCCCTTTGATGGAAAGTTTCTTCTACCTCTAAAGAATCTCAGAATAACCAGGGGATTCAAGATTGTCAGTTTCATCTGAATCCAATGAGATATCCCCATTTCTAGTTTCAGATTTAGTTCTTTCTTGAATTGTCATATGAGAAACTTTCTTGCCTTGTCATTTGAGAAACTTAAGAGAGACTGAATTCAACCGTTGTTTTAATACAACAACTCCTATGATTAAAAATTGTGTTTGATTTTCAACAATATCTGCCCTGTGGCTACTAAAAATAAGAGATTCTTTCGGAGCTGTTACGGAAGCTGTCTGGTTATTGCAGTCAAAATTCAAGTGATGTTATACCACTTCAAGATAACATAAGAATCTCCCAACAGAATATTTTTATGTCTTCCCTCTTGGCCTTTGTTATCTTTGCCATACATTTTATTTATATATAGACTATACAGTAGATATTGTATCTACATGGTTATTATTTTCATGTTAAACAATAAATTATCTTTTCAAGAAGTTTAAATTAAAAATTTCTTTTTATTTATGTCCATAGCTACCATTTCCAGTACTCTTCATTCCTTATGTATATCCATGTTTCCCTCTGGTGTCATTTTCCCTCTCCTTCATTGATGAAGGGCTTTACTAATTATTTTTGGTAGTGCTGGTGACTGCCAATGAATTCTTTAAGCTTTCATATGTCTGAAAATACATTTCTCATTTATATTTTGAAAGTATTTTCCCTGGGTATAGATTTACAGATTGTCACAGTTTGCTTTATGTTTTTTTAACTTTCTCTTAGCACAGTGGGTTTCCAATCAAAAACAATGCAATGCCTTGTGATCTTTTGCATACATTGTTTCTAATCAGAAATCTGGTATAATTCTTATCTTTGTCCCTAATTGTATAATCCAGCATGCTTCTCTGGTTGCTTTTAAAATATTCTATCACTGATTTTAAACACTTTGATTATAATATCCCTTGGTGTAATTTTCCACATGATTCTAGTGTTTGGGTTTTGTTGAGATTCTTAGTATCTATGGGTTAAGGGTTTTTATCAAATTTAGGAAGAGTTCATCCATTGTTTCTTCTCCTTTTTTTAATTGTTCTCTTTTGCTTAGAGGACTCCAATTATATTTATGTTAGATCACTTGAATTTCTCCTGCAGCTCACCGATGCTCTACTTTTTCTTTTTTTGCTACTTGTTTTATGTGGGATATTTTCTACTGTTGTGTCTTCAGATTCATTTTTCTTTTTTTCAGATAGTCTTGTCTGCAATTAGCCACACCTAGCATATTTTTCATCATGGACATTTTAATTTTCACATCTAAATTCAACTTGCATTTTTTGCAAATCGCAGTTTATGTCACAGCTTGTTCAATATTTTCTCTAATTCCTCAACATCTATTCAAGACCATAATATCATCTGCTCACCAAATTCATTACGGTTTCATCATCAATCACTTTCTCATTTGTTCACCTAGTAATATTCGAAATATACTTATGCTAAAATAATTATTTAGTGCCTTAAAAATTGAAATCCAAATTTAAATAAACATCCTATATTTTATCTGGCATTCCTAATAGCAAACTCCACCTCATGGCATTTTCTAACTTCTTTACCCACTTTACTTACCTACTTAGCACTAATCACCAATAGGTCTCATATGTACTTTATCCATTGACTAATAATCTGTCTTCTACCACCAGAAGGTAACTTTTATGAGGGCAAATATTTATATCTGTTTTTGCCCACTGCCATTTTGCTTATAACAATGACAGTACAATGGGTGCCTGGGTGGCTCAGTGGGTTAAAGCCTCTGCCTTTGGCTCAGGTCATGATCTCAGGGTCCTGGGATCGAGCCCCACATCAAGCTCTCTGCTCTGAGGGAAGCCTGCTTCCCTCTCTCTCTCTGCCTGCCTCTCTGCCTACTTGTGATCTCTGCCTGTGTCAAATAAACAAATAAAATCTTTAAAAAAAAAATGCCAGTACAAAATTGGCATTTTCTAAATATGGGCTGAATGAATAAATGGAAGAATGAATAAACAAGTATTTATGTGATTGATTAATTAATCTTGAAGAAAATTTCTTCCTGAAAGATAAAATGATGGAGAAGAGATAAGAGAAAGTAAAACTGAGATTGTTATATAAATCACAGTGCTTTTTTTTTTTTACATCATTTTCCACTTTCCTGATTACATTTCAGAAAATATTATTTAGACGCGGACAGTGATATATTTTGTGGTTCCCTGGGCACTTAGTTTTAAGCCGAATATCCTATAAGAAAGAGTCACATAATGAAATGAACCATTTGCTCCATATTTAGTTTATTTTTGTTCTCTAAAATACACTTTTTCTGACTGATTCTGTGAACCACTTTTCTTTTCCTCATAACAGAAGAACTTTAAAGAACTTGACTCCTACAACCTCTGATTCAAATTGAAGGGTGACTGGAAGGACAGTTTTGTACACAAAGGGAAGGGTGATGTTTTAATTTTCTTTCCCTTGTTCCTGTGAAAGTCAATTCTGTAAACCCTGTTATCTAAGTAATGAGACTTGTGAGCTTGGGTTACACTTAAGGATTCCACAAAGAGAATATTATATTACAGTTTCTCTCTCTAGTTCCTAAATGTCGGCATTGATATTACCAAGCAGCATAAAGATATCAATCATCAAAAAGCTTATCGACTGCTCAAAATAGTTCTATCAATATCTAATTTGCTCTCTGATCTAATGCACAGTCAGCCAGTGCAACGCCAACATCCTGGCTCTGTCTTTCAGGATATGTCAGACAATGAGAAAGCTTTAATTTTCTCCTTGGGCTCTACCCATCGAGAGATCCTCTTTATGTGCTAGAAGGGAAAATATTTTTAAAAATTCCAATTTTTCTGTCTTTGTTACTCTACTCTCTATACCTTAAGAGTTTAAAGTGATACAGAGAACTTGTCGCAAGTTTCGTATTAAAAAAGAATCAACCATTTTTAAAACCTCCTATAAAATTGTTATCATTGAACTCATGAATAGCAAACCTCTGCTCAACATTCATTATAAAATCATGCCCATTTGCAATGAAGTATCTAACTCTCTCTTTGCAGCTGTGACTTTCAATGTGAAAAGGCTCCTGAATAAGACAATTTGGGCAAAAGTTGAAAGTAGGTTATATACATCCCAGGGTTCATACCTGATTCCAAACCCTTCTCTTATATACTCTTTCATTGTTTTATTTGTATAGCCATATTATTTTTCCTTCAAGTGAAAAGAGGGAACTCTGGGGCGCCTGGGTGGCTCAGTGGGTTAAAGCCTCTGCCTTCGGCTCAGGTCATGGTCTCGGGGTCCTGGGATCGAGCCCCACATCAGGCTCTCTGCTCAGTAGGGAGCCTGCTTCCCCCTCTCTCTCTGCCTGCCTCTGCCTACTTGTGATCTCTATCTTTGTCAAATAAATAAATAAAATCTTTAAAAAAAAAAAAAAAGAAAAGAGGGAACTCTACCCAAAATATAGTTAGTAGTAACTTCCATTTAAATGGAAATAGTCTTGTAGTACACATAAATGACTCAGCATACCTAAAGGACAACTCAGTCACTTATCGATTCTCATTCATCAAGTACTTACTGATCATGGATATACGGTTCAAGCCTTGTGTTAGTCACTGTGGGCAAAACAACCAACCAGCATGGATCAGAACCTGTGTTCCTGAAGTTTCTGATCTAACAGAAGAGAAGGCCAAAAGTTCATAGTCTCACAGTTAATCTGAGCTGGTCACATCTTTTTTTATATTCAATTTTTTCCTTTCACTGTACATATGTTTAGGATTTAAGAAGCCCATTTTGAGAGCATGTTAAATCTGTAAAACTATTGACTATGTGAGCACAGTAGGAAAATGTAGGAACTTTGATTCAGTTTTCTCCAACCTACTTGTTCACTCTTCATTCTCTTCATTCCTCTCAAGTGAAAGAGCAGAACATCAGCATTATGGAGACACTACAAAACTTGGGGACAAGGTGGTGTCTTAGCAGTCTCTCTGTAAAACATCGTATAATGGAATGAGAGCTGAACAAAACGTGGGAGAGAAAAAAAAGCTCATGGTAAGGGGCTTTTCTTTCCTCTACTGCTAAAAAGAAATTTTGCCATTACTTAAAATATTCTTCAATCCTCAGTGCTTCCTCAGTGATAACAAGAACATTTTCTCCTTGGCCAGCACCATTGCATTTCAGAAACCTTATCAGAAGGAAAATACATATAACATCGGCAGACATCCAGGATATCAGTAGAAAGGATTACGGTACAAATATGACATTTAAATACTGACTAAAATAGCATACTTTCTGCCAAAACCCAAAAATATAGATCTAAGATTCCCAGGGGAAGTTGGAGGGCAGTTATGTTTAATAAAAACCTGACCTTTCTAAAGTAGGAAAATGAGAAGGCCCCGTGGACTGTCAGTTCAGAGGAAGATTCCTGGTGGGGAGAACTGAGCGTTAGCAGTTTCCAGATTTAGGCCTCCAAGTAAAAAGCTGGCCATTATAGCGTGAAAGTTGCTATGCTCCTTTATAACTCAAAAACAAAACTGAGCAGCAAGTATTAGATTGGAGGTATGTGCGTTTGCTATTGCTGCATAGCAAAGTACTCCAAAATTCAGTGGCTTAGAACAGCTATCATGTATGCTTTTCTCACATACTTGAAGGTCAGCAGGGATTGGCTAATCCAGCCTGATCTTGGCTCAGGCTGTCTGCCTGTTATCCACGAGACATGTGTCCTCCTCCAGGGACAGCAGGCCAGCTGGAGTGTGCCTTTCTCATAGAGATATGAGAGTACAAGAGTGCAAGGGAAACCTCCAAATCTTCTTAAGGCCTGGTCTGAAAGAGCATCTTCTCATTTCTGCCTCATTATAGTTTAAAGCAAGTCTCATGGTCAACTCCAAAGTTGAAGGTTGGTAAAATAGACCCTGTTTCTTTAGGGGATAGAACTGAACTAAATATAGGAAGAAACGAAAAAGTGCCTGCAATCTTCCTAAGAGCCAACAAGATTTTATGTTTTCTATCTCCTCTTCAGAGACTGTCCTAAACTGTCCTAAACTGGCCTCTGATTTAGAGCTAAACTGCATGAAGATGGTGTTCACTTCCTATTGCTGTTGCAAAAAATTATGACAAACTGATGGCCTGTCAACAACACAAGTTGATGATGTTACAGTTCTGTAGGACAAAAGTTTGATACAGTCTTGTTGGACTAAAATTAAGGTGAAGGTAGAGCTGTGTTCCTTCTGGAAGCTCCCAGTTTCCTCACCTTTTCCAGCACCTACAGGCTTTCTGCATTCCTTGGTTCAGGCCTTTCCTCTATCTTTAAAGCCAGCAAATTCAAGTTAAGTCTCTTTCTAGCTGCCATCTCTCTGGCTCTTATCTGATCTGCCCCCTTCCTCCCCTTTTAAGGACCCCTGTAATAACACTGATCTCTTACCTGGATATCCCAAGATAATGTCTTTATTGTAATGTCAGTTGCTGTGCATCCTTCATACCATCTGCAAACGTAATTTCCTTTTGCCATATAAACTAGCATATCCATGGGTTCCAAGAATTAGAATATGGGCATTTTTTTTAAAAGGACCAAAAATAAATAAACAAATAGAGACATTAATCAGCCTACTGATAACGAACCTATTCTCAGGACACTTGTTAAAGAAAGTAAGGAATATTTTATTCAAGGGGGCTATTACAATGGTATTTTAATAATGGGGAAAAGAGAGCTGAACTCTGAATACAATGAGGAAAAGTGGGAATCTGTAGCTAAAGAACAGTATGGGGGTCAGTGGATGAAAAATGACTAAGAAGAAACATCAGGGAATAAGGACAGACTCTCAACTGGAGTTTTGATGAAAATAGGCCAGCATGATGGGATGTTCCCTGGGGGATGATGGAGGATGAGGAACTCCAGTAGGTGTCAACTTAGGAGTCTTGCTAAAATTGGGCCTTGCAAATGCACACAGAATCCCAAAAGTCAGGACCTAGTTAAGAAGAGGACTTAGAGGAGCCTGACTGGAGTTTGTTCAAGAAGGGAGTCTATAGAGGTCATACAATTTGATATTACTAATAGCTTCTAAGAAACTAGAGCATGTATGTTCTTGAACGATGAAGAAGTGTTTCATATACCACCCTTGTGTCCTAGAATATTTTCTAAATACCATTTATTATATTCTGATTATACAAATAAATTGAGTTCATAGTAAAAATTTCATAAACAGAAATAACTGAGTCAAACACCAACTTGCCAATTAGGTAACAAATTTTAATAATTTTGAAAATATACTCTGTATTTAAAATATATGTTCATATCACAGTAAAATCTCATTCTCAGTAATGTATAATCAGTAAATGAGGGACTGATGGAATTTTTCCTGGTGGGATTAGGAAAGGACTAGAAAACAAGCAAACATGGGGACAAACTGAAGCGTTGTGTGGGAGAGTGGAGGTGGATGTCTTTGAAAATGTAATTCTCTGGAGAAAGCAGAGTTTGTTACTTATTGCAACCACATCCCCAACTTTAAACTCATGCCTTTGTCTTCCCCGTCTATCTTCATTTTTAGGAGAACGCGAATGTGTATGAGATGAGGTGCGGAGTGCTGTGTTAGACCTGCCGAAATGGCAAAATCTAATATGAACTTTACTATTTAGCCATATTGCACAGGCTGATAATTTTCACAGGATTTCTGAAAAATGCCTTTTCTTTGCCCTATTTTTCTAATTCAGCAATCTCATTCCTCAAAGGAGCATAAACCAACTCCAGAAATATAATGGCAGTGCTGTGGTTGGTTATACCAATTGTATCATTAATGTGGTGTGGAAGAGACAAGGTACATTTTCTAGCAACTAGTTATTATCTCTGGGAGCTTCAGTCTACAATTCAAAGAAACAGAACACAAATGGAAATGATAGCTTATTCAGTTTTTTGGCTAGGCAACTAAACATGATTACTGAAAGATGGCATAAATCACGGCCCAGATATTAGAAAGCAAGAGAATATAACAGCTGGGATACAGCAGTCACGCTACAGCAATCCTCATTTTAATTTTTTTTCACATGTACTTTTCAACTTATTCAGGTAGTTTTTTAAAAATATTCTTGCCTTTAAAAAATTCATAATCAAATACATCAATTTAACATAACAGAGATATGCACGACGTACTCTGAAAGAAGAGAAGAGTGTAGTTAATTGTCCCTGAAGGTGGCCCGATCAAAATGGCTTCATTAAACCCTTATTGTCGAGACTGTGATGAGAGTAAAGATTTTCTGGTTCTCAGTGCAGCCAGTTGTAAGCACCGCTTCCAGAGTACTGCTTTTAAACCTCAAAATGCAAGCCTAGTGTGTGTATAAATTAACATCAGTGATATATATGCATGTGTAATCTAGATATGATTCTTTTGGAAACAAGATATAAAGAATAGAGTCAGGTTCTTACTGTTCTCTGTAGCTTTGGCCAAGTCAGTTATCCTCTGAATTTCTATCTCCTCCCTAATCCTAAAAGGGAAGGAACAGAATCAATGGCTTCCAAAATCTCCTAATTGCTTTCTCGTTGCATTTTTCTGTGATTTGCTTTTTAGTTACCCAACTTGGAATCTAAAACATATTGACAGAGTATTCTCCATGATATTTCTGCACATTTGGTATCAGCTTTTGTCCCAAACTATCTTACAGCCTTGGAAGATTGTTAGTGTCACCTCCTGGGGAAAACAGTGGATTTTATTTCTGAACAGAATCATAAGGATGATGACTCCCTCTGGGGCAAAGTTGGACAGTTTGCTAGCAACCCCATTTGGAAGATGTAAAAACCTAAGCACAGGGTTCTTCAGCTTTGGCACAAACTCACTATGTGTGTAGGATTCATCTTGGCCTATACCTGCATTATTTCTATGGGACTTGAGGACAAGAGGATCCAATGTATGCTATCTCCCCTACACTGAGTAAAAAATGTCCTTTCTTCTGACATAGGAGTCATGTGTCTTCTGCCAGTATCTATGAAATTATGGCAGACTATTTTGTTAGCTTGCAAGTAAGGCACAAATCTCAAACCCTTCACAATTTTTGACAAATTATTGCACATTACAGAAACTTCTAGAGAAGAAAGACAGCTTTTATTTAGGGGTATCCATGTCTTGATAGTGCTCCTTGTTTAGGGAACTCTCAGGGCAGTAAGTAATTTACATAACCTAGGTTTGAGCAACTATTCTGTTTGTAATGCTGAAATGCATAAACTCCAAAATCTCAGTGAATTTTATACAATTGAAATTTATTTCTTGAAAATTTAATTTTTAAATGAATGTCCCTAATCTATGAGAGACTAAGTAGTCATTCCATGATCTAGACTGATTTCATCTAATGTCTCCAGCATGTTCTGGAGCACTGTAGTCCTCTGCAATTAGTTGATAATGAAAGTCAAGGGTGTTGAGTCCTCAAGGGAAATTACTACAGGACCAGACCTAGAAGTGCTGAAAATCACTTTTGCTTACCTTCTATACATCAACACTCAGTCTTATGACCACATACATCTACAAAGGAGTGAGGAAATATAGTCTGAGTGTATATCAGGGAGATTAGAAAATGGTGATGAGCTAATCAGTCTCTGCTAGAGCTAGGTGAAATTCACCCCTCTACTTCTGAAGTTCAGGAGAGCTGACATGTAGAATATCTTTAGTATATTATTCATAAGCTGAACTATTTCTCAAACTATTTCTCTTCCATTTATAAACATGATTATTATAACTATGAATGTACCATAATAGAATAATATTTTTATATTTTTATTTATTTATTATTATATTTTTATATTTTTTTTATATTTTATATTTTATATAGCAAAAACAGATTTTTCTTTAAGGTATTATTTTCAAATACTCTTCAAGATTTTCCTACTCAAGTAACAAAAATAATTTGAAATGAATCAAACCCAGATAAGTTACAGCATGTGCTTTCCAACCTAGACCCATGGTGCTGGGAGAGCCAATCACTGAAGAGTTACATGAGTGGAGTACAAGATGTATTCAGGTCCAGAAACCACCAGCTTCTCCAGAGCTTAATGCAGGATGCAGTATGCCAGTCATCCTATGGAGATTCTAATCCAATGAATGATAGGATACTGCTAGAGAAGGAGACTGCTGTCTCATTTTGCAATGAAGGTAGCTGTGTTTGGGAGGTGAATTATTGCAAAATATCTCAGTTATTGAGATTAAAAACATTGCTTGAAAGATTTTCTGTGATGATCGTAGGTAGGTATCCCTCAAACCTGATGCATATTTGTCCATCTGCTGATAGTAGGTCTTATTTATATTTGCACAGAAGCTTTAGAATCATTCTGAGCTCCTTTCCTGCCTTTTTCCTGAAGATCAGATCCCCCTCACCTATCTCCAATATCATGATGCAAATTCTCATTATAGCTCATCTCACAAGTGATATCCTGGCCCCAACAGTTCTCATCCCAATACTCAGCATCCAGGACTCATAATGCTAATGAAATTATTTTGTTTTAAAATGCAAATATTACATCATTCTCTTAATTTAGATTGATTAACTTAGTCAAGAGTAAAATTTAAGTTTCTCAGTTAAATAGAAGTTCTTGGGAATATGCCCTCTGTTCATCATTCTACCTTACTCTTGGCACTCCCTTGCAAACACTCCCTTGCAAACATTCTTCCTTCCAACCATACTACACTATTTGCAGTTTTCAGAACACCATGCTGCTTCAAACTACTGTGTTTTTACAGAGGCTGCTCTATCTCCCTGGAAAAACTATTCCTCTGTTTTCCATCAGATTATTCTTTATTATCTTTTAAATCTTAGCTTAAACATCTCCACCACCCCCCCCCCAGGAAAAATTCTACATTCCCAAGCCCATTTAGAAATTTATTTCCTAAATTCTCGAAAACCACTGTGCAAAATAAACACAATATACTTATCAGTACTACTATTGTTGGTTTTTTGTTTTCTTTCCTCCAGTAGGCTTTAATCTTCTTGAAAAGGCACCATGTCTTATTTTACTTAAAAAGGAGATATGCGTAGTTCCAAAATTAAGAAAAATCTCTTATCCAAAAATGTATGAATCAGTCGTTGTTTGACACTCAAAATTTATTCCCTATTGAATCAATTTTACACACTTCAGAGATGTTCTTTACAAAAGGTACTTTCCTGGAGAAATTAAAGGCTTTAAAGAAAGATTTTTTTTTTTTTTTATGTGAAGCACATTTTAAAATAAATACTAGAGGTTTCTGGAGTTGAACAGTAGTCTCTTTGAACATGACATTGCACAGAGATTAAGCCATAAGGGGACCCATGATTTTTTCACAGTCACACTTGAGAGTCCAAATTTGAGTTACACCAAAGGTACAAATTAGAAATGCACTTTAGATTAAAATAATTAGCTCAGTACTAAAATAGGGTATGTATTCATCATGACTTCCTAACTATTAGATTCATGGTATTTAGTACATACATTTCTCAGACATGATACTTTGTATTTCTCAGTATTTAGCAAAAGATTTAAGAAATATGTTGGTACCAGTACTAAAATGAGAAGTGCAATTTTAGAGTATAGTGTGCACTGAGAGAATTGATTTATATGGCATTAAATATTCAGTGTATATTTGCAAATTGGAAAGTTAGTTTTGCCTAGGTTATTGTCTAGAATATTTTTTGGATGGAGAAAGAGATAATTAGATCTTCTCATATTTCTTCACAGCTTCTGCTTAGAGCAGACAATTGGCCATAGATATTCTAGGAATTTTGCCAATATTGTGGGACATGCAATCAAGCACGGTTTAGAACTACTGTAGTACAAGTAACTAAAAGAAGCTAGAGCAATTTCAGGAGGGTACTGTGACAAGAGCGGAGAAAGGGACATGGAATTATTGTTAAAACATAGACTTGCAAAGTTCCAGAAACAGCAGTTTTGGTAGAGGACCAGCGCTAAAATCTAGGTGAGTCTAACAATAGGGTGATTCATGGATACAAAGCTATAAAAACCATCAGATCACTTTGTAGATAGAGAGACAAGCCATCACTGAAGGCTATATACAATTGACAAGTACCTTGGAAATATTGACAGAATAAAAGGAGAAGTTGATAAATCCATGTTCATGGTAGAAGATATCAAATATCATCTTTAATTGATATACCCAAATATCTTATCTTTCTTTAATAGATATACCCAAACAAACACAAATGACTGTAAGGATGTTAGGATATAAAATATTTGAGCAACACAAACTATAGAGTTAATGAAATGGGCTTGCATAGAACATGCCCCTGGCAGTCTATATCAAGCTCACATAGAACATTTAAGTTAAATGACCCATGCAACTGGTCATAGAAAGAACACAAGCATATTTCAAAGTATTGGTTCTACAGACCACATTGCCTGATTAAATGTAATAAGAAGAGGCATTGATAATTTAAAAACCCACAAATACTATAAAACACTATATACCTTATACCTTGTATATTAATGTAGTCAACATAGTAGAAATTAGAAAAAAAACTTGAAACAGAATGATAATGAATATCACATGCCAAAATATGTGACATGGAACTGAAAAATTCTTACATTTATTTGCTAACATTAGAAAAGAAGCAGCCTACAAATTAATATGTGAAGCATCTCATTGAAGATGTAAAAAAAATCAAAATGAGCAATGAACATAAAAACTTAGATATTATGTATAACTTCCTAAACGATTGAGGGAGAAAGCACAAATTCTAGTAAAATAAATGTTTTTAAAAGAAATAAAAAGAAAATGAGAAAGTACTGACATTAAAATATGGAATGTGACTACAAATGTAGCAGATTTTAAAACTAAGACAATATTATGAAAAAATTTATACCAATATTGTTTAAAATGTAAATGAAATGGACAAACTTACAGAAAAATAAACTAGAATAAAACTGGTTCAAGAAGAAACTAGAACAGTAAATGATACTGCACTGATTAAATTAGCTTAAAATCTGTGTACAAAGAAAACAATCTTGGCCCAGACAGTTTTCAAGACAAAATAGAACAAACACTCAGGGAAGAGGTGATTCAATCTTTAACAAATTCTTCTAGAGAAAAAATAAGAAAATACATAGAATATACAGACTATAACCTTTTAACTATAACCTTAATACCATAAGTGTCTTAGTCCATTCAGGCTACTATAACAAAATACGATAGGTGAGTGGTTTATAAAGAACAGAAATTTATTTTTCACACCTGTGTGGTCTAGAAAGTCCAAGGTCAAGATGCCAGCAGAGGCAGCGACTGGTGAGGGCACATGTCTTCACTGACTGCTTTCTTTTCACTGTGACCACACATGATTGAAGAGTTCAGGCATCTCTTTGGAGCCCCCTTTTATAAGGGCACTAATCTCATTCATGACCTAATCACTTCACAAAGGCCTCACATCCAAATACCATTGCACTGGGGATAATTTTCACCATCTAAATTTTGGGGGGTTACATTCAGTCCATTGCAATAACTAAGCAGAAACTGTCCATGAGAGTAAATGTATACAACAATTTTGGTTGTGAATGTAAATGCTAAAATAGTACATAAAATATTGGCAAACTGAATGTAGTTGTATATGATTTAAAAAATAATATGATAAAATAAGGTTTATCTACAGACTACATCAGTATTCACATAAAAACTAGCATTTTTTTCTGGGTAGGAGAAATGGATGAAGGAGGTCAAAAGGAAAAAAGAAAAAAAAGGAAAATAACAAAGTGAGACTAATTTTTAAAAATAGCATTATATTTCACCATATTAAAAAATTCAAGAAAAAAATCATGAGCATTTAAAAAGATGTGGGTAAAGCACATTTTAACAAAAAAATTAAAATCCATTATTGATAAAAACTCAATATGCATAATTCATATATAAGATTTTTCAACACATTAATGGATGAACTAATGAAGAGCACAACAGTCAAGTTCTGGTATTATTGCTATGAGCTGAATTTGTATTTCTAATTGTTAAAAAATACAAGGTTAATTTAAGTATAAACAGTTCAACTTATATGAAAATGACTTCCATAAATTCAATTGCTATATGTATAATTGTTATAAATAGACATAAATGCTGCTGCTAATTATGAATCTACATCTATACAAGAATTGTTTGGGAAGAAGTAACAGAACCTATAATATACCTTGGTAGATTATATTTAAAAGCATATTGAGCCTCTCATACTTTTCTTCAGGCTATTAAGTGCTACCATTACCTGTATATACACCAGATATATAATGTAACTTATCCAAAACATCACAGCATATCTATGTTGGTGTACACAGTACTTGTCACTTAAACTGTACAAGTATCTGAGGCCCATTTTTTTCCACGAATAATGTACATTCATGGCAGTCTTATATGATTTATTTTATTAGTAGGTTAGTGAAAATTCATTGTTTACAAAGAACATTTACCTTTTGCATTTCCTTTTAAAGCTCAATTTATTCTATTTATTTAGTTGTGGTGTGTATATAGTACTATATACTATTAAGTAGGAATGTTGAAAGATAAAATGAAAATGGACTATTTTAGGCAGATACACATTACACACTAGGAAAAGGACAAAAGGAACTAACATATTAAAGATTCAGTTTACATAACGTGCTTTTCTAGGCACTCTGATGGATTCAGATATTTGTAAACATACTACTTACGTAGTGAACTGTAATATCCTCCTAATCTATACCAGCAAATTATGTATATTTTGTTTACATGCCAAGCTGAAATGCTTGTTACAACTGTAGTGGCAAAACTAAACAAATACATTTAAAAAATAACCTGATTTTTAAAATAAGGAATGGACCTGAATGATATTTTTCAAAAGTAAAGGGAACTATTACACAATGTTGGTGGGAATTTAAATTGTTACAGCCATTTGGGGAAACAGTATGGAAGTTCTTCAAAAAATTTAAAAAATAGAACTAACATATTATCTAACCATCCCACTCTGAGTATATATCCAAAGGAAATGAAATCAGGATCTTGAAGAGGTAATGTGCACTCCCCTGTTCATGGAGCAGTATTCATAATAGCCAAGATATGGAAACAATCTAAATGTTCTTTGACAGATGAATGGATAAAGAAAATGTGATACACACACTCATCCCAAATGTTATTGAGCCTTTATTTTTTTTTTTAAGATTTTATTTATTTATTTGACAGAGAGAGATCACAAGTAGGCAGAGAGGCAGGCAGAGAGAGAGGGGGAAGCAGGCTCCCTGCTGAGCAGAAAGCCCGATGCGGGGCTCGATGCGGGGCTCAATGCGGGGCTCGATCCCAGGACCCTGAGATCATGACCTGAGCCGAAGGCAGAGGCTTTAACCCACTGAGCCACCCAGACGCCCCAGGGAGAGAGAATCTTAAGCAAACACTGAGCTAAGCAGAAGCCTGACTTTGGGCTTGATCCCATGACCCTGGGATCACAACCTGAGCCTAAGCCAAGAGTCTGATGATTAACCAATTGCACCACCCCGGCACCCCCCTATTTAGTATTTTATATTATCTTTTCTAAATGACTGCTTTACTTAAAAAAAAAAATACAGGATTTGGGGGCGCCTGGGTGGTTCAGAGGGTTAAGCATCTGCCTTCAGCTCAGGTCATGATCCTAGCGTCCTGGGATCGAGCCCCCGCATTGGGCTCTCTGCTCAGCAGGGAGCCTGCTTCCCCCTCTCCCTCTGCCTGCCTCTCTGCCTACTTGTGATCTCTCTCTCTCTGTCAAATAAATAAATAAAATCTTAAAAAAAAATACAGGATTTGCTAACTTTTCTAACTTTTTTTATTTCACCAGTTTTAAATTATTTTATTTCCTTTTTCATTTATATATTATTGATACATTAATAAAAGTTTCTTATGATAAAAAATATTGACTATATATCTCTAATATTTTTGAGTTATTATTAAGATTCCTTAATTTATAATTAGCTTTTTTATTTAGTTTGCCATAATAAAATTTCTTACAGGATCATTTACTCTAACATATCTGTATTTCTTTTGTGTCTTCTACCACTAATTTCAGACAAAGAATAACCTTTCCTCTGACAGAAAGGGCATATACATTTTTTCTAAGTTTTTAGAATTAATAGCATTCGTTAAGTACTTCAAACCAGCTGAAACTTAATTCGATATGTGATCTTAATTTATTTGTTTAAAATAGTAAACCTATCATTCTAATGATTTTTATTAAAAATCTATTGATCAATGAATTTATTTTTTATTGTTTTATAATTCACACAATTAAGTTTGTTTTGTGTTTTTGTCTCATTTCATACTATTTGTTTTGCTCAGGTGTGGGATTGAACCCAATCACATTTTAATGTCTAATAGATATTGTTCTGGATTGCTGTTACTCTATTTTTAAGTTTTTCTCCAATTTTTTTCTTAATTTTTCCATATTCAATAAGAACTTAAGAACAGTTTTGCTAAATTATAAAAGAAAATTTATTTTGCTCTATACTTCATTTTAGAAAAACAAATTTCTTTATAATATTCTGCCTTCCTACCCAAGGGCCATATTACCCTCTTTATCATTTGAGTCTTTTTACATGACTCCGAAAAGTTATGTATTACTTTATATGCTATATCTTTTACCTGTAGGTTGCTCTGTGTTTCACCCATTTTGGATAGTGAGAGCTTGAATTTTAAATGTCCTTGAAAAATTGATACAAGAGCCTCCAGGCTAAAGCTGGTGTTGCCCAGGATGACAGCAGGCATTTTAATACTGATCAAAGACATAAATTCAAGCTCAAGAATAATAAACTAAAAGAAAAATTGGGGATTTAATATTTTAGATCATAACAGCCTTGCATACATGATATAATCGTCTCCTCTTTGAAAATAAAAAGGAGGGGAGAAGAAGAGGAAAGAAGAAAATATGATAATTGTTTCTGAATGACAAAGTCCCAGTGTGTTTTCTTTCTTCTAATCAAAAGCAGTCTTCCTGAGGGAGTCAGCCATTTTGGAGAAAGCATGATTTTGTTACATGTATAATGCTTCTTCATAATTTTATCATTGTAAATTGATGATGGTTTACTTTATCAGTTTTGGCATCTGGAAGAAAAAAAGCAGTACAATTTGTATAAAAGAATGTCACTTTAGAATTTCGTGTTCACTCCTTCCACCACAGTTAAATTAGCCATGACAGAGTTTAAGAGAAGACAAAGGGGAAGAGTTCTCCCGACACTGCCAGTATTTCTGGAAGTTTTAATCCCAACAGCTCAACTGAAGATGATGAATCACATCATCATTCCTGACCAATCAAGCAGAGGAATGGGCCAAGACAGGAAAGAATGCTTTAACTTTTTTTTATATTATTCTTTTTCTTTTTTTTAAATTCACATTGCACTTATTTTGAAAAATGTCACGGGGTTCCTTTTGGGTTTGTATCTCTAGGGACAACTTGGTCTCTAGTCCTTTGTCAAATTTGTCGAGAAGCTTCTACAAGGAAGAAAACACACTAGTAATCAAAAAGCAATAGCAAAGTCACCTTTCCACTTAATAATGCTGAAAATTTCTAAAGTATGAGAAGAAAGGTAATGCTTTGGATCTGTACCTTTTATTTTCTATAAAGAAACCATTCTACTAAAAATCAATTAGCAGTTCACAATTTTAAAGTCACCAACATCAGAACTACTATAAGTGAACAGATGTTAAACAGATGGGTTTTCTCTGTTCAGTGGTGCTAGATGGGCTTGATAAATATTGCATTCTCACTATCTTTTGTGTGGATATATGTGTAATATATATAAAATATGTTTTATATTATGTATATTCTATATTCTATATATACATATACATATGTATGTAAAACATCTTGATTAAAAAAAGAGGTTTCCTTAGGAAATTTCTAAATCATAAGCACTTGATAATATTATAAATGATGTTTATGTTTATGTTTACTTTATAAACATAAGTGAGTTCCTATCACACCACTGATGGAATTGGGAAAGGAGATGTACTCCCCTAGCAAAGTAGCAGGGCTCATTTGGGGACAAGCTGGGCCTGAGCAAAAAAGGATGATCTCAAGACTCTTTAGTTAGAGACTAAAGAAGGGCCACCTAGCGACAGATGATAAGACAACGGGTGAAAAAACAGTCACAGAAATGGTTTGGCTTCAGAAAGGTCTTCCATTTAGCACCAAATTAAAGTCCATGTCCCACACCTGTCACCAAGCACTGACAGCAGAGAGAGGGAAATCGGTAAGATGGATGGGTGCCTCCACTTGACTGTATTTCTAAAACTCAGGGAATCCTCTGCTGCATGTAGGTACTCCATAAATGTTTGGTAAATAAATGGCTGCCTTCGTTCCTTCATTCAACATCTTTCGAGTATCCGTGGCATAAAGAGATAAGCAGAAACAGTGTGTAATGTGCTAGTGCTGCCATCAGAGAATTCACAATGTATCAGAGACCAGGATGATCTTTTATATATAACTTAAATTAATCTCCCCACATTGCAAGTTTGAATATGTCATCTCCACTTCCCACCCACACACCCAGGTTAAAGCTTTTTATCTGTTCCTCTTACCTACAGAACTAAGTACTCATTTCCAAGATAACCAGAGCCCTCCGCAATGTGGTTAAAGGGTCACTTTCCCAACAATATTCTGGACAAAACATTGAAACTGGATGTCTTGCCCTTTCCTACTTTAAAAAAAAATACTATTTCTTCCAATAGAATATATTCCCCTGACTTAAATATCGCTCATTTCGATTCTCCATTCCCATACTCTACCTAAAACAATTTATTTATGAGATGTTAGTACTATTCTAATACTCTATGATAAAGTTAAATACATTAACTTTATCTCCCCTTCAAACTTCCCATTCCATTTAACTATAAATTCCTAAGAGACAAGATCTGTATCTCTATATACTCCCCACCATCCTCCCTCCTCCCCCCAAAAAAAACCCTTGGCAAACTGCCTTGCACATAAAATGTGTTTTTAGATCTGGGTCACATGGTAGGATATAGGGAAAACTAGATCGATATGACTTATAATAAGATTTTGCAAAATTTAGAACTTTAAGAAGATAAAGAGGTAAAGGTAAACTTTAAGAAGGTAAAGAGGAGAAGAAAAATAATCAATGTTTAGTGGGGGGAAAAGCCTTGGTATTTAAGAGTAAAAGATCTGGTTAATTTAACCTGCAGGTGAAAAAGTTAAACTAAGAAAGTTTTCAAATATGTGAACTAATAATGTCCAAAATTTCAGTGCAAGAGAAAAAAACAGGAATCAGTGGAAAAAGAAAGAAACTATATAGTGTAATACATAGAGTAGAGATCTATAATTAAGAGCTTATTCCAGTGTGGATTCTATTATTTACTTTATTAACCATGCAAATTTAAACACTTCACTTCAATGAACTTGAGATTATTAATAAAAAATTATGTTTAAAAAAATAGATCAAGTTACAGAGAATAACATACAATAATGTAAGCATCAGACAAAATTTTTTGTCATGGTTGTTTTCTTAAGAAAAGCCAAGTAATATAACTACATAATGTTTCTTAATGGAAAGGCTCTTGTCAGTTTGGGCTAGACAATCCTTTATTACACGGAACTGTCCAGTACACTGCAGGACATTTGTATCTCTGGCCAATTGGCATTAAATCCCGGTAGCATATGACAATAAACAATGACAACAACTCTACAATTTCCAGATCTCCAGTATAATACCTCTGGACGATGACTGAATGTGGGTGAAATATTCCTTGCTATTTTAATTTGTATTATCCTAGCATCATGAGTTGAATAATTGCCTCACTCTTTTTGCAAATTATTGTTTTTCTTGTTTATTAGTGAATCCTCTAAAGCCATAAGTATTCCTCTAAGTAATAATTTATCTGCATACCACATACATTTATACAAAAATTTAAATTAAAATGTTATTCAAAATCATCTTAAATATCCCTTAACTTGCTCTGTCACTCCTGTTATTTAAAAGTGTTTTTCTCAGTAATATGTAGAACTATAGTTACTCTTTCACTGCATTATGGCCAGAGAAACTACTGTACATAACAATGTGAGATGATTTTGTGATTCAGGGTGCTGGTGGCCAGTACACCTATGTCAGCCAAGATTTGTGAATAGTTCATTTATAATATAATGTGTACCCAACAAAGAGAAAATATGCATCTTTTTAAAAAATCAGTTCCTGAAAAAAAATAACAAAATAGAAACAACTCAACTTCTGAAAAAAAAGTGTTAAAATTAACATAAATGATTATTAATTCTTCAGGTTTTCCTTTCAACTCTCTCAGTTGCTACTTTCTATATTCTTATGTATTAATGTGATTACTTGAAGTTTTCTCTGCTAACTCTTGTTCAATGTATTTTTTCATTATCATTTTGTAGTGACTTATCTATATTAATGATTTTGCATTAAATTGAATTTAATAATAATATATCTAAGCCAGCTTTCTTTGGGTATGTATGGTTTTGGTATTTTTTGTCAATGTTTTGTTTTCAAACTATCCTATGTTTTTGGCTTCATGTCTACTATAGAATCTGATTTGTCTGGTTGTGGTGGTTGTTTTATCTAATATGACAGTACCTGTCTTTTAAATAGATGTCTATTTCATTTATATTTATTATTATTATTAATATATTTGTCTTCATTTATCTCTTTTATATAGTCCTTTTTATTTAGGATACTACCATATTAATTAATTTTATAAATACTCCCATTTGTTTTGACCTTTACCAATTTGGAATTTAAACACCTAATTTCTCTGCTAGTCCTAGTAATTTTTTCATAGTTTAATCTATATATCTTTTAACATGTGAAACTAACAATGTGTAAAGATACTTAATACTAACTTATTTCATAATAATCCACGGCCTTAGAATATTGTAACTCTGCCTTTTTTTTAATGATGTGTAACTCTGCCTTTTGACCTCCCATCTTCAATGTTATTGTTCAATGTTCAATATATATACTATATTTTGCTTCCAGAAATTAATTAATTTAATACTTAGAATTTATTTAGATTTTCCAGCATGCTTACTTTTCCTTCCTTCCTTTTGATTCCAACTTCCATGTTGCTAAAGAAAATGCTTTAGCATGTGTTTTACTAAGGATTTATGATTAGCAAACTTTCTTTTTCTGTGGATGTTTCATAATAATACTTTAGCTAATAATAAAATTTTATATTGTCATAACTTTAAAATACAGTTCTATCAAATTTATTGTCTATTTTACCTGTTTTCATGACTACTTTTTATGCAAATTTTTATTGTTTTATTGGTACATAGATATATCTAATAGAAATTTTAATAAATAGTATCCATAACCTTTCTTAACCATGGACCTTATATTATAAAACTTAATTTTGCCCTTGTGCCCTTGGAAGATTGAAAATTCTCTTGAATTCATAAAATGAATACACAAAGAACTACATGTAGGCAGATAATTGTAATAGTCTCACTCTAGTTTTGACAGGACTACTGACAGCTTTTAAGCCCCACCACTTCCTTTTCCTATGGGGAATAAACACTGTACTAATTTGGCTAATTTTAAGTACATAATTTGAGATAGAGAGACAGAGATAATAATAATTCTGCAATTGTTTTGAATTGAGAAATACAAAAGCCTTTTAGGAATAGACAAATGTAATGTGTCTCAAATTATTTAAAAACACTGGCATATTACGTAAAGAAAATGCAAGCTTGTTTAATGAGTTTTTAGAACTTCATTTGAATTTCCTACTAAATAATGCATCCTCTTACTGCATGTACCAGAGGTGGTGCTCTCCCACCTTCCTACCCTGAATTTGGTCTCATTTGATGCTAGAAGTACTATTGCTTTCTGAAATTCTGGAGATTTTTTTTTTAAGATTTTATTTATTTATTTGAGAGAGAAAGAGTGAGAGAGAGTATGAGAGGGGAGAAGGTCAGAGGGAGAAGCAGACACCCGTGGAGCTGGGAGCCCTATGCAGGACTCGATCCTAGGACTCTGGGATCATGACCTGAAAGGAAGGCAGTTGCTTAACCAACTGAGCCACCCAGGTGCCCTGGAGATTTTTATTACATAGTGAATATAGTATCTTCCCTCTCATATCACCATAAAGAAAGAGTTTAGCTGACATCCACTCTCCATGTATACTAATACAACATCTTCTGAATAATAATTTCAAGATGTTATATCATATGTAAGAAAGGAAGATGAAAATTAAGATAAGTATACCACACATTTTCTATTGCAAATTATAGAGTAAATAGTAAATAAGTTATTATTTCTTTGAAAACTCATATGATCAAAAGACTTTGTGAATGGTTGAGTTAATTTTTCCTATGTATATTGCATAGATGTGTTTTTATTTTTTACCACCACTTTTGATGAAAAATCTTTATACTTAATTTAGGTGAATGTGTCTAGATAGCATCAGTATCAGTACCAAAAAACTATACCATGTTACCAGGAGTCATATGTGGTTGATCAACTGATCAAATAACAGAAATAATTAAATTATCTGTTTATGAATTGTTAATCAAAAGGGAGTCTGCATTTTTTTTTACCCCATCATAGACAGACAAAGACTAAGCATAAAACCTCAGATTTGAAGTTGGAGTAAATTCAAAGTAGGAGTAATGAATACATAGTACCTTAAAAATGCTAATATCTCCTAAGTTGGGAGTCCCACATCAGTAATTTCTTACTTCTACCTGCCATTTACAATCATTTTGTTTTTAGCTAATAATGATAAATGTACATTATTTCTAAATAAACAAGCAATTGTAATTTTCTGTTCTTTATTGGAACATTATAGATATATTTGTTGATAATAATGATTCTAAGTAAAAATTTGAGAACTCAATAAAAAAATTTTCAAACCTAAATAAGAGAAATTTCCGAATTAAGATTCCTATGTCTCTTAATAATTCAAGTTTTTCTTTAAAACTAGATTTCTACACATAATATTTTTATGTTCAATGTGATTGTTTTCCAGAGATGCTAGTCATATTGAGAATATTTTTAAGAGTAAATAATTGAAACATTTGTATTCTTTTCTACTAGCATTCTCCTTTGAATTAATTTTCTCATTCATTTTAGAAAGTTTTTTCAACAATCAGATAACATTTTAAAATGCCTTTTATATTTTCCCAATATTGTCAGGTTTTCAAAGTCTGATTTAAGTAGATTTTTCCCTTCAAAATACTTTATTTTATGCTACCAAATGAAGCTCATAAAATGTATACTAGGCAGTTTTATAAGCTCTATAATAACAGAATCTTAATAGTAGTGAAATTAATTTATGAAAAGCAATCCCATTTTGTCCTTTTAAAGTTCATATATTCCTTAAGAAATTAAAAGGGATTCATTTCAAGATGAAAATTCAAGTCTTCACTCTGTACAATATTTGCAGAATAAGCGTGGCTTCCCACATTAAGTAATTTATTATATCAAAATTAGCACTTACCATTGAGAAGGGAATTATTCCTATTTTAAAACAGTTTATTCACTTACAAATCAAGTTTCTCCCATTTGGGATATTTAATAAAGGATGCATTGGTTTACATAAATTATTAACTACTTAGGAATAAAATAAATTTAAAGTGATAGAAGAAACTGATTTTCAGAAATTGAGAAAATTCCTGATGACTGATTTGTCCTGCAAAACTTAATTTAGGTATAACTTCCATAAACACAGAGTATAAAATTATTTATACCCATTTCCAATGGTATGGAAATAAAATATTTCATTGTGGCATTCAAGAATTATTTTTTTAATCTTCTAATTTACGATGACCTATGGCCTTAATTTAGGATCCCATGAAAACAGAGCCAGTGACAAGTTGGGTATAGTTATTTTACTTGGAATGAGGAAACAAGGCAGGTGAGATAAGGAAGGAGAAGCCAGTGTGAGGAGGGATTAGCTGGGTTGAATGCTGTCAGGACCTCCAGGGGAATCATATGGAACATCTGTGTTAACTGTTCATGTGAAGGACAGGAGCCCTTTTCCACCAACTCCCCCTCCCATTTAAGAGTTGCCATTAGGGATATAAATTCTTCCACATTTCTCAGCTGAGGTTGAGCCCAGGTTCAAAGGGGACAACATTGGAGGAGTTCCTAGGTGCAAAAAAGAAAATGAGCAACGTGAACTTGAGATGCATCATGGTCAGCCCTTGGTGAGTCTAGGCCCCTGCAGGCATGGGTCCACAGCAGTGATCCAAACCAGCGATGGGCTCTGGTGCACCTTACACCATATACATCACCTCAGAAATGGATTGGGAAAACATTTCTTCCTATATAAATTTATCATCAGCAACTTATTTGTGCAGACTCTGTGTTAAGTAATTTTCACATATTTTCTCCCTCAGCTTTTTCTCGTGGGGAGGTATTACTTTTTGTAATCACTAAGATATATCTTAATACACTCCTCTAGCAATGTAGAAAATATTCTATTAAATTGTGGGGTATAAAAGAGTTAATTAACTTTCCCAGGTGCCTGCAAATTTCTCAGGGGTAAGGTTCACTATTTATTGAATTTCCAAGGACATACATACATTTTTCTTATTATTCAAACATGATGTTACTAATGGGGATTGTTCTGTCGGTGACTGAAAAGATGGATATGTGATTAATGGTCCTTTCCATCCTACATAAATGCATACAAACTGTCCTTCAGCTATGACTTGCTGTGTCTGAGGCTATTTACAGCTAAGTCCCTTATACTCACTGTCTTCCAACACCTTCACTGAAGTAGAAACACCCCATTTTGAGCTGCATTGTATATGGCTAAATTGATGTGCATTAAAAAGTAAAAAAAAAAATTATTTTCTAAGAAAGCACTGTTTAGCTTCCATTCTAATGCCTAGAAACATTACGCTGTACTCACAAAGCAAAGGATAAAAAGGGGAGGGGGGATCACTTTTCCCATCAAATGCATAGAAAGAGACAAATATTTTAAAATTACAAATGGTTTACATATTGCAATATTGCTTATTTTGGTCTGTGTATTTTCATTAGTTATTGTGCTTAAAAAAAAAAAAAAAACACACAAATTGGAATAGGATTATCTTGAGACAAAGTGACAGGTCATCTACCTCTAGAGTCAGTCCTACCTAAACTGAATCTTCACCACAGGCATCAATCCTCTCTTTTATAAGTTATCACTTGCCAGATCCTTTGGGTTTTCTTTTATCACAAATCTCTAGTTTCCACTCTTTCTTTTCCTGCCACCACCTGGCCAGGTTGTCTTTCTGTATTTATCCAGCATATTCTATAGAGGAGGCATCGTACTAGATACAATACACTCCTGACAATTGCAGATATCTACCAGTTAATACCTCTTGCTGTCTTATCTAGACTTTCTTTAGCTTGAAGTAACAGGAAATAATTCAAACCAGCTCCAAAGTAATACAAAGATTAATTGCTAGGATAGAGCATTGTCACAATGTCCAAGGGCGGTAAGAGCTACGAGGCTGTAGGAGGGACCAGAACCAGGAACCAGAAATTCATCATAAACTCAAGGCAATTACTACTTTTGTCTCTTGGATATCTCTCATCTCTTCTTTTTCAGCAACTACTACGTTCTTTGAACTTCTTTGTATACTCGTTTTCTCTACCCCTTTAAGTGTTCATGTTTAAACACTGGACAAACAGCTGCTCCTGTGTTTATGTGTTACATAACCTAAGTGACTGCTACAATAAATGATTAACACGATTATGTGCACTACTTATACTTACTCACTGATTTAGCAGTCCTGTATCTCAGCCATCCTGTGACTTTTAAAATGGCAACTAGCTAGGAATGTACATATAAGTACTACTACCTGTTGGAAAACTGAAATAAAACTTCAGGATCTTCCTTTATTCTCAGTTAATATATTTGGGTTGTAATGATGATATTCTAAACACAAAAATCTAGAAGTTATTGTCTACTCCAAGGGAGTGACTCAGTCAGGAACATCACATTAAATCAAAAGGAAAGATAGCATATACGGTGAAGGCAATACTGTTCTTCAGCAGGACAAGGCTCATGGTGCCCTTTGAAATCATACGACCTCAATATCAGTTCACATTTTCTTTGGCTTCATAAGTGCTAATGAATAAGAGTTCAGTGAAAGAACTCATAACAACACATCCCAGGGTGATGGAGATGCCAGGAGAGAATCTCATTATCACAAGAGCCAAAATTTTTTCAGAAAATTCTCTAGCATCTAGGTGTGGGGCCTTACACTGTAAAACAAAAACAAAGACAAATCCCCAAAACCAAAATAAAAAAACTCACAAAACTCTTTCCCTCAGCATTTTAGGTGAAACTTTTTGCTAAATGGAAGACCAAGGAGGTCACCTAAACTTATCTGGTGTCAAAGGGTATGGCCACATGGTCATATTCAAATGATTCTGCTCAGATAAAAAATTCTGAGGACTTTCAAAGCATGAACACATTCTCTCTCTCTCTCTCTCTCTCTCTCTCTCTCACACACACACACACACACACACACACACAAACACAGTGAGAACTGCTGAATCATCTCACTTCTGTGGGAAGGTGCATACCTTTGGTCTGGAATAGTACCTTAAGAATCCCAGGGAATAGAAAATTCATATTATTTGAGGAAGAAGTGATTGGGAATTAAACTACATATGATTTCGGCAAAAAGCCTCACTCTTTGGTTACTGCAAGACGGGATAGAACTGCAGAGCTGCAGCCATTGGGAACTGGACCCAGTGGACCATATTCTCCCAGAGAGTACAGCATTCTCTTCAAAACTGACAGTAGGTAGGTGCCTTTCCTAGAAAGGAGAAGTTTATGTTTCTGTGCATCAATAGCTATCTATCCTCAGGCTCTGATCATCCTAGAAATCTCAGGGGAAGAACTTCCTGTGTGAGCTCTGTTCTTTGAAGTGTCAGATGAACCCGCAGAGTTGGCAAATCATACTTTTAAGACGATAGAAAACCCCATCCATGCCCTGCTACAGACAGTGAGGCCCGAAACAACTGTTGTATTTTCCTATTTAAAATACTGGCTTCAGTGAAAGAACACAGTTGCTGTAGTTATTCATTCACTGTATATTTATATTTCCTGCTCGTGACCTAAAGTCACCAATTTAAGCAAAATTTCTTAGCCATTGAAATAGTTTGCTTAATTATGTTTAGCACTAAACTATGGCACTTAGGAACATGGCAACATAATTTCTTAGGAGAGTTTCCAAACTAGAGTAGAATATTTGCATATCCTATTCCCTAATGCAATCCCTGCATCAATTGTGTTTTCTAAAGAGCATTTCAGCATCTTTTCTAAGCATAATGATTCTTTATAGAAATATGATGGCCAGGCTTTACCACTCTGCTCCTAAAAATGAGGTCACTTTTATCAATATCCTACATGGCAGTGGTTAATTAACAAACAGAAATTCTGTCTTTTCAAAAGGTTGTCTTCTCTTGATGGCACCAAAGCTCCCTAGTAAGTATTCCTCAAAGAATCTGCCCTTTTCATGGCCTATAGTTTCTTTCATGGGAACTGAGAGGTGCCTTTCCCAGTCAAACTCAGAACTCACTAGTTCCCTTGATTTGATCTAATCCTGTTTACCACAAAACCTCCTACTCATTTCAGCAGTATCAAAATATGACACTAAACTGTCACAGGGGGAGTCAGGCTAAATCCCTACCACCCAAAGGAGCTGGAAACCCAGTGCCAGTTTTGTTACAGCTACTGGAATCTCTCCAATTCCTTTCTGGTCCAGATAAGAAATGTTCCACAAAGTTGAGGAAGAAATATTACCTCCTTCTCTTATAATTCTTTGTCATGGATATTCCACAGAAAAACAGACAGGGCCCCAAATATTTTGGCTAGGCAATTGTCCAGCTTTTCTAAATTGATAAACACTTACACATTACCTCCATTTGCAAGCCTCACTGATTTCAGGGCAAAGATGAATGCCTACCAGTTGCATGCTGTGTCTAAAAAAACCAGAGCCCTGCTGTCCTATCAAGCAAATCAGGTTTCAGTTAAATCTATCCACCCACAAGCTGCATATTATTTCTGAAAAAAGGGGAGCCCTGTTCCATCCAGCAATCATGTCTGAATCAGATCTACCCCAGTCCATCAAACTCGTCATATCACTGAAACTCAATGGGGAAGTTTTCAAGGATGAGGAGGGAAAAGACATAAATTTCTGGAGGCAAATAAGTATTTGGAGATGATGGGTACATGCCTAAAACCTACAGAAGTAAATATCAAATACTGACAAATATTTGGAGCTGGGAGTAGCAACAAGCCTTCCTAGTAATAGACTCTAAGCAGCAGGCCACAGATCCAGACAAAATATCCCATCATACATGTTTTTAATGTGTAAATTTCTGCTAAATGTCTGTCCCCAAGTATTAGAACTAAAAGTCTACAGATAGCATGCTATTTCCGTAGTAAAGGAGCTCCTGTATTGCAAAATCATAAGTTGATTTTATTTTATTACCTGTTTGCCCAGGTAGCTCATTGTATCTCTCTGAAGATTTTATAGATAAATGTAGTTTTATGTCTACTCCATAACAGACTAAATGTAACCTTTAATTTCTTCTAAATGCAATAGTAATTTAATGGGCGTCCTGTTGTTCTTAGTCCTTTTGTTCTTATATAATGTGGAATACACTCAAAATGCCTGCGTGCCCTTTCATTGAATCCAGAGCTATTCACAAAGTGATTTCTGCATTCATCTTTCTGTTCTGCCATTAAAGAGTGGTGTATACTGTGTGAGATTGCTGAATAGCCAAGGAAGAAAAGCACAGTTATTTCTAAAACACTGGGAGAGTAATTTATGCCCTTTGGACCAGTAATTCCTGAACCTGGATAATCAACAGAAATACCTGTGGAGATTTTTACGTAATTCACTCATCTGGGCTTCAGCTTGAGAGATTCCGATTTAGTGGACTTACCATTGTTTTTTAACAGAGTTCATTTTGATGCTTAGGACCACTACTCTATTAGGAAGTGATCTCTGAACACGGTGGAGCATCACCCAGGCCCCCCTCAGAAATTAAGGATTTATTTCCCCCCATCGGCTCTCAACGCTGCAGGCAAAAAGGCATAAACTGCCCGCAGAAGGAATTGCCTAAACTGAAGCAGACTTTTTCACTTAATGGCTTGCTGCATCATGAGGACCAAAGTCCAGCCCCTCGTTCTACCCAGGACATCTGTGAAGGGTTATGTCAGCTTCAGACCTCCCATGGGATGGGCTAAGGCCTGCAGTGAATCTGCTTTACAATTCAAGTCTCCCTGAGCAGGCTGCTTCCAGGCACTGATCCCAAAGACACTCCTAATAAACCTGTGCCCTACTGTCCCATTCCCAGTCACCATCCCGGGACCCTCCTGGGATGGTTATTCTCATTAGCGTTAGGATGCCAAAAGAGAGCCCTCCGGAACTAGTCTAAATAAATGTCTCCTCAACCCCTGTATAAACTCAGCCCCAAGAAGGAAATAATCCATCTTTTATCCCCTTCCCAGCCCCAAATGATTGACAAAGGGAAGCAGCTAAACCAGCCCCAGAGAAACCCAGCTGGTTTAGCTGCTTCCTTTTATCAATCATTTGCCATTTGCGTGTGGCTTCCCACCTATCATTATGCATACTTTCCTGCAATGAAATGCTCTATTTCTCCAATCCAAATTTCTATTCCTGTCATTGATCCTCAGGATTACTCTCTTCTTTGAAGCTTTGCCATCTCACTTTCTCTGTACTTACCTATAAATGTGTATATAAATCTCTAGTAGAATCACAAATTTCCTTATATATTGGCTTATCATCTATACATAATATGTTCCTGGAGAGAAGGAACCAAGTCTTCTGTTTCATTTCATGTTTATTCTTTTTTTGCTCTGTTTTAACTTGAATGCTTCTTGAGTTAATGGAGGCAATAAAGAACAATGATTAGTGTTCTAACATAAGACCTAGTTCTTTCTAGCCACTGATTTTACCACTTTCTGGAAGATCTAGTCATGCACACACACCACAGATGCACAGTACTAAAAAATAACCCTCCTCCAAGTGTAATGACTTATTAAAAGTTACAAATTTTCATTATCATTATTATAACAAACCCAATGCTATTTTTAAAAATCTTGTTACTCTAACTTCTAAATATGTTTGAACTGAAAAGGTTAATATTTAATATTTATTTTGTTTAGTAAATTAATTTTGATTTCTAGAATGCAATAAGCGTGATTATAAATTCTATAAATTATTTTCCTTAATATTTGAATTATAACTGCAGTTGCGTTTTTCCAGTAACGTGCATGGTGGTTGAGTTGTATTGTCCCTTGTTTGGAAGAATGAAAGAATAAAATATTTTCTTTTCTTTTCTTTTTTAAGGAAACCTGTGGGGCTTGACTAAGGATTTTAATCTGCTCATCAAGCTCTGGCACTTTGGAGAGTTATTTGATCTCTCTGTGTCCTCCCGTGCTTTACTATAAAATAGGTATGAAAATAACACTAGCCACCTAGGGTTGTAAAGAAGAATGAATACTTTCAATGCATATTCTTAGTAGGCAGCACACTCTATTTCAAAGCTTTTCTTCTTATCATTTCTTTTAAATATATTTTTTTCAATTCCCTCGGGATGCCTGGGTGACTCAGTCAGTTAAGCTTCTGCCTTTGGCTCAAGTCAGTTATCCTGGGGTCCTGGGATCAAGTCCTGCATTGGGTTCCTTGCTCAGCCCAGAGCCTCCTTCTCCCTTGACTGCTCTACCTGCCAGTCCTCCTGCTTGTGCTTTCTCTCTCTCTCTATCTCTCTCTCTGGCAAATAAATAAAATCTTTTCAAAAAGTATTTTTCAATTCTGAATTAATCCTATTATTTATTTGTAAGGCGTTTAATTCATTAAGTAAAGTTACACACCTATTGCTTATAACACAATGCCAAATGAAACAAACAAAATGAATGGAGATGTTTGTGGTGGTGAACCGCCAGGTAACTGACGCATGGTCAGTTCATGATAAAAGTTAGCTCTTGTTAACATTTCAAACCAACTCCACGGTCAGCACCCTTCATCATTGTTGGTGGAATGTTTCATTGTATGATAGAAAAGGAACACAATGATGGCACTTTACTCTGGACTCACAGAAGTAGAAATAGTTGAGGTCAGGAGAGAAATCTATCAAATGTAGCAGGTGGTCGGAAACTTTAGCAGATTTCCTCTCATCCTTGCGGAAAGTCACGTTCCTTGGTGGTTGAATCAAGTGTACATGCTAGTGGTTTTAAACCATGTTGGCTCATCACAATAACTTGTGGAGATGTTTTTAATGTACTTTCCCATTTCACTTTGAGATTCAAGTTTAGTTGGAATGGCATGAGTCCCAGGTATCTATATTTTAAAAATCTCCCTCAGTGACTCCCATGTGTATGCAGGGTTGACAAACCACGCTAAAACCAGGAAGTTAAAAATTATTGGCATTATTAAGCAGGTCACGGGGAGACAAAATAAGGTGACACTTGGGATTTGATATAGAATCTTATCCTCTAAAAGTTAAACTACAAATGAACACATAATGTGTTGGAGCCAAAAGGTGATTATATATTAATGAAACCTTTAATATCCCTACCAAAAACATGTATCTATCTACTAGAAAAAGAGCTGATGGTTAATGGAAGAAAAGAAAATGCAGAGTAATAGAAGAAAACCACAGTATTCTTTCAAGAGCTATTCAATAGAGAGGAAATATTTATCAAGAACATTGAAGTTAGAATTATATTGGTAAGGATATGCCTTTTAGGAAATAAACTGATAAGCTCTCTTAACCTGATACCATTGAAAATTCTAAGTTTGTATCCTACAGAGTCCTGATGCTATGATCACCCTGTAATCCACTGACATTTGGCATGCTACAGGGAGAAAGCCCTCATGTTGAACTGATATGCATCATTTTTCCACTTGATAAAATTCTCACTGTAAATTGAGACCCATACATTCACAACAGATACACTAAATCTCCTGCGAACTTGGTAAATCTAAGGATCCCAGCCTCTAATCAAATTGAGGAAACAGACAAGGTTAGTTCTTAGGCCTGAAAAACTAAGGACTAGCACCCAGATGGTGGTAAGTCTTAAGTGTGGGGTCTCAGCGCACGATGAGTTTCTTTATTTACCAAGAGAAATCCATCCTTCTGCTTTACAATCACCAAAATTTGTTGCAAAGAATTCATCAGAATTGTCAAGTTGCTTCCTGAAGCAATGGAAAAGAAAGCCTCACCTCAATGTCTAATCCTTTAGGGCAGGAAGTTTTGCAAAATGATTGCATATTTATAGCTTTCCCTCAGTCTCTAAATTGGTCTAAAAAATAGTTGGAAATACATTTTTAAAAACTTCAATAATATTGTGTCTGACAGTGATGTGAACAAAATCAGTAACCCCGTCGCCAGTAAGCAACAAAGGAAGCTGGTTTGATCGATCAGAAAGAGCATCAGTGTTGACTATATCCCACTATCTAAAAAGCCAATCTGTAAAGTGTTATCAGTGAAAGAAGTAAAGGAGTGCTGAGTGAGAGGAAAGCAGGAGATTCAACAGCATTTCAGTAACTCCTTAGGTGACAAGTAGGAAAATACTTGAAAAGTGAAAATGGAAAGTTCAGCTACTTCTGAGCTATTTGGAGATTCTGTTCTTGAACACATCTCTTAGGATAAATGTTTTGACGATTATATAAGTAAAGACAAAATCAAATAAAAATTCATAATTCAAAATGTAACTGAGTAAATAAACACAGATATGTGAACTGAGGTTCAAAGAATGTAAATAAGGAATAATATTGTTTCACCTGGAAAAATTAAAACCTGAAAACATTCCTTGTAAGGCCGATACTAGCAAAATCCTGAAATCAAATGATTATTCATTGTGGTTAGAAAGGAGAGAAAGTTATTTTAATATCTCACTCAGTCACTCCCTTTTGTCATTTAAGCATCTTCTACAAGAGAAAATGTGAAGGCTATTAAAAAGAAAATATTGTGATCTTTATTATCTTTTGTAAAGAATTTATGTTTTTTTCCCTTGGCTCCAGTTGACAGAACCACTTAGAGTTCCTTCTACCTCATGCCCTAGTGTATATGAGCTAAGAGAAAAAAAACTAATTTGATTCTTTGCTTGCTCTCCTATGTAATGTGAACCAAGGAACACATTTGATATTATCTATTTGATGTAGAGATAGATGATAGATGATAGATAGATAATTGATAGACTACATGTACATGTATATACAATCTTATAGAAATGTAGAAAATAAAAATTATCAAGATGCCTTTAGCCAGAAATTTTTTGTTATTATAATGAACATTTTAGCAAAATGCCTGCCACTTTTACACACACACGTATACATATAAATATACATATATCTGCTTATATACAGATATGTGTAAATACACATTTTCTTTCAATTTAATAGCTCTTCACATCCTATGCCACTCATCTATCCTCCCAGTAATTTTCAGCAACAGACATCCATCTATATTTGACCTTTTAAAAAATTGTTAATATTTTCATTTTTTAAATGGTAGTTATGAGGATATAAATTATCTTGGACTCAGTAAATTTACACACAACTTTCTGGCAAGTTTTCCTAAATAGTATCACTCCATAAATAGAAGAAATGATTAGCTCTAAATCCAAGGTCAACAATACTGTGAACACCTAGAACACTGATGAAAATATAAAGTAGATCATATATGGTCCTATTGTTATTAATGTGTTATTTCACTTTAAATTCATGCATTTGGAGAAACCAATGACTATGATTCTTTATTTGGATACTTTTGGTTTAATAATAAGGATAATTTATCACTTATTACTTTTAGAGTTTCTTTCTAAAAACAAAATTTTCTAATAATTGGAAGAAAATATTTACATATGTAATTACACAAATATATTATTTATCATATTAATATATTATTAATATATTCTTATTTTATCATTTTTCCTTTTGTAGACAATTGTCCTAGGTCTGCTGTGTACTACACAGCTCTCTACCTTGAGGACTGAAGCACTCATTTTCCCAACTACAGCTGTCAGCCATAGTCTGAAGAGAGCCATCTTGTCAAGGTCTGTGCCCCCTTTCCAAGGACAGCCAGAGACCAGTGACTAATCAACACAGGGGTATAAAGTCCTGAACTCCTTATACCAATTTGTGATACCTCTGCAGAGGCATCCCAGCTCCAAATCTCCCCCGCTTGGCTCACCACTCTTAGGCCTTTGTTGTGACTACACCCAGTTCAATGTCTCCCTCTGCCCAAATCACCTTCCTCCACTCCTCTGACAGGTGCTAATCCTGAGAAAACTCCACAGTAACCTTCTAGTTTCTGATCTCCCTTTTGTAGTCTGTTTCTTAGGTAACCTGACCTAGAACAACTATGAACAGACAGATAAAACACTCCAAAGTGGTCCCATATTTGGGGGTAAGGTTGGGGGAAGTTTTGTAATTTGATTACAAAGCTAGGAAGTGTGGCCTTGTTGTTTAGAATTGCATCTTCCAGTCACTGTACAGACCTTTCCTTTAAAGAGCAGCATTAGCCTTTAGGGGAGCACAGAATTTGTGGTCACTGATGGATCATCCCTCTCATCCTTATTTGATAAAAATGTAGGACAAATATGCTGTAAAAATGGCACATTAGAATAATCTTTTCTCAAAATTGATTTTCTGAAGAAGGATTTCAAAAGTCTGTGTGATTCCCTTTTGACACAGATGAAAGATGGAAAAATAAAGGTTATTTTTAGCCCATTATGAATATATAAATAATCCTCACTTACTACAAACATCTACTTGAAGCTGTTATGAAAAAAAAAAAAAAAAAAGCAATGCTGCTGCCCAACCCAAGACTATACTTTATCATCTCAGGAGTTGTTTCTTTAAAAAGAACTTTTTTATTTCACTTAAACATCTATCTGTATAAGTATACTGTAGAGTTCTGTACCTACATTAAGAAGTCGCAATGGGAAAAAAAACAGTGGATAGTAAAGGAAACTTTTTGCTTATAGGAATGAAAAGGAAAGAAGGTCAATAAGAGATTGTGTCTTAATCTTCCAAATTCTTTCTTATCATAAAGGTTGAGTGAGTCATAATCACCACCATAAAGTCTTCATTTTGTGACAAATGTGAAGCAGTGGACAACATTTGATTTAAAAGCATTTATTGAACATATATTATATACAAAGCACCATATTACATGATATAAGGGATGTAAAAAATCTGACAATCTCATTTGGGAACATAAAACAAATGCTTTATCAGTCTAGTGCAAAGTGGTGAAATAAACTAAGGGCTGTCCAAGGGCATCCAGTGGAAGCAGAGAATGTCATGGCGTGGAGGCTCACAAGATGCTCCTCGAGAATAATGTCATTTCATACAAGATCTGAGGAATGGATTACTAAGAGAGTGGCCACTTCAAACCAGCAGTGTAAGTGAAAGGTCAAGAAATTTGGAGAGAATGTCCATGGAAGGCAGAAGTAGCCATTATTATATTCCCACCTTCTTCTCCCTGAGAAGCTTTGATTAGTAAAAGTAGTAAGTCCCTCTTTTTCTTATATCCCTTAAAGCCCCATCTAAAGAGAAATATAATAATATGAGAATTAGTATAATTAACTCCACCAGTGGCAATGTCTTCAAAAGCAAGATATAGAATCATCTCATTAAATATTTCTGGAAAAAGCAACAGTGAGACTTAAAAAAAAAAAAAAATGAACCAAGACTACTTTGCTGTGAGTTGTAATATTGACAAAAATGACTTAAACCTGATGATGTCAGTGTGAAATCTACTAAGCTCTGTTTCTACTTCTTTAGTTGGGCACTTCATAATTACATTTCATATATTTTTAATTAATGTAGGCATTTTTTGTTGTTCTAGTGGAGAGTAAAAACAAAGTTAAAGTTTCTTTAAGCTCCTGTGTGATAAAACTGTCAGTCTCTAGGGAAATTATTGTTGTTATTAAACCTATTTCCCATCTTTTTTAACCCTCGAAAAGTAACTTGCAATCATGTTATTGGTTATATGTGAGAATGAATTGTATAGGATAGACAAGTGTTATTTCCTCATTTAAAGATGAAAATTGCTTTAGTAGAGTAAAGCAGAATTTGTAATATACTTCTAAGGCCTGGTGTAGTGGCCTCTAGACAAAAGAAGTAAATTATACTTTTAGATTAGATCAAAGATTTTGAGAAACAAGCTACTGTAATACACTATGGTATAATATTATTAATAATAAAGTGATGGTGAATTTGACAGAGACAGAGAGCGTTCAAACTGCACCTCCTGCCATTCAACATGAAGGAGTGGCTTACGGTTGGATGGCTTCCTATGGCTAACTGTCTGCACAGTGGCTGCCCTGGTCCCTTTTGTTCCCCAGCTACTCTGTTAGAATTACCTCTGTTTAAAATGGGCCCCAAGCTGGGAGGAAGTTACAGTCTTCTGAAAGGAAGTCTGTAAAATGTGAAGAATGTCTGTCTCCCTATGCTACGGAAAAGTGGATTTGGGGCTTTTGGAGGCTTGTTACAAAGTGTAAAAGAGAATAACCATGGCCAGTGTGGATTATTAAAGAACAAGATTGGGCCTCTTTGTAGGAGCAATTGTAGTGTCATCTGTGCTCCTGATGAGAACCCTTTCAGATCCCACCACCCCCTCCTTCCTGCCCACAGCACAAACTCACACCTCTTACATGGGTTCAGAAATACTTAACTATTATTCAGAATATTTACTGTTTAATAGTCAGAAATATTTAATAAATACCTAAGAGAAGCCAGGTATGACCCTAGGCCCCAGGTGTTGACTTGAAAATACCCAGCACTTAATGAGTACGTGGTCTAGAAGAAGAGATGAGATTTAGACAAGAAAATTAATAGATAAACATATAAATTAACGTATTGGTGAATCATCTTAAGGAAAAAGAAGAGAGAGAAGAAATATTAGTGCACGGTTCCCACTTTAGAAGGAGTATTTGCGGGAGACCCCTCCAAATAATAGAATATTTAAGCTGAGGTCTGAAGGATGAAAAGGAGCCAGTCATTTGAAGGAGAGGAAGAGTCAGTGTTGTTTTTTACTGCAAGGAATTTGAAAGGTAACAAATTACTCTAACCAGATAACCAATTAAAAAAAAAATCAACAGAGGATTAACTTGGAAAAAAAATCTAAACTGCAAAAAATGTCTAACAGAAGGTAGATATACTTTATTTTGCTGTTTCTACTTCTTTCATTTCCTCCCTCATAACTGTCAAATATTTTAAAGTACAATTCATGCATCAATGATATCATTTTCTAACCTATTGTTTCCAGGGAAAAAAAAATGATTGAAATTTATCCTGAGGTAAGCAGCTAAAACTGAAAATGCCCAGTTCCTAGTTATGTTTTCTTTAGAAAAGCAAGTCACATGGTGAAGTCCAACATCAAGGATCAGAGAAGTATACTCTTTGGTGAGAGAGGAAGGGACCGAAAATTTACCAAATATAGTCCACACTATCATGTCTTGTTTGCAAAAATTTTGCTCATATATTGTGAAAAGGATAACTATTCTAACTTTATGTCAGGCTGCAAATCACGAAATGGAATCTTAGAGTGATATAAATAATGTGTCAATGTAAGATCTATTTTGAAAGCTAAGGAAACCTGGTCCTAGCCCATAGGTAATAAAATAATCTTTCTATTAAAAGTTGTTTCAGGAGACAATGACATTGTTTTTATATACTTTAAAGTTTTATATACAGAAAATATTTGATTAGTTTTAACAGTTTGTGTTATGTATATATTGTCCTCTAGTACATATGAAATTAATGGTATATTAATATAAAGTAAATGAAAAAAATCTTTCATTATAGGGTATACAGTTAGCCTGTGGGGTTAATTGTCATAAGAGGTCACTGAATCAAATGCTGTGGCTAGAATTTTGAAAGCTGTTGAAAAATTTTATGATGACTAATAGCATTCATCATTATTCATGCCAACCTCCAGGTAATGAACTCTCCCACTTGAGGCTCTGACTGATCACCTCATGGGTCAAATGGAATGGTCCCCTTTGTGTAGTTAATAATAGGCTATTCATTTGGGAACATCCATAAGCTTGAAACACAGATAAAAACCAATATTACAGACCTCCAAAAATCATATTATGCTTCAACATTTCGATGTGGTGAGGACAATCTATTTATAACTATCAAAACTGTTCTCAGATATTATACATTTACCCCAATTGGCTTTGATCAATCTGAAGTGAAAGAAGATTGAAATTGCAGCTATTCTTAAATTATATGTAAATAGACAATCCATTTTTAATGTAGAATTCCAAGCAAAGTCTTAAACTCACAAAGACAATTTTTTTTTTTGTTTTTCCTTAAAGATTTATATTAGTCTTATTCTAAGTGAGGGTCCCCATCTTAGAAGACACAAAAAGGAGGATATTGAAGAGACTCTATTTCTTTTTCTCCCATTTTTGCCTTGCTCCCCAGTAAATTCTCTACTCTCTAAGGAAATGCAGGAAAAATGCAAATGCTAATGTGAGTCTTCAGGTTAAAAATACAACATAATTTCTCCATCTGCATTGTGAAATGAAAGATAAAAATGAGTTAAGCAAAATAACTTTCCAGTTCCTTCTAAATTTGTTTTTCACAATGTTATTTTTATTCTTTTTTTTAACGTATTAGCAGAACAACAAACACATTTGTATATTAATACAAATAGAAAATTTACCTGCAGACAAAAATGTACAGGTTTTGAGGTATTATCTGCTATTTTGAGTTATGTAAATTCTATTATCTACCTTAATCAAAGACAAACATCATAACATTTTTATTTTAGTAAAAGTATTTTTATGGGTGGAATAACAATTCCATCTTTTGTATATAAACAAGAGAAGTACAACGTATAAAAGCCTTTAAGTTTTGAATCATGTATCATTATCAAAATTCCATAAAGAGAGAAACAATACATTGGGAGGATATAAGAGTTTGAGGTAAACTAAGAAAGAATAAGATGAATGCAAAAAAGATTGGTGAGATCTCTAGTCTTAGGCAAAATACAAAATAGACATAAATTCAGGTCTCAAAAACCAAAGTTGACATAGACCTGAAATTCTGCAGGGATTTACAAGTGTACTCTTTTTTTTTTTTAAGATTTTATTTATTTATTTGAGAAAAGAGAGAGAAAGAGAGGATGAATAGGGGGAGGAGCAAAGGGAAAGGGAGAAGCAGACTCCTCACTGAATAGGGAGTCTGATGCAGGGCTGGATCCCAGGACCCTAAGATCATGATCTGACCCAAAGACAGACGCTTAACTGACTGAGCCACCCAGGTGTCCCTCACAAGTCTATTCTTTACTTATAAATATGTATATAATTATACATATGTGATTATTTGCTGTTTCTTGCTTTTTGCATGGAATTCAAAGGCATTTGCATTTTAAAACCTTGCTAGGAATAGATTTCTAGTTATATACTACAAGTTGTTATATGATTTACTTTTGTCTGACAATATAAACATCTATTAGTAATATTAGTATAATATATTAAATTAGTGTCACAAAAGTGGAAGGAAACAACCCTCATAATTCAAACTTCTATTGGAATACAGTAGATGCTTGTCCTTTCAGTAGATTTATTTTGATTATGCAAGTGATCACAAAAGCCAATGGACTAAGGTAGTTTGTAATTTTTCTGGGAGATAAGTTTAAAAAATTAGTTCATGTGCTTGAATTAAGCACCAGCTGGTGCTTGAATTAGCAGGGTGGATACAGTTAGCTGGTTCTCATCTGTCTGGATGGTCATGGTTAGGAGTGCCAAAACTGCTGGAGGTTTGAGTCATAGCTGTCCTTTGCTGCAGAAGAGTCACTGACAAGTTAGAATACGAAGAAAGTAACTTCTCCCTTCTTTCCACCTGTAATTTACAGCCTAACCTCCTCCCCCCCTTCAACTGGAAGTCAACTGAAAGGGGAGCCCAAGAAGAAAACTTTGTGGTGACCCAGCCCCAGCATCACAGGAAGACTATAGAAGGTGGGGGTTGGACATAAAGATAAATAACAGCTCAAAAGCTTGTTTTGTTTTTGGGAGGGGAAAAAAGTGCACTGCTAATGCTACAGATATATTAAAGTGAATACATGTAAGGAAGTGATGGTATTCAAAAATGTGTGCATTTAATAATGTGCTCAGAGGGAAAAAAAATAATGTGCTCAGAGAAATAGTACATAAAAATTTGAGTTTTCAATTATTTTAAACAAAATTAACTATTCCTATCATATAAAGAATCACTCTGAGCTTGTTGGGGAATCATACTTTGGACCATGGAGATGATGCTGAAGTTACACAGTCAACTATGACTACCAATCTCAATGATCAATGTTTACTCTACCTTCCTTTTTTTTAAACCATCATTATTTTGTATTAATAAAATAAAATATGCTCATGATATAGTTCATAAATTTCTATTTTTGTAGAAATAGAAAGCCATAATCTCAGTAGATTAAAACAATTTATGACGCATACTACATACCTTATTCTCTTTTTCTCTCCTATTATATTTTCTAATTGGTTATTGGTTGAACATGGGAAACCAATGGGGTAGAGATATTTATCTTATATCTAGGCACTTTATCAACTCTTCTTTGAGGATCTTCTTCTTATCAACTCAATTCTTTGAGGATTTCAATTAAAAATCACATTGTCAATAAATAATCAGAGTTCTGTCTCCTTTAACAAAATTTACTGTTGCTTCTACTTCATATTGTATTTAATTAGAGCATCAGCAAGCATCATTCCTTTCCTTACTATAAAAATGACTCTTGGACTTAACTTTTAGATGTTTTTACTTTAATTTTTCTTAAAGTCGTATTACTTGTCAGGCTCTGATTCGTTACCACAGGTACAAGTCTTAATCTTTTAAAATTTGGAAGTTAATTATATTTTTCTCATCTAACTTATTGTTTTAGAGCTCCATCATTAAAAGAATTTTCAAAGTATATAATATACTTTGAAATATACTCATGAAATACAGTTCAGCCATCAGTAGTGAAAGGGTGCTTAGTATTGCACTAGATGTTGTGAAGGGAAAAAACGAATCCACTAATACCAAAAAAAACTCATTGCTTTCAAGTAGTTCCTCTGTTAGTTGGTTAGGTAATGAGACCTGGAACAAAGGAGTCTGTAATAAATGTACCAAATGGGGCACCTGGGTGGCTCAGTGGGTTAAAGCCTCTGGCTTCGGCTCAGGTCATGATCTCGGGGTCCTGGGATCGAGCCCCGCATCCGGCTCTCTGCTCCGCGGGGAGCCTGCTTCCCCCTTTCTCTCTGCCTGCCTCTCTGCCTGCTTGTGATCTTTCTCTCTCTGTGTCAACTAAATAAATAAAATTTAAAAAAAATAAAATAAAATAAATGTACCAAACAATTGCAATACTTAATATTTATTGAGTATTCATTCACTTTGTGCCAATCCTTTTTTGAGATAGAGTTTAGAATTATGTATGTGATAAATCTGAGGCTCTAAAAATGTTGAAGCCAAGGTCTAGCCCAGCTTGGTTAAGAGTGTGGGCAGTCTGACCTAGAATCTTCTTAAACATTGTGCTATATATTCCCCTGAGAACTAAGAAAAGAGTGTCAATTAGATGATAATAGGTCATGATGGCTTTATGGAATTTTTAAGGACGATGAGGTATTTTGAGAATGGGGACTATTCTAGACAGAGTCCCTCTAATGGAATAGTGATGTGAATAGGTCAGGACTTGGGAGAAGAAATTGTTAGACTAGTCTGACTGAAGCAGAGGGTGAATAAAGAAGAATCATGAACTTGAACAAAGATTGGAGAAAACCATGAATGCTAACCCAAAGATTTTATTTTTCAGCTCGAAAGTAGTAGGGAACAATAGAGGAAATGGAACACTCTGAAGCAGTAACCCCATACAGCAGGTCTTCTACATCTCTTTCAACAGTGATGATAAAAAGGGAAATCACGATATTTCAACTTAAGGCATATTTAAGGAAAAGAGACCCCCCAAGAAATCATGAGCAGCAATAATTACGGTTAAGAAAAATATGCGATGTACAGAAACAAGCTACTTTGGATATGGTGAATACTTTCTCTTTAAGCCTATTGCAGCCTCAAAGGGGACAGTCAGAGGGAACAAAGCCTCAGGTTCAGAAGTTCCGATGCAATTTCCATCTTCAGAATTCTGTCAAACTGAGCTAGAAATATTTTTATCCAAATCCTCCTAAGATTTCAGGTAGCCTCCAGCTATGCTGAACCACTTTTCACACTGTTTCAAAACTTCCATTCCTTTTATTCCTGAAATATGGGTTTGCCTTATCTTAAAACGCACGTGCAGGCATGCATCCACACACACTCCGCGCAGCATAAAACCTACAGAAAAGAAAAGTTACAGAAATCTTTAAGAATATCAGGAGAGATTAGCTTTATATCCTGGTGTGGGCCTCATGCACACTTTATCTCACTAGTTTGTTCTTCCCTAGGAATGACCTTAGAAATAGGGACATGTTATAAAGCTCCATGCTAAAACACATTTTAACTGACTTTCTAAATTTAGAATGGTTCTGCCTTAAACCACTTGCAGACCTTTTTGTGTATACCTTAAAGTATTAAAAATCTAATGATTTTTGAGCAGTTGGCACTTTACAACTAGAAATTCCATCCCGCTTTATTTAAAATCATAAGTGTGATGACTAGTAATAAAACTATTTATAATTGCAATTACAAGAAAAGTTTCCTTACTTCTACCAAAAAAATTTAGCTGCCTCAATCCACATTTCCATGTAAAAAAGAACATTTGCATGATCAAATCTGAGAACCATATTTTAGTCATTTTACAAATGTTCACCAAGAGTAATTTAAATATATGTGTTAAATGCAAAATATTTTTAGATGATGGTGTCGAAAATACAGTGAGTGACTGATGCCAGAAAAAACATGTAACTTTATGAAAATTCAAATGTGCTCTGTATTTTAATCTATTTTGAATTTCTTTTTAGATATATTATTTGAGGCTTTATTGAAAGGAAATAGAAGTTATGCTCTAAAGCACTGTATCCAGTAGAACTTGGTACTTAATAGAAATGTTTTGTATCGCGTGCTCCAATACAGTTGCCACGGGTCATATGTATTGGCCATTTCAAATGTGGATTGTGTGGCTGAGAAAGTAAATTTTAAGTTTTATTTAATTTCAATTAATTTGAAGTTAAAGCTAAATAACCTCATGAAGCTAGTGGCTTCTGTACTGGACAGTACAGTATAAAGCATGCAAGTAGTCAAAGAATGTTTTTAGGGTACATCAACCTTTTTGAGAATTAAGTTTTTTGCTTATGTATTTTTTGCATTATCAATAAATCAATAAACATAAAATACAAAGGAAACAGCATTGTAATGTGTGTGTGTGTGTGTGTATTTGTTCTTTCAAAGCTTAAAGCAATCAATATAGTAAAAATTCATTGATGTTCGATAAAGAGAGGATCTTAAGTGACTAGATAGTCATTTCTAACACGTGAATTGTTTTTCCATGGATGTGTTTCCATTAAGTGGTTGATTTGGGGAATCGACACAAAAGGAAATTATTTCATATTTACTAATGTATCAATATATTCCCATGCATTCCCTATCAGCTTGGAGCTTTGGAAATGAACCATTTTGCTCTTTTCTGGTTAAAGTCATTGAAAAAAGTCTAAGGATTTTATTTCTTGTTGATTAAATATATGTCCTTCAAACACCCTAGCTCCGTGTGTCTTTGCAGTGTCTTAAAAATATCCCCAAGACTTATTTCGTTCAGTAGTCCTACTTAATGTACAGTTATAGCTGTTACTGGCTGATACATGCTCTCACACAACAGAATAAACAAATGGTAGCTGTCACACAAAATTATTCACCCTCTGTCTTACCAAGACGACTTGCTTTCACGGTGCTATTACTGCCTACATCCCTTTCTTGATTTTTTTCCCCCCTACTTCAATTGATTTTAGATGTTCTGGTATTTCTGCCTCTCTAATATATTACCTATTTTATTCGAATATGTAGGTGGTATGTTTTTAAGTGAATCGATAATGAAGTAGTTGAGACCACAAGCCTCATCACCCTCTACATGCTATTAGTATTAGACTCCCAAGGGCCAACTGTGCAGTGAACCACGGTAATGAGGTTGATAGTTCATGAAGGAGCTGATGTGACAAATTGCCAACCTGCTGCAGGGACAGCCTCCTTAACCCTCCAGAAGGCCAATGTTATTCCAATTTTCATCCAGTTTCGCTCTTGTTCTAAATGTGCCAGTGCTAACATAGTATTTAAATGGATACATGCTACCCCCACCCCCTTGCAAAAGAGAGCACCCGGTGGCATGTACATTTATAATCCCCTTTTCAAATTGACATGCTCTCAGGGTGAATTTAATCAGCATTTGTCATACATTTTAAAGTACAAAAGGAAGTTTCATTTTTCATGCCTTCTTTTGGAGGCATTTGTGAAAACAGCTATCTTCATTTCTTGCTGTTCTGGATCCAAAAGACCTTTTTAGGTCTATTATTTTCTCTCTTGATGGTCACTAACTGACTTCCCTTAGAGTCGCTCGTTTTTGAATGAAACAACTTGCAGGCTTCTTTTCATTCCTTTTTTTCTCTGCCTGAGTTTGTCATCTGACAAAGAAAGGCAAAACTCATCTTTTTGAAAAATAAGTATTGCTTAAGTACCATTAAATCAGGTTCATTTCTTTGTAGATTTAAAAAAAATAACTATTTTCCTCTTCACCTCTTCACCTTATCTTAAAAGTTTCTGTTTTGTTTTGTTCTGTTTTATTTTTACAAAGATGTTATTGTTACCAACTGGACAATGAGAAAGAGTCATCTCTGACTTTGAGGGAGAATTTAAGTCAGAATCACACTTTCTGTGTAGCTAGGCTTTTATAAGACATTTATAAGCATTTTTAAGAAAGTTTACACTTCAGAGAATCGTTTCCCAACCGCTGCTGGCTTCGCCTGCAGAGAGGTGGGTGGACATCATGTACTCAGTTTCTAGCAGTGAAACTAAAGGGTTCTTAGAGGTTCCAAAAAAAATCTTTTTTTTTTTTTAAATACATGAGATGCTTCTAAAATTCCTAATTTGGATTGGTGCCCTCCAAAACATAATAGAAAATAATTAAATGTTTTATCTTGGAACTTTACTTTTTCATCCCCTAGATTCAGGCTTTTGTGAATCATATGGAACAGAGCTTTGTGTTCCAAACTTAAGGAGTACAATTTGCTAATCACCATATGAACCAGGCCTGTCTAGTACATACATTCGACCCTATGTTGTTTTATTTTTCCTTTAACTGTGTAAGACATCACAACTATTCTCATGTTATTTCTTAGGCATATGTTTTGTCTTTTTAATCTAAACTCCTTGAGGGGAATGGAAACATGCTGCTTTTTGGTGGACTCTGGCTATAAGATTTTCAGTAATTGCTGATTAATTTTGCTCTGCATGTTATCAGTTGCCCTTGTTTTTTACTCTAGGAACCTCATCACCTTGCAGGTTATTACCATGAGGAATCACTTTTTACTTTACACTACTCAGAGGTTACAAGGCAGTAGTCCACTAACTAGATTTAACCATGAGCCTTGTTTTAATTGGTCAGTGAAGTGTTATTAAGACATTAAAGCTTAAATGCTTTTAGGTAGGGTATTTCCACTTCTACTCAGCCCCTTCTGCTCCTTACTTTCCCACAGTCTAGTAATTTATTGCTCAATCAGATAATATGTGTGAGTTTGAAACCCTCGTCCTATTTATTTTATTACCCTATGGTACACCTTCATTCATTGAACATCAATCTGTTAGGTGCCAACAGAAGCCAGGCATTGTTCCAGAAGCAGATAAACCGATACAAGTCCCTGTCTCTATGAATTTTTTTTCTGGAGAACTACATTCTGGGATATGATAATTTCTCAATAAATATTTGGAAAAAAGTGAATAAAGTAGGTGTTAGTCCAGGTCCCATGAGAAGTAGATACTAAGATAAGATTAAAAAAGCAAGAATTTTGTTACGAAAATGCTTATGTGGAAGGAAATAGGGCCTGTCCAAATTGTGACCTGGCTTCTCTGACTGAACCCAATCCAAAATGGGTGTCTCTAGATGTGTAATAACTTGGTATCTTGTGGTCAAAAATTTCATCTCAACCAGAATTGCATAACGAGACATTTCTTAAAGGAAGCGTAATCCTCCCTTGCCGATAGCAAGGCCTTGCTTCTGAGTCCCAGGGGAATGCATCATCACTGGAGCTTGCCATAAACTCCATACTGCATCATGTCCTCCCACTGACAATTCCAACCCTAGTGACTAGTAGATAAGATAGAAGATAATGCCCAAGCAGTGGGACCTGGATCTAGTGCTTTACCCTGTCCTGCTCCAGGCCCAACTCAGAGCTGGCAGCCCTCCATGTCTATAAGTATATAGGTATAGAATTTGGTGCCTCGGGAGCTCAAGTTGGTCTACCGAAAAAAAAAAAAGTTACTTTCTTTGTAGTGAGAGATGGGAAATGCAACCATTTGCTACCCTGGAGGGGATTTCCCAGTATGCCTCTGATCACTGGACCCTAAAAAATTCACTGAAGTGGCCAGTCACTCTATCTTTGTAGGACCTATCTCCAATCCTCTGGAGATGTATCCCACATGTATCTAACTAATGATTCTAGAAGAGTAGCCACCTCTTACTTGTTCTATCCAGTCAACAGGATGTTGTCAATGTAGTGAACCACAGTGTCATTCTATGGGATGTCCAGGTGCTCCAGATCACATTATACTATATGATGGCAGAGTTCAGGGAAGTTAACATAACCCTGATGCAAAATTTTAAAGAATATTTTTGTCTTCCTACGTGAATGCAAACTGTTTTTAATCCTCTTTTCAAATTGAGATGATATAGAATTACTGCATACTATGTACCTGAGGTCTTATTAATTCACTCTAGCAATAATCCCATGTCTGACGGAGCAGCAGTGGGAATGGGGCTACTACCTGTTTACATCTGCAGCGTGGTCTGTAGCCATTTTCCCAGGTTCTTCTGAGTTCTACAAAAGTCAGTATTAAACAGATATGAAAAAGTCCACCATCCTACATCTTTAATGTCTTTATTGGTACCACTAATGTCCACTATCTCTTCAAGGATATGGTATTGGTTTTGATTTACTATCTTGCAGGTGGGGCAGTTATAGAACTTCTCATTTGGCCTTAACCACTATATTTTCTTCACCACTATGCTATTTTACAGACCAAGAACCCAACGCATGAGTAATTCCAACTGCCAATTATGTACTCAGTGACTGGGAAATTGGTCAACCAATGTATCTTGGATATGTGTGCCCACTCAGAGCCACATTTTAGCCCGGACCCTGTTATTACCTGACCCCTATAACTCCCCACTCTATCAAAAGGACTGCGAAGAAGGTTTGGGTCTTAAAGTATCAAAGTCAACTCAGACTCTGTGTCCAATAATATTCAAAATGTTTGGCTATTCCACATTCCCAACGTACAGGAGCTCAAGTATGGCCATAGGTCATTTTGGAAGGGTATGTGAATCATGGCAATATGTATTTGCCATGGTGTTTCAGGGTCCCTCTCCCTAGAGAACCAACCGTCTTTTCAATCAGTGGTTTTTAAATCTGAAAATTGGCTCAGATCTTGGAACTGAGCAAGTGACAGCAACTTTTTCGTGGGTTTACCCTTCTCAGTTGCTTGCTCGAATATTTTTAATTTATTTTATTTTATTTTTTTAAAGATTTTATTTATTTATTTGACAGAAAGAGAGAACACAAGCTGGGGACGTGGGAGAGGAAGAAGCAGGTACCCTACTGAGCAGGGAGCCCAATGTGGGGCTCGGTCCCAGGACCCTGGGATCATGACCTGAGCTGAAGGCAGATACTTAACCAAATGAGCCATTCAGGCACCTTGAACATTTTAAATTTATTTTAGTATTATAGATCTAAAGCAGAAATTTAAGTTTTGTTTCCCACCTGTTTTTACCTCAAAGTACTATGCTCTGTTACCCATCTCTACAACTTCCTACAGGTCAGGTATTTTTGGTTTCCCCTCCTTTGTCCATCTTTTGGTAATTGTGGGTCCTAGTTTCCAGTGATTAAGTACTGCCATTTGGCCTCTATGTCTTCTTCAGGGCCCTTTATCCCCACAGATGTTCATGAGCTCAGCTGTCTGATGCTTCTTCTACCCTCATGCCTGGCCTGCACAGAAGAGTCACCACTGATCTTCTTAGTAATGTTGGTGACTCTCTCACCATCACATTCCTGATAAACCTTCTCATGGTTCATACTCCTTCAGGGGATTTTTTTACCTCATCTAATAAATTTGGCTTTACCTGATAAATAATCATTGCCACTTATTTCCTTCAGCCTTTATACTCTTTCCTCGATGCTCTGCTAGAGAAACTTAAGCATCTATTTCATTGCTACTTGGCCGTTGTTTATTCCAGGCTTTCTAAGACTATCCAGCAGTGAATTTAACCCATCCCGTGGAGTCCTTGCCAGGGTCTTAAATATCTTGTCAGAGGAAGTATCCCCAGGTCAATGAATTTTTGCTAAGCTAACATTCAAATCCTTTGATCAAGCACTCAACATTCAGTTTCAAAATAGTTTCCGGTCTCCTACAAGTGTATGCCAGCTAGTAATTACAATTCTTTGTATATATGTAGTCTCTTTTCTCCTTTATTAGGGCTAGCATATCACTAGTTGAGTTATGCTGGGATTTAATCCTATTTATCAACATGGGAGCTGGGAGAGGAGGTGGAAAGATTCTGGTGGGAACATTTGCTGCTTTGTGGGGGAGAGGCTTCTGTAGCACTCTCCACCACAATGGGTATCCTAGCTCTTATTAGGGAAATGGGGGCTACCTCTGCAGGTCTGGGGATCTGCAGGGACCACAGAATCAACATCCTCAGGTGCATCCTTCCAGATGTCTCCACTCCTAAAATCCTTTCAGGATTTTAGGTTTTCCCTACCAGGACCCTGACCTTGGCATAGAGACCTGCTTGGTTGAGTTCAATTATCTTGGAGCTCTGCAACTCTCACAACTAGATTTGCAGGCTGCCTTTCAATTATGTCTACCCTTATACTATAGGTGATTATAGTCTCTTTATGAACCACTACTTGAGCTCTCGCCTTTCCAAACTTAGCAAGTAATTTCTAGTTAACAACTTTTATTCTCTCGTTATCCTTACAGAGAATATCAATTTGACTTAGCTGTAACTGGCCAACCCAACTGGCCAGTGCTTATCTTGGTAAGCATTGTTCTTCCCATATTTTCTCAAAGCCTGCCTCGCCACAGGAGGCATAGCATTCTCCTCCATGAGGACATTCACAAAACACATTGTACAGATAGTGCTAAATCCTCATAAACTAATATGTATATAATAGATTATGAAAATACATTAGGTTAAAAGGTATTTCAAATTATACAGACATTACTAGATGACATCCCTGCTCTATTTCTGTTGTAACCACTCATGTTTTCACCAGGAATCTCTGAGATCACATATTACCCATCACACTCTCCAATATTGGATATCAATTTTTTTATTCTCACCAATCTGGTGTATGAAAAAAAATGTTCTCATTGTAGTTATAATTTGCATTTTCCTGACTGCCAGTCAAGAAATAGATTTTTCGCCCATCTGGCTTTCTTTTTTCTGCTCATATTTTTGCCCACTCTTCTATTTTATTTGCTTTTTACTTATCAGTTTGTAGAATCTACATGTATATAAATGTTAGAAATAGTTTCTTTGCATTTTTTACTTTATGTAGTTTTCAATATGGGACATTATTTAATGTATTTATAGATATATATAAAATTCCCTTACAGCCTACATGTTTTCAGTCTTATATCTCTTTATACCAGAAGGTAATATATATACATATTCTCAAAATTTTTCTTCCAAATACTTTAAAAAATTTTCTTAGATATTTAAACCAAAATTTTAAAACTCCAGTGCATTTGAAATTTATGCTGATGCATAATAGAAGGAAGGTGCCTATATATTTGTTTTCTTTCATCAAGCAAGCCACTTACACTAGGACGGTTATTAAATAATCTTCTTTCAACTATGTCCAAAGTTGAGCCTATCTCATCTAGTAGAATTTTTTTTTTCTTCAAAAACTATATTTTTAGGAGAGGAGGCAAGATGGCGGAAGAGTAAGAGGCAGAGATAGTGACTGATCCCAGAAGTTCACCTAGATAGTTATCAAACCACTCTAAACAACTACAAAATTAGCAGAAAATAGAAGAGAAGA
>CM052899.1:107347769-107365778 GCA_028534135.1 Potos flavus
GAGAAGGAAATGAAACAAGAGGGGATCAGGAAGGAGACAAACCATAAGAGACTCCTAAACTCATGAAACAAACTGAGGGTGGCTGGGGGGTAGGGGCGGGTAGGGATAGGGTGGTTGGGTTATGGACATTGAGGAGGGTATGTGCTATGGTAAGTGCTGTGAAATGTGTAAACCTAAGGATCCACAGACATGTACCCTGTGGCAAATAATACATTATGCTTTAATTAAAAAACAAAAAAAAAAAACAAACAAAACTATATTTTTAATTTTCAGGAATTCTAAAAGAATCTCTTTTCATATCTAACAATAGTTATTTACTCCTGGCTTTTTTTGGTTGGTTGTCCATTGTTCTCATAATGCTTTATCATTCTCTACAAATGGTTTTCTGCCTTTCAATTCCTAAACAAATATTTCAAAATCATTGTTATTTTATTCATGCACTTTGGGAGTTTGTTTGACAAAATTAGTTTAGCCATTTGCCTCCACTAACTCCCCCAGGACTTCCAATCCATCAGTTTCTTCCTGTCTTGATATTGAAGAGACCACAGATCCACTCATTATTTTCATTTGAGGTGCTCTACTTCCAAATCATGAAGTGTGTGTGTCCTCTAGCACCTATAGAATACAAATTCACATCAACATTAGATCCAAATTTTCTGGCCTGTGTTTCAGGTGTAAGTTTTAAGCAATAAGCCCAATTATAGTTCCCTTGCTCAGTGGGGAGTTTTGATTTCATGCCCTGTGCAACAGAACCCCTGGCCACCTTTGCTGACTTCTGACCCTGAACCATAGTCCTCTCTAGCTTCATCCCTATTACTCCATTATGCTTTTTCTATTTCTTTTTTTTAAGATTTTATCTTTTTTAAAGATTTTTAAAGATAAAATATTTAGATAAAGATTTAAAGGTAAAAAAGATGAAATCTTTTTAAAAAATTTTATTTATTTATTTGACAGAAAGAGAGATAGGGTGAGAGAGCACAAGCTGGGACAGCAAGCAGAGGGAAAGGGAGAAGCAGGCTCCCAGCTGAGAAAGAAGCCCCATGCCGGGCTGGATCCCAGAACCCTGGGACCATGACCTGAGCCTAAGGCAGATGCTTAACTGACTGAGCCACCTAGGTGCCCCTGTTTTGTTTTGTTTTTTTTCAATTTCTAATAGATAGAGATAGGTTTTGAGCCAAACCTATGTTAAGTTTTAAGTAAAATCATGCCTTGTAAATTTTCCCTAGTTATATCTTATCTTCCTTTGTCTTCGGTACAGACACAAAGTCTGACACTGTTGTAAATAAAAATCATTTACTCCCACCAAATTAAAATGAATTCCTAAGTTCCCATGGAGTGTTGGATCTACTAATGGAAGTTATCTTGTTCCAATATACTGTGTGTAGTAGAGCAGCTGTATTGCAAATTACAGTATTTTGTAAATAGTTCTCACTATGCTTTTTCAAACTATTCTTGGTTATTGTGGTAGATTAGATACACTGTTAGAAGGTGAAGGAGAGATGGTAAAGTATTCTTCAACCTAAGAAGACACTTTGAGACCAGAAAATGAAGCAAGTCACTCCATACAGTTTACAGTTTTCTTCAGGGTAACTTACTGAAAGGGGGATCAGGCAGAGGACTATCCATGGCAGCTGCATATTCTCCACAAAATCAAGACCTTAGTCCACAAGTTTTATGGACCTTAGTCCATAGGTTTTATAGAGTAGGGGACCCACAGAAGGGCTTTGTGGTGTGATCAAAAGGTTTGTATGCTCCTCAAAGGGCTTGCATCCATCTTTAATTAACCTTTAATTTGATCTTGTGGCACTGCCTGTGCTTCAGAAAGGGAAAAATTAGGTTATCTCTAACAGAGTCATAGGAGGCCAAAATGTACCTCCCTCCCATCCAAGGCTTAGCAGGGAATTCTAAGGTACACATATTAATCTCCAAGGGATCTGGAACACAGTCTCAAGAAAGGTCACTGGGTAAAAATGAACAAGATGGAGGGCCAAAGATGGAGTCAGTAATGTCGGCACTCCAGGTTACCGCCTCAAACTGCATAAACTTTACGTCAATTTATAAAGGTTTTACAACTTAAAGACATCACCTTTCTAGAGATATGCTATATTGTTTTGTTGTGGAAATTATATTTATTTACTGCTATGAGAATTTATAATGTCTATGTTTTTTTAGTTAACTTAATTCAAATAATTCAAATAATTTTAAAAACTATTGTGAATGGATATTTTTTATGTTTCCATTTCTAGTTGATTAACGCTATAGAAAAGAGCTACAGATCTTTGTGTATATACATTTTTATAAAGGACACAGTTTTTCTAATTCTAAAATATTTTAATAGAGTCTCTTTTGGGTGATTATACAATTTGGAGTCAAAATAATATTGTCTATCCAATATTTATCCAATTTATTAAATTTTTATATTATCTTATTAAATAGGACCTTCTATTTAGCCTATAATACTAAATAATATTGGTCATAAGGGTGTTTCTGTCTCATTCCTAATTTTAAGGGAAGCCTTAGCATTTTACAATTTACTGTATTTGTTCTTGATTTTTTTAAAAAAAACTTCATTATTTTAAGTAGTCTTCTTTTCCTATTTTATGTAGAGCTTCAATTAGAAAAGGTTGTTAAATTTCATCAATGTCTTCTGAGCGTCTGTTGATCTAATCACATATTTTTTCTTCTTTGACACATTGATGTCATGAGTTATTCTGATATTCTCCATAGTGGTGAACCATCCTTGCAATTTCATACTTGCTCATTTTATGTTGGTTTTCTTAATACATTTCTCGATTTGCTTTGCCCTTATTCTATAAAGAGTATTTTCTCTATCTCTCTTAAGAATGCTGCACTGTATCTATCAGACCTTGGTATTCAGTTTGTCCAGGGCTTTTAACATGAATTAAGGTGTTTTTCATATTTTTCTATAACCTGGATTAGTTAAATAACATATGGAGTATTGTTTTTAAGATTTAAATAGAATTTAGCTTTAAAGTCCTGTTTCTTTTTATTTTTCCTTTTCATGGTTATTATTCTTTCATAGCTTCTTTCTTTTCTTGTATCAATTTCTGCTTATTTTATGAAGAAAAAGTCCATTTTGCTCCAAATGTACTCTATAGAATTTCACAATATAATTTCTTTTGGTTTTCAAGTTTGTTTCTGGCAAATATGATAAAATTTTGTTAAATATCCCCAAAACAAAAGCAAATCCTCTTTCTAGAGTATAAACATCTATGTATATCTATTAAAACAAAATTATTGTAACCTACCTCTTTTTATCAATTTGATATGTCAAATTCTGAGACATTATATTACTATAACCTACTAAATATTAAAATTTTTATACAATCTCTTCTGTATTCTTAGGAGTTTATAGACTTGTCTGGTATGTTGATTGGTGCATAAAGTTTTATAATTATAGATTATTCTCACCTTGCACCTTTTATCATCATGTAATAAAAAGTTCTGTCCTATTTAATGATGTTGTCCTTGAATTCTGTTATGTCTTGTATTAGTAGTGTCATTTTTACTTACATTTTGTTTATATTTGCCTTGAATATCTTTTCTCATGCCTTTGTATTTAAGCTTTTTTTTCCTTTATTCTACTTCAGTGGAAACCCAGAGTCTAACAATCAATACCTAATCATCCCTTTTCAGCTTACTGAGTCCTCTTAGACAAGTCAACTTTTTTCTTTCCTGTTTAAACCGAATAAAATATCAAGCAGTAGGGGGCCTCTGGGTGGCTCTGTTGGTTGACAGTCCAGCTTTTGATTTCAGCTCAGGTTATGATCTCAGGGTTGTGGGATCGAGCCCCATGTTGGGCTCCATACTCAGCGCAGAGTCTGCTTGTCCCTGTCCCTCTGCTCCACTCCCTAACCGTGCCCTCTCTCAATCTCTCTCTCTCTCTCTAAAATAAATATAAAATCTTTAAAAAATATATATCTATATAAAGTAATAAAACCTCAACAAAATTCAGGTGCATACTGAGTAGAAGAGATAAACGTAAACAGATAATATGGAAAGACTGGTTCTGTAGCACCCACACAGGAAAGACAGTAGGTTTTTTCAAATGTTGGTGAATCAGTGAGAAAATGGAGGCAACTGAGCAAAAAGGACAAACACGCGCGCGCACACACACACACACACACAGTTCCTGAAAAAGAACCCTGTCTGTGGACAGTTCTTTGGTTATCATACACTTACAGAATTCTGTAAATTCTCTATTGTTCCACCCCGCCCCCCCATACAATCCTAGCCTGGAAACCGTATTCCCTCTTGTTAGGCCCACCCAGTTCTCTCAGGTATTAACTGAGTTTTCTAATCCTGGGAGAAGCATCCTTCAACTTAGTACAAAAACTAGTCTATAATTTTCAGAGAAACAGGTTCTTCCAGACATGAACTAACCTCAGATTTATTTACTTGCTTATGTTCAATTTATTTATTTATTTTAGTTTTTTTGGTCAAAAGCTCATAGTAGAGAATTTCAACATGCCTATTCAATCAGTAAGCATGTGAAGCAAGATTCCTTTGAAACTTCTATGTTGTCATTTCCTCCTTGCAGTGTTTTGTTTTCTTTTGGCAGGGGAAACATAATGCAGAGAGCAAATGAATGCTCCTTCCCTACTCCCACCTTTCCTCTCCCTGGAGAGGGTTCCATTATTATGGTAAAATGCCTGATCACTCTTTCCTTCCTCACTCCTTGTTTGGGAAAGAAGTGAGTTTGGGAAAAGACATGGACCATCTAGCTCAGTCACTTTGTCCTCTTCCTCTTAGACATCAGACAGCATGCATTCTTTCTTCTTTTGTGCCTTATATTCTAAAAGAGAAGGTTTGTTCCCGCAAGAAGCAGGCAGTAAGGAATATGGAGGTAATTTCATATCAGGAAAATGAAGGGATCTATTACATTGAGTTTCAAACTGAGATTTGGTAAAACAGTGGAGTTTGGGAAGCATAACACCTAAATTCTAGTTGAAACTAGGTAAGATTTAGGCAGTTAAATTTTTCTGTGTGAATGATTTCAGAGTTGGCTACTAACTGCTATCTGGGAAGGTTGTTAAGTACTACCTCACCTATGATTTTTTTTTTTTTTTTAATTGGCAAACTCTGACTTGCTCCACCAACTATCATAGTTTAGTACTAACTTCTGTGTCCTAGAAATATCACTTTAGATCCTAGGGTTTCTGGGACTTTTTTCACTGATAAAACTAGCTTGTTCTACTGGCTAGTGGCTGGTTTAAATGAGCTAGTTAGCCTTATTCAAGTGTGCTGGGTCTTAGCAAATTCCAAGAGGTCTAAAGATAAATCCAACCATAGCAGTCTTCACTAGTCTTACAAAGGCAGATCAGTTACAATACGCAAGAGTTCAAGTTTTAGATTATGCAGGCTCTAATTAGGAGTTTCTGTGGCTTCCCCTTGATCTATGTTGGCTCAGCATTCGCTGAGCATGTAGGCACAAAAATTGAATTAAGGAAAGAGTACTTTCTCATATAGACCTCTTAGAAATTAGGTGGCCAAACACTAATTTTGTTTTTTCCTGAGCTTTCAGCCTGATATTGCCTGCCCCCAATCGCTTTATTTTTCTCTCTACATTCTAAACTGTATTAAGTTCCAAAGGAGAAACCTGAGAAAGGTGACTTTTTATGATCTTTTTAAGATTGTTTGCTCTATGTGTTCCAAACTTGGCTCAGGATGACTAAATTACATATGCTCTAACTATAGATTCTAGTTGATTCTCTCATAGCAATAGAGTAGATTGTATAAATCAACACAAAGTAGAAGAAGACTATATTAGAAATAGAAAATGCCATCTTTTCTGCTTAGAGCAGAAATTCAACTCATTTAAATTATTGCAGATACAAAGACAAAAAAGGCAATTCAAAAGCCTGTTCTTGAAACACTGAGAAGTCGAATTTATACATGTCATAAAAAACAGTAGATGGTATTGAAAATGTGCAGTGAAATGTAACTATACACCTATCAGAATGGCCAAATTCCAGAATACTGACAACAACAAATGCTGGTGAGGATGTGGAGCAATAGGGACACCCATGTGTTGCTGGTGGGAATACAGAACAGGATAGCCACTTTGGAAGACAGTTTGACAGTTTCCTACAAAACCACTTTATGGGCCGTTACAATGAGATCCAACAATCACACTCCTTGGTATTGACCCAAGATAATTAAAACATATGTCAAAAAAATAACCTGTGCATGGATGTTTATAGCTTTATTCATAATTGCCAAAAGCTGGAAACAACTAAGATGCCCTTCCATAGGCAAATGGATAAATAAACTGCTACATCCAGACAATGGAATATTATTTAGCACTAAAAAGAAAAGAGCTATCAAGCTATGGGAAGACATGAGAAACTTAAATGCATATTACTAAGTGAAAGCAGCCAATCTGAAAAGCTACATACTGCATGATTCCAGCTATAACACATTTTGGAAAAGGTAAAACTATAGAGATGATAAAAAAATATCAATGGTTGTCAGAGGCTAGTGGGGAAGGCAGGATAAATAGAGCACAGAGGATTATTAGGGCATGAAACTACTATGTATGATACTATAATGGTGTGGATTCATGTCTTTATAAAATTGTTCAAGCCCATAAAATGTAAAAGACCAAGAGCCAATCCTAATGTAAATTATGGACTCTAGGAGAAAATGATACGTCAGTGTAGGTCCATCAATTGTAACAAATGTACCTTCTCTGGTGAGGCTGTCGATAATGGGGGAGGCTATCTATGTGTGGAAACAGGGGACATATGGGAAGTCTGTGTACCTTATGTTCAATGTTGCTGTGAACTTATCTAAAAAATAAAGTATATATTTTTTAAAAAGTTAGTAAAGCCCAGCTCAGTTTTTCTTTCAGACCAAGTGGTAGAGGGATGAAACTATATAAGGGAAGACAGAGTTATTCAGCTCAAGGTAGGGAGGGAAATTTCCTTAGAAGAAAGGTTTACTTACTAGGATAAAATTAGATAGTTATGAAAAGATAATTTATATCTTGAAGGCCCAAATAAGCAAATGGAAAAAGAAAAGATACATTCAGTGTAGCTTCTCTTAAAATAAGATATCCAAAGGAGGAGGGGTGTTTCACCACTCTTAAACTAGTAAAATTGATTGGGACCAAGAAGCATCCAACAGAAGAGAATCTAAATCAGAAATAATCCTCCAGAGTGTGCCAAGATCTAAAAAAGTATTCATAGGTAGCCTCAGTCACAAAAAGAATTTAGAATAAGAACAGTTGGGGGACTACTTCATACAAATTTGTCTGTACAAAGTGGTTGCAGAAAACCTGGAAAGATTTTAAATAGGAAGACCAGGAAGATCAGTGGGAAAGAAAAATCACAAAAACAACAAATTATTATTTGTGTTTCAAAGTAATAAGACCATAGTAAAGTGAGGATAGAGGTATATATTTTACCTTAAATATCTATGGAATTAAGACCTTAAGGCATGGTATAGGAAAGGTGAGACAGAACTGGAGAGCCAGGGAAGGTGAGGGCAGATTCCTTCTAGCCCTGGGTTAAATGTTTCTGCTGGCAGCATATCTCCTGTGTGGAATTATCCAATTCCAAAAGAAGCACGAGATTTAATTAAATCATAGATGCTTTTATCAGACTCTAAACTTCATGACATCCCTTTTCTCACTAAACAAGAATACAAAACAAAATTTACAGAAATGCATTAGAAGGTTTAAGATGTTTGAAGCTACTGTATCTTTCTGAAAGTCATATAGAAATAGTACACTTAAATGGAAAAATATATCCCACCACTTGAGGAAAAGAAATAAAAGAAAGAAATGATAACCAATACATAGTATGTTCAAAAATTTTGGAAAGCCAGTGTCTTGAGGAACAAATAGCAAATGGTGTGGGTCTCTGCTGGTTTCTAAGAACATCAGTGGACCCTGTTGAGGGACATAGAAAAGATGATTCTCCAACTGAGACAAACATGATGCTGAGTGAAAATACTTCCCAAAGAGGGAGATTTTATGAATAGATTTGTACCCTGACTGTACACGGAAATCACCTGGATACCTTTTCAAACCAGCGCTATCACAGACAGACCCCAGAGATTGCAATTTAATTAATCTGGGGTAGAACTTAGACATCAGTATTTTTTAAAAGCTCTCCAGGTGATTCTAATGTACAGTGATAGTTGAGAAGTGTTGTATAGGCCTAAGCAAGCAATTCTCTAGCCTAGTGGTACCTTAGAAACCCACGGAAAGCTTTTCAAACATATCCGTGCCTGGGCCCAAAGCCAGAGGGCAGGGTATGTTTGCACAGTTTCCCGAGTGATACTATATCAAGGCCAGACTTGAGAAACAAAAGCTCAAACAATCCACAAGAGGTGTTGGCGGCAGTCACTGTTCACAAGTGAAAAAATGCCAGAAACACAGAGCTTGAATGTGAAATGGAAATTTAAAGGTTTCAGATATTCGAGAAAGATGCCTCAATTAAAATCTAGATGACTGAGAGTGCCAAGACTGTGCAATTGTAACCTTTGGAAAAATTCCACAATATCCCAAATATCAGTCTTTCAGAGAATGGACAATTCATATGGGTAGATTTCCAACTAAATAGAGTATATTTTTGATGACTGAGAAACTATTGTAAGTGTCATATTCTTATTCATTTTGTGGTTGTTTGTGCAAGTATGCAGAAATACAGTTAATTTTTGTATAATGACCTTGAATTTAGCAAGTATGCTAATTATGTCTATTAATTTTAATGGTTGATTCTACATTCAAAATCGTATTATCTATGAAAAATGACACTTTTTCTTTTTTATTCTTTTTCCACCCATTTACCTATTTATCTTGCCTTACTATACAGGCATACACCTCCAGCAAAAATATTAATTAGAAATGGTAGTAATGGACATTTTTGTATGGGTCCTAATGTCAAAGCCAAAAGTCACCTTTAATTTTGAGATATGCTGTAGGGTTTCTATTTGCTTCTTTGAGGGAAGCACAGTTTATCAGACTGGGTGTTATTTGTTTTCTATTGATATATAACAAATACCATGAATTCAGTCTCTCAGAACTAATTCACAGTTATGTAGGTCAGAAGTCCAGGGACTTCAGCTAGTTTCTCTGCTTAGGCTCTCACAAGATCAAAATCAAGGTCTTGGTCAAGTTGGCTCTTATATGAAGACTCCAGGGAAAGAATCCACTCCCAGGCTCAATCAGGTTGTTGGCAGAATTGAATTCACTGTGATTGAAGAACTGAGGTCCCCTTTTCCTTAACTAAAGCCACCTCTGTGTTTTGATAGGAGGGTAATGCTGGTCACATTGAATGAGTCAGGAAGTGTTCTTTCTGCTTCTAGTGCTTGAAATGCATTTTATGGACTTAATTAATCTTTAAATGTGTGGTAGAATTTACCAGTGAAACCTGGGCCTGATGCTTTCATGTTTGGATAGTTCTTAATTATTGATTGAATTTCTTCAGTGCATACAAGTCTATTCAGATCAGCTATTTCTTCTTGTGAGAACTGTGTGTTTGGGTCCTTCAAAGACTTGGTCCTTTTCATCTAAGTTACTACAAATGTTGGCATATAATTGTTCATAGTATGCCTTTATTATCCTCGTCATGTCCATAGGACATGATCCTTCTTTCATTTCTGATATTGGTAATGTGTCTCTTCTTTCTTTTTTCTTTGCTGAAGTGCCAAGAGGTTTATCAATTTTATCAATCTCTTCAAAGAAACAGCTTGTGGTTTTGTTGCTTTTATTCTCTATTGCTCCTGATTTTAATCGCATTGATTTCTGTTCTATTATTACTTTTTTTTTTCTTTTCTCCTGCTTGCTTTATCTTTACATTTCTCTCTGTTCTTTGTTTTCTGAAGATAGAAATTTAGGTAATTGAATTTAGATTTTTCCTCTCTTCATATATATTCATTTATATATATTTCCTCTTTTCCATATATTAATTTAATGCTATAAATATCCCTCCAGGCATCATTTACTGCATTCTACAAATTTTGATAAATAGTATTTTTATTTTCATTTAGCCAAAATACTTTCTAATTTCTATGGAGACTTCTTTGATCAAAGTATTATATATAAATGGGTTAGTCTCTAAATATTTGGGGTTTTTCCAGCTATCTTTCTGTTATTAATTTCTAATTTAATTCCATTGTGCTCTGAGACCATACATGTATGATCTCTATACTTTCTGATTTACTATGATATTTACAGACCAGAATGTGGTCTATCTTGTTGAATGCCCCATGTGATCCTGAGAAGAATGTGTATTCTGCTCTTGTTCGATGGAATAGTCTATAAATGTTAATTAGATCAAGTTGATTGATAGTACTGTTCAGGTAAACCGTATCCTTACTGATTTTCTGCCTGCTTGATCTAGCAATTACTGATAAAGAAGTGTTGAAGTCTCTAAATATAATATGGTTTGTCTATTTCTCTTTGTAATTCTATCAGTTTTTGCCGCACATATTTTGTCACTGTATTGTTAAGGACGTGCATGTCAAAGATTTTTATGTCTTCTTGGGAAATTGACCTTTTTATCATTACCTAAAATCCTTCTTATCCCTGATAATTTTCCTTGTTTAAAGTCTGCTTTGTCGGTAATTAATATAACTACTTCAGCTTTCTTTCGATTAATGTTAACATAGTATATCTTTTCATTTATTCGATTTTTCATATTTAAAGTACTTTCTTGTAGATAAAACATAATTGGGTCCTGTTTTTTTCCCCTGATTCTGACAATCTCTATCTTTTAATTGGTGTTTTTAGATCATTTACATACGTGATCATTGATATAGTTGGACTGGTATCTATTATGTCTGCAACTCCTTTCTATTTGTTGTTCTTAATCTTTTTTTTTCTCATTTTCTTCTCTTTCTTCCTTCCTAGTTTTAGATGAACATTTTATATGATTAGTTTCTCTCCTCTTTTAGCTATTCAATTATACTTTTCACAAGGTTTTTAGTAGTTGCCTTAGAATTTGCAGTATATATTTACAACTAGTCTAGATCTATTTTCAAATGTCACTATACCACTTCATGGGCAATGTAAGTACTTTATAACCCAGTGTTATGGGTTGAATTTGTCCCCCGGAAAAGATTTGGTGAAGTCCTAACCCCCTTCTCCTTTTTTAAAAAAAATTATATTTATTTATCTTTGCATCTCATTTTGGGAATTTTCTACCAACAGGCTTTCAGGCTCATTGATTGTTTCCCCTGCTGTGCTCAGGCTGCTGATGAACCCATCACAGGCATCCTTCATTTCTGTCACATTATTATTTTTTTTTATTTCTAGCATTCATTATGATTCTTTCTTAGAGTTTCCACCTCTCTGTTTACATTACCCATCTCTTCACCCATGTCATCTGCTTTTCCCTTGACATATATAAACTTAGCGTATTTATTAAGGTTAATTAATTAACATCAACATAGTCTTTAACATATTAATGTTATGTTAAATCCCCTGTCCAAAAATTCCAATATCTGCGTAATATCTGAGTTTGGTTCTTTTCTTTTCTTTTTTTTTTTTAAGATTTTATTTATTTACTTGTCAGAGAGAGAGAAAGACACAGAGAAAGAGAATAAGAGAGAGACAGAGGGCGAGCAGGAGCAGGGGTAGAGCAGAGGGAGAAGCAGGCTCTCCACTGAACAAAGAGCCTGATGTGGGAATTGATCCCAAGACTCTGGGATCATGATCAGAGTCAAACGCAGGCACTTAACCAGCTGAGCCACCCAGGTGTCCCTGAGTTTGGTTCTGATGCTTACTTGCGTCTTCAGACCGTGTTTTTTTCTTACTTCTTAGAATTCCTTGTAATTTCCTGTTAAAATCTGGCTACGCTATATCAGGTCATAGGAATTTAAGCAAAAGTCTTTTATTGTGAGATGTTATGTTAATCAGACTGTGAGTCGAGTTTCTTTCATGTCAACTCTAGTTCTAGGCACCCAAGACTTTAACATTTTTCAGATGTCCTAGGGTCCTTGTTTGGTCTCTTTATTTCCTTTTAAGGAATAAGGAAAGCCGGCATTTAGCAGCTCTTTCAGCTGTAATCCCCTGTTAATGTGGTGATAAGGTGTGGGGGAGGGGAAGCATTTTCTAATCTTAAGATTATATCTGTCTTTTAGTGTCTTTGTGTCCCATGGCCTTGACAAGTGTTTCATGCCCCACCTGGCCATTTATTTGATACAAGAAAACCAGTGATGGCTAGAAAGTGATAAACGCTCTCCCATTTAGGTGAGATAAGGCCTGATAAAAGTCTTTTCCCCTGGATCCTAGGCTTCTGTTATAGAGAACATTCTAAATAAAAATGGTTACATTTCCCATCCTCCTGCTAGAGGCTCCAGTTTAGCTCCTCACCAAGAGAATTTTGTGGGGTTCCTGGGGGTCAAATCTATGAAAATATTGGGCACCCTCAAATCTAAAATTCCTTCTGGTAGTTTCCCACTCTCGTGTTTATCTACCCTACACTCCCGCAACGTATCAAAGTTACCATTTAAGTATTCCCACCAATGTATGGATCCTGATGCTTCTCCAGATCTTACAAAGCAGATCTTGTCTGTGATTCTCTTTATATTCTCTTGTCTCTCCAGATTTTAGTACGGCAGTTTTCCCTATAAGCTCTTTGCATGTTCGATATGAAACTGCAAGTCTTTGATTTTACCTTTCAAAGATAGGACTTATTTCTGCTTAAAAAATAGGGACATGTACCCAAATCCAATCAGAAATTGTTGTTTAAAGATGTTTAAAGACTAAACATCAGTTCCAGTAAAGGATGGTCTACTCCAGTTTATACTTACTCCTAAATAGATCATTCCAAGATGTCCCAAGAAAAATCTGAAATATTTGCAAGGTTCCTTCATCCTTGAATTGAAATTGGAGGACCTTGAACTTCAGTTCATGTCAAACCATTTCTATGAGTCTGCTGGAGTCTCTGTTCAACATTTCACCCTGTCACCCCAACTCTTACTTTATTGGCAATGCCTTCAACAGAGCCATGACACTAAATGGTAGGCCTACTTCTCTTGGTTTTTTTTTTTCTCTTCTGCATCTTTGCTGAACAGATTCCTATTGCCCAATGACACACTCCTTCACCAAACTTTAAACAAGCTCCTATGAACCCTCTTTTCAACTAAGCCATCTTTCTCAGCCTGCCTACGCCAGTCTTAGCAAAGAATCCTTCTAAGTCAATCCCCTACCCTTGATATCTGATCACTTTTGATGTCTGATTAAATTCTTCATCCCCCACCTTCAATGTATAAGTCCTTAGCCTGCTTTTAGCAAGTATCCTGTTGGGCCTGTTTGGCAAGAATCTCCCTACCCATAATCTCTCCTCTTAATAATTTTTCTTTTCTTCCCATTGACCAACCCCCCACCATCTGCTCTGTTGACTATAAATCCTCACTTGTCTTGTGTTTAGAATTGAATTCAATCTCTCTTCCCTATTGCAATGGTCTTAACCCCTATTACTATATCTTGAAAAAAGTTTTCTTTACCTTTTTTAGCAAGTATTAGAATAATTTTTCATTAACACTAGTAGCTTTCCAATATCTTAAAATAGATTTTTAATAATATATTCTATCCAGATTTTTCAATTATTGAATGCAATAAGGTGGGTTCAAAACAACCTAGACAGTCATTTCTCAAGAGCAATAATTTTTGAGGGCTTAAGAGAATATACCAAACACCAAAGTATGTTGCATAAAGTATCGGTTTATACAACAGCCTTACAAAAATATCATACTTATTTTACAGAGGAAGAAGTGGAAGATTAAAATGAATATGTAATTTTCCCGTAGTTTCACAAATATTAAAGAATGAGAGGTTAAATTTAATCCCCAATTGGTCCGGTTGCGAGGGTAATACTTCTCAGCACTATTTTCCACAGCCTGCCTAAGCATCTTGACTTTGTGAAATTAATAGTATAAGTTATGGTTCATTTTAGACTTTATGTCATATCATGCTCTTCCTAGGATAGTTTAGTTTTGGTGGATGTCCCCACATTATTTCTTTATAGACATTTTTTTCCTGTAACAAAATTTTATGTAGACATGTGTGCCAAGTACACGTTCAAAAACCTCAAAATATTATTTTTCAATTCTTATAGTCATTTGAGATAGATCCTTTCAGATTTCAATTTTACCTGTGAGAAAATAGAGGTTGAAAGAGAGGTAATATTCCAAAGATTGCAATTCTGTGTGGAGGAGTAGGATTTGAAACCCAGTCATTTTACGTTGAAATTCATACACTTAACCTCGACATTATTTTACCTTCTCTGATAGGTAGTTCTGTCAGAATTTTATTTTGACAGATTAATGTTATGGCCATGTTTTCCCCACTTATAAATTCAGTCATTCATTTCAATCTCTTTCCTAAATGACTATTAATATATGACGAATTCTAAATTATTATAATTATGGCTAACCTATTTATCAGTATAAGTTAAAATTATTAGAATTTTCTTCACTACCTTATACACTCAAGGTTCAAAATCAGCTAAGAAGCTCTATTTCTGTACCTATCGACATCCTCCTCTCACCTTCAGCTTTAATCATCAAGTCCTCTTCTCAGAATGACATCACTGCTACATGTTAGTTCCATTTGACAGCTGTCACCATATGGTGGAAAATCCCAACTTTTCCTAAAGTTACACTACTTAAAATATGCAGCATTTACCATGTATATTATATTGTGTATAATTCTGCCCCAAACTGGGATAGTCATCTCTTTAAAAGAATCTATATTGTCATAAGCAAAAACTTCTATCCCTGGGTTTTTAAAAAATCATAAAATGGAATGACAACACTTTTGGTAATTAAAATATATGTTTGGGTATACCTGGGTGGCTCAGTCGGTTAAGCGTCTTATCAGCTTAGCGTCAGCTCAGGTCATGATCTCCAGATCCTGAGATAGAGCCCCAGATCAGGCTCCCTGCCCAGCAGGGAGTCTGCTTCTCTCTCTCCTTCTGCCTCTCCCACTGCTTGTGCTCTCTCTGTCTACTCTCCCTCAAATGAATAAACAAAATCTTTAAAAAATAAAGATATTTTTAAATTGTTCTTCATACACAGAAGAGCAATTTTCAAACGTATGTTAAAAAGTTTATATGTATACAATGTCAATTTTACAGTACAAACATGTAGCAGATAGAGGTATTGCCTAGGTGGAAGTGACTCAGTTATTTGTTTTCTCTTCATTTTTGACATATTGTACAAATTTCTGAAATGCCAACTAAACACTGAAAAGGGTTTAACTGAAAATTTTCAGAGAAGAATTCACTGTTGAAGGGCATTGAAAATGACATATGAAAATGTTTACCTCTAAATGAATTGTCTCCTGCACAATGTTGATTAGCACAGGTCAGACATATAGACATATCATGAAGTCAGGCAATCAACATTCATAGTTGAGATCTGCCCACATTAATTACTAAGCACTAGGAACTTTACTAAGGAAAAGGGTATCATGAAAAAACATGCAGATGTACATGAATCAAGTAATTTTAGGAAGAATTAATGGAGCATTACCTCTAAATGAAGTAATACACGAACACACACACACACACACACACACACACACACACACACACCTGAGCTGCTATTCTTGCAATTCTAGCTCTCATATAATTTAAATAAAATTATCTAAAATATATTCTAAAATATCATGATCATTAAGGACAGATATTTAATTTTTAATTAATAAAAAAGAAGTACTATTTTTTCAATGTAAATGTATTTCAAATAGAAATATGCTCATATGTTGAAGAAAGAAAATGATATAAAATTGCTTACTGTGAAATAAGGTATGATGTTACCACACATTGTAGATAAACATTGATCGCATAAAAACTAGCTCTCAAAAATCACAAAGAACAATATATACTTCTCATATCTTCGATAAAAAGAAAAAGTCATATAGGGTATGGTAAAAATATATAGAAGGAAATAAATGTTTATTGAGCTAGATGCTCACCTCTGAGCTGCATATTTCACATGTATAGTTATGTGGTATCCTCACAACATCATCAGTTTCTTTGAGACAAGATCTGTATGTTTTAAAATGTTATAAGCCTAATGACCTTAAGCATTATTTTTCAGTAAATGTTGGCTAAACCAATTATTACATGAATGAGTGAATTAATGAATAAATGAACATGCACATACAGCTATTTTTGAAAGAGTGAAGTCTTTGGGGTACAGAAACCCAAGTCATTCTTTAGAATGGGAAAGTTTTATTATTTCTCTCTTTTTTTTTTTTTTTTGAAAACTAGTCTGCTACCATTTTTCCATCTGTACCTTTTATTTGAAGATTATTGGATCTCATTTATATTCATGTCGTTTATAATTTATTTCTCTTTTATAATTTCCAGTGCCTTCTTGAAGAAACTCCCTATTTCTTCATCTAATTTAAAATGTCATGTGTTCAACTCTAACCATTTTTTTTTTAAACTGTTTATTTCTTGAGATTTATTCTTTTCAAAAGTCACATTTTGAGGGTTTCGTAGTGTTTTTTAGTATTCAGGAACTATCTCCTCCTCAGTTTCACATTTTTATTACAGGCTCCTTTTTATTAATGTTCCAATTTCATTGAAAATGCTAATAAGACCTTAAAAAATTCCCTTCTACTTTTATTGTTTCAATGGGAGCCATTTGCTCCAAATGCTGATATTTCTCGAATAATAATTTCTCTTAATTGCTTATATTTACAAATGAAGATTTATCATGATGTTCTGCTCTAATTTGGGCTGAGGACCCAAAGACTTCACTTCCCCCAGGAAGTGGGGGAAGGGCTTTATCCCTTGCCTCCTTGTCTGCACTTCAAAGACCTCTTAAAATAAAAATCCTGTCAAAAAAATAAAAAATAAAAAAATAAAATAAAATAAAATAAAAATCCTGTCTATTGTTCTAAGTGGTTCAGCTTCGTATCTCTCCCTCAGCAAAGCAAGAGCTCAGCAGTTTAGTCGAACAGCAGAGCCTGCCCTCCAAAGGTACCCCCAAAATCTTTCATCCAACTCATTACACACAGGGGGCTTCTGAGTAAGAACCAAAAAAAGTTCTACTGCTAAAACAAGTGTGACAAATACTCATTTAATATTTGAGTTCCTTCTGGAGAGAATGTAAGGTGGATACTATCCCTGGAGCTGGACCCAGCACTGTATACGGGTAAGGGGTTTTCTGTGGAATCTAGCTGGGTCACACTCAGATCTTGCTGACCCTGCATTGTCCTGCGGGATAGTGCCTCCAGGTCCAAGAGCGGGCTGAGTCCAAGGAGTACACAGTGCCTGTTCTGGCATCCCTTCCCCAGCAGAAATCTTTTGCTGAAAGGCAAAAAGTTAGGGATTTTGCAACATGAATTCAAAGTAAACAAACACAACACAACAAAACTCATGAAAACAAAGATGACAATAGATAAGAGAAGATGCTGAGCGTAAGCCGTTAGCGACTTTCCAGCTATGAGCTCTTGTGAAATTGGCCTTCTTCTCCTCTCTACATTGTTGTTTTTACCCCTGATACTGGGGCTCGCTCAGTCCTCTTTCCTGTCCTCTATCAGAGCTATGACTGACTGTAGTCTTACCATGTCCTGCCTCAAACCCCAGTCCCCCACACAAAACTCCTACTGGCGGTAGCAGAGACTATCTTTAAACCAAGAGTCAATCTTAATCACCATTTGCATGATTTTTTCCATGAAGACCACCTTCAGACTCCTTGCCTAACTCATGAAGCTGTTAACATCATCTTTGGGGAAAGTGGCTGTAAAATCAATATTTAAATAAATTCCTCTGTACTCCTCTTTCAAAAAAAAGAATACTAACTCGATCAATCAATCAGAAATTAAGGACACTCACATTGTAAAAGTAAATGGTAAATTACTCAGTTGGGACAGATAATATAAGCAGCAGTGATTTCTCATTTCCAGTCTATGAAAGAATGGGGATTACAGTATGAAGAGGGAAAAATTTTATTACTCACACTTTAATTTATTTACTGAACTGAGAAAGGCCTTCAAGTACAATAGATCAGAAAGCT
>CM052899.1:107366278-107396170 GCA_028534135.1 Potos flavus
AAAAAAAAAAAAAACATGAGTAGTCCCTTAAAAACATTATGACTTCATATCGTTTCTTTTTTTCTTCTTCCAACCACCTCCCTCCCCCCACCCATTCTCATACCGGATAGCTTTACTCCTCATTGCTCATGCAGAGATCCTCAAAAATTTGACCTTGATGAATACCTCTCACTTACCATGCTCTGTGCTTCAAGTCAGAATGGGGACATAAATCCTGTAGCACACTGCTTTGTGAACTAGCTCTTTAGCATCCCCTAAGATAAGCACTTCCTATTGTTTGGTTCTCCAAGAATCTCCCTAAGATGTCCCAAGATAAAAAAAGCAAAAACAAACAAAAACAAACGAACAAACAGAAAACACAGACTGGACAGAGTAGAAATTTTATCTTTCAGCCCTGCTATTCAGAGCAGATGTCTAGTCTGGGATCATACTCCAAGTTACCTTGTCTCTAGTAAAGACTACTTTTAAACCAATGGTTTTGATGAAATCCTTGGAGCACAGGGTCACAAAGATCAAAAAGTGCACGTTATTTGTGGAAAAGCAAATTCCACAAAGTATTAGATATTAATTTTTAAATCTTACTAAAGGATATTTGCTATACTTATGGATACAACAACGGTAGGTTTCAGCTCAGTTTTGCCCAAAATCAACTCTTAAATTTTGAAATCAACTTGAACCTTTTTCCAGTCTATCATTTTAACTTTTACTTTGTTATCATATATCTTGTTCATTATGTTTGGGATGTTTGTTGTCTGTTTTTTTTGTTTGTTTGTTTTTTACTTTTATAGTCCATTGAAAACTTTCTTTATGTTGGCTCTACACATTTCTTACTGACTTTTCAAGCTTCTTTTTCATTTTGTCTATGTTATACGTAGAATGACTTCCCTATTCCAGTTCTTACCTTTTTTCTCTTTAGGTAAAAAGGATAGTTTCTTCATTATATTCATTTTGAAAGAAAACACCCTGAATATTATATTATATTAGAGCTTCCAGTGGTTTTTACTTTCCTTTGGGAACAAGGAAACTTATGGGAAACTTATGGGAAAAGATTTCTAAGTATTAATATGTTTGTTTTATGCTCTATCTCAAATCCATAATTTACATAATTCTTACAATTGAACCACCATCTGCCCACTAGTAAACAGCAGATATCCACTGGGGAAACAGACTCAAATTTGGGGAATACTGAGATAGATCAAGAAGAGCATCGAAGAGTGTGTTTCTCTACCTGCAGAAACTAGATAAAGTTCAGAATAAAGAAAAGAAAAAAGCAAGGGTAATGAAAAATAGCCTGGAGGATAAGGAGTAGAAACACTGTGTTCTGAAGACCTCTCCACATTGGCATTGAGATCAGGGCCTGGAAACCATATTGCCATAGGAGGAGTGAGGAAAAGCCCTGGAATGCACACCCAGTCTGAGCAGATGTTCGATAAATCCTTTTCTCATGAATAAGTGAATGATGTTCGGTGTGAAAAGAAAATACTGAGGGCATGAAAACTTCAAAAATTTAGGAGCTTGTTTTGAGAAAGCAGAGTTCTTTGAACGAGTCAAAGTTTACTTTTCGACTGAAGAGAAAGAAGTTAAAATGAAGAGCTATTTTTTTCGTTTTCTTTTGGGGGAAGAATAGCTTTCTAAAAAGAAAAGGTCTCTAGTAATGGAAATCATTCATTCACCAAATATGCCTGCGGTAATACAGGTGATGGGCAAGCTCAGGATTTTCGATGGCAGCACTAATCATGAACTCATGAAGATAGAGAAAGTCGGGAGGAAGAGAGATAGATATTGGACAACTAATTACCCTGTAATTCCAGTTCAATTATTTGTTATGAAGGAGAACTACAAGATGCTATGAATATCTTACCTGAAGCACCTCTGCTGGTCTCAAGGATTTAGGGTTCCCTGAGGAAGTAACATCAGGGTTGTGAGTTTAATGATGAGAAGTTCTAATTGAAGGAAACTGGGAGAGAATGATAGATTACCAGGTAGCGGAAAGAGAATATAAAGGCTTCAGGCAGGAAAGAGACAGGTCTGTTTGGGGAACAAAGAAAAGATGAGTGTGGCCAGAGAGGTGAGTGAGGTAGAATGCCTAGTGCCTAGCGCCTGACATAGATTAGAGAAAATGTGTTGAAGGAGCTAGGTGGACACTGGCACAGTGATATCATACCTAGGAAGCCATCTTGCTGCCCTCCAGGGAAGAATTTTCAGCCCATCTGCCTGATGAAGTATGTGAGTTAAAATGTCCCAAGACCCTGTGTTACTCATAGTACTTGAACCCTTTAGCGTGGAAATAAATATGAAACCCACAGAATAGATAATGAAAGGCTTAAATCTCTTGAAGGATGATTCTGTTGTAAGAAAAAAATCCTTGCAATTATGTAACCTGTACAAAAATGAGGTTTTCCTTATCTTTTCTTGTATATTGTATATTACTTCTTTCCCTTTGCTAGTTGCGATATCTTGCAGTTTCAGTTGTTCCTGTATGACGTTAAATAATGATGTTGATATTGAGCATTTTATACTTTTCCTGATTTTTAATGTGTCCAGTGTTTCATTAAATATACTGGCTTTTGTCTTAAAACATAGTTGTTGGTTTTTTTCAATTGAATTAAAATGCATTTAGAGTTATAGCCCATTAAAAGTTATTATATTTTAAAACAGAAATTCATGTTTAATTTTTAAAACATTGCTCCCACTGTGCTACATGATATCTTGAATGGTGAGACGTGTTTTTCTATTTCAAAAATAAAAAATCTTCTGATGGAGTTGAGGACAGTAAAAACAGCGAGGTGGTGTGAGGGACGGAGGCAGAGAGGCTGTGACACTTTTAACAAACATCTGCATGTGTCCCTTTCCCAGTGTTACTGCTCTTTGTTAAAGGACACTTTAAAAATACATGCCAAGAAGCACTCAAACTCTTCTAGAAGATAAGAGACATTTGATTCCTTAAGATTCCTCACGATGATTTGAAGAGTCTGGAGCACAAGACAGAGACTGTGTGCCTATCAAGTGCATTACCTTTCCTCCAGGGAATCTCACAGATCCTATCTAGTCCTGCAAACCATCCCTCTCAAAGCTAATCTCCCTCAGGGTCCTCTGGTTTCCCTACTCCACCAAAATTCAAACTTGTTCCAGGGATAATGTGTCCGACCCTGAAGGAAGATATCATTCCATCCAGTATAAGTTGAGGAGAAGGTAAGAGATACTCTCCACTTAGTTCTTTGTGCCTTACTTGTCAGACCTAAAGACTATCCTGAGGAAGGGCACGTAATCAAAACCACAGGCCTGATGCTGTAGTTGAAAAATCTGCTCTAAGACACATGTCTACTCGGAGGAATGTAAAAGCCACTGCCACTTGTTATAGTGCCTTTGTCTTTATCTTTGTCACAGAGATATGATAAAATTGCCTTAGGCAGAGCTTTCTCCCAGCATATAACTTCCTCAGCTGGAAACCCTACCTAGGTGGCGTAATGTGAAAGAGAGGGAGACTTATAAATTATAGACCATTGTAATTAAATGTGAAATTGTCACTCATCAGGTTGCCATACCATTCATAAAGGCCTTCCCAGCTCATTGCACTGTACTTCTTAATTTGGTTCTTGTGAGGTAGTTAATTTTCTCTGTAATTGAAAGAATATCCATTGCAAATGATTTCTAGGAGCAAGTGAAAATGATGATTTGCTCAACTGGTCAGTGGGTGTTGAACTATTTTCCTTTATTAATTTACAGTGATTTCTTCATGTCCTCTGAATTTCTAACTAGATTCCAGAAAAGGTTATGCATTTGAAAAGGGGCCTTGTAGTTGGCTGTAATCAGTCATCTTGCTGTCAGTTTTAAGGGAAGAAAAAAAAGGCTGGCAGATCAGGTGGACGTAGAGGAAAATTAACCCAACATAACCTTAGGTTTATGACACTGAAAAACTAGTTAAGCGAGTTGTGGACTGGGCATTGTAGTAAAACACCTCTGTGAATTGTAAAGTAGACTAAAAGCTCTCAATGGAAATGTTTCACTGGTGCCTAAAGGAAACTATTTTATATTTTCTCCTGTGGGAAAATGACTATGATTAGGTTTATAAGACACTTAACTCAGAGCAAGGACTATTGTTTGATGATGCTTTCCAAGGATATTGACAATAATGATGATTTCATTTAGAATTGGACATCAGTCATTCCAAAATTTCAATAAATATTCCAATCGCTGAGTTAGAGTTAAGTTTCCCAGTCCTTGGAATAATGACCTGCCTCAAAATAATGACTCCTCATACCGTTACCTTAAATTTGCATAGCATTTCTCTAAGGAGCACAAAGTGATTTCCAAACCATATCTCATTAATTCTTCTAAGCACTGCCAGAGAAGACCAAGAGAAATTAGAAAAGACTCATTTCTACTTAAAAAAAAAAAAAAAAATCCTCCACCCATACGTAGAATCTCTGTATTTGTGACCACAGCTAACTCTTGTTAAGCAGATTCTTTCCCTATTCTTGAAGCTTGCTTTGTATTTGTAACACTTAAAAGAAAAAAAAAAATTCCTTTTTTACGTATTCTTTGAAGTAACAACAACAACAAAAAAAACAAAAGAAAGTAGCCTTGCTATAATGAGTAAGTTAAAGAACATTTGATGCAGTCTTGAAGGGCTTATTCAAACTGGTATATAGGAGCACAAACTGCAACAAAAGAGGTTGATTATGTTTATTGTAAGTCTGGGCATGGCAAGGGTCCAGGTGAGTTTTCAGTGTTGCAAACACAAGAGAGGTTTCAGTTAGCTGATTACTGGACATGTGGAGCATCTGGACAGGTTCTGAAGTACTTAGTGTGCAAATGCAGTTTATGCTATCAAGCGCAGTCTTTCCCAAAACACTGAAAAGGAATGAAATTCCAGCAGGAGTTTTCTGTTTTTTAAATGTCAAGACTTGATTATGGGGAACAGAGGGAGGCTTGAGGACAAACCCTTGATCGTGTGCCATGCACTTCTCACCAATCCTGTAAACAATATAATAGAGGGAAACTTGAGTATGTTCCAAGAGCCATGGACGTGCCAGAGAGGTTGTGGGCTCTCCACTGGCTCCCAGGCAAGTGTGGGAGGACACCCAGGCTGAGTTGTAAAGTACCTTCATAGTGAAATAACCAGTCCTCTCTGGAAGTCCTGGGGGTGATTCTAGACCCCACCACTGAGTTTGGAGAATCCAGGGGGTGGAAATCAACAGAACATGATAAGCAAGAACCAGGTCAAGGGTACTAACAGAACAAAATCCTTTTGAAATTCCCCTGATTATTGATTAGATAGGATTCAAGCAATGTTAACAAGCAATGGAAATCTGCAGAATACAGGCAGGCGGGAGCAGCAGCAGCAATGACCTCCTGGAGGGCGTTCCTGCTGTTCTTTCACCCAACAGCACCAGAAAGGTAAGGACTAAGACCTCAGTCAACCCAGAGAAGCAGGAGAGTAAACCTGCTACAGGGAGGCGAGTAACTTGACTGGGGTCATTAGTCCAGGAGAACCACCGGGAGTAGCTGTCACACTCGGCACCAGCAATGGCAGCCACCATGGCAGTTTGAGGGAGTGGGAAGGACGGCATCTGGAGGAGGGGTTTCAAAAGGGCCAGCCATTCTTCATGGAAAAGACAGCTGGCAAACTCCGACCCCAGGAGAAGCACAGGTCTTCCAACACTGGGGCAGATGCTCAGCGGTATGGGACTGGTACGCAGCTCAGCAGCTTCACCAAAACCAAAGAGAAACCATGCAGAAAACAAATTTCCTCTGTCAGGATCACCCATGGGCCAGTGCCCTCAAGGACACACAAATTAAAACAATAACTCAAATGTCACAGATGTGAAAAGAGCATAGAATTGGAAATTAGAAAGCCTTTCTTTAAAAAAAAAAAAAAGAACAACAAAAAACCCAAAAAACAAAACTCCAAGCTTTTCATATATATATAACTTCTTTTTATCTTTAACATCCTATGAAATGTATCAAAGAAGGTTTTACCACCATTTTAGATGAGAGAACATTATAGAGAAATTAATTAAACTGTTATGGTCATTCAATCCCTTATTATAAGTCCAGTCTCTTGGTATATGAGGAGGAGGAAAATTCATGCTTTCTTTTTTCACACAGACCTTTAATCTAGTTTATTTAAAAGATCAAATACCTTACAATATTGGCTCCATGGTTACTCATTTTTCCTAAGCATCTGAAACATCCCTGTAACCGGCTAAGTTACTCCTCCTACATCACTACAACTTGTAAATTATTGTAAAAAGTTATATTCACATTTATTTCAGGCTTCTAATTAATATGGCTGTGATGGAACTAGTTTTAGCCTTATTCCCTTACCTTCGAATATTCCTTAGTGAATCTTACATCCACTGTGGGCCTTGCTGGGGCTTGGACTACAAAGATGAATGAGAACTGATCTTCCTTTTATGAAGGAAAAGGGGAAAAGAGAAAAAAGAACATAATAACAAAAAATGCTAATATACACCAAGATGTAATATGTTATAGAGAAGTGACCAGTTTAATTCTGAATGATTTAGAATGTTTATGCATGTACATTATAGCCTATAAATTATTTTTTAAATCTTATTTTATATTCACAACAACTGTTAAAGAAGTTCCATGTGAAAAGTAAAATGAGATTCAGAGAGGTTAAATGAGTAACTAGTATGTGATGAGTAAGGAGCAGACCCAGGACATAGGACTTCTGGCTTTAGACCCTCTGCTCTTTCCACTATCAAGACATTTGAACCTATTATTGAATGAGAGATGTGTAGGACTGAAGGGAATGGTGAGAGAGAATATGTGATCAAAGCCTCTGTAGAATAAAAATAGGAGAAAAAGGAACAGTCTTAATTTCCTCCTCTCTCTAAGGAGGACAAAAGATCCCAGCATGAGGGCATTTATGAAGCTAGGTGACACAGGGGGGCCTGCAGAGCCTTCCAAAGGACCTCATACACAGAACTGCTAATACTGCTAGAGTGTAGGACACACAGGCTGAGGGTGAGCCTGGGAAATTAGCTTGTGAAATACCAATTCCATGATCAGTATTGTGACATTAATCAAACATCGTATTTTTGTTAATTCCCTAGGCCTGGAATGTTTCCCATTTTCACGTGATCCTTTGTTTGAAATCCAAGGTACTTTATCCATACTTCTCTTTGTAAATCAATCATACTCCTTTTTTTAAAATAGTTGTCAGTCCACTTTCTTCCTTTATTCTAGTGATGAGTTTAGCAAGAGCCCTTTAATCATCTTTACCTGCCTAAACAACTAACATAATGTTTAAAAATGGAAAATTCTCACATATTTTCATTTTTTTTTGTATTAAGGGCATTAAGGCTTAACATGAAATATAAAACTTTCTAGGCCCATATTTATAGCCCTAGTGCTTATTTGCAGTACTCAATATATATTTAGATGAATGAATGTACGATACCTATTTGTTGATGGATTAATGTGTTTGAAGTTCCTGAAAGTTATATTTGACAGGAAATACCTTATTTTGCCTTCTGTTGTACGAGATGTATTTGGAAGGTTTTGGCATGCTTTTAAAACAAAGTAATTTGTGTAAAGCATATTTGCAAGGGAATGGCCCCATATATTTAACACGTGTATAAGCAGTTTGGCTGAGTTGGCTGAACTCATAAGGTTGCAGTCAAGAAACACTATTTTTATTCTCTCTCTCTTAGAAATCTCTTCAATGTGATTTACTAGGAGTAAAAGGAGTTTTCTTGCTGCAGATACAACTCGGGCTGATTCCACAGACTTTTAGTAATTTTCACCTCTTAGAAGAGTCTTTGAACTATTTCATTTTCAGGGTGTTCAGAAGTCCAGTCTCATTTAAATAAAAATTTTAATCTCACAACCAGATCACACCATTTGCCTGCCTTTCACATCCAAAACGATCAGTGGCTCAATGGCCAGCAGTGTAGAAGGTACTTGGGGTCTGTATTTCATTCTCCATCGCTCCCTCTTTCTCAGGGTCAGAGAAAGGGGAGGAGAGATTAGAGGGAAGAAGTTACAGGCTTGTGGACTTAGCTGGAGAGTATTCCATGAGTATAAGACACCCTCTGTCATGGAAGATGCTCTAGCAGGTTCTTTATGACCCAGGAGGTGGGGAAGGTGCTGCTTGCTGTGCAGTTGGCTCCCAGTTGCAGGGGGCACTATGTGATTGCTTTCCAGGACTTTCCCAAAGCCGCTGCCTCTTTCCGCTCAGTCCTCATCCAGGCCAGCAGGCCTCTTATGTGGAGTCTTTCATGTGACTCACAACTATTCAGCTTTTTTTTTGTTTTTTGGTTTTTGGTTTTTGGTTTTTTAGCTTATTGGTCCTCATTCATCCACATCCGGCCAAATGGTAAAAGTATACATGGAATCTTTCCATTCACCGCCCTTTTCCTGCTTTGCTTACTTGACACATGTCAAGTTCTCTCAAGAACATTTTTACGGGATGCTTGGGTGGCTCTGTTGGTTAAGCGTCTGCCTTCAGCTCAGGTCCTGGGATTGAGTCCCGCATCAGGCTCCCAGTTTAGCGGGGAAGCTGCTTCTCCCTCTGCCTGCTGCTCCCCTGCTTGTGCACTCTCTCTCTTTCTCTCTCTCTCTAATAAATAAATTAAATCTTTAAAAAAAGAACTTTTTAAACATGTCTTTCTGTTGACAGCCTAATGCAGACCTGAAATCTCCTGCAGCTCGGCAAGTATTTAACCTAGTCCTAAGTGATGCTATCTTCTGTTTTTGTGCCTTTCCCCATCCTCCAAGAGATTCTCTTGCACCCACCTACCCCATGCCCACCCCCAACTCCACCAAATTGTCCTAACAGTTGAGGGGATGGAAAACTACTCTCACAAAATCCTATTAAAGAACCCTCCTCTCCAATAAGTCCGTAGCATCCTCTTTTATGAGGTAGGGATGGACAGTGCTTACTATACTGCCTTGATATGTTTATGACCCTCTTTAGAATATACACACATCTATCCCCCATTTTCTCAGCTTGTGGCCTAAGTCAGAGACAATGAAGAAAGTGATGAATAATAGCCTCCAAAATTAAAGCCATCAGTTATATAGACAGAGAGATAGATGATAGATGACAGATAGATAAATAAGTAGATAGATGATAAAGAGAGATAGATGATAGATAGATAGATAGATAGATAGATAGATAGATAGATAGATAGATGATAGATAGATAGATGATAGATAGATAGATAATTGAAGACAGATTGTTAACTCAATACCTTGTTAGTGATTTCATTTGTGCACAGAGTGAAAGGATTAATAGTAAGTGAAGGGACGGGGAGAGATTGTAGCCTGACCTGTAATAGCATGAGATTTTGTGGATTGGGAGGTTTTGACTGATAATCCAGTCTTCTCAGGGTTTGAAGAATTGATGACAGTTGACTTGATACCAGGCCACGATCTCAGATGCTGACTTGGATATGAATGGACACAGCTCCGATATCATCATGAAGTGGAGCTCCTCTCCCCACTTCCCTCTAATATTTTTAAAATACTGTATTTGATACTACACTGTAATCTCCATAACATGAAATGAATAAAACATATCCCTTGGTGGACATCTCTTTTCTAGTGAAATCACCTTTTTTCAATTGGAAAAAGAATGGGTAGAATCTAGAAAAACTTACTAGCTATAAAATTGCCAAACTTCAAAGTTTGCAAAATAAAAGGAAGTTCAAAACAATACTATATTTTCACTCAAGGAATGTGTCATGATTTTTTTTTCTCTACCTCATGGGTATTATTATAAAATAATATCTTTTTAAAGTATAATTTCAATGACTTTTCATCATTCCGTTTTATGACTAATTGTTTAAGAAAAATTGTTGGATATCTACATTGTCTTTTAATTATATATTATTACAAGAGCTGCCTTAATAAAAATCTTTATAAAATTTTCACTAACTGTAATTATTTTAGCACAGTTTTTAGAAATAGAATTTATCAGTAAATAGCAGTACCTATTATAAGGATTTTGATACATATCACCCAATTACACTGTAGAAATATACCAATTTACAACTCATTATAAGAATAAGAGAGTGACATTCCCTCATACTTTTTCCATTTAATCCTTTTAAATCTCCAACTAATACACGAAAAATTGTGCTGCATTTGTTTGATTCTTTTAAGATGAAATATGATTTGCCACGCTTACCATTTGTATTTGAAAATAAATATGTTAATATATTTATGCTAATATATTTTATCCATACTTTTTCTTTATTTGTATTAGTATATAAAATAGCATTATTTTACTTCTCATAAACAGTGTAGTTTTGACACCTGATACTCACTTTAGTTATGCTTTGATTTTGCAATTTTTATGTATCAAATTCCATCAAGCTGTCACTTGATGATTCCTGCCTGTGCTAAGTATCAGTAGGTTTAGGTAAAGGGGAGGTAGAGAAGGAAAATGTATTAGAAGAGATGGGATGGGAAAGAAAGAGCAGCATGTGGAATAAAATATATATAAAATATTTGAGAACGGAAATTCAAAGGATTAGACATTATCCCTCTCCTGAGAGCTTTAAAAAAACTTCCTTATTGAAATCTCAGTTAGGAGAAAGCCCAGCTACTATAATATTTGTTTAAAATGAAAAAATATCCTGAGTGTTATGAATGGGTTATGATTTCTCCTAAGATAACCATATTAAATAAATGATTTAACTATGTTTTGTTTTAGTTTGGTGGTAAAAGTAGTTATTCTTGTAATTGTTTATTTTATACTCTTAACAGATCATTTTCAAGGGATAAGTTTATAAGAGATTATATATTCATTATAAATGCATGGATGTTTTTATTTTTATTTTTAATAGGCGTAAGTACTCTTATAATCAGAAAAATGATATTTTAATTTAAATGAAAAAGAAATGGGTTTCTACTCTTAAAAACTTTAAGATGTGCTAACAAAATTTCATTATCAAGAAAAAATGACAAGGTAGTATAGAATATTTCTTCTCAAATTTAATGTGCATGAGAGTCACCTGGGAACTTGCTAAACTAAAATACAGACTCTCACAAAAAATATTTGAGGTGGGTCCTGAGATTGTGTATTTCTTTTCTTTTTTTTTTTTTTTAGATTTTATTCATTTATTTGACAGAGAAAGATCACAGGTAGGCAGAGAGGGAGGCAGAGAGAGAGGGAAGCAGGCCTCCCACTGAGCAGAGAGCCGGATGTGGGGCTCGATCCCAAGACCCTGGGATCATGACCTGAGCTGAAGGCAGAGGCTTAAACCTCTGAGCCACCCAGGTGGCCCCTGAGATTGTGTATTTCTAATAAGCTTCCAAGTGCTTCTGATAAGATGGATCTGCAGATCACAATTAGTATAGCAAGCATATAGAGATAATTATTAATTTTAGCAGCAGACAAAATTAGACCTGTTTCTGTTAGAATTTATTTTGTGTGAGAATTTTGTTTTGCTCTGTTTGTTGTTTTTTTAATCTGCCAAACTTGGACAATTAAATGAGGTAGTGACTATAAGATTCTGAGCTGAATGCCTGGCAGTGGTAAGAATCATGTAGCTTGTGATGTTAAAATTAATTTGTACTGCCAAATAACAATAAAAACTTTATTTTTTCAACAATAATTAGACAGAAGAGCCAAACAACAGAAAGGAGATGATTTAACTATTTACTAATTTACCATACATTTTTTTAAAAACAAATAAAGCCAGTAAAACCTTCCATAAAATTAGGAAATTGACATTTTAACTTTTACCTGCTATTTCTTATCATGATTTCTCTGATTGGGTCCTGAGAAGTTTAAATAGTAATAATTGTCCTTATGTAATCAAATTATGTTCTATTTTAGAACCCCCGAGAGTCGCAGTGATAGGAAATTATGCAGTAAAAGGAAACTTTAACTAAAATATGCAGTCTTGGTGACTCTTTTTGTTCTTGAGATGGAGTGAAGAGAAATACAAGAAGAAGCAAGAGGCCTAAGGGTTAGCCCACTGATCCTGAGAGATTGTCAACACTTTCTGAAACAGAATATATTCCCTTGTGCTTGGCAAGGCTTCAAATAAGCAGCTAAATGTTGAGATGGATATCTGAACTGAACCTCTGAACTTTTGGAGGTTCACCTGTCATCCCTGAATGCATAATCAGATCATCTCTTTCTCTCTCTCTGCTTTCCCTCTGGCAAAATCTCCAGCATTAATTCCTGCCATTTTCTTATCTTTCAGCAGTTTTCCTACTGTAGGAAAGGCAGCCACAGCCCAATCAAGAGCTCATTTCCATTGAGAGTTCAGGGACATATGACACCCTACTTTATATACTTAAAATCAAAATAGACTACCCATCACCCTCCTCCTGGAAATAAAACAATTCTACTATTCTTCTTGTGAAAATTAACATTTCTAAAGGTCTGAGCTTGGCGGGCAAAGCTTCTTGGCTTAGCTCTTAACATATTATTATCTTTCCCCTGTGGAGTTGTCAGGCATCCTGTTATGATAACACAACTCATTCAGACTCTCTTCTGCTGATGACTCTCTGATTTTCTTTCCTTAATAAATGGAAAATAAAGTGAGGGACAGGGAGATTTTAAGGTTTTTGGTTTTTGTTTTTCTGCTGTTTTTGGTTTTTCACTCTTGTTGATTTTAATAAAAATCTCAAAAGGTGCATGCATTCAGCAATTCTGTCTTTGGATAAATTGATAACATCTTCATAAGTTCAAAGTCTACTAGCTTCCTTCTAGGTATTGGTCTTCATGGGCTTTTCTATTGAGAAAATGCACTCAAGACTCTTTACTCCTGCTGAGGACACATTCTTCCTGCAGTGGCACAAATAACATCTGGATAGCTTGATTCTTATCCACTGACTCTTGAATCTTAAATCTCCTTGTTAATTCTGAACTAACTATGCCGCGTGAAAAAGTTGGAGAGGTGATGAATCTAATACTAGCTTTCAAAATGGTTTTATAATTCAATTACCAAATTCATAACTTTTTCTACAGCAAAAAAAAATATGCAAGCAACTCTCTTTGAATGTATTGTAGGAAGGATTGTTGATATAATGATGAATATTTGAGCAATTTGAAATACAGGTATTCAGGGGCCATGGTATTTTCATTGCCTTTGTAAATGGTGAGGAGTCCTCAAGGGCAGGGTCTTTGCTCAGCTGTGTATCCCAGCACTGAGCCTAGTAGATAGGATTCATTCAACATTCACTTTTTTCATGAAACAATTACAGTGGGAGTTAAGAATGCCTGACGATGGGTACACTGCAAAGAAGGGAGGAGGGAGATAGCTACGGACATGATTGAGACAGCTAAATCAGTGGTATGAAGCACCAGCTTCCTCGTGGTGGTAGCAACTCGAGCCACACATGCTCTCACACTCAAGAGCACTCTCGGGCGCCTGGGTGGCTCAGTGGGTTAAAGCCTCTGCCTTCGGCTCAGGTCATGATCTCAGGGTCCTGGGATCGAGCCCCACATCAGGCTCTCTGCTCAGCGGGGAGCCTGCTTCCCACTATCTCTCTGCCTGCCTCTCTGCCTACTTGTGATCTCTCTCTGTCAAATAAATAAATAAAATCTTTTTTTAAAAAAAAAAAAGAGCACTCTCTTCATTACTTCTGCAGAAACCTGGTGATTCTAATGCAGGTTGGTCTTTACCAACATGGCGTGAGTCACATGTTCATTCCTGGCCAGAAAGAAAGTTACGTCCTGGTTCCAGTTGGATTTTGAACACATGTCCCACCTGAGGAACAGTAGGTGAAGTCCTCCCCAACCACAAGGGTGGAAAATGGAGAGGAATAGATTCTCTCCCCGCAATGTTTTGAGTGTTATTACTGGAAGTGGAATGACCACATATGGAGAGTCCAGACGCACATGTGCGTGCACACTCACACCCAAATGTCTACCACAATTAGTTACTAGGGCTGACTGATGTTTAACCTCATGTTGTTTTCAATCAAGTTAGAGATTGTGTGATATGCTGAAGAGAAGTTGGATCAAGAGAAAGAAAACTTCAGTGCTTATTAGGTTCTATCTGGATTTTGGTTGCCTAATCTATGATTTGAAGAGAGTATCTTATCTAAAGACAGTGAGCCATATTTGATTTTAAAGAGAATGCGATAGGGGCACCTGGGTAGCTCAGTCAGTTAAGCATCTGACTCTTGATTTTGGCTCAGGTCCTGAACTGGGAGTCGTGGAATTGAGCCCACATCAGGCTCCATGCTGGGCATGGAGACTGCTTGGGATTCTCTCTCTCCCTCTGCCCCTCCCCTGCTTGCGCTCTCTCTCTCTCAAAACAAAACAAATAAATAAAAAAGATATGACAGATCTAAGCTATAAAATTCTATGTATCTGACTGCTTATACTTAGATTCTCTGCAGCAGTATCCTCCCAGTTATACTAAAAATAAGCAAATAAATTACCGTATACTATTCCTAACACTGTGCTAATCATTTCATCAGAATAATCTTTTTTTTAAAAGATTTTATTTATTTATTTGACACAGAGAGAGAGATTACAAGTAGGTAGAGAGGCAGGCAGAGAGAGAGGGGGAAGCAGGCTCCCTGCTGAGCAGAGAGCCCGTACGGGGCTTGATCTCAGGACGATGGGATCATGACCTGAGCTGAAGGCAGAGGCTTTAACCCACTGAGCCACCCAGGCACCACAGAATAATCTTATTTAATTCTTAGAGAAACCTTAAAAGAGAGTGTATTTATTAGATTATTTTAGCTGTAATTTATTTTAAAAAATACTACCTAAAACTGACATAAATAATAAAGACATATATAATAAAGACACATAAATAATAAATAATAATTTATTACTTGAAGGAGCAGAACTTAAAAAGGTAGAGTGTGGTCAAGTGTGCTAGGAACAGGGCTCCAAGGATTTTCTTATTTTGCTTTTCTGTGGGTCAACTTTATCTTCCAGATACCCACCCTCATGGTTGCAAGATTGATGCCATCAGCCATTCAGACAATATCCATATCTTTTTATTTCCAAAAGAGATAGAAAACTTCTTCCCTTCTCCAACCATGAAATAAATTTTTTCTTTTATTTTAAGTCAGACAACTTGGATTATCTGCCCAACATTGGGTTTAGAGTGTCCCCAGAAGAATGCCATGTGCTGATAAGAGAGAGCATAGCAGGAGCCCTTAAATCAGTAACTGGGTTAGAGAGATCTGAGTTCACTTCTGGAGATGGAGTAGAATCACCTTCCCCTGAGTAGCGTGGGCTGCTTGCAGAAGTGACTGAACTTGAACACAATCAGTAAGAAGGCTTTGAAAACTTTGGCAACCATGTTATTTGTCATCAAAAATGGGACACTTTGAGAGTGGCAAATGCCAAATCAGACAGAATGCTGTTATAGCACACATAAACTGAACTTACTTTCTGTACTGAATCAGCAATAAACATTTTCTGCCTATAGCCGAACTATTATTAGCATAGCCATTGTAGTAATCAAGACACAAAGTTTAGAATGGTCAAGTATATGTTTAAAATTACTTAGCAAGTAGTAACCCAAGGTTAAAACTATCACAAATATTCCCTACCCATTTCTAGATTACCTGGTAACCACTGAGCAATTTATTCGCATTCTATTCTCAGGACATTCGGTATGTGGCACTTCTCATGTGATAAGTTTCTCAACTGGATACGCTTTATTTTCATTTACTGTCTTTTACATGAATACTACTATGGTGATAAGCATAACCACTTCTAATATCCAATAAATTAATCCATAGAACAATCCTTTCTACTCTAGAAAATAAATACAGCTCAGGGGGAGATTAACAAAAACAAACTAACGTATGGGTTAGTGGTGTCATAAATAGAAGCTCTGTGATACTGCACCAGACGGCTTCAGCCTTTGGCCATATTGGCACACTGGCCCTCCCCGAGGGGATCAGATATGAACTAACAAGTGTGTATGCCCTGAAATGATGTGCATACCAAGTGCTCATAAAGTGTTTTCCTTAGGGGCTCCTGGGTGGCTCAGTAGGTTAAAGTCTCTGCCTTCAGCTCAGGTCATGATCTCGGGGTCCTGGGATTGAGCCCCGCATTGGGCTCTCTGCTCAGCGGGAAGCCTGCTTCCCCCCCTCTCTCTGCCTGCTTCTCTGTCTACTTGTGATCTCTCTGTCTCTGTCAAATAAATAAAGAAAATCTTTAAAAAAAAAGAGTTTTCCTTTGAAATCCACTTAGGGCTGAATCATACTCCTTCGAATGGGTCAGCCTTCTCTTCTTTCCTATGGGATATAAGAACATATTTTAAGATCCACAGTGTAATTTTCTAGTTTAATAATCTGGACTGCTTCCTTAGTAGATGTTGGAAAACCAAATTTTAGAGTTTTCTTTCAAATACTTACTCTCAAATTTGTGCCTATTGAACAGCTTTTCCTACCAGATACAAACAGCAAAATCCCTATAGTCCAGAGAGATTTCTAAACATTTCAGTTTTCATTTCCAATTCTACCTTGATCCTGAAAACTGTTATTTGAAAACACTTTAGAGCATAACCAGTATTTCTCCAAATATTGTGGATGTCTCTTTGGTCAGCTTTTTATACGAGCCATTGAACACACAACAAATGCAGATGCCCCTTCCTACTGCAGTACATGTGATGGATTACAAGTGATATATTGCAAAGAGGGCACCTCCCACTTGAAACTCCAAATATACCCTAAAGCAGTATAAATAGTATGAAATAAAGCTTTATTTTTAAACCAACTGCCTGCAGTAGTTAGTACTGCTGCCAATCAGTGTTACTTTACTAATTATCCCTGGGGCTTTATGTAGAATGATGTGAATTTTTGAGATATTTGTATATAGCCATCATGACATAATTTATGTGTCTTTTACAAAAGAAGGAGAGAGAGAAAGAAGAGGAAGGAGGGAAAGAAGGATGGAAGGAAGGGAGGGAGGAAGGGAGGAAGGAGGGATGGAGGGGAGGAGGGAAGGAAGGAAAAGAAAGAAAAAAATCACAGAAGTGTATATGTTAGGTGGAAGTCAGTGCTGACCACACTGTTTAGAGACATTATCTTTCACCTGGTCTACTTCATCACTTGTAACTAGTCTGTGGATCTCACTGCTTTTTTTTTTTTTTTTTAAGATTTTATTTATCCATTTGACAGAGAGAGAGAGCACAAGCAGGCAGTGTGGCAGGCAGAGGGAGAAGCAGGCTCCCCACTGAGCAGAGAGCTGGAACGGAGCTTGATCCTGGGACCCTGGGATCATGACCTGAGCTGAAGACAAATGTCCAACCAACTGAGTCAACTGAGTCACCCAGTTGCCCCTCACTCTTAAAAAAAAAAAAAAAAGATTTTATTTATTTATTTGAGAGAGAGAGATGGAGAGAGAGCAAGACCTGGGAGCAGAGGGACAGAGGGAGAGAAAGAATCAGACTCCCTGTTGAGCATACAGCCCAATGCTGGGCTCAATCCCAGGACCCCAGGATCATGACCTGAGCAAAAGGCAGACACCCTACCTACTGAGCCAGGTACCCCTGAATCTCACTCTTGATCCTCTGCTAATCATCCTTCCCATGCTACCACTATTTCGTAAAGCATAAATCAGATCATGATTCTGTATCTTGCATTCCATTAATGCTCTGCTATTATACTTATTCAGTATTTAGGTCACATGGCTGCCAAAGGCCCTAGCCTACCTATTTCACCCTGTCCCCACTGGAACCTATGCCATCTTGCCCTCATTTACTCTGCTCCACATAATTTGGTTTTCACGTTGTCCATCAGTCATTACCATGTACATTCCCAATGTAGATCTCTTACTTCTGTTAATCGATTTTTCCTTTTTTCTTTTCTTTGGGGGGGAGGGGGCTTCTGTTCTGTTTCCAGTGATAATTCCTAAATCTTCATGATCTTTATGCCACTGTCCTTCTCATATCCAGGTTTCGACTGAAATTTTAACCTTTCAGAGACACTGCCCCTGACCAACCAGTACAAGGCAATGTCTCCCAAGTTAGTCTCTAGCATACAGTTCTATTTTAACTTTTTTGCAACACTCCCCAGTTATTAAAATGGTCTTATTTATGTTTGCACAGTTATTATCCCCCACCCATGCAAACATAATCCCCTTCACGGTCGAACCTGTTCCACCCCTGTTCTAGGATATTGCCTAGCACGAAATAGGCCTTATGCAATACTGTTTGACAATTGGTTTGCCACCCACCTCACAGTTCCACTTGATAATTATGGCCAGAATTTCACAATATATCATATTAGTTATTTTTTAGACAATCTACATGCTTAAAGATGGATTTATGGTTTTACATTTAATAACATAGAATTACGTCACACTATTTAACTGGTACACGATATGGATATACTATACACCATTTAACCATTCAGTTGATAACATTTAGGCAGTTTCCAATAGCTTGACACCGTAAAGAATTTATGCTCTAAGTAATATTAATAACATACTTTGTTTTGGTCATTATTCTAAGTATTGGGGATAATCAGTGAACAAACAAAAACATCTACATTCATGGAGTTTATAGCTTCATGAAGAGGAATATATAATAAATATTAAATTTAACAAATGTGTAAATTTAAAGTATATAAGAAGGCAGTAAGTGCTATGAAAAACATAAAACAATGTAAAGGGTCAATAAGCATTTGATTCCCACAACTAAAAGTTTTATTTACCCATTTTTACCTCTAGGTTAATGTCCATTTACAGTAAAAATAATAATAAATGAAGGTGCCTTTAGTTTTCCAGAATCTTCCTGGGAGAAACCACTGGAAAGCTTCAGAGTGACTGCTTGCAAATCATTATTTTGTTTTCTTTGTATTTCTTTTGTTCTCTTGTTTCATTTTTTTTATTCCGGATGCTTTTAGGATTTTCTTCTTTTCCTTGGAGTTATACATTTTATTAGGCTATTTTTAGTTAGGTGTTTTTTCAGTGTTCTTGCTTGATTCTCTTCTGAAGACTTCTGTTTGTTTATTTCCCCTGCTCAGAGATTTTTTTTCTATCATTCTTTATTTTATTCCTTCTATTATCCATGTTTTGTCCAATGAGGCAATCGCTGGAAATCTTAGACAAACTTTGGAAGTCTGGGCTGTATTCTCTCCGTCTCTCCATGCTTTTCATCACTTTGTCCTTTCAGCTCATGTTTTGGAAAAGGCTCTCAGTTTAATCTTTCAACTCACTTAATCTTCTGCCATGTATCCCTCTGCTATTTCCCCATATATTGACATATTATTATTTATTTGGTTGCTTCTAACTTTCAAAATGAGACCGTAGAGTCACTTACTTCCCACGTAGCACTTGGAACAGTTTTCCCATCTATAAAATGGGAATAACAATTATAAAAATCTCAAATAGCTGTTATATGACAGTAACATTTAGCACTCAGTAAGCATTCAATTTTTTTTAAAAATTAAATTAAATTAACAACCCTTTAGTAGCTCACCCAAGATATTAAATTCCCTCTTGATATAAAATAAATCACGTTGATTTCGGATTTTCCTAATGTAACAGCGAATACCAAAAAACACATTAGAGCAATGCCTTTAAAAATCCTTAAAGGATCTGTGACCCAATGACTTTACTGCCAGCCATTCAAGTATAAAGACAAGATAAAACTGTTTTGACCATACAATAACTCAGTTCCCATGATTGAAGATGCTATTAAGGAACAAAGTTCAGCCAAATAAGAGATTGATAGTAAATATAGCAAAAAGACTATAAAGCTCTAAGACTAAAAGAAATGTAAGTAGTGTGGTAATACTATGAATAAAATCATTGGCAATGTAGCACTCCTATAACTCAGAAAGTTTGAGAATTCAAAGTTGACAAGAATTTTTGCAATAGTGCAGCTATGCCAAATTCTTTTTTTATAAGCCAGATTTCAAAAGATATTTAAATCTGACAAATCAAATAATAAATCATATAATTATCATTAAAATATAAAAATAGCAAATACCTAAAATAAAGTACAAGCAAAATTAATATGTAACCTAATAAAATTGGGAAGTCAAAGGAGGGAGAAGAGGGGCAAAAAATTGTGAAAATACAGAGTCTAAATTTACTCATGGTAGATGAACAAATTCTTTCTCAAGACAGAGAAATTTAAATGTATTTACATGCACCCACTGCTCTGCCACCGTGGACAAGCCATAGTTCCTAGTGCAGTTAAAGCCCTACTTATCTTCCTTGGTTACAGTGTTATTAGTTAGTTTGCTGCATAATAAATATAAAATAATGAATGGTTTAAAAACAGTCAATCAAGTTATTGTGGGGCAGAAATTCAAGAGCAGCTCGACTGGGTGGTGTGGCTTGGGGGCTTCTCATGAGGTTGCAGTCAGATGTCATCTGCAGCTGCAGTCCTCTGAGGGCTAACTGGATCTTGAGGGTCTGTTGTCAAGGTAGTTTAGCCATGTGACTGTTAAGCTGGGGCTGGCAAGTTGGTTTCCCTCCATGTTGAACTCTCCGCAAGACTGGGTGTCCATACAGCAGCTGGCTTACCCATATCAGTACTCCAAAAGTCCAAAGCAGAAGTTAAAATGCCCTTACATTTAGATGGTCAGATGCTGTCTCTTCTGCTGTATTCTCTTGAATATACAGGTCAGCCCTTCAACGTGAGAGGAACTGTATAAGGGCTTTTAAAATATTGGGACCCTCTTCAAGAGAGTGAAAAGAAGAAGCACGCAAGGACCATTGAGATCTCTTCAAAACTGGCATACAATCCATTTCATTGAATTTGGTTGGTTAAACCAGCTCATAAGGCCAATCCAGATATAAATTGTGGGGTAACAGAGTCCGCATCATAATGGAAGGACTCCCAAAACCACATTCAAGAGATGTGGATATCAGAAAAGGAATAGTTATGGCCTTTTTTTTTCCTCCAACAATTTGCCACAATTTCCTACCTAAACTAAATGTAAACAAATTTAAAGTAAACACTTATGATAACTCAGCTAATAAAGATTTTATGAGAAGTAAAAGAGATCCAGTTGTTAGTTTATACAACTGTCCTAGGTTTCTCTTGTGTGAATTAAGTTGTTCTTTTTGATGTATTTTTATTTTTCAGTCCAAAAATTTTCAGTAAATTGATGCTTTCTTTCTCTTCCCCAAAATGCTGCTGTAATTCCCAGTTTGCCTCTTTGTGAAATTTAAGTTCCCGAGCATAGATTTTAAGGTCTTTCACAAATTTGAAAATTGATAGTTCATCACCTCCCAGTGGCCACTTGATTAACATATTGTCATTTTAGTGCTTTGAAAGTCACAGAACAATAAAACACATTATTGAAGCATCAATCCAAAATGAATGTCAGCCCTTCTCCCTGACATATAATAAATCTCAAGCCTCCACTGTTCATGCCCTCTGCCAATTAATGTGAACACATGGACATACACATAAACATACACACACATGTGCCTATATGTATCTTTACTTTATTTTCTATGAATTTATGAATTTGTCACTTATATTTACATTTTATGTTTTTCTTTCATTTGATTTCCAATTATTTGAGGGGTATGGCTGTGTTCTCAACTCCCCAAAATGGATCAAAATGGACTTTGAATAAAAGTCTCCCAATAAATGTAGATTGATTTAAATTAAGTCTACCTCTTTTGTAATTAAGATGACAAGATTGAAGTATTGGAAAAATGGTCAAGTTACTAAAAATATGACCACCCTTGTATTTAGCACTCTGCCTTTATTCAACAGACTGTCACTAGAGACAATTTCACTATTTAAGGGAACCAGGTTGTCTCTTGTCATTTGGATTCATGGAAAGAATTTCAGAATAGAAATCGAAATAATTTAAAATTTTTATCATCATACTCAGTAAACAGACAAAGATTTTTTTTTCTATCAAAATCTTTTTGCGTGATAAATACATACACCTGGAAATAACCTTACTGATCATCTAGTCCAGAACTGATGGCATTTTCTTAAAAGTATAGATGGTAAATATTTGTGTTTGCAGTCTATGTGATCTCTTTCACAACTACTCAAATAATGCAGTGTGAATAGTTTTAGACCATGCATAAATAAATGAATGTGGGTATGTTTCAATAAAACTTTATTTACCAAAACAGGTGGCTCATCCAAAGCTCTTACTTTGGCAACTTATGACTTGGTCCAACATTTTCACGTTTCAAATGAGGAAAATGTGTCATGAAGTAGCAAAATGAATTGCCAAGTTTACACAGTACTTATAAAAAAAGTAGAAATAGAATACAGGGCTTTGGACTCCTACCCAGTAAAATTGTCAAAATGAAATGTCAAAATTTGTAGAATGAAAAAAATGTATAAGGTGTATGAATATATGAGAGTATGTGTGGGTGCAAACACAGCAGTGGTAGTGGTCACAGTAACAATAATAGCAAAAGTAGTAATAATAGAACAAGTAGTAATCATACTGGAAATAGTAATAATAGGTGAGATCTAGTAAAAACGAACCATAGGAGTATAATATAAAAGTGTAACTACGCAAGCTAAAAAACATTGTCCTTGAATGTCAGCTCTTTTGGAAAGATACTGGAATTTGTCTGTTGAGATTAATATAAATATTAAGTTTTTTATGTTGGTTTAACTGGTATGATTTTGGGAAGTACTAATTTGTTCTGCACACTAAGCTGAGAGAGTGAGTGACTCCTTAAGGGCTTACATAGCTGCCAATAGATTAATCCTGAACAGTTGGAAAAGTGAATTTGATTTTCTCAGAATAAATGTTGGGATTAAAATTCTCTTAGGTCTAGGGGTGCCTGAGTGGCTCAGTTGGTTAAGCAACTGCCTTCAGCTCAGGTCATGATCCTGGGGTCCTGGGATCAAGCCCCACATCGGACTCCCTGCTTGGCAGGGAGTCTGCTTCTCCCTCTGACCTCTCCCCTCTCATGCTCTCTCTCTCATTCTCTTTCTCAAATAAATAAATAAATAAAACCTTTAAAAAAAAATTCTCTTAGGTCTAGATGCCATAAAGGGAAAAACAAACAAACAAACTAAATCTGTTTGACAGAGTAAATACATTAGTCAAAGATGAAGAGATTTTGAATAAAATACCTACTACCAGTAAATCAAATGGGAGAATCGTTACGATAATTTAAAATTGGTGAGTAATATATGTGATTTTTCCAGAGTTGTGTAATTTGATCAAATGTTGATACTTAATAATTTATGTTTTAGTTATTCAGCAAATGTGTTTATGTACAGAAATACGTATTATTAGTAGTTCCAACTGTTCTCCAGAATTTGCTAGTAGAAACCATGCCATATAAATGAAATTGATTTCCCATGTACAAGTTACAATTAGGTACCACTGACCTAACCAATGTCTTGGCATCAAATAAATCACATATTTGCCTAGCAATGTCACAAAACCAAATTTATTAGATTTATAAAAACCTTAATAATTTAATGAGTGAAATTGTGCGCCAAATACTGTAAAATGGGCACAGGTTCAATGTGCACATACTGTTCAATGGTTCCCAATTTAAAGTTTAGATAGTAGTCCCAAAATACACCACTCGACTACATTGTATGGGTAACCATAAACTATAAACTATCGTGCTTCCTATAAATGACATTAAATATTTAATCAATAATTCTACTTGTTCTCATAGAACTCAGAAAAACCTTGTTGGAAAATTTTTTGTTAAAAGAGTATCTCTCCAAATGAAATTGGTATTTTCTTTGTGCTCAATCTATACCTAATTGTTGAAGTAGACATTTCATAATATTTTCAACAATTTCAGGCTTCCATCACTGTTCCTGTCAAACAATACTTTTCCATGAAAATGTGTTTTTAAATATAAGAACTAATCTAATTTATATTCTTTTTATCCTTTCCTACCTCTTCATTTTATGCAATGCTGCTCAATCTCATTCTAATAGAAGGCCCCAGTGTACAATAAGTGCTACAAAGCTTTGGTTGGTTGAGCTATCAGAACTTCACTCTTAAGCTACAAAAGCAATGATCAAGTCATCATCAAGGGATTTTAAAACTTGAAAATAAATCTTAGAAATTGCTAATAGAGGAATAATATTATATTTTCATAGGACTACAACACTGCTTTAAAATTTAGTATTAGAGAAAAAGGTAGATGAAAAATTCAAATATTTGAAGGATGGATGTTAGGCATTAAGTACAGTCCTTGAATAGCTATTAAAACCAAGTCGACTTAACTGTAGAGAACAAACTGATGGTTACCAGAGGGGAGGTGGGTGGGGGATCAGTGAAATAGGGAATGGGGATTAAGAATACACTTATCATAATGAGCACTGACTAACGTGTATAATTGTTGAATCACTATATTGTACATCTGAAATGAATATAACACTGTGTGTTAATGATTCTGGAATTAAAATTAAAAACTTAATAAAAAACAAACAAATTAATAAAATTAATATATTTTTTTTAAAAAAAAACATAAATCTCCATGAACATTAAGTAGTTGGAATTTCTGATCCACACAGAATGTATAGACCTACTTCTAGCTCTTCACTGCTATGCACAGCTATAAATCCTGGAAATAATGTAAGTGACAACTAAAGGAGAACTCTAAAAGACAATAAGAAAGCAAACCAATTTCAGACCCCAAGATTGGAGGATAAACACAGCAGTATGATTTTTATGTTCCTCCCACCGAACAGAAGAAGGCCACCCAAACTTAACACATACCAACTTCAATCCAGCAATAGACGCAGCCTAGATAGGTTCATTTCTCTTCTGAGATCAAATGGAAATCTCTCTGAGAATATCAGGCAAGCCTGAAATCACAGAAGGGAGTAAGTAACCCCACCAAACACCAACCAAAAGGAAATAGGGGAAGTGCTTTCCCTTCCCACCAGACTGAGATTCTCCTCCCTCTCCGAGAGCCATTGGGGACAGTGGGCAGAAAGGGCAGGGCGGTCTCAGTTACCACAAGTAGCCTGGCCTGGGAAACCTCCTTGATCCTGAGACATTACACTTTTTTCACCTGGTAGGCCAGAGACACCAGCAGAACCAGCAAGAGGGACCAAGTTATAGCAAGCAATCCTTCCAGGGAGGCCTCTTTTATCTGATTATTTCTCCCCACCTGGAGGAATTAAGTCAGGTGGAGAAAATAGACATGAAGGATTACTATGGACTAAACATTTGTGCCGACCCAAAATTCATATGTTAAATCCTTAATCCCCAGTGGGGAAATATTTGGAGGTGGGACATTTGGCAGGTAATTGATTTAATGAGGTCATGAGGGCAGGGCCCCCATGATGGGATTGGTGTCCTTATAAGGGGATGAGAGGACCAGAGCTCTCTCTGTGTGTCCTGAGACAATCCAGAAAGAAAGCAGCCATCTATAAATGAAGAAGAGGGCCCTCACCAAAAACCCAACTGTGCTGGCACTGATTGTAAGATTTTCATCCTCTAGAACTGTGAAAAACTAAGATTGTGGTTTAAGTCTCCGAGTATTTATTTTGCCATAGTAGCCAGAACTGAATAAGACAAAGGACCCATCCACAGTAATAAACCAGGCGGAGGAAAGCTCTCCCAATACTGAAACTCTGTGGCTGGTGGGCAGAATCTGCAAAACAAGATGGATCAAGTAACAACCAGCTGCCAGACCTAGGAACACACTCTTACACTTCAGGCCTATGAATCCCCTTATCTTATGAGAGAACTTAGAAAGCCAGAGCCCATGAGTAGGGGATCCTATTTTTATCCTTCTCCACTGTGAGGAACCCAGTAACTGGGTTGAGACCAGTGAGAATCCTTGTATCGCCAAGTAAGCCAAGCAGACAAACATACCACAATTAGGGCTCTGAAATTTAAATTGTCTTTAGAAATACAGCTCAAAAGGGTAGGCCAAAACTTAAATAGGGTGACTGCCTGTTTACAAAAAAGTTAAAAAATAAATAAATAAATAAATAAATAAAGTAAAGTGGGGCGCCTGGGTGGTTCAGTGGGTTAAAGACTCTGCCTTTGGCTCAGGTCATGATCTCAGGGTTCTGGGATTGAGCCCCGCATCGGGCTCTCTGCTCAGCAGGGAGCCTGCTTCCCCCTCTCTCTCTGCCCGTCTCTCTGCCTACTTGTGATCTCTGTCTCTGTTAAATAAATAAATAAATAAATAAATAAATAAATAAATAAATAAATTTAAAAAAGAGAGAACACGGAGTTTTCTAACATAATAAGAAAAATTTCCAAGATAAATAAAAAAATCACCTGTTATACCAAGAAATAAGACAATGACAACTTAAATGAGAATGGACAATCCACTGATGCAAACACTAAGAAGAATAAGATGTTGGAATTATCTGATAAGGATTTTCAGCCAGCCATCAATTTAACTATGCTTCAGTATTCAATGGCAAGGGAGGGGAAAATTGAATGGGAAGAAATCAGAAAGGGAGACAAATCATGAGAGACTCAACTCTGGGAAACAAACTGAGGGTTGTAGATAGGGAGGAGGATGGGGAGATAAGGTAACTGGGTGATGGACATAAGGAGGGCACGTGATGTGATGAGCACTGTGTGTTATACATAACTAATAAATCATTGAACATTATATCAAAACCTAATGATGTACTATATGTTGGCTAACTGGATTTAAATTAAAAAAAATTCAATGGTAAATTATCTTGAAAATGACAAGATAGAAAATCTCAGCAAAAAAGAGAACTTATAAAAAGAACTTATAAAAAAGAAAGAATGGAAATTAAAGCAATGAAAATATTAAACAAACAAAAACCTCACTGGACAGGCTCAGTAGTAGAGTGAAAATGAAAGAGATTAGAAATGATGAAATGAGGACAGGTCATGGAATTCACCTGATCTGGACAACAGAGAGCAAATAGACTGAAAAAGTTAAGCAAAGCCTCAGGAACCCATGGGACAACAACAAAAGGTCTAGCATTCATATCATCAGAGTCCCAGAAGGAGAAGAGAAAGACAGTGAATCTAAAAATACCTGAAAAATAAAGACTAAAAACTTCCCAAGTCTGGCAAAAGATGCAAACCTAAGATATAAGAAGCTGAGAAAATTCTAACAGAATTAAGCTCAAATGTCAAGACACATTGTAAGTAAACTTTTGAAAAACACAGATAAAACTTCTGAAAGTGGAGCACTCGTCTGGCTCAGCTGGTACATCATGTGACTCTTGATCTCAGGGTTGTGAGTTTGAGCCCCATACTGGATGTAGAGATCACTTAAAAATAAAATATTAAAAAAAAAACAAATAAACTCCTGAAAGACACCAGAAAGACATGTAACATTAACTACACAGGAATACCAATTTGAATGACGGATTTCTCATCTGAAATTCTGGAAGACAAAAGGAAGTGGCAAAACATTTTTTTAAGTTCTGAAAGAAAAAAACTCAACTGCAAATTATAAATGGTGAAATTATCCTTCAGAACAGAAAAAAGACATTCTCAGACAAGGGACTAAAACAATTTATCATTAGCAAACCTTCCATTAAGCTTAGCCAAAGGAATTTCCTCAAGAAAGAACAAAATGACAAAGGAAAGGATTTTGGAGTATTATGAAGGAAGAAAATCAATATAAAAAGTAGAAATATGGGTACATGCAATAGATGAGTTTTATAAATAATATTTGATAATTGAAACAAAAATTATAATACCATCTGATAGCTTAAGATATTAATACTTAAAACTGAGACAAAAAAGACACTTAAATGGAAAAGAGGCTTCCATCCTTCACTAAAACTGGTTAAACACTGAAACCACTAGATTAAAGTGTGTGTGTGTGTGTGTGTGTGTGTGTGTGTGTGTGTGTGTTTGGTGATGCCCAGAGCAACCACAATAAAAACTATACATAGACTATACAAAGAGATACACTTAAAAACACCATAATACATCAAGATGGAATTTTAAAAAATGTTCAAGTAATTTATGGGAATACAAGAAAGGAGAAACAAAGGAAAACAAATGAGAACCAAAGGAAACAAAGAGAAAACAAATAATAAAATGGCAGCCTTAAGCACCAAACATCAATAATGACCTTAAACATATATGGTTAAAGTACACCAGTCTAAACACAGAAATTGGCAGAGTAGTTAAAGAAACACAACCAAATACATGCTGCTTATCAGAACCCTTCAAATTCAACATAGGCAAATAGTAAGAGAATGGAAAACGATGTATGATGTAAACATTAATCAATGAAAGGCAGTACTAGCTATATTAATATCTGATGAAGTACACTTTAGAGCAAGGGGGATTAATAGAGATAAACATGAACACTACATAATGAAAAATATCAATCTGCTGAAAAGACATAGTGATCCTAAATGTGTATGCATCAAACAACAGAGCCTGAAAATACATGAAGACAATTGATGAAAGAGTTGAAAGGTAAAAGAGACAAATCTGCACCTCTCAAGAAGCAACAGATAAAATTACTGGACAAAAAATAAGTCAGGAAATAGAAGATCTGAACAACATAATCAACAGAATCTAATTCACATTTATAGAATAGTCCATCTAAAGTCCATTACGCTTTTTTAACGCATCCATAGAACATTCACCAAGCCAGATCATATACCCGGCCATGAAACAAACCTCAAAAAAATTTTAAAAATTGCAGTCATACCGAGTTGAGCATACTGAAATAAAATTAGAATTCAATAACAGAAAGAAAATAGGGAAATCTCTAGATACATGGAAATTAAACAACTCACTTCTTTTTTTTTTTTAAGATTTTATTTATTTATTTGACAGAGAGAGAGATCACCAATAGGCAGAGAGACAGGCAGAGAGAGAGGGGGAAGCAGGCTCCCTGCTGAGCAGAGAACCCGATGTGGGGCTCCATCCCAGGACCCTGAGACCATGACCTGAGCTGAAGGCAGAGCCACCCAGGCACCCCAAACAACTCACTTCTAACTAATACACAGATCAAAGAGGAAGACTCAAGGGAAATATAAAGTACATATAAGTGAGTAAAAACAAATATAAATTGGGATGCCTGTGTGGCTCAGTAAGTTGTGTCTGCCTTCAGCTCAGGTCATGATCTCAGGGTCCTGGGATCAAGCCCTACACCAGGTTCCCTGCTCAGTGAGAAGTCTGCTTCTCCCTCTCCCTCTGCTCCTTCTCATTGCCCCTGCTCTCTCTCTCTCTAATAAATAAATAATTTTAAAAGAAAACAAAAATAAATTTATCAAAATACATAAGATGCAGCTAAGGCAGTGGTAAGAGGAAATTTTATAGCCCAAAATACTTACATGGGAAATTTTTAAAGATCCCAAATCAGTAACCTATGTTTTTCCTTCAAGAAACTAGAAAAAGAAAAAGAAACCCCAAGCAAGTGGAAGAAAGATAGCAAAAAAGATAAGAAATCAAGGAAGTTATAAATAAGAAACAGGAAAGAAAGAAAGAGAGAAAGAAAGAAAGAAAGAAAGAGAAAGAAAGAGGGAGGGAGGGAGGAAGGAGAGAAGAGGGGGAGGAAGAAAGAGGGGAGGGAGGGAAGAAAGAAGGAAGGAAGGAAGGAAGGAAGGGAGGAAGGGAGGGAGGGAGGGAGGGAGGAAGGGAGGAAGGGAGGAAGGGAGGGAGGAAGAGAAAGAAAGAAAAACAGTAAAAAGAAGTCTTTGGGGGAATTTTTTTTTTCTCAGTAAAACTGATAAACTTCTACTAACATAGACAAAAATAAAGAGAGAAGACACAAATCACCAATTATCAGGAATGAAACAGGAGATACCATTACAGATCCTGCAGCCCATTAAAGTGATAATAAGGTAACACTACAAATAATTTTTCTTATAATTTTGACAACCTAGGAGAAATGGAACTAATTCTTGAAAACCTCCAACTATTAAAATTCAACCAAGATGAAATATGTAATCTCAAAAGCCCTAAAACCATTAAGGTAATTAATCTCATAATTTAATCTTCCCAGAAAAGAAATATCCAAACACACATGATTTTACTGTAGAATTCTGTCAAACATTAAAATATATATATATATAT
>CM052899.1:107396670-107435371 GCA_028534135.1 Potos flavus
CTGCCTTCCACCTGTTTGTGTTCTCTCTCTCAAATAAATAAATAAAATCCTTTAAAAAAATATTTTATTTATTTATTTGACACAGAGAAAGAGATCACAAGTAGGCAGAGAGGCAGGCAGAGAGAGAGGGGGAAGCAGGCTCCCTGCTGAGCAGAGAGCCCGATGCGGGGCTTGATCCCAGGACCCTGAGATCATGACCTAAGCCGAAGGTAGAGGTTAACCCACTGAGCCACCCAGGCGGCCCAAATAAAATCTTAAAAAAAAATGAAAGTCATACAGAAATATTGGAAATAAAGAAATAAAATTGTCTTTATTTACAGATGACTTGGTTGTACACAGAGAGAATAACCAGAAATATAAAAATACAGACCTAGAAACTTATCAGTGAACTCAGCAAGATCAACAGACAAAATCAATTATAATATTATATGCTAACAATAAAGATATAACAACCAAAATTTAAAAACAATGCAATTTAACATTACTCTGAAGAAAATGAAATACTTAAGTATATATTTATTAAAATATGTATATTAACTAAATGCTGAAAATTATAAAATGGTTATGGAAGAAATCAAAGAATACCTAAATTAATTGAAAGACATAACATGCTCATGGATTGGGGGCCTCATCACAGTAATAACAACAAAAAGTCAATTCTCCCAGTTTGATCTATAGGTTTAATGTATTTCCTGTGGGGAAAAGATGCAGTGAGGTTTTTTTTGTAGATATATATATATAAGCTTATTCTAAAAGGTATATGGAAAGTCACAGGCTTTAAAATAGTTAAAAGAATCTTAACCAAAAAAAATTAAAGTGAGATTAGTGTTCTAAAGGAGAGGGTTCCCTTTGCCCTTCCACCATGTAGGGAACAGTGAGAAGAAGAAGTCTCCAGCTATGAACTGCAAAGAGGGCCCTCACCAGAACACAACAATGCTGGAACCTCGATCTTGGACTTCCCAGCCTCTAGGACTGTGAGAAATAAATTTTCATTCTTTATAAGCTATCTTATCTTTGTTTTTTGTTATAGCAGTTCAAATGCAGTAAAACATGAGAAAGAGAGAAGGCAGCCATCTGAAGGCCAAGAAGAAAGGCGTCAGAGGAATTCAACCCTGCTGGCACCCGATCATGTGCTTTCAGTCTCCAAAGCTGAGAAAAAAATAAATTTCTGTTGTTTAAGCCACCCAGCCTTTGGTATCTTTTACACAGCCCTGGCAGACTAATATGGCTTAGCAATTTACTCTTGGTCATTTACCCCAGAGAAACTTCTGCTTATGCAAAAACCTGTGCATAGATGTTCATAGAATAAATAAATGCTAAAATCACGAAGAATGAGTAACCCTGATTATAAATTGGGAGCACTATAAATTCTTTATTTCCAATATTAATAGCTCCCCTCAAAGTCCTTCCATATTTTTTAATTTGATAACTAACCCATTTTCCGGGTAGCCATTTTAGACCTCATACTTCACAGAGAGAAAACACCACCAACAACAATAATCAGAAAATAATTCCTTTGCTTTCTTGCCATTGAGTATGCAAGCATTCCTGCAGCTACCTACTTTTTCCTCCTCCTCACTTGTAGGATAGAAGTACCATTCCTGCTCTTACCAAATGCTCTTTTCAAATGCAGAAAGTAGTACTCTCCCTTCCTCTTATTAGTTGGCTTTTACTAAATAAGGGCTTTCCTTGTATCCCTACTCATTTATTTATTTATTTGATTATTTATTGATTTCCTATGTATTCACCCTCTCATTCATTCATTTATTTACTCTAGTATCAGCTCATGGAATTTCATTTTATTCAATGGCCTAAAATCGATTTCTATCATTTATTTGGACAGGCAAATTTTCTTGGGTTTGGTCAATAAGAGTTCTCAAGATGAATTCTGTGTCTTATGATTTACTCACGTCATTCTTTAAGCACTCCATTCACATCAAGACATTTCTGGTTCGCCTTGAGTTTTTTTCTGCCCCAGGTTTGGAAGCAAATTTTTCTAAGGAGTTCTGGTTCTTTTTGATGAAAAATGATGTTTAGAAACCCAGATCCAGGCATCTAAGCATGTTAAGTTCTTCTGCTTTATCATTTCTGGATCCTCTTAGCAAACAGAGCTATGAACATATGAATATGTGCATACACAGTTATGTATAAATATTATGTCTATGGATCTATATATTTATATATGCAAACACCTATATTTGTTCAAGTCGAGAATACATAGAAATCAGTTTCATAATTGTCAACTCCTATCCTTACAGAAAGCAAGAATCAGAATTCAATATTTTAAGAGTATTCTGTAACACTTACATAGAGTGAAATATACAAATCAAAAGTGTACAATTTCATGAGTTTAATCAAATGCATCTACCTGTATAACTAACAGTTCATCAAGATATAGAACTTTTCTATTAGCCAGAGAACTTTCTTATCCTTTTCCCGGTAGTCTCATCCCAAAGGCAGCTGTTTTCCGATTTTTTTAATCATTAATTAAGTATACCTGATATAGAATTTCATATCAGTAAACTCATATGTAGGTCCTCTTTCATGCCTCGCTTCTTTACCTCAGTATAATGTTTCTGAGATATGTGAACACTTTTATGTGTATCAGTAAGGTTTTTTTTTGCTTTTTTACTTTTGTTGGCTGAATGGTATTGCACCGTATGAATATACGACTTTTATTTTAACCATCATATACTGATGAAAATTTGTTTTTTTTCCAAATTTGAGCTATTATAGATAAAATTGCTATGAACATTCTTAAACATTCATTTCTCTTTGGCAAATATGTAGGAGTGAAATTAGTAGGCTAAAGTTAAGGGCACATTTACTTTTGTAAGAAACTGACACGATCTTCTTTTTCCAAAGTGCTTGAGAATGTTTTATATATTCACCAGCAATTTATGAGAGTTCTAGTTCTTCCATATCTTCTCCAACATTTGTTGTTGTTAATCTTTTCTGTGTTAATCTTTTTTGTGAGTGCATAGAAGTATATTATTCTGGTTTTAATTTGCATTCCCCTGATTATGAATGATTAGATAGATCATTGTTTCATGTGCTTATTGGCCATTTTTATATATTCTTCTATAAAGTGTTTGTTCAAAATCTTACCATTTGCCTTGGGTTGTTTGTCCTTTTAAGACTGAGTTTTAGAATTCCTCACATATACTTAACACAAGCATATTAATTCATTAATTTTAATGAATTATATTTTATAAATTATGTTTTCTTTCTTTTTTTTTTTTTTGGAGAGAGATAATGTGTGTATGTGAGCAGGGGGAGGGGGAAAGGGAGAGGGAGAGAGAGAGAGAGAGAGAGAGAGAGAGTCTTAAACAGACTCCACACTCAGCATAGATCCCGACATGGGACTTGATCTCACCACCCTGAGATCATGACCTGAGCCAAAATCGAGTCGGATGGTTAACTGACTGAGCCACCCAGGTGCCCCTGTATATTGTGTTTTCTGATTTTTAATTTCAGTGTTTTATTAAATAAGTATTTGTCTATGCCAAATTATGTTTCTTCTAGAAACCTTATGTTTTTAACTTTTTTTTAGGTTTTTCTGTGCTCTCCAATTAATTTTTGCATGTGGTTTAAGTTTGGAATCAAGATATATTTCTTTTCACACATTTCCTTTTTTTTTCAACACTATGTTTCCCATTGAATTTTATTGGCATCTTTTATAATCAATTGACTACACAAGTGTGGTTTTATTTCTATACTCTCTATACTATTCCACTTATCTATAAATATATTTTTCACATGTACCCACCCACCATACTTGTTATCACCTAACTGTTTTAAAAACTACAGCTAAAATCCTTGAATCCCTTGTCTGTATTTCCTATCACTACAACTTCCCTTTCCACTCACTTCTTATATCTCTGATACCTGGCTCTGCCTTCACTGCTCCACTGAAACTTATTATACTAGGTCACCAATGGCTTCTATATTATTATATCAAATAGACATTTTTAAGGCCTTAGCAGTCTTAGGTTTATTTTTTATTGTTTTGATTTGACCACTTTCTCATTCTGAAAAGTATTCTTCTCTTGTCTTCTGTGACTTCAAATTTTCCATTTTTTCCCCACTCTGATCATTCCTTATTCTGTTTTACAGACACCCCTCTCTCTGCCCAGAGTTTAAAGTTAATATTTTTCTGTGTTCTTCTCTAAGCTTTTTTTTCTATAAAATTCTCTATCTGAACACTTATATGTCTCTGTTAACATCCATATACTGATGCATATTGAAATCTTCATCTCCAGCCCATGCTTTAGTCATGGATATTCAACTACTTATTGGACTCTCTATATGACTCAGACACAGCTCAAAAATTATTAAAATTAAATTCATTATTTTCAACTTGTGCTTATCTATTGGTTTCCCTGTGTTTGTAACAAGACAAAAAATCCAATTTTTCTCTTTCTTTACCTGTCTTTGCTTTTACCAATTGCAACAACCAAATGAAACAATACCTATAATGCACTTGGCATTGTACCTGCTTTATGAATGCAGAATCAGTGTCAATTACTGTCATTTGAAACAGAAGAGTAATCTTATCCTGATTAATTGAAACTCCAGAACCAGAATGCCTGGGTTTAATTCCTGCCTTTTCCACTCACTAGTTATGTGAATTTGGACAAGCTATTTAATTTTTCTGCTCAGTTTGATCACCTGAATTAGTACTTAAGTCGGATATTTCTGTGAGTATTAAATGGCTTAATATAAGCAAAAACACTTAGGATAGTATAGGGATATAAATTCCGTCTGTCAGCTATCATGGTTATTACTATTATAGATATCATCCAAACTTTTGTGAAACTTGATGAGTACAGTTTGTAGATATCTAGCAAGTCCATTTGCTTCTCCTCATTCCTTTTACCGTTATTTTGGTCTAACATGTCCATGCTTTTCTACCTGAGTTATTATAATACCCTCCTGCATTGTTCTGTTGCCTTAGTCTTGACCTCCTTCTCTCAGTTCCCTCTGCCCTCAAATTACATTTGTTAAACAAGTCATGATCATTCCTTACCCTAGTTGATATCCTTTAGTGGCGTCCCTTTTTCCCTGAGGATAAGGTAAAAATTATTCAAAATTTTATAAAAAGCCACTCCTGATCTTGCCTTTCCTACTTTTCCAGCCTCATTTCTTGCTATCTTTGAGATTCCATTCTGCATTCATATCAAAAGCAAAAGACCTCATTCAGTTTCTTGAACACACCGTTATATTATATTATAGATTTTTGCACATTCTATTTCTTCTGGGTGGAATAATTCCCCTCATGTTTTTCTTGCCTAATTTCTACTCAACATTTAGGTCTGTATTTAAAACCATATTTTTTCTAGCACCAAGCATAGGCTCCAATAGCAACAATGTACTCTTCCCATTAGGGTATTTATTTTATGGCAAGGCCATATGCCTGTTTGCAGGTGTCTTTCTGCCACTAAAATGTAATCCTTAAGAAGGGTTCATAAAATGAACCCTTATGAATATTTTTTGTACTTTTTTTTTTAATCCCAGTGCCTACTGCAGTAACTGGTACATAGTGTGTGTTCGATGTGACTTGACTGAATGAATCCTTACAACTAAGGAGAAAGCAACTCACCTAAAGCTGAAAAGAATCTAAGATATAACAAATAAAAAGAAGCATTGATATAGTCATCCAAAGTATGCTTATGCGGTCTACCTTTCTACATAAGAAGTTGCCCAAACTGAAAAATGAATTTTAAAACAGGAAAAGAAATAAATTAGTTTCTTAGAGAACCATAATAATTTGTTGAAGAAATGGTATAATTTGAGGGGTAAATTAGCAGAGCCAATAGGATAGAGAGAGAGAGATAAGAGGAGATTTATTATATGTGATCATGGAGGCCAGGAAACATGATCTGCTGTCTGTAAGCTAGAGAACCAGGAAAGTTGGTGGTGCAACACACCCCAAGGCCAGAAGTCTGAGAACCAGGGGAGCTGATGGTGTTAAGTCCCAGTCTGAGTGCAAAGGCCCAGAAGCCAGGATCATAGATTGCCAACAGCGGGAGGAGATGGATGTCCTGGGTCAAGCAGAGAGTAAATTCCCCCTTCTCTGTTTTTTTTATTCCATTCAGAGCCTCAGTGGTTTGAATGATGCTCACCTGGGTTGCTGAGAAGGCTCTTCTTTACTCAGTCTACTGATTCAAATGCTAATCTCTTCTGGAAACACCCTCACAGGGACACCTACTAATAATGTCTTAACCCCTAGTGAAACATCACTTAGCCTAATCAGGCTGACACATAAAATTAACAATCATAAAGTGAAATAATTATAATAGTTTTTATTTTATAAGTGCTCATTTATCCTAGATCTTGTGCTAAATATAATCTTTTTTTTTTTCCTTTACAACTACCTAATAACAGATAAAAAAGACTAAAGCACAAGGCTATTAAGTAGTGGAACTTGAACACAAACCCAACTTTGGTCAATTGCAAGTCCTATACTCTTAACCTCCATGATATAATCCACACTAGCATCCAATACACCCCTCACAATAGCAACTGATTACAGCTAGCAAATATTCTGGAGCCAACCAGATTGAAAAACTGATATTACTCCCTAACCAATATCCTGACATCCCCCCCAACTTAATTCTATCCCATGCATAATGCATGCCAAAGAGTCTAATGGAGAATGGAATAGCAAGAAACTCTACTATATTTTTCATTTAATCATTAACCATAATAAACAAAAGAACAATTCATAAAGGTTGACATGAAAACTTTCCACATAATGGGAAAAAATACAATTCTGTCCATTCCAAAAATTGTGTACCTTCTTGAGAATTGGGTAATTACTCCACAGAGTTCTTAACCTGACCATCAAAATATACAATTAGGTATTATATAAATGTATATGTAGCTAAAATATGAAAAAATCTATTGCATAATGCAGTTTCATTTAACTTTTCTGGTGACTGCTTTATGACAGTGAACTACATGGTCTAAAAATGTAATGTGACAAAGAATATATCTGCTTTCCATCTCAAGGACATTCTTGAAAATGAGATGTAATATTTCAGGAGTTTTATCCTTGTGAGTAAAATGTTAATAAATAGATAAATCTTTAACACTTGCCAAGTCGTGAGTTGTATTCAGTGTAGCTAAAAGAAGAACATGATGTCTTAGGGGGCAGGACTAGAATGTAAAAATTTAAATGTTGTCACCACTATAGAGGTTAGCCCAATCTGGAAAGTTACTCTTGGTCAAGTGTTGAAGGACATTACAATTGGAAAAAGCATTTGATAATGATCCATTAGAACGAGTCAGACCAAATAAACCACTCATACCAATGATGCAATGTGAAATCTACATTGGAATTCTCTTTAGAATGACCTGGAGGAATAAAATGACTGTCTGTGAGCCATTCTTCTGCTCATATACTTTCTCACACTATAGGACAGAAAATATCTCAGAAAATAGAGAAATGCACTTTTGTAGGCTTACTAATGGTTTATTTGAGAAAGAATATTCAATAAATCTGCTATTCTTTGTTTTGAAAATAGTTTTGTCTAAAAGCTGTATTAGTATTTATATTAGTCTTCACATAGGATTTTAAAATGTTTTTATAGGATTTGAATTGTATTTACTCAGTAATAATAACTATAAAAGTAGTAGGTAATATTTATTTATTTGCTAGGTATACTAGGTAAATTTCCTACATTTAATTCTCTAAATAACCTTATGAAGCAGGTACTATTATCATAACCATAACAAGATATTTACCTACATGAAATCTCCATAATAATACCATGACACAGTTTTATTTTCATAGTCAGTGTTTTAAAGATAATGAAACTATGTTAAGAATGATTAAATAACTTGCAGTACGATTCACAGTACACAGTAAGACTCCAACCCGGGCTTGCCTGACCTTAGAACTTCCGCTCCTAATCACAGTACTTTCCATCACTTCATTCTGTATATTGTTAAAACGGTAACATTTTCCAGGAAAATACTGATTATAAGAAAAATTAAGGGGCTGTACTAGAGCCACTGCTTTATTCAGACAAACCAGAGCTCATGTATTTCTCTTATATTGTTTGTAGAAACTCACCATTCAACACACACACACACCACATATAATTTAGTTATTTCTAGAATGATAGTTATAAATCAAACTACCTCAAGTAAAATCCTTGTTTCCCATAGTCACAATATTATATAATAAATAGTGGAAGCTCGTTTTTAATGATTAAACATATTTAAATTGTCCCCAAAATAAATGAGATTAAATTAACACACAAATATCTTTTTTTAAAAAACATTTAGAACAAACACTTAATATAATTGCCATGGCAAAATACTTCTGCATTGGCTGGACTGGTTCAGATTTCTTAAGAATAATACTTCATTGAAGTTTGTTTTTATGGCACAATCCTTCTGATAAGTCTTATTGCAAGTGTAAGTTTCTATTTTTCCAAAAACCAACAAACCTTGTTTAAAATCAACATCATCAGTTTCAAATTTTTTTTTGTTTCTGATTTAGCAGATGTCAACATAGTTCTCTGAGAGTCTTTGAATGGTAAATATTAGGGTAGAAGTTATTTCTGTGAAGACATTTTGAATGCTCTCTCTCATGAAGGTTAGCTGATTATCCACACCAGCTTCTTTTTTTTTTAACAGTTAGCTCACTTCACTATTCAACTATCTATTCTACAAATACCCATTGAGCCTCCACTGGATGCCATGCACTATTTTTATGCTGAAAATGTAAGAAATATAAGATGCATCCTTCGTTTTTAAATGTCATATTGGTCATGGTGAGGGATTTGTAAATGTGAATCCGGGTAATTTTGCTCTGTGGAGTTTTTAAGAGTCATCATTTCATGACTTCCTTTTTATTCCTTTTGTCTGATGCTAAGATTATACTCACTCATTTATAGAAGCATACTTCTTAACAACTCCCCTATTTAAAGTGACCAGAAGATTTGCAATGGTATATGAAACACAAAGAAATAAATCTGGTGGGGGGGAAGAATAGGGTAAAAAAGATCTGGGAAAAAATCACTATATCATACACCTTTTACAGTTCCAACAGCTTGATCAAATTTTATCTGATGTCAGAGACATATTTACCATGTCGAATTATTTAACTGTTTTAGACAATCTACAGTTTAGTAATCATATACATCATCTGCATGTCATTGCAAAAGGTAAGGAGGGCAAGACATGTATATTTATCAGCAATAATTATTAGAGCAAAGATTAATTGCTACCAATAATAATTAGTCAAGTTGATAATTAATGACCATAGTGTACCTACCACAGCATTAAAAAGGCAATTATGTTTCTCATTGCTACATCTCATCTATATCATCTAGCAAATTACAATTGTAAATGATAATACATACTGAGGACTTTATTGCTGCATAATTAATTGAAGAAGTATTCTCAAGCTATGATTCACTCACCGATTTTATGCAAAGAATATGATGTAAATAAAGGATGTAATGTAAATTTATTGCAGTAAATTTACTACAGTAAAATTGAACCATACTATCTTATGTTAGGAAATTTATATAAATGTACTTTCATAATTTAGTATATGTAGCTCTTATTCCATCTGGAATTCATACTTGAAAAGACTAGCAAGAGAATAATTCCATGGAATCCAATTTTTTTCCATAAAACCAAATATGTTAGCAAGTATTACTTGAAAGGCAAGAACATTGAAAAAGGCAATATTAATTAAACAAAAAATAATATAAGTCACTTAAATAACTAATACAATCTTATAAAATATGTGAAAGTCAAGCACAAAGATAATAAAATATGCAATGGTGTTTATATCTCTTACACCTTCACAAATAGGTATTTTACCAGGAAGAGAAAGAATCCTAACAAACTTCCTAATGGAAAGAACATAATAAATATATATTTTATTTGAAAATAAAGATATTAAGAAGATAGATAATGAACAAGTGGAGCTAACAGAGAAGCTAATAGAGATGAGAAAATAAATAAGATCGCAGTGTACCAATTTCTAAAAATATGTAGTGTAAGTAGACTTCTGAAATCAAGGAATGAGGACCTCTGTGACCTTGCTTTTCTACTGAAACAATGAAAATGTAGGCAAAATAACTAAAATCAATCATTTCATAACTCTGGGAATTAACCAAAGCCACAGAACAAACTGAACATCATCTATGTAAAAGAAGTTACTAACCCACTGTAAGACAGCATGGTCCGTGATTTTTTTTTTTTTTTTTTACTTTGGGGCTAGTCCCATTCCCCTTCCCTCCCCAGATTAGTAATGTGGTATCCAAAAGCCAGCAGTTTTGTAAATATTGGAGAGGTCTGACCTCTTCTGGAGCTCCCTTAAAAGCACCATCCCTAGAGAACAGTCAATATTTTGTTTGAAATTGCAGCTCTCTGAAAAAATCTCTATCCCCAGGATATTGTAGACATTTGGTTTGTCTCAGAACTCAGCTCAGTGGAAAAAGACAGAGCCCCAAAGCATTACCAAAACAACAATATGTTGGCAACATCACAGCTAAGATTTGAGGTTCAGTTGTAGCAAAAGAAAAAGAGGAAGCCTGGAAGAGAGGGTATTTACAAAGAAATCCTGGAGAGCCAGATGACCACAGAGAACTTTAAAATGCTCCAAGAGATTTACGAGGATCTCAAAGGCTGTGCCCAACCCCAGGAAAGACATGGGAAAGGCAAAGGTGTAGTCATTCACATATGATTGACCTTAAAACTGTAGAAACAATGAGTAAAAGCCATGGGATTTCTTGTACACTGCCTGATGTTTGGATGTGCCTTCTCACACACATAGATTCCCTTGGAAAAGATGAAACGTATAATGGAATTTCATTTAAGGAAATTTTCTGGTGAATCATTGCTGGTATTCAAATTATGCTGATCTAGCGGTGACCCCTAGGAAGCAAAACTTAAAAACAAGTTTTTGGGTTTTTTTTTTCCAATGTGCTCAGTGTTACACAGCTAGAAATACAGAAACTATAGAATTAGTCCCAGAAGATCATGAAACAAACAAGCAGATGCAAGAAAAACAATAATAACCTCAAAAATCTAAGCAGTAACAACAAATCTTGGGAGTAGGGGCCTTGATACACGACTACATGTCTAAATGACTACATGTCTAAAACATTCAACGAATGTAAAGACAGTGATGTTTCACAAAATAAAATATATATATATATCAATAAAGAAATAAAAATTATTAAGATATTAATTATGGATTTGAAAAATATCAATGAAATGAAAACTGCACAAGAATCTCAGCAAGAGATTTAAGCTGACAGAAGAAAGAATCAACAACTTTGAAGACAGGTGAATAGATATAATCCAATTTGAGGAGCAGAATGGGAAAATGGATAAAGAAAGTGAACAGAACCTCAGAGAATATTGAGACACTATCAAGTGTACCTACATAAACATAATGGAAGTTCAAAAAAAGAGAAGAGGAGGAAAAGGATAAAAAAAATTTGAAAAACGATGGCTGAAACTTGAACTTTTACCATATATTAACCTACATAACCCAAGAAGATAACAAACTTCAAGTAGAATAAACTCAGAGACCTACAAATAGGCAGATCAGAGTAAAATTGATGAAAATCAAAGACAAAAAATGTCTTGAAAACAGTAAAACAACTTTATCATTTAGAAGAGATCCTCAATAAAAATAATAAATGCCTTCTCATGAGAAATCATAGAGGTCACAAGACAGTGACATGACATCTCCAAAGTGGTGAAAGTCTACCAAGAATCCTATACCTAGCTAAACTCTCCTTCAAAAATGAATGGAAAATTAAGACATACCCATATATTTTTAAAAAGGAGGGGGGAAATTTGTTACTAAAAGACCTCCTCTCCAAAATATTGTGAAGGAACTTCCCCAACTTGACAGAGGGAATGTATGAAATCCTGCATGTAATATCTTTCCTAATGGATAAAAATGAATGTTTTCCCCTAAGATCAGGAACAAGACAAGAATGTCTACTCCTGGGGTGCCTGGGTGGCTCAGTGGGTTAAAGCCTCTGCCTTCGGCTCAGGTTATGATCAGGATCCCACATCGGGGCTTTCTGCTCAGCGGGGAGCCTGCTTCCCCCTCTCTCTCTGCCTGCCTCTTTGCCTGCTCCTAATCTCCCTCTCTCTGTCGAGTAAATAAAATCTTAAAAAAAAAAAAAAAGATTCTTTAAGAATGTCTACTCCTGACACTTCTATTCAGCCTTGTACTGGAGTTTCTAACAAATGTAATTAGGAAAGAAAAATAAAAGATTAAGATCAAAGTAAGGAAGAAAAACTATCTCTATTTACAAATGTCATGATCTTATGTATAGAAAATCTTAAGGAACCCACTAAAAAATATAAGAAAAATAAGTTCAGCAATGTGGCAGGGTATGAGATCAATATGTAGGAGTCAACTATATTTCTATATAGTAGCAGTAAGCAATTCAAAAATGAAATCAAGAAATCCATTCCATTTACAAGGTATCAAAAAATAACAAAATTATATATTTAATAAGAGAAGTACAGTATGTACAGTGATAAAATATTATTTTTAAAAATGAATGATTTAAATGGAAAGACATCACATCTTCATGAATTAGAAGACTTAATATTGTTTACATAGCAATACTCCCTGAATTGATCTACATAATCAATGCAATTTGTATTGAACTCCTAAATTTTTTTTTTCAGGAATTGACAGACTTGTCCTAAAATCCATATGGAAATGTAAGAATCCCAGAATAGCCAAATAATCTTTCAAAAGAAGAATAGAGTTGGAAGGTTTATACTTCTCAATTTTTAAACTTACTACAAACTACGGTAATTAAGACCATATTGTAATGCCATGAAGATAGGCATATGGATAAATGGAATAGAATTGAGAGTTCAGAGGTGAACCCTTACATTTTTGGTTAATTGATTTTCAGCAAGTTTACCAAGACAATTTAGTTGCTGAGGAATGTTATTTTCAACAAATAATTCTGTGAAAATTGGATATCCACATGGCAATATTGTGAATTTGGCCCCTAGCTCACACCATATACCAAAAAATATATAAATGTAAGAGCTGAATGTAAGAGTTAAAACTACAGAACTCTTAGGGAAAAAAACGTGAGAATAAATCTTCATGATCTTGAGTTAGGTAAAACATTCTTAGATATGGCATCAAAAGCAAAAGTGACAAATGAAAAAGAAAAATTGAACTTCATCAAAATTAAAAATGTTGAGCTTCAAAGGCCACCATCAAGAAAGTGAGAAAACAACTGACAAAGTGGGAGAAAATATCTGTAAATCATATGTATGACAAGGGACTTGTATTAGGAGTATATAAAGAACTCACAACTCAATAATAAAGGACAGTCCAACTGAAAAATAAGAAACATATTTGAATAAACATTTCTCTAGAAAAGGTAAAGAAATAGCCAAAAGCCCATGAAAAGATCCTCAATATCATTAGTTATAGATCCAAATCAAACTTACAAATAAGAAACCATTTCACCCCCAGTAGGATGGCTGCAGGCAGGGAATAAGTTTTGGTGAGAATTTAGAGAAATGGAACACTTATACACTACTGATGGAAATGTAAAATGCTCTGACTGCCTTGGAAAAAACAGTCTGGCAGTTTCTCAAAAGATTAACCAAGGATACAATGTAACCTTGCAATTCCACTCCTAGACATATATCTAAAAGAAATGAAAACATATACACACATAAAAACTAGCATAGGAATTTTCTTACCTAGCAGCATTATTCATGATAGCCCCAAACTGGAAAAAAAAAAAAAACCAAAACATAAATGTCAATTGGGGAATGGATAAACAATATGTGGTATATATCCACACAACGGAATATTATTCAGCAAATAAAAATACATGAATTACTGATGAATGCTATACATAGATGAGCCTTGAAAATATTATCCTAATTGAAAGAATCCAATCACAAGAGACCACATATTATAATGGTTACATTTCTACAAAATGTCCAAAATAGTCAAATTTATAGGTAGAGAGTAGATAATTTGTTGTTTGCAGCTGGGGATTGAAGGAGGGGCTGAGAATAAAAGTGACACTGATAAATGGGGAATTGGAGGGAGCAGGCATGATGAAAATTTCCTAAAATTAAATTGTAGATGGTTGCACAAGTCTGTAAATATACTAAAAATCAATGAACCAGTCATTTTAAATTGCTTAATTTTGTGTCAGATGAGTTATATCTCAATAATGTTGTTTAAAAAAAGCCAGCCAATCCCCCCAAAAAAGACGAAAAAGGTTATATAAAAACTCAGAGGAGTAATTTTAAATTGCTGAATGTGTTTTTAAAATTGAATTAAAGAGTAATTAATAATGTGGCACAACGCAAACCATTTTTCAGCATGAAAACTCGTATGGTCACCTGTTAGTTCAATTCATTACATTTTGTTAAAGTATTTGCAATGAGTACATGCAGAAATTCTGAAAACATGTCACTAAGAAAGAGACAATGACAATAGCAATTTGGCTTAAGAAGAAAGTCCATGTGGCATTTGGTGTTTGGCATTTTACAGAAGAATTTTATTTAAGGAAACTGATTGCTTTTGTATATTGCATGTTGGTAAAATGCTGAGTGGTGAGGTTTTCATACCCATGATTCTTTGCTTTCAGAAATAAATAGACCCAAATTCCCATTTCCATCATCCTTGTGATGGGAGGTAGCCCTCTGACAATTTGATTGAGTTCAGGACCATAAAGGACAAAGGGAAGAAAATCTGAAAAATGAAAGCCTTTTAGCTCCTAAGAATCATTATCTAAGTTCAGTATTAGGTCTCTAAGACATTGTGATAAGCCACCAGTGACCCATTAAGAATGGGCAAGCACTGGCCTCAGTATGCATAGATGATTTCCAGTTCAATTTAGTTTCCCGGCTATATTAGAATACTGCGTATCTAGCTTTATGATAAATTCCTTCAGCTTTTATAGTGTTTCCAGAAGAGTTTTCAATGAACAGCAAGGTCAAGTTGAAAGGAGCCTTACAGTGAGAAATATAAGCAGGACAAACAGGAGGACATGTAGTTATAATCTGAATTTGAAATCAGCTGATTTATATCCCCTGCCTGTGTCATTTACTCTCTCTACTCACTCTTGAATCAGCTTTAGAACTAGGTTCTGTAAATTCTTCCTTGTGCAAAAGATTAAAATAAATTCATTCAATTTCCATTACGTTAAATGACCCTAAATCCTTTTTCCAACCTCTTACTGTCAATATACACCTGTGTTCATTCATCATGTTACCTAATATGTTATGAAAATAACTGAGTTACAGACTTTTACAGAAATCAATTCTATATTCACATAATTTTGTGGTGATAACAAAGCTAGATAAGACATGCTTCTAATTCACAGTGCAATGATACACCAAAGAGAAATCTGTTAATGGTCACCCAAAGTGTCCCCCCACCTATAAATGATGATGAAAATAATAATAGCTAACATTTATTGGGCATTTACTGTATGTCATGCATTATCATAAGCTATTTATAAATATGAGTTAATCTTATAATAACCTTAGAAATTAGGATGATATATAAATCGGGAACTGAGGCATATGGAGTTTCATTAAATTGTCTAGGTTATGCAGTATTTTACAAAGGCAGGATCCTAAGGAGTGGTTAGGCTTGAAAGCCTGAGTTCTAAACCACTGTATCTAGTCCTGTATAATAAGAGCAGATGGTGTTGATTTCAATAAACTAATGTTCATCTATTTTTAAAAATATATCAGTTGCAAATAGCTAAAGGTCATTCTATGTCATTTGCATTTTCATGGAGTGGTTGCAGAGTGACATATTTAAATTTATATGCAATTGAAAAAAATCAAATTTGGGTAATTTAGTTACTTCGTAGAAACAAGGGAACAAGTAAGTTATAGTTGTTAAAACACCTAATGGAGAATAAAGAAATTTAACTTTTATCTATGCTTCTCTAGACTTCAGTTTTCATTTATAATGAGCTAGAAGATTTGACTTCAAATACTCCTTAGAATACAATAGCTGTGATCTACTTCAATATCTTACATTCATATCTTCTGCCTATTTTTCCAAGAGGCTGTTTATTTTTTCTTAAACATTAATAATAACAATGTATTAAAAGGTAGAATTTATTCTTTGCAGTATGTGTTAAATATATTTATTTCCTATTTTATTATTTCTCTTATCTATTTAAATGGCTCTTTTGCCATTTAGAAATTTAAATAATTTTATATAGTCACTACATCATTTATTTTTCTTTAACTTGCCTAATTTTCCTGTGTTATATTTCAACAGATGTTTCAAAATAATATATAAAAATAGGTTACCCAGTCTTTTCTTCCACTTTGTGAATTGAATTTTTAAAAACATTTTGATCTTTTATCCACTCAGAATTTTTTATATAAAATATAAATTAATTATAAGTCAACCTTTTCTCAAATAGCTAGCTAGTTATCCCAATCCCAGTGTCACTTATCTGAGTTTCTAATTCTTTCCCAACTGATTACCTGTTAAAGAAACAGAACCTTGATTGTAAATTAAATTCCCAAATGAATTTAGGTCATTTTATGAACTCTTCTGTCCCATGGAACTCCCCATTTATGCTTGCAGCAGCATCAGATTAACCAATAAATGTATGGAAATATTCAGAACCTTGCTAATGGTAAAAAGAAATTAAGGTGACAATGAGTTTTTCCTAAGCTTATCAAGCATATATTTACACTTTTAATAATACCAATATTGGCCACAGTGACAAAACCAGTCACACCAAAAACTTTGGTGGAAATAATAATTGTACAACCAAGAGGCATCCATAGTTTAAATGTGCACACTCTTTAACCTCTCACAGTGATTCTCAATGTGTGGTTAGAGGTCCCCAAGATCCTTTCAGGGGGTTTGTGAGGCCAGGATGTTTTTCATCATTATACTAAAGGAGCATTTGCCTGTATAAATATTTCACTGTATAAATATTTGCATTGATTGTTTAAAAGCAAATATGGGCAAAACTGTTGTCAGAATAAAGGCAGTGGCAACAAATTCCATTAGCAGTCTTTATTTCTCCCCATCATGCACACATAATAGTTTCACCCATAATATCCTGATGAAGCACTAAAAATTATTAACTTTATTAAAACTTTACTTGAGCATATGATTATTATAATATTTTATATAATGAACTATGAAGTACACATTAAGCACTCTGTTGCCTACTGAAGTATGATGATTGTCTTGAGGGAAAAGCTCTTGTATTAGTTGAACTGGCATCTTATCCCATGGAACATTATCTTCACTAGAAAAAAATGATTGACAGAAACTATGGTTATTCAGACCTGAATATTTGGGAGATACATTTTCTAAAATGAACAAAGTGATTCTGTCACTTCAGAGAAAACAACTGACCTGGCACTACTCATTGCCAATGATAAAATCTGAGCTCTCAAGCAAAAATTAGAATTTTGAAAACTTATATGCATCACTGAATTTGACAGCTTCCCAAAACTTAGAGAGTTTTCTGTGGTGATATTGACAAACATAATTTCTTTTTCATATTATGTAACAAAATGTGTCAACACTTGAAAAAAGAAAATCCTTAATAACTTAGGGAAATAATATTTTCTAAATGATCCATGCATGGGTAAAAAGACCATTCAAAATGCAGAACATAAAATAGATTTTAAAGTAACAGTATGAAAAATTAACTTTGTTCCAGATTACACATTGCAACTAATCTTCAAGAAACTTGCATTTGTCAAGTTTTCATGCAGCATCAAAAAAGAATATCCACAATTTTCTGTAAAGGCTACTCAAATATTCGTCTCTTTTCCAACTTCCCATGCAGGCAAAGCAAAATTTTCTTTATCCACTTCACCAATGTTATATCAACTGCTGAGGCAGATGTCAGAGTTCAGCTGCCTTCTATTAAGTCAGACATTAAAGAGATTTGCAAATATTTAAATGATGCCACTCTTCTCACGATTTTTTTGTTTTGGAAAATATTTAGTTTTTATAAAAATGTTAACATGCATCCATTGGATATTATTTCAAATAAACTAATAAATATTTTGAAAATTTCTCAGTTCTAATTTTTAGAGCAGCAACTATTGATAGACATGTCCTATATTTTTAAAAACTTGTTGCTTTCATCACTAACTTCTAAAAATGTAAAGAGGTCCTTATACCAGAAAGTTTGAGAACTGCTGACTTTTAAAATCTAATAAAAAATCATCTTCAGTAAGTACGCAAAATTATTAATGAACTAGTAACCTCAAGATATTTCACATTCTTTCCTTTTCTCAATGGAAGTTTTTCATTGAGGTTATTCTAATCCAACTCCATAGTTCCATACTGTGAGAAGATATCTTCTCTTTTGGTTGATAGACTACAATCAGAAGATACCTTAAGATGGGACGTGAATATATTACACATGCAGGGACATTGTGCCAAAGGGTAGACTAGTGGCAGAAGCCACCAGTTGTCGTCCAATATCTATTGTCATCTTCTTCTCAGTTATAGACCCCATGAATTTAAGCTGGGCAAATGAGCTGCCAAAGATATATTATTTGCTATGTTTTTCTTCAGCTACATGTGACCAGTGGAATGTAAGCAAGATGGTAACACAACTACTGTGAAGACTGGAGTGTGGATGTGATAGCTAGAACTGGAAAAGATATCTTACAAAACAAGGGGAAGTCACGCGTTACAGATGGTAGAACCCAGAAGGAGCTTGGTCCCTATGAATAATAGAGCCATCGTATTAGTCATAGTCTGCCAATAACTTTATGAGAGTGAAAAAATTTCTATCTTGAAAAAACTACCACAATTTGAGATTTTCTGTTACTCATAAATGAACCTAATTTTAACTGAGAAGTGACTCAGCAATACTGCTAGTCATACAGGACTTTTATCTATATACTTATTCTCTTTTTCTAGTGTCAATGATTTTCCTTTAGCATTACCAATGGAGTTATTCAAGATAGTTGATCATTATTGAAGTTGGCATCTCAAGTTTCCTTACCCAATACCCTTAGTAATCCTATTTCTATAGCACATGTCCACACAAAGCTACTGACATTTTTTTGACTTGCTGGAATATTACAGGGCTAGTTCACACTCTAATTTACACACACACACACACATGCGCACACACAAACACACACAAACTTTTTTTCTTGTTTCAATGAGCCAAAATACTTTTTGTTTATAAATTAATAATTACTTCATCAGTAACTAAATTAAGATTACTAGCACAGGAAATGAGCTAGGTAAATCTTCCCATCACTGAATTATAAAATGTTGGAATTAGAAAATGTCTTAGTGAGCATCCAATTCAACTCATTCTTCTTTATAGATAAAGATGTTTAGCACCACAAGGAAAATTTACTTTAAGATGATTATTTATAAAGCAGGGACACATAAAAGCACATATTATTAATTCTCCAGTACCTTTTTTATACCCAATAAGACCCATTTCATCAGCTTGGGATGCTGTAAGTGAATAGCATTTCCTTTCTTTCTTCGTGTAATTACTGAAGACCCTATTGCTTTTATTAGCAGGAAGGCCATCAGCCTTCCTTCCAAATTGCCATAGAACTCTGTGATCATACTTGCTTCAGAGTGGTAGTGAGAAGATGGAGAACTTGATCAACTCACCCAACCAGGTCACTTTCTCTCTTCTCTCTTTGACACGCACATTCTTCCTCTGACACATAGCATTTATTTTATGTCATACAGATGTTTCAATAATATGAGTTTACCTAAAAACACTGTAAACTTAGTGGAAAATCACATTTTAAAATGCAAAATTGATGCTATACTTAGTAAAATGTAAGACTTTTACTTTGTTAAAATAAATAAGAATTTATTTTTTAGTGCAAACATTGTACTTTGATTTCTCTCTTAAGAATAAGATAAAAATAATTTAGACATTGCTTTAGCTGACTTCAGGAATCTTTAGAGCCTTCTGGGATCTATTTTATCTAACCTCCCTAAATGATGTCTTTCTAAGAGATTGCTTTACAAAATAACTTACTTATGCACACCATCTTTTCAGTAGATGGCAATTATGCTTTAATTTAATTCATTGTATCTCTGCCCACTGCATTGATCTTTTGTCTATTTCTGTGCAAGTTAACTTATTTTGATATTTTATGTCATGAATCACTATAGAAATTTAATTAAATTGATATATTAACTGTGCCGTAATTGCCACTGAAGTATTGTAAATGTCAGGCCCTCTGTTCCCATCTCAGATCAGGATTGCAAATAAGATACTGCAACTCAGATTCTTTACTTTATCAAGAGATGTACACAAAAATAAACAACACAGATATCTATTTTGGTCCAGGACCTAGAGCTAGAATTTTACCTTTCGGATAGATATGATAAACACTTTTACAGAATATTTGATTAATTACCTGTAATTATTTGTTTCAAAGTCTTCTAATAGTCCCTTGTTCAATACTCCTCTGTGTTCATGATCTGATCATGAATAAATTGGCCGTCAATATTAATGCTATTTGCTTTTTTAGATTATGATTTATTCAGCTTCTTTTAAAAACACAAGTAAGTTTCATCTCAGTTTTCACTGAGATTATTTTAAAAATGTCTCCTGTTAATTTACTTTAAGAAATTCCATGCTACATGTTATCAATATAAAATTCTTATAAAAATAAAATATCCGATTTAGCAGATCCATCATCTGAACTTACAGGAATGATAATTACACACTTTGTGGAATTTTCAATGCGGTAGCACAGACTACTAGGGAGCTAACTGGGCCAGAATATTTAAGGTAATTAAACTTGCATTTAAGAAAAGAGAGCACTTCCCACAATACTGATACTTAGACTGAAACAGTAGCATCTGTCTTGCAGAGTAAATGAAAGTTTAAATATTTTGAATGTTTAATATTTTTCTTTATTCAAAATTCATGCTATTGCATGCAATCAAATACAGAAGTGAAATCAGATTAGGTGGTAAGTCATAATTAGTTTGACTCAACTACTGATACAAAGGGTCAGAATTACTTATCATTACATCCAAAATTAACATAATTCCTTCCTAAAATAGATGGAATATAAGCAAGTGATTTTGGCATTAATAAGCATTAATTTAAATAAAGCTTAAATTAACTTTCAATGTCTTAAAACCATTTAATATCCTAAAATTCTACTTAGTTGGCATTTTCCTCTTCACCCTTATAACAGTCTTTATGAATTTGATGATGTTGCCTCTGTCTTAACACCCAAAATAATGTAAGGCACAGTGTCATAAATAAATATTGGGACATATTAATTAAATACTGGGTTCATGAATAAATACTAAAACACATTTTTTATTTGAAGTTCTATAAGAAAGCTTATTTTTTAAATGTAGAAATCAATTTATTTTTAAAGTTATTCTAGAATTCCTTTGGGAATTTTTAATAAATTTCATAGACAGTCTTAGATTTACAGAAAGAATTCAGAGATGGTATAGAAAGTTTCCATATACCTCATACCCAAGTTCCTTATTGTTAATATCTTCCATTGGTACAGTATACAATTAATAAATCAATATTAATACATATTAATATGTATTGTTATATATTACATTACGCTCGCAATGAATCATACTGAAACATTATTAACTCATGTTTATACTTTATTCAAATTTTTATGTGTATACTCATGTTTATATTTTTATTCAGATTTCCTTAATTTTTATGTCAATTTCCTGTTCCTGGATCCCATTGAGGATTCCATATTACTGCCATCCTGTTTCTGTAATCTCCTCTTGGCGGGTTCTCTGACATTCCTTGTTTTGGATGACTTTGATAGGTTTGGGGAGTACTAACCAGACATTCTGTGTAACATCCCTCAATGGGTATTTAATGTCTTTCTCAAGATTAGACTGGAGTTATGTGTTTTGGGAAGAAGACCAGGAAGTTAAAGTGCCATTTCCATCACATCATATCAGGGTACATACTATCAGCAAGATTCATCGTTGTTGATGGTTGTTGATGTTGACCTCATTCACTTGAATTAGGTAGTATTTGTCACATTTCTCCATTATTGAGTTACTATACTTCCTTATTTCCACCCTCTACTATTTTGAAAGAAGTTACTATGCATAACCTATATTGAAGAATTTGGGAGTTATGGTCCACCTACTTGAGAGTAGATACCTACAGAAGATTATTTGCACTTTTTCTGTATGGAAGATTTCTCTATTCTTTTTGTTTGTTTATTTCTTTGCTTATTCAATCATTCATATGAATATGGAGGGAAGTCTAATTTAAATTGAAACATCTACTACCGATGATAATTACTGAATTAGAAGGATTGTTCAAAAATCTTTATGTCAAAAAAGGCAATATGAGTTTCCACATATGATTTTCTAGCATGTGGCTTGCCGAGTTGCCTCTGGTACTACTACATACTAATGATGGTTAAAATAAAATAGTCTTAGGCATTCTTTTCTTTGATTCTCTCTTTCATATTTAAACAATATGTATCTTTACCAATAAAGGAAGAAAAAAATCTATTTTCAGTTCCTCTATGGAACTCTTTAAGGAAAGTAAGGTGGAGAAAGAAGGTTTTACCTAAGCGTAATTTTTCATTTTCTAATCTACAAATCCATTTTTCTCCTTCTTCTTGTAAAACTATATATTTGCTTTATTTACTCACATGTGTTCTATGCTGAGGGTAATAAACAAGCTTGTTATGCTTGGTTCTTATATATTTCTTATAATTAACCTTAGTTTATTCATAGTTAACTAAAGGAAAGCAGAAATTGGATATAGTCAAACCTAGTACATTTTTTTTGATCCCGTGACTGCAGTTATGTTAGCTATCCTGGTTTGAATACTACACATCTTCCAGAAAACCTTAGAAATGTTCAGTTCGAGACTTTAGGAGGTCATGAAAATCATAACTGATCAGTCATAGGATAGAAATCAAGAGAATTTTCTTGGTGAGACACAGCTATTCTAATACTCCCCAATCATAATAGAGTCGTATCAACCCAAACTTCTATATTATTTGTGTGTATAAAAGATTAACATATATAAAAAGTGGAAGGACGATGCAATATTGTGATTAGCTTGCATCTTGCGTATATTTGGCACCTTCAGGAAAAATGGAAACCATAAAAGTGATTGCATGTGTTTACCACCAGAGACCTCTTTTTTTTTTTAGGTAGCAATTCAAGTTATATTTTCTAGACATTAAGATAAAATTTATTTTTAAAAATGAATTAAACAGCTTCTAAATGTTAGCCAAAAAGCTCGTCTTAAGAATTTATGTTCACTATTATTTAACTATATTTACAAGACCATGCTATGACATATGGCTGTAAATTTTGACTTACATTTCCATGAAGCCTCGTCCAAAATTTTTATAAAGATGAACAAATGCAGTAAATTTTGCATGCACTTCACTGTTCAAAAACTAATCATCGACTGCTGAGTGAACAAATCTATACCAAATATAGCCTAAATTGAAAGAGCAGAGAAAAATTTAAATGTAATAAAACTCCAGAAAAATCCCACTTGAGTGAAATATTTGCGAATCAAATTAAACTGCATGCTATTGATGTTTTGCTTTCTAAATATTTTGCTTCCTAAAATACTATTGTTAGATGAATATCCTGGTAAGAAGTATTTCCCCCCAATTCTACTATATCTATGCAGTATAATTATATTTGGTTGTCTTTGGAACTCTGTGTGATTCAAACATGTGTCTCTTTCACTTGTAGTGCTGTGCCCTTGTGTACCATCCTCTTCTGAAAAATACCTTCTTGGAAATTTAGGAAAAGAAAATGCCAAAACAATTAATGATACAAAATAGATTTGGTATTTGAAGAATTAAGTTGAATTATACAGAATGTCAGATGGAGAAGGAAAAAAAATCCAATTAAATATCCATGAAATCACTGAGAAGTTATTTGTAGTAGTTTGTAGTAGTTATAAAACCATAGTTTCTAATTTTTATTACCAAGCTCTGGTAACTAAATAATGACGTATTTCCATTTACAGTAGTGTGCTTTAAAAGATGGCATGTAATGAGTCAGGCAACAATAACAGCTGTTTACATATCCTCAAGCCATCCTATGTTCAGATAGAGATTTCCCTAAATGTGCATAGTGTTTTGCAGGTATGCACACAGGTTAATTTACAAAAGAAGAAGCAGTCTTGAATCAAGATCTGATTAACTAAAAATATAATATCTATCTTTCAATCTAAAGTCTGACAGTTGTTAAAAAAAATCAATAAATGCTGATAGTTGTTTAATCTTACAACTTTTATATATTGTATCCCTAATTGTAGCTGCAAAGAGAAAACAACTTACTCAGCAAACAAAGACTCTAATTCTGTGGGAAAGAATAGAGCCAGCAGATTGACATCTGTGCATTATGCAAATAGAAGAATAGAAAACAAGTAGGTCCTAATAAGCAACTCCTATTCAGATGGAAAAGGGGAGTGGGAGAAAGACTTCTCAGATAATTATTAAAGTTGGGAGGGCACTTCTTCCCAGGGTGCATCTCAGGGAGGACTAGTTTGTTTTGGCTTGCTTCCTCAAGTGGAAATTTAAGTGTGAATTAAAAAATGGCATGCTGAGTTTGAGAAACGCTTCTTCTCTCTGCCAAAGAACAGCATTGGGCAGAGGGCAACATGTCATTGATTTTGAAGCTCCAATGCGCTTTTTATACCCTTATGGTGAATAGTAAGTAGTTTAGTGCTGTTTACAATAGAAGCTTTATGAATAATGTTAATAAATAGAGTGTTTGTACTGCTGCTTATTTAACTTGACAGAATGTTGCCACCTGCTTCTTAATATGTTTGATTAACACTAAAAAAATTCCTTATTAAGAAATAAAGAGAGCAAATTTATTCTCGAAGGAAACATTGACATACATGTAAAGCTTATGGTGCATATGACAATTTTTTCTAAATTAGCTCATATACGTAAGGTTCATTGCATTTTAGAGAGATTTGGAAGGTTACATACTAATAGTATAATTATGACAAGTGCTATGCTTCACACTAAAATTTGACAAAAGAGAATGTGATAAGGCTTTTAGAAAATAGGAGAGTTCAAAGTAGATAAATAGTCTGGATAATGAAGGTAGGCAAGCCACACTCCTAGCAACTCGTGGCCTATACTACATATGCAGTAAACTCCATTTATAGACCAGGTGACATTTAAATTGTCCATTGATGACCTGTGTAATGCAATAAGAGCAATGCTTGGTGAGTTTCTGGACTCACTGAATAAAAATCATGACTAAGCTTCTAGAACGATAGATTCAAAATGTAAATGACATTTGTGAAAGAGAAGAGACCGGAGTGTTTTTCTGTAAGGATATGTGAGAAAAGTCAAGACTTAATATAAAATAAGAGATGAAGGAGAAGAAGAAGGGAAGGAAAAGAGAAAACATAACTGCCATTTGGAGCCCCTAATGCTTGCGAAGCACTAAGGACTTCCTGTGTGCTATTTCCAATCCTCACAACGGTACCACAAGGTAAGTGTGATATTCCCCTTCTTACAGAGTCGTGAGGAATGATTTGGAAAGAACTTAACTCATCCAAGACCACACAGCCAGAAAAACAAAAACAAACAAACAAAAAACAACTTCAGTTGCATCAGACCTCAAGTATATTTGAGAATTTAGTTGATTCGGCTCTAATAACAATTCAGCTCTTTTTTCTCTGTTAGCACAATCCAGTGCATAAATAAGAAATCACTCCCTGTCAAAATACTGAAACTGTGTTTCTACAATCTTTAGACCTGTCAGAGTTTTATTTTGGTAGAGATCTTGGTTCTAATCTTAACAATTCAGAAAGATATAGGAAACACACAAAGAGTTAATAAGATTATTAAAAAAAAAGTGAGAGAACTGACGAAGGCTTTTTGACATTAAATTTCAATCACAATAAATATGTCTCCTCCACAAGAACTAAGTTCATAATGCGCTCTCATACTTCTAGTAGGCTCTAAGTGCTTTGGTTGCAAAATGTGTGATATTCCATATGATTTCTACAGCCTTTTGTCTAAGGGAAGCTGTAGGATCTTACAAGATATCAGTGACGGGAAAAGCTCTCCCATTCTAGGAACCTCGGTGTATCCCACAAAAGTGGTGAGCTCCTTCCTCTGCAACCAGGCAGCCCACATGGACGGCAGTGGAGAAATTCTCTGGGCCCTGTTGGCAAGTGACTCTCAGCCTCTAATGGAAGCAAATTATATACTTTCTAAAGTGACAGTATCACTTTGGTAATGTGCAGATAAAGTGTTCCAGTGAAATCTAATAGCTCATACTCACCAGAAACGTTATTAAAATAATTGCTTCCTCCTACTTTTTTTCGTCTTTTTTGGCAAAGTGCTACTTCATGTGGCCGTAGGTTTTGTAAAAGAAGGTAACAGAAATTATAGCAGGACACAGAAACTACAAAGGCAATATTCTCCTTCTACTAATTCTAATGTATGACTGCTGAAATAACACTGCAGCCTGGAAAGCTGCGTTCTACTAGAACATTTGTGAATAATTGAACTCTTGCTCATTGTTCAAAGGTCATGAGGTTTGAGTGGGCTCTTTTTCTTTTGGTAAATTATTCAGCTTGAGTATTTATTGGCCTGTCAAAAGGAAAGTATTGTATGAACTGTCTCTGTTGCTCTCCAGTGTTTCCTAATTTGATTGTGTTCTTTTCTGTGCATAAACTTGGCAGAAAATTTCCATCTCTCTTTCTCAAATTCCAGTATGGAGACCTCCCTTCTTTGTTGCTCACTGTATAAATCAGCCTCATGGATCAAATAGACATGAATGAAGTCAATGAGAAAAAATTGTAATACTGATTGAATGGAGAGTTTGGGCTGAGTTTTTGATGATCCTGATCGGATCATCATTATTATTAATATTTTGGAGCATTCCTTTAAAGGAATCTGCAACAAAAAGAGTGGGGTTAATTTGGAAGGAATTGTTAGTCTGAGAATATCCATAGTCATCTCTAATATCATAGAATGGAAAAGTCTGTAGTCCCCAGACCTAAGTCTACCAAAGTAGTATCTGCACAATATCTACATGCTTTAATATAATTAGTAGATCCAAAGACCCCGATCCTGAACACGATTTGGCTGCAAACTGGGGAGTTTCATTACTACCACATCTTTCCAACCTTGGTGGCGCTTCAAAACTACTTCTTGTATCAAATGCTGCCCAAGGAGAACTAGTTAAGAGAAGGTTACGAGAGAAAAGGGTAGCCGATTTTGTGAAAATATATTCCTCATGCCACTAGCATAGCATTGCAATCTTTACGCCTAGCCATAAAATCGAAGACCCTTTTTATTGCTTTCAGATGAGATAGTCCCTTCAAAATTTTGTCCTTTTTCTTAGTGAACAGTTCTGTCTTCCTATGGTTGAGAAATGTTTATTTATTGATCATCTTAGGTGTACCTGGAACTTAGTTAGGTGTTACTTCATTTCCTGTTCTTCATTTAACCTTTACAAAAGTCACATGGGTCAGTGTATTACAGAGGAAGTGGAGGTACAGAGTTAAGTCATTTTCTCAAGATACCATTTCTCATGGATGGCTGAGCCATGACTTGAACCTAGACTTAAATGACACAAAAGCTTAGACTCTAATTTATTTCCATATCATATAAAGGCAGGGCTGCTTTAAGACCCAGTGAAAATAGATAAGATGCATTAGGTTCTAAAGAACCTATCAGTACATGAGATGCTACTGATTCTATTCATCCAATAGATGTTAATTTCCATGATAATACAGAGTTCATCAACATGCACACCTACTGCTTCTAGTTTCCTTGTCTGTATTTGTTACCTATTTCCACCTCAATCCCCTGCCCTCTCTTTTAGTCTTCTGTCTCTCTCCGTTTCTATACCTACTGATTTGGCCCAGTTTCTGACCTCATTCCAGGTTCTTATCTCAGGTTCTGTAATCCTGAGCGGCCAGCTGCTTGGATTCCTCTCTACTGCTTAGATAAAGGGACATGAATAGCTTTGAACTCCCAATGACTTGCTCACATACTACCTTGGCATTTCAAGTGCTGGCTTTGACTCATCAAGGCCTGATACTCACCAGTCAACTAAAAAACTTCCATCTGGATTTAAGACAAGCCTCAGGCAGTGAAATTGCAACTATAGCCTTCAGTGTGTTTCTTGACCTGTGGTTGACGTTTTACTATGAATTCTTCAAAATCCAACATTGCAGTTACTTTGGTTCATCTCAAAATCAGCCACAGATGGTGGGAAAATATATGTTGAACAGTTTTAATTCTGTTCCTAGGCTTTCTTATTTCTATTGGAGACTTGTCTCTCCCCTTCTTGCTACTTCTAAATTGTGAACCTCTGCAATGATATATCCAAGGGGAAGGAACAGATCCACTACTCAATGGGATGGGAAGAATATCACATAATCTGTGACTTTGTGACGATCTTTTTTTTTTTTTTTAGAGAGATAGAGAAAGCGCACATGCACATGCAAACAGTGAGGGGGGGCAGAGAGAGAGGGAGAGAGCGGGTCTCTTTTTTTTTTTTTTTTTTTTTTAAGAAGAGAGAGACTCTTTAGCAGGCTTCATGCTGAGTGCAGAGCCCAATGCAGCTTGATCTCACAACCCTGAGATCATGACCTGAGCCAAAACCAAGAGTCCAACTCTTAACAGACTGGGCCACCCAGGTGCCCTATGGGACTATCTTTAATCTGCCTTACTTCCTATTCTCTATATCTGTTTCCCTCCCTATTTCTGTTTTGATGTTTCTATACTAAGCCTAAAAATCTGAATTCAGATTAAAGTAATTGATAAAATCCCTTGGTTCTAGTTTAATTCCATTCATTTATTTATTTATTTATTTATTTTTTACCTATTGTTTGGTTAAGTGTTATTAGAAGCAATGATTAAAAAGCAGTACAAAAATGTACTTTTCAAAATACGGACTTTGTTGCCTGGTTTTGAATCCAGTCTTCATCATTTATAAATTGTGAAATCTCGAGCAGTTTATTGAACTTGAGTTTTAATTTCCTCTTCTCTAAGTGAAGATTAAAATGCCTGTATTATGTGGATATTGCAAACATTAAGTGAGATAATATGTGTAAAATGCTAAGCATATTGTCTTGTACTCCAAAGCAGCCTAGCCAAAAAAAAAAAAAAAAAAAAGAAAAAATAGTAGGTATGATCTATAGCTGTATGATCCTGAACTAGCAATCTAGTATTTCTGGGACTACTCTTGTATATATAGGTTTATATTACATATAATTAAAAAACTTGATTTTTTTGGTTATACTTATGGTTATTGTTTATTACAGTGAAAAGATACAAGTCTAAATCAGCAAAGGGAAAAGACACATGGAGAAAATGCTAAGAGAAGCTAGGCACCAGCTTCCAGTTATCTTGTCTCAATGGAGTAACATGGGTTCACATTATTAAGATAAACTTATCTGGACAAACTAATAGAGCATGGCCCAAGGCCTTAGGCATACAGAAACATTCTTATCAGGCAGAATATTCCAGGGGTTCAGAAGTTATCTTCCAGGAGTGTGAAGACAGGCCTTTCTCTGGGATGTAAAGGTTTTGAGACACCTAGGCCTACTGAAATAACCCTCTCCTTACCACATAGTACCAGAAGATGCTAGTAACAGGGGAAACTGGGTGTAGGGCATATGGGAAATGGGTACATTGTTCTCAATTTTTCTGTAACTCTAAAATTGTTCTAAAAATTAAAGTCTATTAAATAAAAATTCAATTAGAATAGGTTATAGAAGTTGATAAATATTCAAGCTGAAAATATTTTAATATGTCTTCAAATTATTTTCTCTAATTGAGATTATGGTATAAGGATTCTGTTGCATTGCCTTCACCTAATGCGTTTAAAATTTCTATTGTACTTGTCTTTATAAGGAAAGGGCTGAACTTTTTCTCATCAACATAAGCTTTTATTATTCATAATAACCGAAAGGTAGAAAAAATCCAAATGCCCATCTCGATAAAATGGAATATTGTTCAGTCTTAAAAAAGAGTAGTGATGTATGCTACAGCAACAACTGGAAAACCTCAGGCTCTGTGAAAGCAGACAGACACAAAAGAGCATGTGTTTTATGATTTATATAAAATGTGAAGAATACCCAAGTCCAGAGACTAAAAGTAGATTGGTACTTTTCAATGGATGAAGAGATAGGGAATGAGGAGTAATTGATAATGGGTATGGGTTTTTTCTCTGGATGATGAAAATATTCTAGAATCAGGTAGTGATAATGATTACATAATTTTGTGAATATACTAAAACTATTGGATTATATACTTTTAAAAGATGGATGGTATGTAACTTATATTTCAATTTTTAAAAACTACCTCTTTCTCACAAACAAATTAGGCTTAGTTTCACTAATATCCGCTCTGTTTTTTTGTACACTAGATTGGCAGGAATATCAAATGTTTAAATAAATGCAATTCTTATGTATTAAAGTATTCCCTTCATATATTTTTCTTTTTTTTAGAGTTTCTTATTTATTTATTTGATGGAGAAAGAGAGAGACCATAAGCAGGGGGAGTGGCAGGCAGAGGGAGAGGGAGAAGCAGGATCTCCACTGAGCAGGGAGCCCATCTTGGGGCTCGATCCCAGGGTGCTCGGATGGTGACCTGAGCTGAAGGCAGAGACTTAACCAACTGAGGCACCCAGGTGCCCCTTCATATAGTTTTCTTAATCTCCCTCCTTTCTCATTTCACTCCACAGATATGCACACAATCCTTTGCCTTTATAGAGTATCATAAAGATGAAGATATTATGAATTCTTTTTTCTCTCAGATATTCTAGCATTGTTGCAACAGCAAAGTTTTTGTTATGATCATCATGGCTTATTTGGTCTTCTAATAGGTGGATAAAATAGACTGAGTTGCATTGTATTGTAGATAGGAAATGAAATCTAGCTGCTGCATTTCTACACCTCTCTGATTTATAGCTTGATAAGTAATTACTATTATTAATTTATTGTTTGACCTAACTGAAAACAACAGGAGTTTTTGTTTTTGTCCTTGGTTTTTTTTTATTTTTTTTTTGCAACATTGCAGAATTGTGTGCAATCGGTGATAAGCTTATAGTTGCTAAATGTACACACAAAAGCCTGGACATTTTTTAATATGGGAAACATTGTAAATTCCCTGCTTTAATGGAATTTGATAATGTATATTGTGACAGATGTACTTTATAATTTAATATAACAAGATTGGATTTTTTCCTGAAATGAATTATCTGTGTATCTTGGTTTTGTGATGGATGCATCTCTAACCAATTATTTGTATCTTAATTTTTACTGGTATTAAAATAATCCATAATGTAAGAAAATTTTAAAAATTTCTATATACAGAGAATTCATTTTGAAGAGCTTATCTTCCACTTGTAAGTTTATGGAAACATAAATATGTCAAAATAAATACAGAGTAGAAGAATGATTTGTCATACAAAATATGTGATTGTCTTGATGGTATTATAAAATACTTGTTTTTAATGGAAGGGATCGAATCAAGGTACCTCTGAACTGAAGTTGCATAAACAAAATACATTGGCTAGTAAGATTCTTGATTTATTAACAACCAACACTCATATACGTTCTGAATTTAAAACGTTGAGGTTATCTTACTTGTTGAAACCTTTTTGGGGTAAGGCATGGAGATTAAGCCTGCACATACATGTACCTATGTTCATTCACTCAAGGTCTCTAAGCTTTTGACTTTCTTTTAGAGTTCTTAGAAAGTATCTAGCTTTTATTTGTAGAAGTAGATGTCGTATAGTAAAAAAAAAAGTTTTAACTTTTTTACAAATTGAGATATAGTTGATATATAGCATGATATTAGTTTCAGGTGCACGACATAATGATTAGATATATGTATATATTATGAAAGGATTACCACAATAAGTCTACTTAACACCCATTATGATGCATAGTTACTTTTTTTCTCTGATGGGTTTTAACTTTGAATAGCTGATTCTTTTTATGTTTCCTACAAACTATTTCCTAGATCACAGGCGAAGTCTGATATCTGAATTCAGTAAGCCTATCTCAGAGAAACAAGATACAGTGAACGTCACATTTAATAACACTTTTGGTCATTACTCAAATAAAACCAAGTAAAAATGTTTTCACGAAATCATGTCTTGCTAATTGCCATGGTACTGGATTGTAGAGAACACCAAACCTGTATGATCCAAGTTAGATTCTCCTTTGAAAAAAGTGATCTGTGAATGTTCAGTTCTAGCCAAGACAGCTTTTACTTTCAACTTTTTATTAATTTGAGTATATGTGCCGCCGAAGCAAGCAGTGAACTTTTTATTCATATCACCTCCTTGGATTATCTCTTTTGATGTCACCATATCTGTTCATTTTCCAGTCTGAAATTCACCAAGCTAGTTCTTTAAAATATAGAACACATGATAGTACAAATAGATTGAAAAATAAGAGTAGCTTTAACTTGAAGGTTAAAGCAAAATGCATTTTCCCTTAGATTTTAACATTTTTTTCTTTTATATTGGCATACTAAAAATATTGCACTACAGTACAACATGAAGAACGTTCTTGTCCCATCTCCGTAGATCATCCGCCCTGTTGTATATCATGTTTCATTGGGAAATGGTCAGTGTTCACTGACTTCAGTATCAATATTGAATATGTGTGCATGTGTGTGTACAGGCACTCTATCAGCAGGCCACGTTGTTGGCTAATTCAAGTAAACTATTGTAAATGGCATAGCAGTAGGGGGCCTGACAGCTTGGTGTGGCTTGAAATTCTTTCTACCTCACAATAGTGACTTCACACACAAACTCCTGTCAGGGTGGAGAAGGAACGTAAGAACTGTTTCCTCTTTAAATAAGAGTATTTACAAATATAAAGCTAAATGAAATAGAACTATTACAGCAAGTAACATGAAAAGTTACTTTTCTGTTTTTCCTAATTTAGACTTGTGTAAATTTAAAATAATCTTTAAGATATTCACAGTGTTTAATTAAATAAGAAGGCCCTCAGCCTAAGGTGGCTGTAATGCCTTGGTTATCCTATGTAAACAAACCAAAACCTAAGCCAGAGTCAATGCACTCAAACTGAGAAAATGAAACGTAAGAATAAGCAATCACAAACAGGTAGTTAGGTTTTCTCAACAGCTTAAGTTATAGCCAATAAAATAATTTCTTGGCTTTGCTTCCCTATTAAAACGCCTCCCCTAGCTCCTGTTGCCAGAGCACTCCTAATCATCTTTGATTCGGCATTGCCTGATTCCAAGCCGTGCATGCTCAAACTCTTGAAAAAGAATTTTAATGTGCCTCAGTTTACCTTTTAGTAACACTAAATGGTTAACTGTATAGTTCTTTTAATGCAATAATGTACAAGTGAAATATCCCTTGTAACTGGATGTACATTTGTCAATGTTCTCTTTTAATCTCTTAATAAATCTCTTAATGATCTCTATTTTAATAAAAGTTTACAGGACTCTTATTTAATGGGTTTTATTCCTGCTCAACAAAATTGGGTACACAGTTTCCTAAAGTGGACCATGAACATTCCTTTGAAGGACTAAAAGTAAATTTATAAAGTCTCCCTTTAACTGAGGGACTTAAACTTGATCCACTGATTTGCACCACGAACTTCAAAAGGTGGATTATCGCAGTAGATGTGATGACCTAATTCTTCCAAAATTGGTTCAGGATCAGTTGTAGCAAAGTGGGCTGCATCGTCAATTTTTTTCCTCACTTCCACATCAATTTCCTTGAATTCTTCAATAGTGGCAAGCTTACTGTTTACCATTCTATCTTTGAGAAGCATAATAGGATCACTCTTACTTCTTACATTCTGAATTTCTTGTCGTGTACGATAACTAACTCCAGGGTCACTCATGCTGTGTCCATGATAACGGTATGTCTGCAGCTCCATCACTATGGGCCCCTTTTCAGATCTACAGTAGTCAGCTGCAAACCTAGTTGCCTCCCGAACACATAGAACATCCATTCCATCCACCCTTAGTCCGGGGATAAAATGTCCTCTCTTGTAGTAATCAGTGCTGGCTGCTGCTCTCTCAGCAGAGGTGCCCATTCCATAGAGATTATTCTCACAGATGAAAACACAAGGTAATTTCCACAAAGCAGCCATATTGAAAGCTTCCGCTATCTGGCCCTGATTCGCAGCACCATCCCCGTATAGAGTCAAACAGACCTCATTTTTGCCCTTATATTTACAGGCCAGGGCGATACCAGCTCCCAGGGGTCCCTGGGCACCAACAATGCCGTTGCCCCCATAGAAGTTCTTTGCATACATATGCATAGATCCTCCTTTTCCTTTAGCACAGCCTCCCCTTCGTCCTGTCAGCTCTGCAAGAATTGATCGGGCAGAAATTCCACGAGCATAGCACAAGCCATGAGCCCTATAGGATGTGATGACATGATCCGTGGGATTTATCCCAGCCTCCAGGCCCACACAACAAGCTTCCTGACCATCGCACAAGTGACAGAACCCACGAATAAACTTTTGTTTATACAGCTGATCGGCCTTCAATTCCATTCGGCGAATAGTCTGCATCCTCCTGTAGTATTTAAGCCCATCCTCCCGGGTGAGCACTGTTGTGACAGGGGGACCCTCTTCTAATCGATAAAGGTCACATTTCTTAATTTCAAATGTAGCATCATTTGAAAAGTTACAGGATGCCACCAGCACTCTGCTAGCGGGCTTCTGGGCGACCCCGGACCACACGCGGGAGACCGCGGCGGCGAGCATCTTCTTCATGGAGTGTGGCCCAGGGCGATGGCTGCGACTCTCAGCTGCCCAGACGTCTAGCGGCGCTCGTCCCCTCCGGAGCCTCCTTCTGAGCCAGAACGCCCTCGGCGCCACAATGATCGCGCTGGTAACAGAGGCCACGTCACTCCAGGCCGAGTCACGGGGTGGCCAGCCCTGACGGATTGATTTTTACAGTGCCTTCCAACTGTAATTAAGAATAAGATTGCTTCATTTCCTGAAAGACTTTGTTGGACAACATCCCAATCCTAAGTAGTGCCATATTCATTGCTAAAACATAACCGGAGTCCCTTCTCCCTGCTAAACACTATAGCAATGATCCCGACCCTGTAACAATGAAACAGAGGTGCAGAGGCAGTCCCCAAGGTGCACAAAGGTTCTGATAGGTTAGGCCAAAGATAATTTTAACAGTATTTAAAGTCTTTTAAACAGGTCGCCTAGGTGGTTCAGTTGGTTAAGCGTCTGCTTTGGCTGGGATCATGATCCCAAGGTCCTAGGATCCAGTCGGAATCTGCATCTGGCTTCCCGCTCAGCGGGGAGTCTACTCCTCCCTCTCCCTCTCCACCTCCCCACCCCCACTTGTGTTCTCTCTTGCTCACTCTGCTCTCTCTCTCAAATCAATAAATCTTTTTTAAAAAGTCTTTTAAAAACTTTTTAGAATATATATGAATATTTTATACTATTCCAAAATATACCATCTTTATTTTATTTTATTTTTACCATCTTTATTTTAATGTAAAAATAAAGATGCAAATTATTTGTAATTTACATATTTAACATTGTTTTAAGATTTTATTTATTTTGAGAGAAAGAGAGAGAGAGCACAGGCACAAGCGAGAAGGGGCAGAGGGAGAGGGACAAGCAGACTTCCCGCTGAGCAACCAGCCTGAGGTGGGACTTGATCCCAGGATCTTGAGATCATGACCTGAGCCCAGACAGAAGTTTAACCCACTGAGCCACCCAGGCGCCCCATTATTTAACTTTAAAAACACACGCACTTTTTAAGGAAAAGCTGGTGTTCCAAAAAAATATATAGCACATTTATTCTATGGCTTCTAGCACATGTGTCACCTGAGGGGGGTCGAGGGGGCAGAAGCAGGTGATGATATATAAACCCCAGCCAGAGAATAACAGTCTAAATTCAGTAATAAGCTTTGCTGGATGTGGGAAGATTGGCAGCAGGGTTGAGATGCAGATTATGGTAACGATAAACAAGTTATTGATATGGCACCTTTCCTTGTTTTATAATCCTGAATCCTTCCCATTTTTATCCCTATCTTCTGACTAATTTACCTTTTTTTGTCTTTTCCTTGTAATGTCTTCAACAGGTTTCCATAGAAAATATCAAGATGCAGGTGGCTTTGCATTTTGCTTTTATATCAGCCTAAACTGAGTCAGTCTTAGTCCAGGAAATTGAGAAGCATTTTCTTATAATATCACTTTATAGTAAACATTAGAAAGTATAACTTCTTATAAAGTGACTCACTAAACAAAATACAGTTTGGCCTGAAAGAGAGCAATAGTGTTTGCTCAAGTCACTGGTAACAGTTCAATCACAGGACAAAAGAAGTCCAAGGCCTAGGGTTACAAAGATCACATATCATTTTCCTCTTTTGTGCTTTTGCTAGGAAAGTGATTTTTGTACCCCAATAAGCCAACTATTTCCAGGGATCTGGTTCTATTTAGATTACTAAGCAATTTACCTCAATGCATCCTCTGTTTTATATTCACTGCCTATTTATAAATGAACATCCAAATAAAGTACAAAATCCTTGTTTGTAAATAAATCCTTACCCAAATTTCCCTATGACATGTTCAAAGCAGCTGGCTTCTCTATGTCTAGTTGCAAGTGTTATTTTGAACACTTCTTTTGACATTCGGGCAAGAAGTAGAAAATAGCTTGTTAAAAAGTTACAGTATCTCTTAAAACTTGATTCCCACCCCCCACCTTCCCAACCCACCCATTATAATGGGCCTCATCTTTTCGTTCAACTTAAAATTCTGCTGGTGGAATTCATGGTCTTGCTGTGTTATTTGCTCGCTCTTTGATAGTTAGCCTCTCTCCGCCGTTCTCTTTCATTCCTGCAGGTATTGGACATCTCCAGGGAGCATTATCTCCATGAGAATGAGAAAAACGACACTGCAGGATGGAACAGTAGTGTTAATGGGTCACTGAGTGACAGATGAGCCTTCTCTCACAGGTATCAGCCCGGCTAGCACCGCCAGGAACACAAGAACTATACCGTAAAGTGTGCCAATTTAATCTTGTCATAGGTAGCCTGGGCTGCAAAGATAGAGCTCCCCTTAAAAGCCTAGTGTGACGAGGCTAAACCCAACTCATGCCAAAGTATAACATGCAAAGATGCTAATTGGAAAATTCCTGTGCTTCAGGTTGCCACAGCAGATAGCCATTTATTTATTTATTTATTTAGCAACAGGCTCTCGTTAAGATAATAAATAATAAAATGTGAAACTTCCTGGGCCTCTTGGATATCATATATAGTTAACCTATATTAACCTAGATTCAACTTAGAGACAGGCAGATGCAATCATTTTTACAGAATATGATATCAAAGTATTTCTGCTAAACCGATAAATCCTGATGATGTTTTGTTGCTGTTGTTGTTCCTAAACCCATCCACATTTTTAAAATAAAAGTGGAATTTCCAGATAGCAGTGTAAAAATGTAAAATTCACCAAGGAGATCCTGAGCTGCTGAGCTTCCTGAACTCTCATCTGCTCCCAGCTAGACAGCATTCAGCATACGCATGGACAACAGAACCGACAGGGACAAATTTCCTCACATAATTTGTTTTTCGTCCTGTCATTGTTCAATACCGTGTTTATTACCAAACAGAACTAATAGTCATCTACATGCTCGCCCCTGAAATGCCGTTTGCAATTAAAATCCCCATAAATTCTAAGTTTTAATTAACACCAAATCTTACTTTTAATCTATTTGAAATTAAAGGAAAACAGATGAGAGCTTTTATAAGGCCAATGGTAGAATTTACATTTAATTAATAAAAAACCTAATAAAAGAGCAGCCAGTGATTATGGTAGCAGTCATTCATATCAGGGTGACAGAATTTCACATTTCATGTCTAATGGTTGATACTCCAGATACTAAATTTCTAATTTAGTAATTTCTAGTAATTTCTAATTTGATACTAAATTTCTGAATTTATCTTATAAGTGTCACCCCATTGCATCAATAGCATATAAAATATTTTTTAATAAGTAACAAGAAATGTAAAAAAAAAGAACAGTATATTTGAAGGATATTTAAATTTCTCCAGCAATAGTTGCTCTCTTTTGCCAAATGTTAAGTGAAGAAAACTGTTAAAAAGTGAATATGTTCTAGATAAATAATATCATATTTCATGTTATGATTAGTGGCAATGTATTTTTTTTCATAGTTCTAAGATTTGGCAATTAAGAGTGATGAGTAAGAAGTTGGTTAAAAAATTGTTATATATAACTCTGAGAATTTTTCCCATTTGGTCTATTACTTTATCTCCCTTGGAGAAAAGGGAAAATGTCAGTACCATATATTCTGCAAAATAATGACAATCAAGCAAAGTTCTTATTTAATGTTATAATAAGCAAAGTTATTTCAGAATAGTACAGAGCCCTGGGCAACCGGTATTTTTTTTTTTCTTCTCATCCCCATGATAATTCTGAAGTATTGTTAAATAAAAATTCAGGACAAATTATCATGAAGAGAACATTTGATCGAAAACAGGATGTAAAGTGAGAGTGCTCTTCATTCCATCCAGATAATGACGATGTTAGAGAAGGAAAGACATTATGGGTTAACTTTTAGTAGCAACTGATGAAGCCACCATCTTCCTCCTGTTGGATGAGCAAAATCATCATGCCCTCAGTACATAACCACCTATCCTAAAAGTTTGGGACCAGGGTCTAGAAGATAATGA
>CM052899.1:107435471-107474275 GCA_028534135.1 Potos flavus
TAAGATTTAGTATGGCTTAGGGTGCCTGGGTGGCTCAGTTGGTTAAGCGACTGCCTTCGGCTCAGGTCATGATCCTGGAGTCTCAGAATCGAGTCCCACATCGGGCTCCCTGCTCTGTGGGGAGCCTGCTTCTCCCTGTGACCTCTCCCCTCTCATGCTCTCTCTCTCTCTCTCTCTCTCTGTCTCAATTAAATAAAATAAATCTTTAAAAAAAAAAAAAGATTTAGTATGGCTTAATATCTAACCAGTAAAGGATTAGTAAAAGTGCCCAAAGTTGTGAACTCATTTCTGCTCAGCACTTTGAGTTGTTTTAAAAATTGTAGTCCCCACTCAGAATAAAAATCATCAGTTCAATACCTATTTCTAACAAATCAAAAATTCAAGAAAGCCTAAGAGTAAGGTCTACCTGCATTTCCTCCAAAAAGTATTATTTGCACTTTTTGGAAAAGTGTTTTGTTCAGAAGATTTTAATTCTCACATAATTAAAAACGCATGTCCCAAATTTTTAACATTTAAATAGGCAAAAATTTTCCCTAACAACCTTAATTTTAATAGCACTAAAGTATATATTAAGTGTGATAGTAAAAATAAATTCTATATTCAATAATGAAATGAGTGCTTCTCTCCTCTCTCTTACTGTACTATTTTTCATGTTTTCTTTATAAATGACCTCCGACAACCTTTCTTCCCAACAACGTTGGGTACACTCTTACCTTTTTCTAATATCAGTATGCAATAAGCAAATTAGCACGTTTACTTCTTTTCACTTTGCTTCTTTGAAGACCTGAGTCACTGAACTAGGTTTAGAGAGACAAAGGAATATTGGCAAAATTCCAGGGCACTGCTGCCCCCTAGAAGGAAGTTTGAGCAGCACATTTAACCATCACCGGCAAATCGTGGGAAAAAGAGCATTCTGAGGAAGAAGGCAAATCTTGCACCCCACTTTAACAACCTCCTGTTGGCCACATCACCGGTTCTTCTTTGCCCAATTCCTATATAAGCTTGGGCACAGTGCTGCCTGTCACATCCTCAACTTAGATCCCAACAGATTCCATGGCTTGCTCTCAGGAGATCCCCGTGTATAGCTACAGATAAACAAGCAAAATTTCCTTGGCTAAATAATACTTTTTAAGAAAAGAAGGTGAAATTTTAAGCTATCATATGCATTAATTTGAGATTTAAGGCACTGTTGTAAATATCACCCAGGTAGGTGATAGCCTTGCATATCTTTGCTGGAGATATGAAGTTTGCTCACGTGATCCTCACAGAGACAGGTAAAGAAGACAGTTTCTACCATTCTCAATTTCTGTGTGAAGAAAGTGAGACATAGAGAGTTTAGATGAAAGGGAAAAATCATAAAGTCAGTAAAAAAAGTGTGATATTTATTCTTCACTTATTCAGCACATATAATAACATGCCCCTCTTCTGTATGTCCCCTTTGTGTAGTAAGTTGTAGAAGTACAATAATGACATACAGTTAGATTTCCTTCTACTTAATCCGGTTCGTATGGAAGTGTTGTGCTGTGAGCTTTCCCAGATTTTCTGGCACTGGGTATAGAAAAGGACACATCATCACTGAATGACAGAGGAAGCGACACATGAGCAGCTGTTAAAGAGGCAATAAAACTAATGTATTGCATTCCAGGCAATGGTTACAATGACAGTTTGTCTTTATTAGGATCAATGATGAACAAATTAAAAATAGAGTACTGTCAAACTGCAACATTCAAAACAGAACACTCTAATTTTGTAAAGTTGTGCTGTCTTCTTTAATTTGGTAATACAGCACAGCTGAAAAGGCACACTGGGAAATATGAAAATCGGGATCTCATAATTATGCAATACATTATGAATATGAATGCAATTTCTCCAAGCAACCTAAGACAATGCTGTAGATGTTTTATGGAGCTTTCTGTGCGTGAGAATCTTTCTGTTCCCACGGACCCACTGTGCATCTAGATTTTAAGATATTTCCATAGTACCCAACACTGTAAATCTAACAGGCCACCATGGGAGAAGCCTCAGAGAGGTTTTTAAATAAGAAGCCCAGTAAACATCATCCATATTGGTAAACCAAGGTAGGGTATGAGAGGAGATTTTAAGCTCAAACATGTGAGGCCCTCATCAAAAGCACCATATTCGGAAAGCAAGATTATTGCGGGATTGTAGAGGAATTTAATAAGCTCCCATCAGGGCTACCAGCCGGCAGTCTCTTAGGCCATGAGCACCATATTGAAGTTTAAGACGAGTTTCTCCAAAAACTCTTAACCTTTATCTGCCCTCGTCTGGCCCTCTTCCCACTTCATTTTTCAATAAAATTATCATCTATTTACAAGAATGCATTACGACTTTTAAAGGGATTTTCCATATTTTATAGAAATTTTCCATATAACATGGAAAATTTTATGGAATGCATCATATCCCCATTGACCTGAGGGGGAGCAGACCCAAGGAGGTTAATAAGTCTAGTAAACATTGGGCATGTCCTCAGGTCATACGTCTTGCTCATGGAGAGCCCATTTTACCTCCTGATCCAGTGCTCCTTGCCTGCACATACTACACCGCTCCCCGCAACGCAGCTGCCTGTCTTCTGGTGAAGTTTTGTATCTATCAGAGCTTCCTTCCCACTAATCTCAGCAGAGGAGGAGTTCTCATCTTATCTGGAAATCTAACTCCTCAGCCCTTTCTGCAGAGTCTGCTGTTCGCTCATAATGAGACATCCCTCTCACTGGTACTCCCTGCCCCGCTGCCCCCCATCAGAGAATCAGTAATTCTGTCTTCTCCTTTGGCGCTCTTTCATGCTCATATTTCCTCAACTCTGAAAGAAGATACCCGAGTGGCCATTGCCTCTTTCAGATCTCATCCTAGCGCATTCCTTTTATCTAGTCAAGCTCCACAAACATGCATCCCGTCTCCACAGTCTCCATTTACTTTCCTCTAATTGCTTCCATATGCTTGTACAATCTGTGTCATCAACAATGAACTGAAATTTCTCACATTAAGGACTTGGCTAAATTTAATGACAACTTCAGTATTATCATTCTCTGGAACTCTCCACCACATAACATAAGTGTTTCTCCATGGATATTACCTTACCCTAACTTTAAGGGAAAAAAAAAAAAAAAGTCATGTTTCTATGCTACTTATACCCCAAACTTCATTTCCTGATATGTCAACCTTGACCCAAAAAAGTAAATGTGGGTCTAGAGTTTAATACTATGTGCTCTATTCTTGCCAGCTTAAATGACTACCCACAGAGTCTCATGTGATTTACTGGTTTGATTCTCACCAGTAGGGAACTGCCAACTATATTATCAACACTAACTTCCCTTCATTTTCTCTAATCTACCAAGAAAAAAAAGTATATTTTTAGGCTCTGTAGTTATTTAAGCCTGAAAAAGTCTAAAAAGAAAGTGTTCTTGCCACTTACCCCTTTGAATAAAAATATCTTCCCTTCCCAATTTTCTTCTTATCATTAGAAACCCATTTGGGTTTATAAACTTGACATATACTTTGCTTTTAAAGTGATTTTAAAAATTCTATATTGCAAATGCAGAAAAGCACAAAGACAAAATATTTAAATTACCCCAAAATAATTGCTGTTAAATTTTAATGTATTTCCCCTTATTTTTTATTTCTAATATAATTAAGATATATTAAGCATTTTTATCTCTTGAGTTCTTTTTCTTGATATCACATATAATTATTATCAAAATAATAAAAAACTATTTAAAAGATAATTTCAATGGATGCCAATAAACCACCATTACATGGATGTGCCATAATTAAGACAGTTCCCTAAGACTGAACAATTATGTTATTACTGAGTTCATATGATGTTCTATGCACTATGCATAAGGAGAGTACTGCTTTTTAAAATTTAATTTACAATGTTTTTAACACAAATAAATTTCATGTATTCAATATATGTTTCTTCTGTTATGGATTCATTCTTGGCACACAGTCATGTGTTTATACACTATGAATAACTACTTACTCTTTTATTTTAATGGTTTTATACTTTGATAGTTAGAAATCCAGAAATTACTGGATCCTACATAGAGGTGATATTATAACTCTATTTTGTCCATTCAGTTCTTCCATTGTCATGAACTGTGTACTCTGTACTTTTATTATTTTGGGATGCTGACTTTATATCTATATATATTTGTTTATATACTTATCTTTACCTATATAGATAGCTCTATAGATATCTATATCTCCATTAGCAAAAGATTTTGTTTCTAGGCTCTTTAGTTTTATTATCAGTTGATTCTTATGCTAACACTTCCCAGATTTAATTATTAGAGCATAATATAACTACATATTTGATTGAGTAAGCCCTTTCTCATTACATTTTTTTTCCAAAATCCTTCTAGATTTTATAGCCTACATACTATTGCATATGAAAATCAGAGTTGGGATGCCTGGGTGGCTCAGTTGGTTAAGTGGCTGCCTTCAGCTCAGGTCATGATCCCAGGGTCCTGGGGTCGAGTCCCACATTGGGCTCCTTGCTTGGCAGAGAGCCTGCTTCTCCCTCTGCCTCTGCCTGCCACTCTGCCTGCTTTGCTCTCTCTCTCTCTCTGACAAATAAATAAATAAAATCTTTAAAAAAAAAAAAAGAAAATCAGAGTAATTATATAAAATTTAAGAATAATTTGTAATTAAGAAGACCATTAAACATATAAGATAAATTGGAGAGAACTCTATCTTTACAATATTTAGTTTTGGCATCCAAAAACACGCATCTCTCAACTTATTCTGAATTTGACATACTGACAATGTGTGGCTTTCCTTGTGAATTCTATCCATTGTTTATAAGTTGTTTCTCAGCTTAGGTGATGGTGATTTTAATAGACAATTATTTACTGACCTCTTGCTATATTCCAGACACTTTGCTAAGTGTATTGCAAGCGATAATTTACTTAACTATCGTATCAATTCAATAACAAATAAAATAACATTTCTTATTTTTACTGATAAGAAAACTAAAGTTTTCATAGTCAATGTTTTCGGGATGCCTGAGTGGCTCAGTTGGTTGAGTGTCTGCCTTTGGCTCAGGTCATGATCTCATGGTCCTGGGATCACCACAGTGGGCTTCCTGCTCAGCTGGAAGTCTGCTCCTCCCTCTCCCTCTGCCTTCCCACCCCCGCTCATGCTTTCTCTTTCTCTCAAATAAATAAATGAAATCTTAAAAAAAAAAAGTAGTAAATGTTTCCAGAAACCAAAAGTCAGAAAGTGATAGAAACTGAGCTCAAATCTAGATTTTCCTAACTCCAAAGCTTCTAATATTTTGTCAATGATTATGTAAGCTCTGAAAGGATGATCTGTTGAGAACAAATGATCTGTTATAAAGATAAACAAAAATGAATATGTTACAAATGTTCCCAATTGGGTCGAAAGAATGAAAGTCAGATATTTAACAGTTCAAAAAATAATTCTGCTAAAGGAAAGACCCTTGTCTCTTATTTACTCCATGAAATTGGCCTTTTTTGTGAAATAATAAATAAAAACAAAGCAGAGCTTATAAATACTAAGAAGGAATGTAAGTGAAACAACAATTATTTACTTTTTAAAAGAAGACAGTGAGATTCTAAATGGTATTTTGTATTATACTCAATGCCGTTTTAGCTCAAATCTTATCTATTCCTGAAAGGTTACTACATTTATCTGCTATTACTAAAAGTTGTTAAAAGATAACAAGTTAACAGGCAGTCCATTATGAATGAAGAGGAAGCATACATGATATATTTTTAAGGGAAATTGTGTATACATTTGCTTCAGCAATTCAACATTGTTAATTTGTGGTTGAACCACAATACGTAATTACCTCAAATCCTATATAACAGAAGATTTGAGGCCCAAAATGTGAAAATATGGATGGTTTTATGCCATTTACAATAAAGTAAAACAACGACAGACAATAAGCAAAAAAGAGGATGATGCTAAAATAAGAGTAATTTGTAAATAAAAGGGAAGGATATCAGCTGTTGGACATCAGACATCTTTCAGACATTGTCAATATGCTCAATCAGGGCCTTTGGTAAGCTATGCGCTGATTTTGGATTATGAATATGAAATTTTAGTAACCACAAATATCTTAATCAGGAGGTTAGTAGTAAATATTCCTTAATCACAGGTAAAAATGTGTCTTTCAAACTTTGTTCACTCTACTGTATAATAGAATAAAAGATTTGCATCTTTGGATCAATTCCCAGTCCATCAAGAGGATCCCTCATGGCTTTTCAGTGGGCAATTCAATCATAATTCAAGCATCCTGGATGAGGGGCAGGGGCTTTAGTAAAGAAAAAGAAACACTGCATTTGGGGGCTATTCTATCATTGCTGCTCTACCTGGGTGGTGGAGCTGAAATACCAAATTCTGGATTAAGAAGTTCATTTCTTTTTCTCTCAAGCTAGCTTGGGAAGCAGTTCATGGGGGAAAAAGAAACAAAAAAAGAGGGGAGAGGAGGGAAGGGAATGGAAGGGAAGGGAAGGGAAGGGCATGGAAGGGAAGGGAAGGGAAGGGAAGGGAAGAGAAGAGAAGGGGACCTATATTAGGAAACACCAGAAGAGCTACAAAGTCTTCATTCTGAGAAAAATACCCTATCATTTGCCTCCCAGCCGTTACTGTTTGCTAAAAGATGGAATATTTAATGACATGGAACATTAACGTAAGCAGTTATCTGTGTCACTTAAGGCAAGAGAAGGAGTATATAACTAATGAAAGCTAGAGTGACATGTAACATTACCATAAGAACTTACCTCTACTAGGGCGCCTGGGTGGCTCAGTGGGTTAAAGCCTCTGCCTTAGGCTCAGGTCATGATCTCAGGGTCCTGGGATTGAGCTCCGCATAGGGCTCTCTGCTTAGCAGGGAGTCTGCTTCCCCCCCCTCTCTGCCTGCCTCTCTGCCTACTTGTAATCTTTCTCTCTGTCAAATAAATAAATAAAACCTTTAAAAAAAAAAATTAAAAAAAAAAAAGAACTTACCTCTACTAATCAGCATTCTCAACTAGGGGTTTCAGAATTTTATGTCTAGTTCTCAAGCCTTTGAACTCAGACTGAACTAACATCAGCTTTCCTGGTTCTTCAGTTCTCAGATGGTAGACTGTGGGACTTCTCAGCCTCCATAACTATGTGAGCCATTCCTATAATAAATCTCTTCATATCTGTATCTATGTCTACATCTATACCTATACCCATATCCATATCTATACCTGTATCCATATCTATATCTATGTATTGATATCTCTACCCATAGCTATACCTATACCTATATCTATCTATCCCTATATATCTATCTATCCTATTGGTTCTATTTGTCTGGACAATGCTAATACCCTTGTATATAAAAAGTTCCATTCCCTCCAGTAGAAGGCACATCAGGAACGCAGGTGTCTTCCTGTTCTCTGCTTCCCTATCCCTAGCCTTCATTTTTATACTTCAAGATGGCTGCTGCATCCTCACCATCGCATCTGTTTTCAGGGAGCAATATGGAGAGAGAACAAGACAAACAAAAGGAAAAAGAAATAGATGAAGGGTACATGCCAAACATCTTCAAAGAAATTCTCTTTGAAATTACACATTTTTCTGCTTATATTTCATTGGCCATTAATTAGTGACAAGGCCACCTATAGTGAGTGGTAGGAAAGCTGGAAAATATAGTCTTCCCATTAGGCACATGAATAAAATAGAGGATACAATTACTAAAGAAGAGAAGAGAATGGATTTTGGTATAGGTAATTATCAGTTTGTCACAGAATAAGCTAAATAAAACACTAGAGGCTACCTGCTACCAGGGCTAAAGTTTTACTCATCCCAAATGATGTCCAGTCACCTATCTCATGTACCTTATCAGAGATTTTGCAATGACATTGAAAGAAAGCAATAAGAAAGTCTGATAATAAAAGTTGAAATACATACGATGACAAAACGAAAAACCTTTTTCTCAACTGTGGCCAAAAATACAGAAGCACTTCAAGAGCATCTAAGAAAGGGAGAGTAAGTTGAGAAAAGTGTTTGGGTCTAGCCTCATCAGAATGCTAGCTAGTAACTTCTACAAGACTCAAGACCTGTAAACTTGAACTAAATTAGGAGCAACCTCTAGCTAGAGCTGAACTTCAGCACAGCACACGTGACCTCTGGGGTGGGGGTGGGGGGGTTGGTGGAGTCTCCCACATCTACTACATCCTTTCTCAGAGAGTTGTTTTGAGGTTTCAAAGTGGTACAAGACACAGTCACTGAGTCTTACTTTTTTGCTTTTCTCTCAAAGTCAATATCTTCCAAAATCATTTAGTGTCCATTTCCTTTCAACGTTGAGTCCCTAGCACTTTGTGTAGCATTCATGGTGAGGTCTGTCTAATGACATCATCACCACCATTTCTTGTGAATCAGCAATTTAGCACAATGCCCAGTTGCTGCTACCACTGATTCTCTTTCTGAACTGAAGCTGCTGTTGACATTCTGGGCCTCTGGGGTTGGAGAGAGCAGTTCTGTAGGCTCATACTCTTGCTAGTTTTGCCATCTCTCCATTTTTGACCTCCATAAAGTTTGGGGGAATGTTCTATTAGAGCACAGGCAAAACCTACAGGCCAAGTTATAATTGCCAAATCATCTTGAACCACATCCAGAAATTATTTGAACAATTTCCATTCTCGATGCAATGGATTAAATGACTTGGAATTAAGAACTGTTCCTCCAGATTTTCTTTTTTGGTCCTAAATTAGGAATACAATTTTGGGCAGCTGATCTAATGCTACTTACCTAGGCCTGTCTCTAATTTATCTTTGTCCCAGTTATCTTTGAGATTAAAAATAGAAAGCATAGTTCTTTCTTTGGGGGTTTAAGAGACCTGTGACTGGACAGACTCATTTTCCAACAACTTTAGCTTTGCCTCACTTGCGCCTGCTCAAGAAAAGCTCTGCTTGTAACACCTTGAAGCCTGAAGTCCCCTACATTATGAAGAGATAGCTGTTTTGCTGAAGTTCATGCTTTGCTGATTTTCTAACTCTTGCTTGGGTCTGTGCCTTTGCTGAGCTCCACGTGACCAGAGTTCTACTAGCCAGACTATCTGTGCCTGCCCTTTGGCCAGTGCCCAAGGATCCCTTTGCAAGATCATGTGGCTGACTGACCACATCTTGCCCAGGCTGCAGCAGCTGAAATCTAACTGCATGATTGGAAACAATCCAAATCAAAATACTGTTTGTTCATCCCCAAAGGTGTGGCCGCAACAAGAGCCTTACGTAGTTTATATTTGCTTATATTTTCCTCCCTAAAATGTTGATCACTCTGATTTCTTTCTTAATAAGTAGTCTGGGCCTAAAAATGACATGATGGGTTTTCATCGGGGGATTAACAAGTTGAGAATTTGAAAAGGGTACCAGATGGAGGCCGAATGTCATTTTTATTATATTAAATGTAGAAGATGTAGTTTAGTGAGAAAAGTAAATTGGCTTGCTGATTGTGTTCTACAATTAGGCAGACTTAGCCACCAAGACATAAGCAACATTGTGAATTTTCTCACAAGAAAAAGCAGAATCGTGGGCAGCCCATTTCCAAAGGAGGAAATAAACTGAACAGGGTCCCTGAGTTATATTTTCCAAACTTCCAAATCTAATGAGCCCTTCCCCTTCCATGAGGTGGAATGAATCAAGGAGGATTCCAAATGCTGAATGATAGGTCTAGAAGAACACATCAGGAATAAAGATCACTGATGCTTGCCCAATAATTTTGTTGGGCCTGGTATTCAATAGTTAATAAAATTATTTATTTAAAATTTTTATAAATATAGAGATTGGAAATCTAATAGAAATTTTAATAAAAGACTTGATCTACTGTCTAGGTCTGTATTTCTCATTGGAGACACTACTTGCATTTTGAGAGGAACAATATTTCAAGGTGCAAAATTGAACTCACACTGTGGATCCTTTAGCATCCTAGTCCCTGACCACTAAAAGGCAGCCCCACTCAGTCCAGCAATCACGATTACACCAAAAAATGCTTCTACGTGTTCTTAAATAGTTTCTAAGTAGTGACATCTCCCCCATTTCCTAATTACTGCTTCAGGTGTTCCAGAAGAATGCTCAGAGGAGAAAAACTCCACTGTGAATTCTGAAATACGAGTGAAAGTTGGATCCGTAGAGATGGGAAGACGTTGTTTTCCAAGCAGAGGAAATAGCATGTTACATGGCCCCAAGGCCAGGAGCAGCATGATATATCAAAGAACTCAGAGAACACCTTCAAATTTAGAGTCCAGAAAGTGGGGGAAGTGTTAGCAGAGGAGACTGCTGACGCATAAAGGGACCCTAGTCAGCTTAGTGTAAAATTCTATAGTAGTTTAATAAGGAAATAGAATGTTGAGATTGTTGTTTTAAAGTCAATCATTTTTTGCAAGACTGATTTGTAATCAGCTAATTTTCAGCTTCTATTCATTGTTTGCACTAACCAGAGCACTTTTCTAATTCCCATGGCTTTTGTCTTTTATGTATATGTATGAATTTTTCCTTATATGTTTGTTTTGGGAGTTTTTTTTTTTCAAATAGAATAAAAGCATTTTATATAAGTGAAAACAAAGCATCTTTTAATTACCCATGCCTTCACTCCTCATTGATTTCCACACCATGTTATTGCATATAAGATGAAAATAAATCCAGTTTTTCCATACCACACATACTGCACCAGAGCCTCGCTCTCACGTTGTTTAGTCTTTAAAACTTTGGGAAAGAAATCTTGATAGATCTGCTGATGAAGGTGTTCAGTTAATTAAAAAAGAGTAAACTAATAAAGTTGCTATACTTATGCATTTCCACACTCCCACCCTGAGGACAGGTCCTTTTTTATAAAAGAACACAAGTGCTGACAAAAGGGGGAAAAAATCATAAAAAATATAATTATTCCAAAAAAAATGTGAAGAAATAGACTGGATATTGCACATTCCTTCCTTAAAACGTTTAATGATGGAAAACCTATTTTATTTTTAAGACAAGAGATGGCGATTAGCCAAGTAACAATATACACCTTTATACAACAAATATAGAAAAGTCCTAGTTAATGCCACTTATAGAATGAAGTCATTATGTTCAATGGGGAGACTATAATTTCAGTATATCTGGTATACCACAGAAAGCTCAAGGTTAATTTTTTTTCCTCCATTTAATTAAATCCATTCTAATTGTCTGTAATATTCCTCCCAGAGTTTCAGAATTCATCCTTTTAAGTGATTAGCTAGAATAAAGAAATTTCCCAAAGCATATAAAACTATTTTCAAATAAATACCAGACATAGCCTTCAGTATTCATTATATTAGTTTCTAGAAAACCAAACATATAATTTTGCAGTAAATTTAGGGACTAAACTTAACATAAAATATTTTAATTCCTAACATATGCTTTCTCCGTAGTAATTACATAGCACATAGAAACTTTACAAAACATGTATTTTGAAATTTTTATTTCGAGATAGTTTCTAAATTGCAAAGGAAATACCTAAGACTGCTTAATGCTAACTAGATTTTTCAAGCAAGCAACAAATGAGACCCATGAAGAAGTATAAGCAATTATTGTTTTATCTAAGGAATGCTTCAATTCAATTCCATGATTTGCCTTCCTAAGAATGCTACAAGGTGAGTGAAGTTAAGGACTTGATTTTAGACCTGCTAAGTTTGAAATGTTGTGAAGCAGTTAGACTGTCCAGTGGGACATTATGTCTCAGGAGAAAGATTTGAGCTTGAAGTATTGATGTGAGTTTTAATAGCATGGGCATGACAATGAGTCAAGTTGAAAATATAGACAAGAGATTAACGGCATGGACATTGAGGCTATAAGGAAAATGACGTCGCTTATTAAAAGTGTATTCCATAAGAAAGAGAAGAAAGTTGAGCCTGGATACCTGGGATAACTAAAATTAAAAGGCAAGAAAGGAAAGAGAATCCTGCAGAGAAGATAAACACAAACGAAAAATCAAACCATGAAGGAGGAGAAGGGCAGAATATGTTGCTTTGCTTTACAAGATAAAGAAGAGGCTATCGCTAAGGAGGACAAAGATGACTCAGTCACATGCTATAGGGAGGACAGGCAGGACAGGGTCAATTTTTTTTTAAAGGAGAATCTTGCATTTACAACTAAAGTTATCATTCCAGGGGCCAGCAATCTTGTTTTTGCAGTTTTTTTTTTTTTATTCTACAGAATGCCTAGTGTATTATATATGTATTTAAAAGCTTAGCATAGTGATAAGTGTAATACAACCTGTGTCTTTCCAAGGCAAATTTTTTTAACACTTCAATTAACAATATATATATTATATATATAGATATATAGGGCATAAATGCATTAATCTTTTCTGACCTTTAAATCTGTAAATTACATATTTGTATATATTTTATAACAATTATAGAATATATGTGTATGTATATTTGTTCTGACCTTTAAACATAGAAAAAACATATATATATGTATATAGATATATTTATATTTATGACAGAACAGGCTAGTTAAATTGCCTTTATATTAATAATAAGCTTTCTTGTTAGTCATAGGTATCCTCATTAATATACTGAAGATGACTGGTCATATTTACTCCTTATATTCAAATACAGTTGACTCTTGAAAAATGCCTTCCTCATGGTCAGAAATTCCCATATAACTTCTGACATCCTGAAAATTTAAGTACGAACAGCCTACCGTTGACCAGAAGTCTTACTGATAACATAAACAGTCTATTAGCCCATATACTATATGTATTATACACTGTAGTCTTACAATAAAGTAAGCTAGAGAAAAGACAATGTAATTAAAAGAATCATAAGAAAGAGAAAATACATGTACAGTACTGTACTGTATTAGTAAAAAAAAAAGCCACATGTGAGTGGACCCACTCAGTTCAAACCTGTGCTGTTCAAAGGTCAATAGTATACATGGATTCTTCATTTTATGGTACAAATAGGACAATTTTAGAAACTGAATATATTCTATACTAATTAAATAAACACTAACTACTACAAATTGCCAAAAGTTTGATCACACTTTCCCACAGATAATCAGGAAGTTATTATTCATCAAGCTCACTTATAATAACATCAAATAGCTTGCCTGCTAATAAGTCCAGCTAAAACTTCACCAGCATATTTAAACTAAGTGCTAGTATTATGTTTATGTAATACGTAAACTTGCAGGGATTATTCCTGTCGGTAACTATTGTTAACAGGATTGAAAATGACTATTTCCCTTTTAGACTTATTTTTTCTCAATAGTGCTGCTCTTGATTAGGGTGAAGGAGATTCAGAAAACATTTTAAGTCAGGGGTTGCAATCAGGTTTTGTAGTCTCAAACGCTCGGAGGGTCTAGTTATAAGAGCAAAACTAGTGGGTGGTTAATACTTGGATTAGACCAGTGTACCAGGGAGCTTATGTCTAGCTAAAGAAGGTGCTCCTCAGCTGTGGGCAGCATTTGTTATCCCCTGCTAGATTTTAATAATGATGCATATGGAATACAGTCCTTATGGTCACCAAGGAGAATAGGATTATTTCTTTGGGGTATAATTCATGCTTATACACAACGTCAACTATTAGACATGCCATTTTGTCTTTAGTACCATCTTCTACCTTTTGTACTTACGGTAGGCTTCTTTTCCACATGGATTGTGGCATTTGGTATTTTAATTAAATAATGCCTTTCTTCATTCTGTTCTAACATGAGCAAAGTTTGTGTAATTGCAGGGTTCCATTTTATTTTCATTGTTTAGATTACCACTTTATTTTAATCGTATATCTTCAGAAAGAATTATAAGAAAAAGTTTGGGATGGTTATAATTATAGTGGCACTTAGGTTAAATAGTGGAGAACATATTTTCCAAGTCTAAACGCACCTTCAGTTCTCTAAGGGTGTCAGATTCAGAGTATTGGGCTGAAATGGGTGTTGTACTGTTAGATTTGTTGTTGCTATATGTTTGCTCAACATTTTAACAAAGATCAAATAAGCTGTATCACTGAAAGAAACTTTTTTGAAAACACAAGCTTAAGCATTTTAATATGGAAAGCTAGAATCTGGAATATAGGTAGTCTCTAAGAGAATACTCCTGTCTGACTTCAAAATGCCTGGTACTCATCAGAAGGTCATTCTCTTGTAAAGTACCCCTCAGCTGCCTGGTAAAGAATAAAGGAAAAAGAAAGCTCTGGTCTATATTCTTCAGTCTGTTGCTGAGTCCAATGGGAGAAAGGTCTGCTTCTGAGTTCCCAAGATGGGTGTGGTATTGTCTGCTAGGAATGTTAAATGTTGCTACACGGATTCTTGCTCTACCATCAAGCTCCTTTTCTGGATTGGAGTTAAGGCTGAGAAGCTGTGTTTCTTTAGCAAAAAAATGGTGTAGGGACTTTTTCCCTAGGGCATTTCAAAGTTCAGTGTTGAAGAACTTGGTTTGGGATTTATGTGGACTGAGGTTCTTTTCCATACTTTCCATTATGAAATATACATGTCCTTGGGTCCCTCCTACTGTTTTTTTTCACTTTGCCCATGATATGCCCTGTCTCTTCCTGCTTTTCCATGACCCTAACTCTAGGTATTAGAAAACTCCATTCGCTCAATCTTTTCAAACTTCAGCCTCTGTCCTTCTCAATTTTCAGAGATAATCATATTCATGCTTGGGCATTAGAGTAATCTCACAAGCCCAAGCTGCTCCAAACCCCTCAAGCATCAGACTTTTTCTTATCCACTCTCCCTTCTCCCATGAGAACTTGGTCATGAGGACTTGGCCAGAGGAGTGGGTTTCTTCCCATTTACCGATTTGTATTTCAAGTCACCTGCTGGGGTAAGAACCTTCCCGTGAAGGTTAGGCTTAGGCTTTTGGGCTATGTTTTTCATAACCTAACTACTGCCCCGCATTTTCTACAGGGATTATTTCTTGAACCCATAGTCAAGGCCTCCGAGTGTGCTTTGAACAAGAATAAAGTTCCTGGGATGAAAAAAAATGTACCTGCTGCTTGATGCTTAATTAAGTGTGAGATACTCTTGTTCTGGGATCTGCATCATGAAGTTCTACCCTCTACCTTCCCACCTCCCAGATATTAGACGCCATAGTTAGTGACATAGCCTGGGTAATTTCCAGTCTGCTCTGCCTTATCAGCCATTATCTGGATTGCTAACACCCTCACCCCTATGCCAGAGCTACAAGTGAGGTAGACCCTTCACCCACTGACCCATGTATGTTCCTACTTAATTTTGTGCATGTCCTGTCCTGAAAGTATACCAGACTATTGGCTAAGGATTCACTGGCTATGTCCTTGTCAGCTACCTGAGTTTTTAATAAGAGATGAGTGACTAGGTAAATGAGCAGAGTAACAGTACACATGAATAAGGGTTCTCCATCAATAGCCAGAAGTTGAAACTACTGAAATACACATAATTTCAACTCCAGAGCTGGTCAATGTTGCATTAAAATAATAACTTCCCTTCCAAATTTATATCCATTATATAAATATATATATATACATATATTTTATATATGTATATATATTTTATATATGTATATATATTTTTTATATAAATATATATAGCTCCCAGAGGGTTCCTCAGAATCTCCTTCTGTCACTAATCTGAAGCCATTCACTTCTTCACATGCCTCATACACATATTGCTGTTGTTTTTCTCCTATCACAAAACTCAACTCCCCAAACACTGGACATGATAAAGCCTAGAATCTTCTTTAGAGGGTTTGCCTTTTATAAGTATGTGTCCATAGAAACTGACTGGTCAGCTTAGCTGATTACAACCTTAGCTACTAAATTCTATTCAGATATGCTCCATTTCATATGGCAGCATGTTTACAAATGCAATAGTGAACAGAACTGAAGGGAATACTGCTTTATCTAGTAGAGAACATATAAACAAAACAATGATAATAAGTGACTTAGAAATATCTATGTGTATATCTCCACCTGCATTTATATATCTCTATACCTATTTATATCTATCCATATATATTTGTATATCTGTATATATCTACCTAGACAGATATAAATTTAGATTTCAGAAACTTCTGGAGGAATATGGAACTTCTGTTCATTATCAGAAATAACAGTCTACCAGTCAATGATCCCAGCCAAACTCACAAAGAGTCCAGAGGATGGTACAAAGTAATTAGTTACTGATCCCAGTGGGTTATTAGAGTCTGGATTGAAGCCAACTTGAATGGGATCCTGGAAGCAATTTCTCCCTTGGTCTCCATTCCCCTTCCTTTAACTACTCTTCTACTCTGGCCTCTGTGTCATAATTCCAGCACCCTGTAGTCCCTTGAATCAAGGCTAAAATGATAAATTTATGGTTCCAACCTAACATAGCACAATGAATTCCTACATTCTTCAGATTGGAGCAAATGCAAGAAAACTAATATACCACCCCCTGAAAAACAAACAAACAAAAAAACTCAACAAAAGAGAGCACCACCAAAATCAACAAAAACAAAAAGCTTCTCCTAAGTTCTTATTTATCACCTACCTCGGACAGCATCACATCAATAATCTTTGTTCTAAAAGACCCTCTTTAGTTGATGCAGAGGAAAGGATATGGAAAAAGAGTGAGTTGGACAAAGGATTCTGTCTTGTTCATTTATGCTCTCTCTCTCTGTCTCTGTCTCTCTCTCATTACTCTATTACTTTCTTTTTCTGTGTTTATGTAAACAACACATTGAGTTAGCATGAAACATGGATTCCAATAAAATTGCATTTCATTTTTTGTTTTCCAATTTCCTTTTATATTCAGTGGTGATAATCTTCCCCTACATTCTGAAGACAATTCCAGCATGTCAAATTACCTTTCTGGCCACTTACAGAGCATGCTCTAGTGGTAAGTCAAGAACAGTGTCTCAATCTGGAAATTAATATGTCCATTTCAAGACATGGATCAAAAATTTGACCTTAGTTTATCATTAATCTTCTCTCCAAGCTCTCTGTTAGCCAATATCATGCCTGTGAAAATTAGAAAAAGTGCCCCTTTCTTTGAGTACGGGGAGGAGGGCTGGACAAATAGAACACTGGTGGAATTTCAGCCCCGTCTCACCTGTTCAGTGGATTCAGAATACGCATTGATCAATGTTGAGGGCATACCCTCTATGATATATAATCACAAATCATCCCTGTTCCTGTCCCACAGTGGGAAGGTAAGGCATGGTTCTTTTGCTAGACCCTCTCTTCCTTGTTTCCTCTCCCCTCAACGAACTAGCAGCTGTTAACCTAAGATCATAAATGTGAAGGAAGGAGAAGAATAAAGGTCAAAACAGTTCTTATTTAATAGGACAACTCTGCACTCTGACCACACTGATGGCTAAAAGCTGACTCAGTTTTATGAGATACATTCAATGGATCTTAGCAGGTTTTGTGTTGAGCCCCTTTCTTCTAAAGTTCTTCAATCTTGGCAATGTCCTCTCAACACTTTTTTTGTTCCTGGTGGCTCACTCCTGTGCCCCAGAAATACAAATGCATCTCTTGCCCAGAGAAACTGTAGAACTTCAAACCGGCAGATCCCATTAAGAAGGTACTCTCTTCACTTAGGCACCAAATGGTTTTTTCTTGTCCCATTAATCTCCAGAACAAAAGTCAGATCCCAATCCAACTGTCACAGATATGATACAGGCTTCAAACTTTTGTGTCTCCCAAGTTCAAGGAATATATTTCAAGGTCTCCAATGTCCTGTCTTGAAGCTCTTTAATTAGGGTCAACACTAGAAAGTAGCTACACCTCTATCTCCTCCCCCTAAAATGTGTGAGATCAAGTAGGAAAGCACAGAACACAACTGCTGTCTGTAAATAAATCCCTTCACTGATCACAGAATCGTCTTTCCATAAAAACAATCTTTTAGATTCTCCTAGCAGATACATGACTCAAAAGTATGAAGCAAGTTCTAGCTAATGCCTTTGAAGTGCTGTACAAGTTGCTTTGTTTCAATTGGTGTCTTAAATTGACACTATGTTCGAAAAGTAGGCATAAAAATCTCATTCATAAATACTGTTGAATATAGCATGTGTATCCTTTAGGAGAGGGTTAAAAAATAATCCCCAAATCTCAGTGGCTTAAAGAAACAAAGGTTTATACTTTTCTCCAGTTTTATGATCATTGGCTGGGGCTTTACACTGCATTGCCATCGTCTTCACTCTGTGGGCAGACAATTCAACCATTATGTAGAACACTGACAGCTTCAGTGGCAGAGGAAACTAGGAAAGTAGCACAGCACTCATGAGTCTCATGTATCTAACAAAAAAAAAAAAAAAAAAGAAGCAGCAGCTACAAAGAAGTAATGGATGTACTTAAACTTAACAGGTAGAGAAGCATAATTCTCTTGCAGGAATAATATTAAATATTTGTATATACCTAATTATACACTCTATCACTCCACTTTAGCAAACTCCTGTCTTGGAGGGAAGTAGAAGGAAGGCATTCAGTGATCTAGTCACTGGTTACGTGAAAGAATGAATGTCAAATGATCAAATACGAATCAGGAAAGAAAACTTCATTTACCAATACTGACTTAGGCCTTACCTATCTGATAGAGTGGATATTTCAGTTCCTTTTGCAAAATTTTCCTTGCTTTCATATATTATATATATACTTGCTTCAGTGGTTAATGGTCATCTTCAGTACTTAATGAGATGAGTGGTCATCTTCAGTACTTAATGAGATGAGGAAAGAACATATAGGCTAGGATATAAAAATATATAAATATAAAATAATATATAAAAATACAAGTACATAAAACACCTATTATGTGTTTAGTCATGGTCATAGTCACTTCACATCGTTAATAGAGTTAATTCTTCTATGAAGTAGTAATTATCATCCCTGTTTACATATGAGGAAACTAAGATTTAGAGAGATTAGCTAGTTGCTAAAGATCAGCTGCTTGGTTAAGACAGAGCCAAGAATTCAAACCCAGTTCTTAATCCAAAGCCTTTTGTCCCTCCATTAGACCATTCATGATTGTTTAACTGGGACATACTTTCTTTTTCACTATTCTAATATTGTTCCTAGAGGATTCTTTAGGCTGTGTTTCCTGATAAGGAGTCAATAAGTCAACTTAAATAGAGCAGGGAAATTTTTGTTTCAGTGGGAATGGTTGTTTTGTTTTTAAACATTGGTTCATTCTACTTTATGAACCAGCTGATGAGCATTTTACTATTCAAAAATCTACTTATTACGCTTCAGAATATGCAGGATCATCATATACCCTACTTTCCAAAAAAAGAATTATCGAAAGGAATAGAAATTAGTAGGAGGGTGGGAAAGAGAAGATACCACCTGACTCTACACCCCCCCCCCGTTCAGATGCTTACTTTGAGAGCCATATGTCCAGCTGAAGAATAAAATCATGAAATTTTAGAATTAGAAGGTAACTTGAGCTCATATAGTAAAATCTGTTTTTGACAGGTGAGGATAATGAAAAGTTAAAAGGCCAAAGGTAGTCCACCTCCCAGATGGACACCAGTGATCCTCATCACCTGGTATTTATGTCCTTATGTAATCCCCCCTCACACTGAATCAAGGCTAACCTGTGTAGTCAGTGAAATATGGTACATGTGACAGTAATATTCAAGGCTAGGTCATAAAGGCATTGAAGCTTTGGGCTGATATTTTAGATGACTTCTGTAGGTGAATCCAGTCACCGTGTGGTAGGAACACTCAAGAAGCCCCATGGAGAGGCCCACATGGAAAGGATTTATGTTGTCAGCATCAGTTTGCCAGCCATGTGAGTGAGCCCCCTTAGAAAGGGATCCTAAAAACCCAGTGAAGCCTTCACATGACTAAAGACCCAGTTGACATTTAACTACATGTCATGAAGACCCTGAGCCTAAGCTGTCCAACCCAGCTTCTTGTACATTTCTGGCCTATATATCCCATCCTTGTGAAATAGTAGATAACCACTGTTGTTTTAAGTCATTAGGTTTGGGACTGATTCATTAAGCAGCAATAGATAACTAATATTGAAACTTGCTCTAGGGCAGAGGAGTCTTGGGAGGGAGGTACACAAATTGACTTCCAACCAACTTCTGAACCCCAGCACACTGGGATTTGATGTTAGATTATTGTACTTTTCCTATGGCCAATACCACCATTATCATGTACTTACATATGCTCTCTTTCATCCTAATATTTCCTTCTCTCCACAATATTTCTCATAGCATACAATTATCCAAACACTTTTCCTACTTAAAAATAGGAACTATTTTTCTTTTTACCCGATATTTTTTGCCAGCTAGCCACCGATTTCTAGGACCCACTTGACAGATGTTGATGAGGATGAAAAGAAAGGGGAACCCTCTTACATTATTGATGGGAATGCAAAGCTGGTCCAGCCACTCTGGAGAACAGTATGGAGGTTCTTCAAAAAGTTAAATATATAGATAGAGATATATCCATATATATAATGGAATATTACATAGCCACCAAAAAGAATGAAATCTTGCCATTTTCAATGACATGGACAGAGCTAGAGTGTATTATGCTAAGTGAAATAAGTCAGCTGGAGAAAGACAAATACCATACGGTCTCATTCATATGTAGAACTTAAGAATGAAAACGGATGAACATATGGGAAGGAGGAAAAGAAAAGAAGGATAGAGGGAAACAAACCATAAGAGACCCTTAATGACAGAGAACAAACTGAGGTTGATGGAAGGACGTGGGTGGGGGATGGGCTAGATGGGTATTAAAGAGAGCACTTGTTATGATGAGCAATGGGTGTTGTACGTAAGTGATGAATCACTGAATTCTACTCCAGAAACCAATATTGCACTGTATGTTAACCAAAATTTAAATTAAAAAATAGAAAGATAAACACTTCAATAGAGTTATCTGTATTAGCTGCATCTGCTTTCTCATTGTAATTCTCTTAAACCCACCCCACTCGTTCGATTATCCATTCTTGTCTGAAAGCATTTACAACAAGATTACCAGTGATCTCCTCTACTGCCAAACCCCAAGGACGATTCTCAAGACATACTCAACTTTTCCACAGCCTTGACAGAGTTGATGATCAACTCCTCCTAGAACTACTTTCTAGGGGTCCCAGGCACCATACGTTCCTGAATTTGTTCCTGCTTCATTATTTCATTTTATTTTCCTTACTCTTCCTTTTATTGCTGACCTCTAAATGTCAGAAGGCCCAAAACTCAATTTGAACTTTTCTCCTTGATGAATATTCACTCATTTGGTGATCTCAGCCAAGTCTGTGACTAATGAATCAAATGTAGATTTCTAGGACTTTGGCGCTCCAGATCAACAGATCCGACAACCCACTTGATAGCTGCACTGAGAGGTCTAGCAGGCCTCACAAATTTAATGTGAACAAATCCAAACTCTCGGTTTTCCAGCCTTAGCCTGTTTGCTCTCAATCTTTTTGACTTTGACAAGTACAGTCAGCAAATCTGGCCCACTACAGTCTTCTCCACTCACTTGGGTGAAAATCTCTGAAGTCATAACTCAGTTTTCTCTTTCATACATGATCCTACCCCCAAATCACCAGCCATGTATGTAATATCTGCCTTTTAAATATATTCTGAATAAGACTTCTTGTAAATTTTAGCCACTGCTGTACCTAAGCCACCCTCATATCTTCCTTGGACCAGTCAGTGTATTAAATTCCCACTGGTCCTTCTGCATCCTTTCTCATTCCACTATGGTCTATTATCTGCATATCAGTAAGAAATCCTTAAAACTCTTCAGTGGCTTCCCACTATAATTAGAATAAAATGTGTGCCATGATCTACAGGTTCCAAATGAGCTTGTTTGCCTGGCTCTAACTCTAATCAGTCCCCTCTGAGTTCACTGGCTTTCCTGAATGTGAAGCATACAAAACTAATCCCCACCCCACAACTTCACACTCCATATGCCCTCTGCTAGAAATGGTCTTCTTTATGGCTTCACTAACCCATGTCCATCAAATTCTTCTCAAAAAACACCTCTTTGAAACAGGCCTTCCCCAATCACCTTGATAAAAATGCATCCTTCTCTCACCCTCTAAACCTTATCCTAGTTTGATATTGTTCATCAAATTTATAACCTCTGTAATATTATAGCACTCATTTATTTTACATTTTTCCTGGCAGAATATACATTCTGTGAGGCAGGGACTTGCTTTTCCTTACTACCATATCACCAGCGCCAGACACATAGTATATGTCTTATAAATTATACTTTTGAATGAATGAGAGAGTTAATGATGGCTTGAGTACTCAAGAATCCACTTCAGCAAGTAGATTTTGAATGTCCATCGCTGTGCCTCTAGCACTGAGTCCTTGAGACATAATGGGCACTCCATAAATACTTATCTAATAAGTATGTGGAAATGCGATCATGGAAGCAGTCAAAAAACCAGAGTAACTGGGAAACCCATGCTTTGCCTGATACTCCAGTGCCATTGTTCTCTCTGGACACCATGCTTAACTCATAGCAAAACCTGGAGAGTACATGTTGAGGAAGTGAATGAATGCCCTAATGAAATACATTAACAAGAAAAAAGTGATTGTAACCAATCCCACACATAACACTATATTCAGAGTACAAAAAGTGAGGAAAAGGATTGGATTTGGTCACTAGAAAATGATGAATGTTTTCCAAAAGAAAAAATTAATAAAATGGTTAGGGCAGAAACCAGCTCACATAAGATTAAATGAGTTAAAACATAATTTAAAATCAGACAAAATTTAGAAGAGGATGAAAGAAAACAAAGCATAAAAGGAAAGTAAGTTAAGTGGGCAGAAGAGTCATTTAACCTTATTTTACAGTCAGGATGGATAATTTCTAGGCATGTTTCTATGCAAAAGTGACAATGCCAGTATTTTGAAATGACTGTATCTTTTCCTGATGGTTTTCAGGGTCTTTGGCAACAGATTGAGAATATCTAACCAAACCAAAATGCCTTTCTAGGGAAAAAGTGTGATCTAAAATCATCAGAGATATTGTCCTCTCTAATCTATCTCAGGCTTTGTTATGCTTAAACCATAAACTAATGGTTGGTAATAATTAAGGATTACAATTTAAATAGAACTTCATAGTCTTTTTAGAAGTAACTGATGCTAAGCAACATAAATTTAATACATGACACGTAAGAGTTTCTGGTATGTAGTTTATATAACTTATATTTTCTGACCTATAGTCGTTTAAAAACATTAACTTATTAATTTTTATAATACCACTTCAATATTAATTGTATCTCCCACGAAATAATTTAGTTTAGGATATTTTTCTTATGTTGTTCCTTGAGCAATATAAATTTTTAAAGCTCAGAGTAATGCAAAAAGTTGTCAGAAATCAGGTTGCATATCATGCCTAAGGTATAATATTTACTATGTGGTAGAAGGTGATTTTTATGGTTATTTTTAATTTGGGGGGGATGGGCAATGTTCTTCTGAAATCTTCAGTTCTAATATCTTTTTAGAAATAAATGATTGATTCAGTTAACAATGAAACCATAAGCCCTTTGTTGTCAAAGAGTTATTAAACATGTAAACTTTATCGAAACTTTTATCTAAAACAATTATTGATACATATGTATTATAAAATGATATTAACAAGTTGTGGGATACAACATCTAGATCTCTAAGCTAAGCACTGGGGAAAAGTCAGTATGACCATAAACATCTTAGTTTGTGTGTAACCCAAACTGTGAATATTTTGTATATTTTTAATTTTAATATTTTGGAACTTTATATTTTTAGATATTTTAAGGGAATGCTATATTTTCCAGATACTTTAAGGTAGATAGATATATACTCTACTTGTATACATTTATTGAATAAATACACTAAAGTTTCTATCAAATGTAGCTTCAGATTTGTCTTTAACTATGTATTATATAAAATGAAATCACTGTCCTTACAGTAATGTTCCTATTGAATTATAGTGACAAAACAAGCTTTTTGCCTTTATTATTTTGAAATCTTAAATAAATCTATAAATTTTTATGTTAGCAAAGAGAGATTAAATCAGAGTAGATAGCTGAGCACAAGGCAAATTTAAATGATCAAAGAAACTCATATTAATATTGAGGTCCTGAGAGATTGAGATTCTACCTAAAGCATGATTCTAAGAAAGTAGAAGATATACTAATTTTATTTCAGTCTGAAATCTGTTCATCTGAAATATTCAGATAAAATCCGGAAGATTTTTTTTCCTTATTACACGTATAGTTAGATGTTTCAGTTGTTGATTTGTTCGTTCGTTGATATTTGATCATTTTGTGGGAAGAGATTTGTTGATCTCATATATTTCACTATCTCCTTTATTCCTTAGCCAGGTAGGAACTGCCACCTCACTTTACACATGGAACAACTAAAAAGTGAGTTCTCCAAAGATATATATTTGGCAATAGGCAGAGGCAGAATCAGACCTCAACTTGTGATTAGATCTAAAGTACTTCACCCAGCCTTCTAGTTGTCTCTGATGATCCCAACCACTAACCCAGTTGGGAGTAACAGAAAAATGCAAAATAGTAATGGCTTAATCTAAACAGAAATGTCTTTGTCTCTCCTCTGGAAGGTGCTGTGCTCTAGACTCTCTAGATGGCAGAGTTACTGGTTTCAGTTCCAGAAGCAGCAACAATTTTGTTGCTCTGCCTGTGTGTGTAGACAAGTCATCTTTGTTTTGTGTTTCCATGTGTCAAAAGCTAAAGGTATATAAGGAAAGGTCACTAGGGTGGGAAACCTGAAATCTCTGACATCTCCGACACAAAGAAATATAGACATATTTATACACACACATATTTATATATATATATGTTATATACAGTTACATATGTATTTATAATTTTATGTATATGAAGTTTTTTCTTCCGTGTCAGGGACGGCATTGTATATATATATATATAATATTATATATATACATATATACATTCTGTGTCATATGTATCTATATATATTTATATGTAGCTACATGAATAACTTGGAGGTTCTCTACTTCCAAGCTTAAAATTTGTTGTTAGGGCCCATAGGAGAACATAGGGATGAGAAATTAACAATCATCATACTTAAAAGACAGTATGTCTTTCCAAGTCCACAATAGGTTTTTCCTTCCCAGTAGCATCTGCTTTTTCTTTCATTTATGCAGTGGAACTCACAAGCCATTCCTGGTACAATTAGAGCAATTTCTAATTATGGGATTCTGTTGCCTTTTTGCAACATTTAACTTTTTATCTTAAAAACCAGTCTTTATAACATTACTAACTGGCAATGGGAAATGGATTAAAATAATCCAAAAGAAAGTAAGTAGCAATAATATTGATTATATTTAATACTGGATCACAGTCTCTGTTAGCATCCTAACAAAGGATTCATTCTATGCAGTCATGATACTAATGTGGTCAAACAAATTTTGTGCTAACTTCCATGTGTCACATGGAAGCTTTAATTAACCTGTCTTGTGAGTCACTGAGCCTTTATGAATTCCATTTATACTGCATTGTGGGAATATGACATTTACTTCTTCACACCATTTTGACTCTTTTCAATTATTTCCATGAAAAAATTTATTGAGCAAATGTCATTGCAAAAGAAGCCATGGTCTAGCAGTGGCCATTCCTCCAGGTGGCTGGTATCGACTGCTAAAGAATAGCAATATAAAGAAAAGGCCTGGAGTTTCCCAACGTGACCTTTAACACCTGAAAACGGTATCCTGATCTTGTTCATTAAGTGACTTGAAAACATACACAGCAAACGCAAAGGAAAAAGCCAGCTTGGTCATTTGTAAAAGTCTGAGAGTTAGTTTTTGCCTTTGAGTTCTCTATAGAAACATAGAGTTATTTTCATCCATTAAAGACCAAATCTACACTTCCTTGATTTTGATATTCAGTGCACAAAAGATGTCAAGCTTGTGCTTGATCTCTCCTAGGTACAATAATATATGTCAGTGACCAGTAAAGTTACCGCGTCAAAGCCATCTGCACAGTTCCAATTCCCTCAGCACCTGATACAGAGAAGGTTATTCTTTGTATATCCAGAGCCTGACAATCTTTCAGTAATTAGGGCAACTTTTCACTGCTTTGTGGATGCTGAAAAAAAGAAAAATATTATGATTGTTTAATGAAATGCACTGTGACCTTGCACCAAGATGATCATATTTTCTTATCAGATAGAAAGAAAAGGCAAATAAATTTTAAAGATGTGAAATAAGGGCAAATCTCAAAGCAATGCATGAAGTAAACATCAGGTGAAATACAAAAGCCGGAAGAATTGATTATGCCACTTGGTTGCTCTCCTGAGGAAGATAAAAGAAGCAGGGACATGCTCTGTTACTCCTCGCACGTTAGAAGCCGGGCTTGGAAACAATATACTGACATTTCTGCCATGCAGAAAACTCCAACAAGCTAATATGCTGAATCAGCTAGTATCATTTAGGAACTTTCTGGGCTTACTGATTGACAGCTACAGAGTGTATCTTAATGGTCTTCTCTTTGCAAGCCAGTTTTAATGAAAAGAAAAGAAAATTACATGGAAGAGAAAGATCAAAGGCAAAAACAAAAAAGCAAAAAGTTTAAAATATCAAAATTATTTCACCAAAGGTGCAAATAGCAAGTGGAATTACTCTTAGTACTAGTTAGATAATGAAAGAAACCTATGACCACTATCCTGTGTTTAGACACTTCACCAGAAATACTGACAGAGTACTTGTAATATTAGATATTTACCAGTGTTTTTTGACAGCTTCAATTAATAGATTCTTATCATTAGATTCTGTTTTAATGATCACAACCATCCTCTTGGCCCTGACGTGAACACCATACATCAGGTAACCAAGCTTTCTGACATCTGACTGAATAATTAGTAATTCTCAGCACACGTATCGGAAGGGGGCTGGTTAACAATTTTATTTGCATTTTACATCCACTAGTGCTACAATTTCAAACTCATAATCTCTTTAACTCTGAAAGGAAAACAAATATTCTGTCAAGCATATTCTGCTCTAGACTCCAAAGACATTTTGTACCTCAACCAAGCACCAATATCTTTAAAAACTCTGTTAAAGCTTATCAATATTTATGCATTTTAAGGAAAGTTCCAGGCACAGCAAAATATGTAAGGGAACAATGCAATTTTCTGGAGATTTTTAACTTGTTAATACTTATCTTTGAGTAATTTCAACTATTAATTTTAATCACAACATAGAGAGTTTGGGAGTCTTGATGAAAGAGGAGTTGATGGATTTACTTTAATGATAGTCTATACTCTATCAAGAAAACAAATATAAAAAAGAAAACAAATATAAGAAATAATATTGATAATATTCTTAATTTATAATTTATGTCCCACCTACTTTGTTTTTTCTTAAGATTTTATTTATTTATTTGAGAGACAGAGAGAGATTGAGAGAACAAATGCAAGGAGGGGCAAAGGGAGAAACAGACTCCCAACTGAGCAGGGAGCCTAATGTGGGACTTAATCCCAGGACCTTGGCATCATGACCTGAGCCAAAAGCAGACACTTAACTGACTGAGCCGCCCAGGCACCCTGCCCCACCTACTTCTATTAATAGTTTAAGGTGACTTCAAGAAGTAGGGTCAGTGGCAGTATCTACAAGAGCAAAATATACTGTCAGAAGTCCACAGAAGACGACTAAGGATATGGATACCCGAGAAAGGTTAATAATTTGACATGCCTTGAAAGTAGTTTTCTTTAAATATTAAACATTTATTTATTTTTTTTTTAAGATTTTATTTATTTATTTGACAGAGAGAGAGACCACAAGCAGGCAGAGAGGCAGGCAGAGAGAGAGAGGGGGGAAGCAGGCTCCCCACCGGGCAGAGAGCCCGATGCGGGGCCCGATCCCAAGACCCCGAGATCATGACCTGAGCCGAAGGCAGAAGTTCAACCCACTGAGCCACCCAGGCACCCCATTATTAAACATTTATTAAGAAGCAAGACTGGGTACTTTGTGAGAAAAAAAGCTTAAGCTGCAGTGGTTGTCTCTCTATTGTTGTCCTTAAAAATTCAATTCAGGCACAAATTCACATGTCCCCTGCAAGCAAAGCAAAGATCAGCAGTTAACTGGACACACGCACCTTAGAAGATAGTTCACGATCTGTGAAGTAATAAAAATATGTGTGTTTGTGTGTGTGTGTGTGTGTGTGTGTGTGTGTTCCAGGTTCCTGTCACAGAACTCCTAAGACCCTTGTAAATTTACAAGTGATAAGAGCACCAAGATCATCTTTTGTTTTAATGAGATGACTGGTTGGATTTCTGGATGGCTCCTGGGTGGGTGCAGGTGACCAGAAAGACCAAGCCATGATTAGAAGCTTGAAATTTTCAGCTCTACCTCCTCCAACTCTATTTTTTCAGAGAAAAGAGAGGGGCTGGGCATGGAGTTAATAATCTCCATAATATGGAGTTTGGAGGGTTTCCAGGTTGCTGAACACATCCACACTGGGTGGGTGATATACCTCAAACTGCACAGGGACAGAAATTCCTGCACTCACGGGATGCCTGGGTGGCTCAGTTGGTTAAGCGGCTGCTTTCGGCTCGGGTCGTGATCCCAGGGTCCTGGGATCGAGTCCCGCTTCGGGATCCTTGCTCGGCGGGGAGCCTGCTTCTCCCTCTGCCTCTGCCTGCTTGTGCTCTCTCTCTCACTCTGTCTCTGACAAATAAATAAATAAAATCTTTAAAAAAAAAGAAAGAAAGAAATTACTGCACTCGGAGCCCTTGCAGATCTCATCCTGTGTATCTCTTCACCTGGCTCTCCATCTGTATCCTTTATCATATGCTTTAAAAACCTAGTAAATATAAGTAACTGTTTTCTTGAATTCCGTGAGGAGGTCTAGCAAATTAATCAAACCCAATTCCGGGGTCATGGGAACATTTCAATGCAGTTTGCAGACAAACACTCAGGAGAAACATGAGCCTCCTCACATGTATGGGGAAAGAAAAAGATAGAACCATTTCTTTCCCTCAGTGCGTCAGACTAGGCAGCAGGGAAAGTAGTAGGCCAAGAAAGATATTCAATGATCAACATGATCTTTTGTATCACCTTTAGGGTGGGTGCATTTTTCAAAGCTGCTTTTAGCCTGAATAAAAAAATAATAATAAAAATAGAAAGACATTCAACTCAGACATTCTAACAAAGCAAAATACATTTGAAAAAGAATACTTACTAAAAAAGAGATTATACATGATGATGGATAGGAGGACATTACCCAAGGAAAAATCAAAACAACAACAAAAACAATCCACAAAGAAAGGAGCACTGAAGAAACATGCATTTTAAAATGCTAGTAAAGAAAAATAATTGGTATAATGTGTAAAGTTAAAAGAAGAGGAATAAATGTGACTGAGCTTACTGTTTAGAAAAATGAAAAAGTTATTAAAATAATACCTATATTAAAATATAAATTAGGTAGAGAAATTAAATAAGGACATTGAAATTAACCCCAGACTAGTAGAAGGTCTGATGTTTTACTTTGATTTTTTTCCAAAAGCAGACCCTGAGACGAGGATTCAGGGCCAGTGGCTCACTGGAGGGCTAAAAGGAACATCCACAGGAGAATGGGGAGGTGAAACAAGGATGAGAAAACAACCAGTGAATGGCTCTATTATCCATCCAGCCGGGAATACAAGTAACTGAAGCTTAACCCTCATAATGACATTTGGGAGTGAAGGTAAAACACATAACCTCAGAGCTCATCTCTCCAAGAAGCAGGAGAGGAAGGGTAATTGTGTATCAGTGCTAGTCAGTCACTGGAATCTAGCACTCATAGGAGCACCACTCCTAGGGCCATGAGTTGCTCTGCAAAAACAGCACACCAAACAGGAAACAGTGTTGGCTGTAGATGCAGGAGAGAGCCATCAGCAAAGCAATGTTGCCCGACCCAGTGGTAAGGACATAGGATATTGAGAGACTAAAGGCATCTTCCACAAAGGCCTTATGGGGCCTAATCAACACATAGAAAAAAGCCTATGAAATGTTGGAATGGTATCAATGTATTAAACCCTGGAATTCATATGTATTAAATGTGTTAAATGCTGGAATTTGAATCTATAAAATGGAAAGATTAATTAGTCACACCTCCACCAGGGGTGTTACTACTCTATGCCACCAAAAACATTATTTATTTTTAATATAATTATATTAGAATATAATTCAATATATAATAATAAAATATATTTAATATAATTATATTAAAATATGATATATTTAATAAAATATCTTTAATATTCAGTGGAATAAAAATATATGCCTCATCAGAAAACCTATAACACGTTTCATGCCCCATGGTAAAGGAAAGGAGGACTTCGAAAGGTTGAGACAAGAGACTCCTTAACTCAAATTCTCCCATCACAATTGGGGAAGGAAAATGCATATATGGAAACTAGCCCCTTATTCCTTAGCCCTTGAGCAGATAAACACATGTAAAAATGAATCAGAGGCCTAATGTTAATATCTGGGGGATCAGAAGTCCTTAAATGCTCACATAAATTTCCATCCCAGAAGCCCCAGTGGAAAGCCACAGTGGGGAAATCCCCCAGAGAAGAGAGTTGCACAAGATGTTCAGAGACAGGACACTGTGGAGGAGAGTGATTCACACCCCCAGTGTGACATCTGTTCTCAGCCTAAAAACAGAACTGTACCTACCGCTTCTGTCCATCTGGTACCTGCAACAGTATTTAATTCATTTCAAAATGAGATGCACGGACTCACATTATGGAAACAATTGGAAAAATAATTAGAGAAGAACAAATTTGTTCAATATGATTACATATTTCTGAAAGAGATTTTTGGAGGTTAATATATATAAACATATCAAAGTAAAAGATCAGATGATGTGTTCAGTGAAATTATTGAACTTAGAGGAAAATCTTATGTAGAATATATGATGGGATCTGACATTTTGTCAAAAACGTTCACTGTAGTTCATAATAATAACCTGAAAATCATTTTAGTTGTAGTAAGTTTTGCATGTATTTCAAGCAAACTAAAGATTACTTTGCTTCGTTTCTTTGTTTGTTTAAGAAGCTACATCTTTTAGAAAATCCATTTTTTGGACACTATCAGAACAGAGTTATCGATGCCATTCTGAAGCGAGATAAAAGCAAAGCATCCTCAAAATCTATTGGTAGCCATGGCTGGGAGTCATGGCGGCCCAGTTACCACATGTATTACCTGTTACATATTGCCACTTGAGAAATTACTCCAAACTTTCAATGGTTCGCAACAATAGTAATCAGTTACTTTCTCTCACTATTTATTTGGATTAGATGGGAAGTTAGGGAAAACATGATGCTTGGCTGAAAGACTCAAAGTCTGGGGAGTGGAGTCATCTCAAATTTCTTATTCACTCACTTGTCTGATAGTTGCTGTTAGCTCTCAGCTGGAGGCCAATTTGGTGCGGTCAGCCAGAACACCGCATGTGGACTGTCCATGTGGCCTGGGCTGTTTCACACCATAGTATAAAGTGCCTCAAGAAGGAGACCAAGCCAAGTGGGAGCTGTGTTGCCTTCTAAGATATAGCCTCAGAAATCAGTAGCATCATTTCTGCTTCATTCTATTTGTTGAGGAAGCCTGCTTCATTCTATTCGTTGAGGAAGTTAGAAAGGGCTGCTTCATTTCAAGAGAGCGAATATAGACTCTACCTCTGAGTAGAGAAGCATTTAGGCCACATTGAAAAAAATAGGATGTGGGATGGGCTATATACTGATGTAGCCATTTTTGGAAAATGGAATGTGCCTCCCCACAACATATGGTCCATTGATCCTATCTATACCAGAGGGATCTTTCCCCCATAGGCAGACTGTGCCTGGAATCTATCTTTTTTTTTTTTTTTTTTAAGATTTTATTTATTATTTATTTGACAGAGAGAGAGAGATTACAAGTAGGCAGAGAGGCAGGCAGAGAGAGAGGGGGAAGCAGGTTCCCTGCTGAGCAGAGAGCCTGACGCGGGGCTCGATCCCAGGACCCTGAGATCATGACCTGAGCCAAAGGCAGAGGCTTTAACCCAGTGAGCCACCCAGGTGCCCCTGGAATCTATCTTTTATAATGACTAGTTATTATACTGAATAAGTAGGGAAGACTTTGAAGGATTTTCACTGGAATTCATTCCTTCTAAATATCTGAGGGTGAAACAAAGCAAAGAAAGCAAATGGAAGGTAGTAATTTTAATTAAATTATGTCTTCTAACATATTTACCTTTCCAGATTATTATAGTTTCCAATAACATCTCATCATCCCTTCAAAATTATTGCAGAATCCAAATAACTGTGAGTTACTGTGGTTCATATACGTTTTATTTAAGCTATAAAGGAAATAGCATAATGAATCACAGCAGAAATCATTAAGAAGTATTCAATATTTCTATTTATTTATTTATTTATTTATTATTTATTTTACAAAAAAAAATGAAATCTCTAAGAAGCAAAATTTCATTCTGTGAATTTCTATTAATGAGTAAATTCTTTCTCCTAAGGGAATGGACAGTCTACCTATACTTTTCTAGTATGATCTGTGGTCCATTCTAGCAATTTGATCTTTTTTTTTCCTTTGCATGATTCCCTTTCCTCCAAAAGCAAGTTTAAGGCATTTTACAGTTAGATTCCAGCCACGTTTTTGATTCTTGAATGAATTAAATGGTGTTGGATCGTATCTGATATAGGTAAAGAAAACTTGAAAATTTAGTTTATGATGATCATCGATCATAAATGATACTAATTATGGTTGTTTTATTTTTAATATTTTCTTGTTTGATATTTCAAAATAACAAGTCTCCCTCGAATATAATCGATTTTAATGGAAGATAGTTACATTTTAAAGACAATAAAATGCTAAATATTGGGTGGGGGGGTTGGGTGAGCCTGGTGGTGGGTATTAAGGAGGGCACATATTGCATGGAGCACTGGGTATGGTGCATGAACAATGAATCTTGGTATACTGAAAAAATTAAATTAAATTAAAAAAATAAAATAAAATGCTAAATATTGAAGAGAGTTTCATTAAAAATATAATAGTTTTAAGCTATTGAAAACAAGGCAGTTGTTAATATTCATGTAAAAAGGAAACAGTTAACCAAATTATTAATAGGTAAGAAAATAAAGAACAATTTAGTCAGTACACTCATTAAAAATTTACTACATCTAAATGGAATACAAATAAATTATATTTGTGACAGACCCAGAAGCAATGTAACAGACTCCGAGAAAATGTGCTTTGTAGAAATTTGCTGATTTTTCATACCTAATTCCATTTCTGAAACTACATTCTGACTACTCCCAATTGCTTCTGATTTTCTAGGCAGATTGCCCCCAGTCTCTTCATTCTCTGTATTTTACCCTTATTCCTTGAATCAAAAGTGCTTTGGATGTTTCTCATTGCTTCTTAAACCCTTCCTCGCCCATTGAAATTAAAACTGCTAGTACCGCCACCCTAAAAGTCATTATTCTTGGTAATCATAAATGTCCCCAATCTGGGTTTCTGAAATCTTCATTTTCTCATTGCATAAAATTATCCAAACATGCTCAAACCATTCTGTGATCCCCTAAAGGTGATTACTAAATGCTTTCTGTTTCATACTTCCATTCTTATTTTCTGAATGAGTCTTAGAGCATGGGCCTCTGTGTTATTCTGGATAAATGTTGGGTTGCAGTAAGAGACCCCAAAATACAGAGTTCATAAATCTAGGTAAGTGGTCTACCATGTCCCTGGCAACTTGATGGTGCTGACGATACAGTGATCTTCCAACTTAGTGCTCTGCATCATAAACCTGCCATCTTTGATCTTGAGGCCAAGTGGGCTTTGAAGGCTCCCTCCTCCATAACCGTACTCCAGCCAGTGGCAAGAGAGAAGATTTCTATCTAAAGGAGAGCACTCTCTCTTTACAGTTATGACACAGAAGTTGTGCCGCCACATCCACTAAGTGGTAATAAATCTATGACTTGTTTTTGTAGCAAAGAAAGCTGTCATATAGCCACTCATATGAAGCTTCCACCAAGAGAAGAGGACGTCAGATAATGGGAAGCAATCAATATTCTCTGCCAGAAATTTACAATCAGCTGGATTTGAGCGTTCATTCTAGGTCTGTATTTTCTTAGCTACCAGGTGTCATGAAAGTCTAAAAGCTTAAGTATCCAGGTCTCATCTGACTTATTTCAAAGAAGTATTGAGAAAATTGCACCCAAAATGACTATGAAGGGTTTCACCTTGTATTGAGAATATAATATGTGCTCAATAAATGAGAGCTAGTAGAGACAGAAAAGCAGTAGTAACAAAGAGATATAATATGAAAGACTCTAAGTGGGGTAGAAATTATGCTCAGTGGATACTTGCAGTCAGGCACTCTGGTTGGTTGGGAGGCTAGGATGAAGAGATAGAGGCAGGTAAGGAAGATCTTAATTGTTTACAGTATACATGAATATGCCAAGAACATAAAGAGAGTACAGCAGATGAGTGAAATACTGGAAGCAAACTCAGGATTGAAATATATACCTCCTTTCTTCATTGATTTTTGTTTCTTCTAGTCATTTGTAAAACGGTCATAAGAGGTCAACATTTTTTCCACTTATATATATTAAATACAACACTCCACATTAATCATGATTTTCTTATTCTGATTGAATGCGGCAACTGCCAACCAAGTTCGTCAAGCTCAAAGAAGAGTCAAACCTCAGACCAGTTATTCTTCTCCTTTCCTAGCTACTAATTTTTGTTGAAAACTGATCTAAACCTTCACCAACAAGGATATTAAAGAATATAGAGAAATATATAGAAACACATCATAAATGCAGGGTTGGTGGCAAGTAGGGGTTTTCTCTAGAGTTCTTAGCTTGAGGCCCAGGGAAAATGCTCGGTAAAAGGGGAAAAGCCAAGTAGTCATGACTCTCCTCACCCTTCAAGCAGAAAAATTCTGTTTTAACATATTGGAGTCCTCTTTTGTTTTTGTTTTGTTTTGTTTTGTTTTGAGTTAAAGGCCTTATTCTCCTTTTAGAAAATAATATGAAATTTTATCTGTCACAAAATTCAGGTTTTAAGTGCTAAATGGATTCACATCAATTACTTCTTAGATCTTTATTTGTAAATTATTTGTTGGCATTAGCTACAAAGGGTATTTTCTTCTACCAGAAACTTTTTTATCCACTGTTCACTCATTTCTTCCCAAATTATGCACTTCCTCTTTTGTTAGAACTAACACAGTACTTGGTATATAAAATCTCAATATGTTTTGGTGAACAATTAAATTCAAGAACAAATGAACATTAACTTTCACTCACCAAACAAACCACTATCAGAGGAATCTCATTAAAGATCATGTCATCACTAAAATAATTTAGCATTATGGAGTAGAAAGAACTCTGTGTTTGAAGTTAAACATAAAAAAGTCTTGGTTAAATCTCTCATTTCTAAAACTCATGAGTTCTGCCACTAAAGACAAATTCTTGGAAAACTTTTAACAACACTGAGGCTCACTGTCTTTTCTGTAAAATGGAAATGACATTGCCTATAAAAACCCAAGTGAGATAATATACATAAGAAAGCTTAGTAAGTTGTAAATTGCAAAGCAAAATTAAGACATTGTTATTAAATCCAAACTGGAATCAATTTCTATTGGGTTTGCACAGATCTTATGCTGATGCAATACAATGAAATGAGTTTTCCTTTTAAAAAAGCCCATGTGTAGTGCTCAGTGCTGGGATAAGATTGTGATAATATTTCCAACCTAAATACAATTTTTAATTTCCACACTGATTCTTACTTGAGAGAAATTGGTGCTTATACAATTAGACACATGAATATTGACCCAATACAGCCAGTTGAAGAATGAGGGGAATTACCTTACACTTGAAGTCATTGTTTCACATTTCTGAAGTTCCCAGTGGGCTCTAAACATAAGACACTCCTCCTTCTCTGCCTTCCCCATTGTTCTTTTCCATAATGACTTCCTTTGGTTATCAGCATGGAGTATATGAAATTCTCTGGGGTGAAGTTGGTCTTTATAGCAAATTTTTATTTATCCCGTTCAGTTCTAAGCAAAAATTCTTTTTTAAAAAATTGTATTTATTTGAGAGAGAGCGAGCCGGAGTGGGTGGAGGGATGGAGAGAGAGGGAGAAACAGACTCCCTGCTGAGCATGGAGCCTGAGGTGGGTCTAGCTCCCAGGACCCTGAGATCCTGACCTGAGCCAAAGTCAGACGCTTAGCCGCTTAGCCGACTAAACCACCCAAGCGCCCCCTAAGCAAGAATTTCTATTGATAAAATAAGATCAATAGGGGCGTAAAAAACAAAAAAATCTTACTGCTAAGATCTCAATTATGTTTTGCTTATGGGATGTGATAAAACACTTTCTTTCCTAACACATTCCTACTGCAGCCTGTTTCTCTTCCTGATTGTAATGAGAGTTCCTGTGACTTTGGGACCAAATGGATATGTCGGTTCTATCAAACACCAGTTTCAGAATCTTCAGCATGTTGGTTATATTTCAGAACTTACGTTTCCCCATTTGTGAAATGATTATCATCCCTATGCCATGATATCTTAGTAAAGATTAAGCAAAACACGTAGTACTTAAAAAATTGATCAGTATAAAGTAGCAATTACAGTTATGCTCTGTAATAGTGGAACAAAGCCAAAGTAAAAGCTACATGGTAACAAAACTGCAGCATTATAGGGGCGCCTGGGTGGCTCAGTGGGTTAAAGCCTCTACCTTCAGTTCAGATCATGATCTCAGGGTCCTGGGATCGAGCCCCCCGTTGGGCTCTCTGCTCAGCAGGGAACCTGCTTCCCCCTCTCTCTCTGCCTGCCTCTCTGCCTACTTATGATCTCTCTCCTCTCTGTCAAATAAATAAATAAAATCTTTTTTAAAATAAATAAATAAATAAATAAATAAATAAATAAATAAATAACTGTGACATTACAGTAAAAAGTGGTAAATCCCAAAACATGGTTTTATTTTAACAACTTTATCAGAATGATACCACCAGACCAGAATGGAATTGAATCAATTACCTTTGGTTCTAATATGGATGCTCTTGCTCAGGATATGGTATTACTTTATCCCCAGAGAAACTTTCTACTATCCATAAAATGAGTATCATAGATCATCATTGTATTTATCCATACCTTAGTCTAGCTTAATTTGGGTAAAGCCTTTGTATTAAGTCCCTCATTAAGTTTCTCTTCTTTGACTCAAAGGTAATATTTGCCTATTGATAAATAATTTTATGACTATTAAAAGTTATGAGATGTAAACACAATAACTATAAAAATTTTAAAATAATTTCAAGTGGATAAATATAACTAGTTAATCTAAATTAGTTCACCTAAAGTGTCAGAGTAATTCCCACTTTGTAAACTCAGAATGGCACAGCCATCACATATCTCATCTTCTCTATCAACAAATAATTTGGTATTTATTTATCTATTAGAGCCTGTAGTGATCCCCAAATTTTCACAAGTTTAAGCAGCTTGTTGCTGTTACCTTAATTTCTACTTCCAGGTTTATTATTAATTAAAATTAATGTTATTTTTTAATTATTTATATTTTTATTATGTTATGTTAGTCACTATACATTACATCATTAGTTTTTGATGTAGTGCTCCATGATTCATTGTTTGTGTATAACATCTAGTGCTCTATGCAATCCGCGCCCTCCTTAATACCTTTAAATTACTTGATCACATCTAGGAATGGCATGTCCAAAGTGCGAGAAGTCATTCTGATTTTGTATGAAAATATTTGTACCTAATAATAGCACTCCTTTTTTATTTCTTCTAAGCTTTAGGACAACTTCTTCAGTAAGAAACCTCAACTTTTCATAAGTTTATATCTGCACTGGTCAAAATTCCTTCCTAGCATGGAGATATATGTTAATCTTAAAGACAGGCTATTCTGTGCTGATGAAAATTTTACTCCTGATTACTAGTCTCAAGTTTGGGCTGGACACATTTCTGCATGAGTCATATTTAATATCAGACTCTGCCTCAATCTCAGAATTTAGCTGACATATACTATGTGTGCCCCATTGCAAACGTATGAGTGAATCTGGAAGGATGAATAGAATAATTTTGTATGCAAAATACAAAGTGAAGATCTGTGTATCTCCACTAAATATAAATATCAGATGTTTTTCTTGGTATCAGGTCCTCTCCATTGAGGAGTGGGTGGGGTGAAATAAAACGGAGGCATAAAAGGCGTGAAACAAGATTTCTTTTCTCATGTAGAGGAAAACAGACTCTCTTTGAAGTATTTACTGTCATCAGCAAGTTTGGTAGCAACTCCTCAAATATTTAATATTAAATCAAAGACGGTATAAGCAGAAGATACCCTACTTTTAAAGGCAAAACTAAATGCTAATCTCCACATTGGGAAAGAAGTTATATCATTTGAAGATTTCATTTATTAAAGAAAGAGGATTTAGTTTGTCGGTCTAGGAATTTTCTTTGCTTAAAATAGCTGCCAAAATCTCTTTGTATTTATATCGCATTAAATTTACTTCCTCGGTGTAGGCCAAACAAACATCAGGTCTTCATAAAACACATTAGTCGGAAGATTGCTTGAAGGAGCAGAAAAGTAGATATTTTCAGATAAGAATGGACAACAGAGCATGTTAAAAACTGCTGAACTTGCCTCCACTCAGGACTCACTTAGAGCACTGCTCCACAGTAGCCATTAACCACCATGTGTTCATTGATTTTTCAGCTAAAGAAGAGAACAGCCATATAACAATTTGGATGAGTGGAAAATAGCTAATTCCTTATATTTTTATCCATTTTATGACTGGTCAGTTTTCAAAGAAACATTATCAAAGCTTTGTTTTTCACATAGTGGCTACACTAATAATTTTTTTTTTTTTTACGTAAGACAA
>CM052899.1:107474375-107534729 GCA_028534135.1 Potos flavus
CTTTTCCTTTCTCCCTCTTCTGTGACCACAAGGCAATAGGCCTCTTTTCCTGTTTCTCCCTGTTCTCTTCTACCCTCTGCTCCAGAGTGGCTTCTGTGAGTCTAGGTTATTGCCTAGACTCACAATTGGGCCAATTTTCTTAGAAATTCAATGACAGAAATCTGCTTTGTAGATCACTGGAAATGTCCTATTTCTCTTGAGATTGATGGAGATCCTACAGACTTGACACGGGGAATGAGAGGAAAAAGAGAAATTGGTGAAGTTCTTTTTGGGCTTGGTGACTGCAATTTTGCCTTAACTAAAGGTCTCTTCAGATTATTAATATCTATTCATCTATTCAACAGCCTTTATAAGGTATGAAATATATAAATTATATTCACATGATTTAAAAAGTGACATATAAATTCTCTGCTTTCTTTAATCATATTAAACTTACACAGAGAACACACACAAACATATGGAATCTTGTGTAAAAAATTAACTTATATCGTTAATTTCATTTTGCTCCTAAAATAAGCTATATTTCTAACATGATAAGCCTTAACCATATGCTTAATATTGTGACAAAAATATTTCATACTTTTAAAACTAAAATAAAACAAATTATGAATTTTCTCCTTGTTTTGGATGTAAATGATAGAAAAATTGAGTGGGCTATCCAGGAAGTTCTTTTAAGAATATTGATAATATAAAAGAAACAAACAAAAAAGACAAATCAATAGTGAGATAACATACAGGATAGATATTGATTAGAACTAAGAATTCTAATAATGGAAAATTATCAGTCTTTGCAGGTGGCCCCTAGTTGCATTTTTCAATCTGTGGACTAATATATAAATATTAAAAGTCATAAATATTTTATTATGGCTTTTAAGAAGAAACCAACCACATGCTACAGTAAAACGCATATATAAGATCATTATGTTCACTTCTTGGAACACTGGAAAAAATAAAATTAAATTAAAAAAAGATCATTATGTTCACAGTTTAGGGTCATTTAGAAAGTTTTAAATAGATCTAAGACTCCTCTGGTTCTCAACAAATTCTTCTAAATTCTTGTCTTCCTAGCAAGACTAAAAGCTGTTAGGATGAGAGAGTCTGTTCTGTGCTAATTCTAATCTCCCACTTTGCCTTGCATTGTGCTCACTAAACTCAAGAAATGACATCAACACATATTTGTCAAGCATCTCTTATTGCTTTTCTCGATTCATACGACGCACAGAATAAAATAGTATTTTGTCTGCCAGAAATTTACAATATTTCAGGGATATTAGTTGTTTCCTTACTTCTTCTGAGCTGATCAGTTTACAGAAAACCAGGGACAGACCTGTCCAAAAAGAGATAAATTGAAGCAAGCTCAAGTTTTATGTTGTCATTATTTTGCCTGGCTTAGGACATCCAAGCTGTACTTCCTGCAATTCATCAATCAAAGAACAGTCTTTTGTTTCACCAAATTGCAAAAATATGTAACATACATTACATCATAAATATGACAGTTCTCATTCCCTAGGACTTTAAGTGTAGAACTTTGCTCCTACTTGCTAAATTACACGACTTTTTGGATGCCCCTCAAATAAAGCGGTGGTGTCCTTCCTTTAATAGTAATAAAAATTATTCCCCTTGATTTGTAAAAGACTGCATAGCTTAAATTTTTGGACCTCCGTTTCCTGGATCCTGCCCCTAGTCCCTAAGATTCTAGACATTCAGAAGAGTTACAGTGTCTTAACCTGGAATCTTTCCCTTTTTAAATCCTTTTCTTTTTTTGTTCTTTTTTTTGTTCTTTTTTTTTCTTTTTTTGTTCTTTTTTTTCTTATTTTTGTTCTTTTTTTTTCTTATTTTTGTTCTTTTTTTTTTTTTGATGCCCTTTTTAAATTCTTATGAAAAATTATTCCAAGAACTTCTAAGAATTCATCTTTCCTGTGGCTGTATCTAGGTGCTAGGTTCTGGAGATGCAAAGTCAAATAAAACAGGATTTCTACTCTGATTTAGAATAAACATGGCTAGAGATCGAGTTGCAAGAGGTTAAAGGGTGAGCTATGAATCTAGAGTCTATGCCACATAAATACGCAAATGCCAAAATGAGCCAAGGATAAGATTTGGGCTCAGGAAGTCTGGCTATAGAGCATGTGTTCATGGGAGCACTGGGAACATCAAAATAAAAGATCTAGAAAGAGAGAAGTTTTTTATCATTATGAAATACTGGAGTTTTTTAAATTTCAAAGCCAAAAAATTTCAAAGTATGACAACATATTAATCATGAGGATTAATATGGTACAAAGAAGATTCAATTACTTGGAACATTGAATTGACTCATAAACCTCACTGTCCAAATTCACCCAATTTCCATATACCCAGAATGTAGACAGGTTATGGCTTTGTTCCAGATGTTTGTCTTCTGATATGCTCTCTGGTGTTTTATGCCAGATTTGCTGATTGGGAGTAATCCTTAGTATTTTCCTTTCTACTTCTCCCAATTACCTCTCTCAAAACCTCATTAAATTATGTGATCTCAATATACTTGGAATCACTCCTGCTATCCTCTGAACCTCATTATCTAGTTTCTGAGGCTGGTTGGCTTCATTCTAGGTAACTCCCACACAAACACACATTAACCAGTCTTTCTGCCTATAAACTTCTGCTTCAGGTTGTGATTTTTATTATATTTAAAAAATTTTAAGTAATTTTCCTTACAGTTACAAATCACACATAGGTGTCACAGTCCATATTTGTTGAGAAGGAAAGACAGAAGAAATCACTTTCTTAGGCATGACCAAGGATCGGAAAATGTATAATAATATCTCACCAACCTCTACCCTAGCATGTATCAATATACAGCTGTGTCAATGACTAATGATGAAATAATGAAATAATCACAAGCATACTTTCTTTTTTGGCCATTCATATACTTTGAAAAAGCAAATAAACAAAAGTGGATTTGGAAAATTATCTTGGGAAAGAAAAATAAAAAAATGAATAGTGGTCAGAGTAGAGGTTTGGATATCCTGTAGAATAACAAATGTAACATATTAGGGCAGGCTAGACTAAGCCACGGTAACAAAAATCCTGAATATCAATGACCTATATTATAAAAATTAAAATTTCTTACTTATGTGTATACCTTTATACAAGTTGCACACTCTCAGATTCGTGATTCTTCTCACTGTGTGTCTTTACCATGTCAAAGTCGCTTATTTTTAACCATAATGATGAGGTCAAGAAGATAGTGCTGAAAGCTTATGTCCAAGCCAGAAAATGGAATATGTATCTTCTATCTAAAGTCCTTTGGCCAAAACTGCTCACATGGGAAACTGAGAAAGATAATTGTTTATTTTTTCTCTTTTGTGTGAGAAGGAAGAGAAAACAGATTAGAGAAAATCTTTCCAGTCTCCACCACATGTAGCATTTTTTTTCAAATCACTGAATGTTACAAAAAATTAGAAGTTCAAGACTTTATACTGACACTCTGAGCTAGTATGCAATATCTGTGCTTTTACTTTTAATAGCTTCACTGAAGTATAATTTACATACTATAGAATTTTCCCACTTTAAGTGTCCAATACAATGGGGTTTTTTGAAACCTAGAGTTGTGCATTCATGACCGTGATTCATATTACTACATTTCTATCAACCCAACAAGATCCCTAATGCCCATTTGGAATTAACCTCATTCCCAATCCCAGTCACAGACAACAATTAAATTTTTTTGTGTCTCTATAGATTTTCCCTTTATTAGACAGTTCATATAAGTGTATTCATATATGTGAGCTTTTGGCTCTTGCTTCATTTAATTAGCATCACGTATATGAGATTCACCATGTGGTAACATGTATCAGTAGTCGGCTCCTTTTTATTGCTGAACAGTATTCCTTCGCATGGATATGCTACTATTATCTGTTCACATTTTGATGGACATTGGATTCTTTCTACTTTGGGCTATGATTGATCATGCTACCACGAAATATTGTATATAGGCATTCGGTAGCTATACATTTCCTTTCATTCAGGTAGATACTTACAAATGGAATTGACAGGTCAGGTCATATGCTAAATTTATGGCTCGCCTCTTTGTTTCATGTATATCAAGGCTCTGTTGATAGGTATGAATGTGTTTGAAATTGTTGTATACTTTTTATGATCTTTTTTATCTGTAGAAATGATTTTTCTTTAAAGTCTATTTTGGGGGCTCCTGGGTGGCTCAGTGGGCTAAAGCCTCTGCCTTCAGCTCAGATCATGATCTCAGGATCCTGGGATCGAGCCCCACATCAGGCTCTCTGCCCAGCAGGGAGCCTGCTTCCCCCTCCCTCTCTCTGCCTGCCTCTCTGCCTACTTGTGATCTCTCTCTCTGTCAAATAAATAAATAAAATCTTTAAAAATAAAATAAAATAACGTCTATTTTGTGTGATGCTTTCATAGCCACTCCAGGTCTCATATCATTATAATTTAAGTGGGTTATCATTCTCAGTCATTTTACATTCAGCCTATTTGTGCCTTTTGATTTAAATTATGTCTCTTGTAGACAGCATACACTGGGATCCCTTTTTCCTATCCAGAATGACAATCACTGTCTTTTGGTGGAGATGTTTAATCTGTTTACTTTAATGTAATTATTGATAGGGTTGGGTATACGTCTTCCGTTTTGCAATTTGATTTTAGTATATGTTATGTTACCTGTTACTCTGTGCTTCTTTTCATGCCTTCTAAAAATACATTTAAATTATAGTAACATATAGAAACTTTGCTCTAATATAGTTCCATTTCCTTCCCCTTTTCTTTGGAGAGTCATTGTCATATATGTTCCATCTTTATATGTTATAATACAAGCCCAGCAATACGGTTTTATAACCATTGTTTTGTGAAGCTATTTTTTAATTCAGTAAAGAGAAAGAACAAATTATTATACTCTTTTTGTACTCACCAACATACAGAACTATAGCAGTGCTCTTTATTTCTTTGCATGGATTGAAGTCACCATTTAAAACCATTTTCTGATACAGATGTAGTGAAAAGAAGGGCAATATGTACCCCAATGTTCATAGCAGCAATGGCCACAATTGCCAAAATGTGGAAAAAGCCAAGATGCCCTTCAACAGACAAATGGATAAAAAAAGATATGGTCCATATATAGAATGGAATATTACACCTCTATCAGAAAGGATGAATACTCAACTTTTGTATTAACATGGACAGGACTGGTGGGATTATGCTGAGTGAAATAAGTCAAGCAGAGAAAGTCAATTATCATATGATTTCACTTACTTGTGGAGCATAAGGAATAACATGGAGGACATTAGGATAAGGAAAGGAAAATTGAATTGGAGGAAATTGGAGGGGGAGAGGAACCATGAGAGACTGTGGACTCAGAAACAAACTGAGGGTTTTGGAAGGGAGTGGGGTGGGGGGATGGGTGAGCCTGGTAGTGGGTTTTAAGAAGAGCACGCATGGAGCACTGGGTGTGGTGCATAAATAATGAATCTTGGAACACTGAAAAAATAAAAATAAATAAAAAAGATAAATGATACTTTTGAAAAATTGAAGTAGCCATTTTAAGCCACACAGAGGCACCATTAACAATAAATGTGATTAAAACATTAAAAATTAAAATTAAAAAATTAAACCATTTTCTTTTCACCTAAAAGAACTCATCCTGTATTTCCTGTAAAGCAGGTCTGCTAGCAACAAATTCTCTGTTTATCTGTAAATGCCTTCATCTTGCCTTCAGCTTCTGCAGGATAGTTTTTGCTGAATGTAGAATTCTTGGTTGATAGTTTTTTCTTTAGCCCTTTGAATGTATCATCCCACTTCTTTCTAGCATTTAATTTCTGATAAGAAATCAGCAATAATCTCATTGCAATTTCCTTGTATGTAAAATGGCATTTTTTTCTTTCTGATTTCAAGAATTTAATTTTGTCTTTGTCTTTCAATAGTGCAACTGTGATATGTCTAGGTATGGATCTCTTTGTGTTATCTTGTGTAGAGGTCCACTGAGTTTCTTGAATGTGTGAATTAATGTTTTTCATCAAATTTGGAATAGTTTCAGCTAATATTTCTTCAATATTTAATGACTTCTTTCTGTGTCCTCATTCTGGGACTCTCATTACATGTACATTGGTACAGTTAGTGGTTTCCAAAATCTCTGAGAATTTGATTTTATTTATTATTCTTCCTATTACTCAGATTTAATAACTTCAGTTGGTTTACCTTCAAGTGTGCCAATTTTGATCTCTCCTAAGCATGGGTGTAGCCTTCCTGAAAACCAAGGATATAGAAGAGCATATCAAGTCCTTCTACATTTGTCTTATTGTATGCATCCCTCTGTTAAATTTCTGGATTATATGCTGATCTATTACATGCTCTAGCCAGTATCATGATCAAGTATCTGCAATGTTAGCCTTCCCTGAGTTTTGCCACCAAGATAAAAATTGTTTTTGACAGGGGCACTTGGGTGGCTCAGTCGGTTAAGCATCTGCCTTCTGCTAAGGTCATGATTACAAGGTCTTGGGATTGAGTCTGGCATTGGGCTTTCTGCTCAGTGAGAAACCTGCTTCTCCCACTCCCCTTGCTTGTGCACACTCTCAATCTCTCTGTCAAATAAATAAATAAATCTTTAAAAAAATGTTTTTGACAACATTTACAATAGTTAATTTTTTTCTGTTCTGCTCCCAATCAAGCCATCCCTTTCCAGCATCAAGGATACTGATCTTCATTGTGTTTCCTGTCCTGTTAGAACCAGAACACCACAGATCTAAAATGGGAAGTGAGCATCCCCAAGCTAAAGTGCCACAGACTCATTGTGCTTACTATGATTTAGTTACTTATCTTGAATGCTTCTCCACTTGTTTTGGTATGCATTTGGTCAATACTTAGAGTCTTGAAGTGGTTTGTTTTTGAAACCTTTATCAAATTTAACATTGTTTTTTACAAAGAAACTTTGTGGAGCTCCTCACACAGACATACTGGAGGTTCCCACCCTGACTATCAAGCTTTAATAAAAACTTCGAACATGGTAGTTGATCTTTTCTCAATGTCTCATCAGTGAGGAAAACTTTCCATCCCATTTTCTCACTGACATTTATGATTATTACTTCTAGGAATGTGTAAAGTTCTCTCTGGGTTGCTTATTCTTTCTAGATCTTCCATTAAAGATCTACAACATTGTAGATCTACGAAGTTTCACTGGGACTTCTGGAGAATTGGTTTTCCTACCCTGTGGGGAAGTGGCTATCTAAAAATGAACTAACATTAGAAAAATTAGAACCTAGAAATGGAGATTGAGGAGCCAACACATAACACACTGTTTAAGACTAGATCTAAATCCATCTGAAGCCAGACATAACCCAGACATTTTATGTAACTTAACTGATAAACTCCTTTATGTCATGAACTAGGATGATCGGGATTTTTGTCACTTGAAAAAAATCCTGAGGTATATATATATCATATATATATGATATATATATCAGGATATATATATATCTGTACCATGCTCTTTAATTGTATCATGTAGGTTTTAATATTGTATGTATACACATGATAGCTTTTCTTCTTCCAAATGGTAAGCTATAAGAAGGAAAATGAGTATTTGTTTTGTTGAATATTTCTATTTCTATAGGATATTGTTTTGTTTTGTCTTTCAGTAACCCCTAGTTCAGAGAATGCCCAACTGCACAGTCTTATGGGACTCTTGGTGCTCTTTGGAAACTGGAAAGGACTGAGGCAAATTCTCCTTCTTGCTGTTCTTTGAATATCAAGGTGAAATGTGTGACTAGATTTGTCCAACAAGATGCTTATATTCTCATCTTTGAATGTTGGTTTGGTGACACAGAGGCAAAGGGAGAATCTATTAGAATTAGAATCTATTTTACACCATCAGCAATGATATCCTTTAGGAGTTTTAACATCACTCTGACCAAAATTTTATTGTGTCCATGTAACTTCTTGAGCAACGCTGATTACTAATTATCTTTCAGTCCCAATTCTAGAAGAAATTTTTTTTTGTCTGAGACAACCAAAATTTGCTTCCAAATAATCCTCACTGGTATATCAGTGAAACTGGTATATCAATAATAATTGAAAAAATAAATTTCTAAAGATTTGGGGAAGAAGATATTATGTTTCTGTTTGGATAGATTTTCTTCTTTTCATTGAGTTCATTGAATATGTATGGAAATCCACTCTAATAAGCTATCTCATGACAATAGTCATGATAAGGTCAGAGTTAAGTTTTCCTAGAATTCCATTTTTGCCAGAATTATTAATAACCAAACATGTTAAACCTGAAACTATTCATTCCCTTAAAAATATTTACCAAGCATTTCCTACATGCTACTTATGCGTTAAAGATAAGGCACAATACAAGACACACCTGTGCCCTAATAGGACATAAGTTCTATTCAAATAGTTCACTTATTTACCAAAGAGAAAATTTAAATATATTTAAAAATTTCACTTTTATATGTTAAAGTATCAAAATTACTTTAAGTGACAAATGACAAACTTGAGAAAACATTTGCAATAGTTTTGAGTGATAAAAATTAAAACTTTAAATATACAAAGAGAACTTGCAGAGATTCTCAAAAATAGATGCAAATTTTCAAATTTAAAAATGAGCATTGCTAGGGGCGCCTGGGTGGCTCAGTGGGTAGAGCCTCTGTCTTCGGCTCAGGTCATGATCTCAGGGTCCTGGGATCAAGGCCCCACGTCGGGCTCTCTGCTCAGCGGGGAACCTGCTTCCCCCTCTCTCTTCCTGCCTCTCTACCTACTTGTGATCTCTCTCTCTGTCAAATAAATAAAATCTTTAAAAAAAATGAACATTGCTCATAAATAAACAATTCACAAAACTGCAAATTACAAAGAAGTAAATGAAATCTTATTAGTAATCAATAAACAGCAAAAAAAAAAGAAGAGGCAAGTTTTGCTTACCTAATTTGCAATAACTTTTAGGTAGCAATGCTAAATATTAACCATTGTATACTCAGGCACTCTCAGACACTGTGTTGGCAAGAACTGTGTTGCTAAGAAAAAAGTTCTATATGTTGCATAGAAAATTGTTGTCTAAGTTCCAGAATATTTTTCTTTTCTCAGATTCCCACAGGTTCAGTTACTTTCTTCTGTTCTCATTTTATCTAGCATTATGGGCCCATATTTCAGTATGGGTCAAAAAGCATTCTTACACTGAAAATGACTTACATTCTAATTTATATATTAGTTATTGAATCAAAGGCCTTCTTCCTATTTCTAAAATGTTAAAATTCTTTCCAAACATTGCACACTTCTTTTGAGTGGATTTTCTAATATCTTGTTACTCGAATCCAAAGTGAAGTGAGTACACAGATTTTTCAAAAAGTATTGTAAAAGGCACCAGTTCATTGTCATGATATATTGCCTTTCACTTATCCTTATTTGGCAACAACCAAAGTCATCAATTAAGTTTTATTAACATATTTCATTAGGGAACTGTTACCACTATGTAATCAGAAAAAGGTTAAAAGGCCCTTTCCCTTAAAATGGACTATTTCTGAGAAAGCACAGTAATGTTTCTAATAGCTATAAAGATTTTTAAGGCATAAAAATCCTTAGTTCTTCCTTTTCTACATGGAAAATGGCATTTTGTTCTCTTTTTGTGAAAATAAAATGTTAATAAGAAATAATTATGTGCACAATAATATAAAATGTAGGAACATTTTTATTCATTATGTATAAAGGGAGAGACAGGAAATGTAAAGTCAAAGAATAAAAAAGTAACAGGAAATCTAAGGTCAGCTGCATCAAGGGATATTTCTCACAGTAAAGTGCCTTTATTAAGAATTCTAGATCCATTCAACCATGGTACAATGGAATGGTTTCTTGAAGTAAATAACATTCTTATTCACTTTACAATTCAAAAATCACAAAATTACTCAGAGTTCTAGCTGTGCCACAAAACAAAGGCTTTTATTCCTTTCTTCTTACTTTTTATAATGTCGTGGTACCAGTACTCACCAGGAGTCTGGATGTCCAGTGCTCAATTGAGGAGTTCTGCAGTGTGCGTATGAAACAAAGCCCCAGAAGTTGCAGCCTGTCCTCCCATCAATCTCCTATGATTTTTCAGGATCCCTTTTTCTTTTCCTTTTAGCTACTGCCCTTTTAGCATGTGATGGGCCAGGCAGTTTACAAATATTGTTATCTTCTTTGATTGACTCACCGTAGAGGTATGCAGTCTGAGGCTTAGAAAGCTCATAAAGTATATTCAAAGTCATACAGGTAATAATACATAGGTTTCTCCAACTCAAAGTTCTACTCCTTCAGTGTCATCAGCAGGAAATCATTTTCATGCTTGTTTCCATGGACTTATTTTTGGGATTGGTTCCACTGATTTGGTGTTAGGATGAACCTTTAATTGCAAATAAACCAGTTGGTGTATTTTTCCTTAGAATATGTTTTGTGGACGTTGAAAGCACAGACACATACCAGGATTCATGGAAATCCAAATACTGGACACTGAACAAAGCAAATCTGTTGTCGAGTTCAGACCTGAGGAAATTAACATCAAATTAATATCGGTCAAATTAATGAGATCAAGCTTGATAGAGCTTGATTCTAATACGTATTCAGTAGAATGTTCATTCAAAGAAAAACAACCTCAAATCCAGAAGGATTCTGACAAAGATGAACAGAGAATAATCAGGCTTGGGAGAACTGCTGTGCATCTGGAAACAGACACCTTGCTTAGTTGTTGCAAATCGAATGAACTTTCTGAACTAAAGGCTTTTGTAATTAAAACACCTGTTATTTAAAATACATGATTTTTTTAATTTACAAAACACATCTAAAATATTTGACTGTAAATATTGATTAACAAGGCACAATACTTGAACATCATACTGTCCCCCTGTTCACCCAAGTTTTAAATTCGAGACTTGCTGGAAAGGCATGTACAGGGGGCATAAAATCTGTCCCCACATTGGTAACAAAATGTTCTTTCTTGATATGTGAAGCAAAATCAAGTTCTCAGACTGTGGTGTATAACAATTACCTATGAAAAAAAAAAAAGAATTACCTATGAACCTTACAAAAGCCGCAAATTCCTGGATTACTCCTAGGGAGATTCAAATCCACCAGAACTTCTCCGAGGCCTATGAGGCAGCAGTTTAACAAATATTCTGAGTGATTCTGTTGAAAATGGTGCTGGAACATATTTTCTAGAACTCCTCTGTATAAAGCACTGACCGTTGCATGAAATATTAACCTACGCGGCTTTCTTCCTCATTCTTGGCACCCTTAGCAGCCCTTCACTGTCATACTAATCTTTTTAGTGAAAGTTTCATGTAGTGGCCAAATTTTCAATTAAACACAATTCTACTCAAATTTAAATCACACACACCATTTATCACAGCTGCTAAACCTGCTGGCTAAATAACCTTTATGTTCCGCTCCAGAGGTGCCTCATTTCAATGATAAATTAATAGATTCCTCGAAAGTTGCCTATCTACCTGTTCCTAGCTTCTATGAGTGTGTAAGGAGTATCCAACTCTCAGGTGCTGGTGTTGGAAGGGAGAGCAGAGGCAGAGGTGCCAGGGAAAGCCAACCGGCTGAACAGGCAGGCCAAGCAAGATTGCATTCCATTGGAAGGTAGTCGCTTGATGTCTGGTTCTCAGATTTTCAGGTTAAAGAATTCAACTTTGTCAGACTGGCCCAAATTCAGGGTGGAGATAAGGAATGATTCAATAACAACAGCAATGGCAATACTAATATCAACAACATGTCTTTAAAATGAATGACTACTTATACAGGCATTTTACTAATTTACAGCCTATGCATTTTATCACTTATTTTAATTTCAAGACTGTTGTATGAGATAGGTAATAATATCACACATATTTGGCAAAAAGGAAAACTAGGTTAACTCAATGCCCAAGAAACTAGTGAGTAGAACAGAATGCAAATCTGCAAATGTACCATGAGAACTATAACCAGCAAAGCACCCTGGAGTATTTTTCCACTAAAAAATCTACATAGGAAATAAAATTAATCAGAGCAAGGAGAGTTAGTTGAATGAACCTAATAGTTAATGACATCAAGCCATAAGAGCCTGAGGCATCCATGGAAAGTGCTAGGGAAATGCTAACAAATTATTCTTCTCAGAGTCCCCTCTCTTCATGCTTCGGCTAATTACTCTATCTTCAAGAATGTTAATGTCATTGATCCACCTATTTTTCCTTTCATATCAGTTCCATTCCAGTTATGTACTCCTGCATCTACTCTCCAAACACACAGATTAGGTGGAACTCTCGCAAATCTCCTCCAGGATAAACTAAGAGACCATTTCACAGGATGAGTTACTTCCTTGGATGACTAACCTATTACATTATTTATTGATTCATATTAGCAGGGTTTTTTGGAAATTATTATATCCATATTTTAAAGGTGTCTCATTTATGCCCATCTACTTATTCCATAAGAAACAGAACAAAGTAGTAAGTACCTTAAGTCAAGGTGAAAAATAATTTGCAATCTTATTCGATCAATTGATAAATATTTATTGAGGGCTTACTTTATACAAGGCAATGTGCTGAGTGCTATCTCACTCACTCCATGCTAATAACATTCCTCTCTAATTCTAGAATGTGCTGAACAATGGAAACCGGAAATTGTAAAGAGTTTACGCCGTAAAAATTTAAAGAAAAAAAGCAAAAAACTTTTTATCTTATAACAAAAGTTTGGTTAGGACTGCAAAGATCTTTACTAATCTCCTTGGTATTTTTTTGGATTTTTCTCATAAACTCTTTACTTTAGAATAGTTTCATTTTTACAGAAAAGTTTCAAAGGTAGCACAGAGAGTTCCCATGTTCTCCTCACTCAGTTAACTCTATGGTTAACATCTTATACTAATATGAAACATTTGTTTTAACTAAGATCCAAGAGCCAAACTTGGTAAATAATTATTACCTAAACTCTGAACTTTATTTGGAATTTGCTAGTTTTTTCATCTGTTCTTTTTTCTATTCCAGGACCCCATTCAGGATACCACATTTAGTCATCGTTTTTCTTCTGGTGTGTGACAGTTTGTCATATCTTCCTTGCTTTGGATGAGCTTGACAGTTTTGAGTAATAGTAGAGTAGTAGAGTAGTAGTAGAGTAGTAACTTCAGATACTTTGAAGAGTTCCTCAATTGGGGTTTGTCTGATATTTTTCTTATTTTTAGAATGGGATTATATATTTTTGAAAGGAAGACCACAGAAGTGAAGTGCTATTCTTATAATATCCTATCAAGGACACATAACTTATCACTCATGGCATTCACCTTGATCAACCTGTGCAAGATAGTATTTGCTAGCTTACTCCATGTAAAATTTTTCTCTGTTTCCCAACTGTTTTCATACAGTCTTCTTCGGAACAAGTTGCTAACCAGAGTCCATACTGGAGTAGGAAAGGGAGGGAGGGAATGTCAATTCCCATCTCTTGGAAAGGGGTGGGTAATCAATCTAGTTAAATTATTTGAAATTCTTCTGTACAGATCTGTCTCTTCATTTCTTTGTTTAATCATTGATTAATATAGATAGTGTTTTTATGGATGTTTATTCTTTACATTGGGTATAACAATAGTATGTTTTTTGTTTGTTTTTTTGTTTCTTTGTTGTTGTTGTTGCTGGAGTTATTCCAGCTTGGCCATTAGGAGTTCTTGTACATCAGCTCCCTCATCCTTTCAACATGTCATTAACCTTTTGTTTTCTGAATCTTTCCTTACTTTCTGCTATCTCCATGTTTTTGTTTCTGAATTGTTCCCTAAACTTGAATGCATCACTTTACTCCTGCATTCATTGACATTACTCTGTTAAATTAAATTCTTTTTTGTTGTAGTAATGGAAATTACAATGTAATATATCTTTAAAAAACAAGCTAAATGATTCATTTAAAATTTTTGCTCATGCAAGGAAGAAACTGCACATGGGAATGGAGCTTCTTTCTGAAAAATAAAGTTGCAAGATTATATATAATGAAAAAAAGGTAGAATTTAGATTAAATTTAAATGAAGCAAAGCATGGCTATTTGCTTTGAGTGGGTCCTCTGATCGAACAAGCTTGCTGATTGTGGGACACTCAATGCAAAATTGACTATTTTTGCAGCTTCTTACATAGATGTCATTCATGTCCTTCAGGCTATTACTTAATCTACCCCTCATCCCCCGTAAAAGTATGGGTCATGATCTTCTGGAAACAATGATGTTATACTGGCAGTTTCCCTGTTTGGCCCTCTTTGGTAGGGTCTCAAAAAAAAAGCTACAAGATATGGGCCTGATTCCTACACTGTCATGTTGCTTTTTAGGAAATGAGGTAATGAGGTAATGAGATAAAAATTTATTCCATTTCCATTCATGACCATCTATTGTATCATGTGACAAGACAGGAACTATGGAATAGCTTTTTAAGATTCTGTATACCTAACAATTATTACTATAATATAAAGAAATGTAACAGTCAATAGGAGAGGCCTGGAAAATTTTTGGAGTCATAATACCAGATTTCCCACATTGAAACAGAAAAATAAGTCTGATTCTTCATCGGATTCTTTGTAGCCAAGTGGAGTACCAACAAAATCACCAGGTTTTAAAAATCATGTTGGCTCTTTCTCTGTTTTTAGTGTGATATTAAAAACTTCTAAGAGATCTCTAAAGAAATAGGTAGAATATATTTCTTTTAATATAGAACATATTCCTGTTATGAGGCAAGTATACTAGAGAAGTGAGGGATGCCAAACACTACTTGTACAATCTCAATGAATTAGTGGTGCTAACATGGGGACAATATGTCAAATCTTGTGAACAGCATGATATGTGGCAAGTTAGAAGCAAAAGAAGGATGATATGTTTTAAAGAAAATAATGGAATTAGAGTTTCTTGCATACCTGTTGAGCACCTGCAGGAAATAATAGAATTTTTTGTTTATTTATATTCACCTCAAAATTAAAATCAAGAAAAGGAATGAATTTTTGTTTATTATGCATGGTGACATAATTAACAGACAGATCTATGTACAAATTCTGATGCCACCATTTACTGGCTGTTTCATCTCACGCAAGTAACCTCTTTGAATCTCTTTTCTTGCTGTAAAACTGTTTTAGGGTTAATACAAGGACCAAAGTGAAATACATGTAAAATGTCCAGCATAATTTCTGCTGGATAATTGAAGTTCAATAAATGGTGATCGGTATGATAATTATCAGTCAACAAATATTCACCGATTATCTTGCAAATACCCATTTCAGTATTAGGTCTGGCTGAGACAAAGATCTACAAATATATAGTCTCTGGACCTGAGAGTGTTATCAGTATGGGTCTTATAGGAAACAGATTTTCACTTGGATGATTTAACTAGAAAAGACTTAAGTAAAGCAATATTTAAAAGGACAGACTGAAAGGAATCAACAAAAGATGACCAGGCATCTAGGTGAGCCAATTCCTTAAAATCTCTCTCTCTCCCTCTCTCTCTCTGTATATACATTCTGCCCGTTCTGTTGCTCTGGAGACCCCTGACTGACACCAACCCCAAATTGTATTTTGGGGATTTATTTTTCATCCCCTGGCATGCATGAATCCTTCTAAGGTTTCTAGGATACTTAATAATATCTGGTGTAATTAGCACAATGTCATTAATGTAAGGACTAGTGGGATGTTCTATGTAACCAAGATCATCAAGATTCCTGTAGACTCTACAGTGACAGATTTCAGGATATTGCTGCCACTTCTGGGTTAATTCACAATAGTTATTGTTTTTATAAGATGGAATTGAGAAAAAGCATGTGCCCTGTCATTACGCACCAAGTGTCAGGAACTGAGGTAAGTTTCCCTGAAAGAAAGACACCTTAGAGTTGTGATAATTATCAGCATATGATTAAGTTTGTGATTATTCAGTCTTTCTGGAAAACTCATATAGCTTTTTCTTAGGTCAGATACATTAAGAGGTAATATTGTAGAAATCACCACATCTGTATCTTCAAAGTTTTTATGGTGAAACTAATGTCTAAAATCCCCTCTAAGAAACAGGATTAAGACTGGTTCACTAATTTGATGCGTTGGTGAGAGGAGGTAGCTCCAGGTACTTACACTTGGCTCTTCCTTCCATTATAATCAATACTTCTTATGTAGGAAATCAATGTGGAGATCTTGTTGTTAAATTAGCTGTCCTGAATATTATACATAAGGAACTAGAAAAAAAATGATGAAATATTTTTAGGTCTGCTGTACCCATTTTACAACAAAGGTGGCTCAAGACTCCATTTGTCACCATATTACCATAATTCACCATAGATTACGGTGGAATTTTGAAACTTCAGAAAGTAGCATCACCTCAGAACTGTGTTTCTACTAAATCCTGAAAGGTCTGGATGTTTTCTTTCCTCCAATAAACTGTTACTTTAATCAATGGCCTTTCTGGTGAAGGTCTGAAGGAAGATTTACAAAATACACTTGACAAAATTACGGGATTCTTCTGTAAAGGGATTCAGTGCCTCCCTAATTGAGGGCTTCTGTAAATAGGCTTAATTCTAGGACTATGAGGAAAGGCCTTAAATTTCTACACTAGTGACTCTAGTCAGGGTTGCTATCCACAAGACCTCAGACCTAGATTTTTTTCCATTATAAAAAAGTCAAGCAATACTGTGATGTTAGTTTTGTGTTAACTTATCTAGGCTATAGTACTGTTATTTAATCAAATACTAAGCTAGGTATTGCTATGAAGGTATTTTGTGTGTGTGGTTAATGTCTGCATAATGTTAATCATTTACAATCCTTTAAATGACGATTACCCTTGATGATCTGGGTGGGCTTTATCTAATTAGTTGAGGACCTTTAGAGAAAAAATTTACATTACCCTGAGAAGAGGAAATTCTGCCTTAAGACTATAGCATCATCTCCTATCTGACTTTCTAGCCTACCAGCCTGCCCTACAGATTTTGAATTTGCTGTCCTACAATTACATGAGCCAATTCCTTGAATGTCTCTCTCTCACTCTGTGCCTCTGTCTCTTTATGTCTGTCTGTCTCTCTATCTCTCTGTTTCTGTCTTTCTCTCTGTATATACATCTCATTGACTGAATTCCCAACCCTAGGCTAGGCAAGGGATTCATCTCTTCTTCCCTGAGATCTCCGATAGATGCCTGAAAAAAAAAAAAAGGAAGGAAGTTCTGCTAGCAAAGGAGAAAGTAGAAATGGCCTTTGCAAGAGGCCAATGGTGTCTTATAAAAGTACCATAAGATATACAGCTCACAACTTTATCACATGATGCTATCAATAAGCATATTATAAAAGATATTCATTATTAAAACCTGCTAAATATCCTCTCTAGTCCTATAACAAAATGTTTTTTTTAAAGTTTAATGTATGTGCTTTAGAATAATCTAGTGGTAGAGAGGAAGACTTTGGAATTGGTGTTTTATATTAAAAATATAAATAAATAAAGGCTAGTAAAAAAATACCCAAAAGACTTTCAGGCTTTATCGAATAACAAAGGTTATAAGTATATATATAAATACAAATATATGTATATATATACACATATAAGCTGAAGATCAAAATTTGACTTCATAACAGTTAGTAAATGATATATTCATTTATAAAAAAGCAATGATTTGTTTTTCCAGGCCTCTGAAAGGAACAAATTAGAGTTTTGAAAATAAAAGTAAGAAAAGCAAGTGTTTTAAGGGATGTATTTGTTAGAATTTTAGACTATTTTAAGAATGCTTTAAGTTTCCTGGAAAAAATCTGTCTGAAATAAGAACTTTCTCACATATGTTTGGGAAAAAAAAAATTGGGGGAAAGTATTATCCTTCTATAAACACCAATTCACATGATTTGTTTCTGGAATAAATATGAAATCCTTTCATAAGTTGTTCTATCTAAAGTGAAATATGCAGATAGTCTTAGAGTCTCACATGAGTAAGAGCTCCAGCCATCCTATCTCTGTTGTATAACCAAGAGCCTTCTTAAACATCTCTTGACACTTGGCAGACCCTCATTATTGGCCTTATCACCATGACTATCATTTACATCTTTCAAATCAATTGTTTATCTCCTCTCTTCAATACTTGGCTCATAGAGTACTCAGTAAGTCTTTAGGGATGGAGAATGAAAGGAAGGGAAGAAGGAATGGTACAATATTTAGCAACACTTCTAAGAATGCTAACCAGCCCACACACTTGATGGGACTAAGCTGTTGTACTCTTTCTCTTCACTTTTCTCTCTCTCACAAGGATGTGGTTTGGGGAAGGTATATTTACAAACACCTACACATACTTAGGTACATATTTCTTTTCCTCATGAATTACAGTGAGTGGTTGGAACAGTTGGGGTTCATCAGTATTAGAAGCATTCATTAATTTATCACTGATGGTTTCCACAGAGAAACGTGACATTCTTTACAAGGCAAAATTGAGCAATACTTTAAGGAGATGTTCTTGTAAGATGTTTTGTTCAAGACATAAAAATCTGGCAGCTACTATTGAGCAACTTGGTGAAGCAGGGAGACATTGCTTAAATGTACCCATCAGTTCTCATAGGCCTTCTTGACCTTGTCTAATAGTTTCCTAATGAGACTCCTGATAACATTGCAGTCTGGTTTTCAAGTGGGCCAAAGCTCCTAATAACCCCCTCAGCTCCAAAACACATGATTCTCTAGTTTGTCTTCTTGAGTCTCTTCACTCTGGCTTCTGTCCCCTCAAACACCCTGCCTAACTAACCTTGAGAAAAGTAATTATGCCCTCACTATTGATTAGGAAGGATCCATATTTAATTATGTGTCACATGATCCACTATCAAACTTTCAGCTTGGTTCACCAACGCCTAGTGAGTCCTGTTGCCATGTGCTTATATCAGCTGTTTGGTTAATGAGCTTCTGTACAAGATGTTGAATTTTCCCCAGTCCCTGTATTTTATGAACAATGCTTTCATATCTTAAGGTCATGGTTGGACCCTTTCATGAAGCCTGCCTCAAGGAACGTTTTCTTAATGCAAAGGGAATCATTACTGTGCACATTGTGCATGTTTTTGCGGCAGCCCTAAGTCATTCATATGTGCCATTAGGTAAAATCCTGAGATCACGGTGCTTAAAGTTCAAATACGTGCTGTAGTCAGAATCAATTGCAAAGTAACTGATTCTGCTAAATCATGAATACAGTCAGTTTATTCAGAAGAGAACTGCTTCCTGCACACAACGTTTTAAATGAAAATAATATGTCTGCTATTGCTTCCAACAAATGAATTGAAATTTCAGTTTTCTTTACCTCGAGAATTTTAATTCTAAATGTTACCAGTCTCTTTTGATAAAAGCTTGCTACAAACTACTCACAGTGGCTAAGCTATAATTAATATATAAAAATGTCAAACGATATAAGATGTCCTGAGTTTACAGAGTTTACAGAGTTTCTATGGTATTAATAGCATCATATAACTCTATTCCTGCCAAATAATAATTTTCCTCTGATGCTAATTAAATTGTTTTCAGTGTAGGGGCGCCTGGGTGGCTCAGTGGGTTAAAGCCTCTGCCTTCGGCTCAGGTCATGATCTCAGGGTTCTGGGATCGAGCCCCGCAACAGGCTCTCTGCTCAGCGGGGAGCCTGCTTCCCCCTCTCCCTCTGCCTGCCTCTCTGCCTACTTGTGATCTCTCTCTCTCTGTCAAATAAATAAATAAAATCTTTAAAAATAATAATAATAATAAATTGTTTTCAATGTAATAGTCATTGAAGATGTCCAAAATATTGTATGGGTTGGTTAATATATAGGAAATCATAATGCTTATAAGCAAGTGAGCTCATCTATGATATTTAAAATTCTGAGAATAAATTTCAAACTCATCAGTTCAGTAAGATCAGTTGTTATTTAAGACTAACATAAACACAGAAAAGAAATAATAAAAAATAATAAACAAAACTTTGATAAAAATTCTATGCTCTACCAGTATAATCATTAAAAATATATCATTACCCACAAAAGTTCAATATGAAAGTATTCAATCTTGTGATTGTATTAATCAAAACTAATTATACACAGAGACATCTTAAAGGGTACTTTATACTTACACTATTGTTACAGAGTCCAGTCCCACAATGGATTGTATTCTTAACTCTTTCTGAGAATTCATTGTGAACCATTTGACTATAGATTAGGCTGGAAAAGTTAATTCACCTTGAAGAGATGAGCCATTCACACAAGTTTTGTTTATATGTAATATAAAGTGTAAATATGCTAATATTCCAAATAATTTGATCAATTTGGACAATCAAAATTTTATGTTACAGATCCATGTTGTTTAACTGTCTACACTCTCCTGATCTGATAAACATTTGTTAAATATGAGTTGGCCACCGTGAGTGTAATAAAATTTAGTGTTCAAATTTAGGAAGTTCAATTGCTGAAACCACTTGGATACCATTTAACATCACCTTTCCATATCAGCAATTTTCACAAAAGTTTAAAGTTTTATTAGCAAGTTTTACAAAATTTTAAAGCTTCACAAAAATTATCTTTGATCTTTAGAACATCATATATTTCCTTCACTAATTCTCTTCCGGTATGGATCTATCTATGACTTTTATGGTTCTGAGAGCTGCCACATTCACCACTTCTCTTTCTCTTTCTCCTTCCTTCTCCATACATTAACCTCAAAAAGTCTTTTAAATCTCAAAGAACTAGGGGCGCCTGGGTGGCTCAGTGGGTTAAAGCCTCTGCCTTTGGCTCAGGTCATGATCTCGGGGTCCTGGGATCAGGCCCCACATCTGGCTGTCTGCTCAGCAGGGAGCCTGCTTCCCCCTCTCTCTCTGCCTGCCTCTCTGCCTACTTGTGATCTCTCTCTGTAAAATAAATAAATAAAAATCTTTTTAAAAAAATAAATAAATAAATAAATAAATCTCAAAGAACTAATAATGCTGTGGTCAGTGTATCAAACAGCTATGCAATCCCCAGACACTAGCCACCATTACTGTGGACTCTTGATTTTTCTACCACCACTGTGAATAACATTTGACTGTCCCTCAGGAATCAAAATCCCTGGTAGAAATATCCAATTGGCTAAGTCATATGTCCTTACCTTGGATGCCAGGGAGCAAGGAGAGGTATTATCTGTTCCATTTCAGCCAGCATGGTTGGAGATGAGATACTGCTTATATTATTTGTGACTCCCCAAAACCGTTTAACTCTGCATTGACAAAAGCAACAAACATCCCTTCCCTGCTAAAACACTCAGTCCCCCTATTCCTTACTTAAAATTAATCCCCAACAATTTAGATATGGTCTTCAAGGCTATAAATAACCTGTGAAAAGATAATTTTTCCACCCTTATTTTTTACTTTCCAATTTTCCAAAATCCTCTACCTCATGGGTTAGTCTGATTAATTATTTGCACTTTTCACAGATCTTTATGATCTTTAATGTCAATCTCTATGCCCAGAACATCTGGGCAATTCATCTCTGCCTATTTTCTTCCTGTTTCTGCGTACCAACTTCAATCGTGAGTATCCTTCGAACCCAGAACTGTTGATTACATCCATTCTTTTATGTAGATTAACCCTTTTATTCTTTGTATTGTTATTTTTATAATAGAATTGCTGACATTTTTCATATGTTTTCTAGTTCTTTTCTAGTTCATTTTATACTTTAATGTTAGTTAGAATGACTTCTTATTTCATAAAGCAAAACCATCCTTTTATCTTTTCTTACCATCCTTGTTTACAATGCCATTACTAAGGCTTCAACATTTCACAATGAAGGATTCACTCAGTAAACAAATATTCTTTGTCTGCTTCTATATACTATGCTGTTCCAAGCACAGGGGATTAAAAAAAATGAACAAGATAAAGTATTTACTCCAATGGAATCTATATTCCTATGTGAAAGAGAAGAAAAAAAAAACTAGCAAATAACTATAGGACGCAATGCTAAATAGTGAGAATGCTGTGAATAAAATAAAATATGATAGGGGAACATAGAGTAACATGGAAAGAGAATTGAATAAGTAAGTAGTCATGAGAGGATATTCAAAGGAAGTAATATATAAACAGAGACCAGAATAAAATGAAGAAGAAAAACATGCTGATATCTGGGAGAAGAGTATCCTAGCTAGAGGAAACCATAAATGACAGCTTCTGAAGAAAAGCAAATGATCTATTAAACATCAAGAAGACCACTGTGGTTGAAGCAATAGAAGTATAAGTATAGAGGATATTGTCATGAGAGATAAGAGACCCTGCAAGCTTTGGTAAATCTTTGTGTTTTATTTTAAGTATGATAGCCACTGGAGGATTTTGAACACCAGAATTGCAATTTCTGCTCTATGTTCCTAAAGATCACTGAGGATCGCACTGGAAAATTTATTGTATGGGGCAATATTAGAGGCTGGGAGATCAGTTAGGAGACTATTGTGACTGTTTAGGTAATAGATGATGCTAGCAACAAGAACTAGAATGATAGCCATGAAATTGTTGAAAAAATGTCAGATTCTGGATGTACTTTAAGGAAAGTTCCAGTGGGTTTGTTGATGGATCAACCATGAAATGCGGGTCCCTTTCTAAACATAAACATTTGAAATTCCCTCTAGACATCAAATCAGAGATTTTGAGTGGCTACTTGAACATACAGGTGTAAAGTAAAAGTAAAAGAAAGGGTCGGCAGATAGATATGTGTTTAATATTATTAATGATTATTTAAAGCTACAAAGAGTAAGTATAGAAAGATAAAAAAGGTTCTGGAGGATTCAGTGAAGTGGAAGAAAGAGCAACTTACAGAGCAAAAAAAAAAAAGAATACTAGATAGTTTCTTTCTTTATTTATTAATGTATTAGCTTTATTTGTACATCTATTTCTTTTTAATTCACACCATTAATCTATGTAGGAAAAATAGGTACTTGAGGTCTTCCATTTCCTTTTACTTATGTAATTTCATAAAAACATTGTATTTCAGTGGTAGTTTTTATTTTTCTATCTTTTTTTAAATTTTTTTTATTTATTTTTGGGGCTCCTGGGTGGCATAGTCAGTTAAGCATGTGACTCTTGGTTTCAGCTTAGGTTGTGATCTCAGGGTCGTAAGATTGAGCCCCTCATCAGCTCTGCACTCAGCAGGGAGTCTGCTTAAGAATCTCTCTCTCCCTCTCCTTCTGCTTCTCCCCCTCCCACACACACACATGCTCTCTTCTTTTCAAATAAATAAATAAATAAATCTTTTAAATTTTTTTCTTTATTTTACCACAATAAATCTAGTTAACATCCATCACCATACATAGTTACAGAATCTTATTTCTTGTGATGAGAACTTTTAAGATTTACTTTCTTGGCAACTTTCAAATATGCAATACAGTATTATTAACTATAGTTGACTTGCTGTACATCCCATCCCCAGGATTTTATTTATTTTGTAACTGGAAATTTGTACCTTTTGACTCCCTTTACCCTTTTAACCCACAACCAACCCCATGCTTCTGACAACCACCAATGTTTTCTCTGTATCTATGAGCTTGTTTTTGTTCTTGTTTTAGATTCAACATATAAGCGAGATCATATGGTATTTGCCTTTCCCTGTCTGATTTATTCCACTTATTTCACTCAGTGCCCTCAAGAGCCATTCATGTTGTCACTAATGGCAAGATTTCATTATTTTTATGGCTGAATAGTATTCCATCATATATATTTACCATATTTTGTATCCATTCATTTGTTGAGGGACACTTAGTTTGTTTCCACATATTGGCTATTATAAATAATGCTTCAGTGAACATGGGGGTGCCTATATTTTTCAAATTAGTGTTTTTGTTTTCTTTGGGTAAATACCCTGAAGTGGAATTACTCAGTCAAATGGCAATTCTATTTTTAATTTTTTGAAGATCCTCCATAATGTTTCCATAGTGGTTGGTCCAATTTATATTCCCACCAATGGTGCATAAGGATTCCCTTTCCTCTGCATCCTTGCCAATTCTGGTCTTTTTGTTTGGTAATAGCCAATCTGACAGCTGTAATGTGATATCTCATCGTGGTTTTGATTTGTAATTCCCTGATCATTAGTGATATTGATTATATTTTCTTAACTCTATTGGCCATCTGTATGTCTTATTTAAAAAAACATCTATTCATATCCTCTGCTCATTATTTAGTTGGATTGCTTGGGGTTTTGTTATTTAATTGTATGAATTTGTTATATTTCTTGGATATTAATTCCTTATCAGATATATAATTTTCAAATATTTTCTCCCATTTTATACACTGCCTTTTCTTTTTGTTGATGGTTTCCTTTGTTGTGTGGAAGATTTTAATTTGATGTAGCCCCACTTGCATGTTTTTGGTTTTGTTGCCTTTTCTTTTGGTGTCAAATCCAAAAAAGTCATCACCAAGACTGACTTCAAGGATCTTAGTGCCCATGTTTTCTTCTAAGAGTTTTATAGCTATAGGTCTTACATTCAAGTCCTTAATCTATTTTGAGTTACTTTGATCGTGTGGTATAAGATAGTGGTCCATTTTTATTATTTTACATGTAACTCTCCGGTTTTCCCAGCCCCATTTATTGAAAAGACTGTCCTTTCCCCATCGCGTGTTCTTGGCTCCTCCATTATAAATTAATTGAAAATGTATGTATGAATTTATTTCTGGGCTCTTTATTCTGTTCCATTCATTGATGTGTCTGGTTTATGCCCATACTATACTGCTTTGATTACTCTAGCTTCGTGACATAGTTTGAAATCAAAATGAGTGATGTCTCTGGGTTTTTTCCTTCTTTCTCAAGATTGTTTTGGCTCTTCAGTGTCTTTTGTGGTTCTATACAAATTTTAAGTTATTTTTTTATTTCTATGAAGAATTTGATTGGAATTTTGATAGGGATTGCATTGAATTTATAAACTGGGTTGGATAGTACCCTGTCATCTGCAAATAGTGACTTTTACTTCTTTTTTTCTAATTTGAATGCTTTTATTTCTTTTTCTTACTTAATTGTTCTGTCTAGGACTTCTAATACCATGTTGAATAAAAGTGGTGAGAATAGGCATCTTCGTCTTATTACTGATCTTCTAGGGAAAGCTTTCCACTTTTAACCACTGAGTATGATGTTAGCTGTGGGCTTGTCATATATGGCTTTTATTATGTTGAGGTACATTCTCTCTATCCCCACTTTGTTGAGTGTTTTTATCATGAATAGATGTTGAATTTTGTCACATGCTTTTTCTGCATGTATGGAGATGATTTTATGGTTTTTATTCTTCATTATATTAATGAAGTACAAAAAATGGAAGAAAAAAATGGAGGACTCAAATAAAATCAGAAATGAAAGAAGAGACATTGTAAGTGATAGTACAGAAATGCAAGGGATCATAAGAGACTACTATGAACAATTATATACCAACAAATTGTACAACCTGAAGAAATGGATTATTTACCAAAAACATACAACCTCTTAAGACTGAATCATGAAGTAATAGAAAATCTGAATAGACCAATTACTGATAAGATTGAATTGGTAATCAGAAACCTCCCAACAAACAAAAGTTCAGGACCAGATGCTTCAATGGTGAATTCTACCAAATATTTAAAGAAGAATTAATACCAATCCTTCTCAAAGTTTTCCAAAAAATAGATAGGAGGAATCACTTCCAAGCTCATTTCACAAGGCCAGCATTACCAAAACCAGACAGGATACAATAAGAAAAGAAAATTATAGGCCAATATACTTGATGAACAAAGATGAAAAATCTTCAACAAAATATTGCCAAACTGAATTCAATAATGTATTGAAAGGATTATATGCTATGACTAGGTGGGATTTATTCCAGGTTTGCAAGGATGGTTCTTAACATCCACAAATCAATCAATGTGCTATATCACATTAATAAAATGATAGGTGTTTTCTTAAAAGCCAAGAATACTCAGTGTTATAGAGTGGGTGATCATTTTTTTCACATGCTGCTGAGATGTAGTTTGAGCATTAGCAATTTGGAAAGCCAAAGATCCTTGGTAACCTTGCCATGAGACTTTAGGAACAAAAACCTGATAGAAGTAGACTAAAAAGGGAAAGAGAGGTAAAGATCAATGCATTAGTCTTTAACAGGTCTCTTTTCTTCAATTTCAATTCTCTGTTAATACTCATAGGCCATCAGCATATTCTTTGTATATGTAAAATAGATTGTGCAGTTCTGTTGCTTGAGGCTAGATACTTCTTTTATCTACAGCAACAATTTTCAAATCCTAATGTTTATAAAAACAGCCCAAGTGTGCCTATTAAAAATGCAAATTCTTGCTTTCTGCTATCACTGATTGTGATTGACTTGGCATGGGATGAGGCGCAGAAACTTCATTTTAAACAAACCTTCCAAGTGATTATACTGCGATTATACAAGATTCTCATGTAATGGTTGAACTCTGTACTATTTCTCCACCCTTCCCTCCTCTTTCCTTGTCTAGAATTCTGATATATACTCATATCTCTATATTTTTCTTTTTTTTTTTTAAGATTTTATTTATTTCTTTTAGAGAGCAAGAGCCCAAGCAGTGCGAGGGACAGAGGGTGAGAGAATCTCAAGGAGACTCTGCACTAAGGCAGAGCTCACTGTGGGGTTCAATCTCATGACCCAGAGATCATGATCTGAGCCAAAATCAAGAGTGGGGTGCTTTACCGACTGAGCCATCCGGGCACCCCAATGATATATCCTCGTATTTCTAGAAAACTCCTATCTATCCTTCAAAACTCTGGGTTTACTCCCTCTTTTAAGCCACATTCATATTGCCAATCATAGATGTCAGTAATTATTTACTAAATAAATGGAGTAGCTATAACTATTTTTCTTCTACTATTTTGTTAAATCCCCAGATGATTTCTAAGTTTTTGCATCTCTCAAGTGTTCACATAATTCAGTAAACTTAATTCCATTTATATGTGTCATATTAGCACATTTCTCCAAATGAGTGTGATTAACATTCTTTACACAACCAAGACAAACTCAAGATTTTTAAATGAGGCTATTTTTAAATAATTCTAAACATCTCTCTGTATTTCTGAAGGAAATGTCAAATAAGTTTGCCCCGGGCTGCATTAATGATCAGAGCATCGGATCAGACTGGTGTCATGAGTGCATCAAGGGACACTTCCTTTAATACTGGCCTATGCTAAAAATGACTTCCCTCCATTCTCATTTAAGAATGCAGAAATCCTGTTATTTAACTGTACTCCATCCTGAAGTCGGCTTCTTTGAGATGATTTTAAAAAGATGAAATTACCTAACTTAGATTTAGTTTCACTTTTGTGGAACAAGTTTGTTTTTTTCTTCCTCAGCTTCTTTTTGTTGTTTTTCTTTTAGATCAAAACTTCAAAGGAAAGGACTGTTGGATCAGCCATTCACTTACTGGAGCTGAATTTTTGCTTGCCACTAGCTTTTCTACCCCAATGCTCCTTTGATTTCTATTCTATCTGCATCTTTTATGTCTTTGGTTCACGCATATGGAGAAAATTATAGTGTAGTCTTGCTCAAAAAAAATCATATTTTATCATATCCCAAAATCTTAGAAAATTTAAAACATTTTCCAAGTCTGCAAATGCTGTTTTAGACAGAAGCCTCAGACACAGAAATTAATAAATAAGTCTTTATAGTATTCTAAATAATTGAAATTTTCAGTAGCTAGGCATCAGAACAAACAGGAATCAACTTCTTAAGGGATATCTCAGACTAAACATCAACTGTAAGGCACAGATCCCATTTTCCTACCACCTTAGACAAATACTCAAAAATAATAACAACAGTAATAATAATAATAGTAAGTTAAGACAGATTGGGCAGGAAGCAGTACAGTCCAAGATCTTGGATGTGGTAATAGATAAACATGACCCTGTTTTTGCCAATTCTAGCTACAGACTTTTTGTCAAGGTGGTAATAATCTCCTTATACTTTTGTCAAATAGAATAATAATATGGCCTATATATTGTATTTATTTTGAAGTATATAAGACAGTTTGCTAATTTAGCATAGTCTTTACCTCATAATAATTTAACAAATAGTAACTACTATTGTTGTTGAAACTGTGCGTGGCCAGGTTGGATTGTTGCAACAAGGGCCACAGCAGAACCAGTAGCTGCTGCCAAGGCCGTCAAGAATGTCTACCGTGCTGCCATTAGACCTCAAGATATGAGTCACAGAAGGATTGAGGAAAAGCTATACTACCTTTATCATGCCTTCGCAGAGGCAGTAGATGACAAAATACCCAGCACTGATGTTCTCCAGATGCATAATATGTTGCATATGTCTGGTATACATCATATATGTTATTAGATTCTAGAGCTACTCCTGTGAATTCTACTTGACAAACTTATTAAGTCTCTTTGAGCTAGAAACCAGCCCAGCAAGGCAGCTGCCAGGGTGTGATTACCCTCATATTTCCCTTATGGAATCTTTTCCCATACCTTATATTTAGAATAAAGTAGAATTTATACATAACTCCAGGATATGAGTTAGCTCCCAAGTTAGTTCTTTCATGCTCAATAGTTATTACTGTTATTAATAGTAACACATAATAGTAATCATTTTTAAAACCAGGAGAGTTTTGGTCTTGTTATAGAGTATGTGGTTCTAATGGGAGCAATGATCATAAATAGATGTGGGTCTTAGCAGCTATTATCAAAGAAATTTAAATCATGAGTACACACAGTTCCAGCTCATGCATACACTCTGCATGTATTATCAATAATGGCAAAATAAAGATGCAATGGGGGGGTGCCACCAAAATTTGGGAAGAATTAGAAATGTAAATGTCAACATGATCTCTGAGGTAGATACAGAAGATGAGAGTAATACACATATGTTTAGAAAATAATTCAGGAAATGTAGGAAAATATAAACTAAACCAAGTAACTTCTGTATCTTCTGATCTTCTCTATCCTTATTGAAATAGCAGATTTGGCTAGATTATCAATTATCGAGCCATAACTATGAATCAGGCACTCTTGGCACTTAGCTTCCCAATTTCTAATTCTCACATGCAACTGATCCCCATTATACATAAATTATATATTTAATATATGAAGTATCTGGAATTTTAGGCTCTTGCCCAAGACTTAATAGCTTGATAAGCAGAGCCTGAAAGTGAACCATTTCGATCTAGATCTAAAAATCCTTATAAGAAGTTTCGATAGTTGGCCTGTAATTATAAGAAGTAATTTCATTATGACAGGTGATTTGCATGGCTGAACTGGTCTATATTCAGTTGGTAAAAACAGACTTTTGGTCTTTGTACCAAATGTTACTGGAAAAGCCATTTGATCCCTCTTCACTTCAGTTTTGGGTTTTTTTCCCACTTGTCCAATAAAGAAGTTATATTCAACTCGAGTTTCTTTCCTGTTAGTTTAAAAGTGATTTCATCATTGATGGGTGGCCTCTTCAAGTAGAATGATTAGTATAAGAAAAGTAGCAGGGGAATATCTGTTGGTTTATATCACATAAAGTATTAAGGTTTGTCATAAAGTTACACTGATTTCAGTTAGGCTGTCATTATGTAAACCCATGTGTGTGATGAATGAAAATATTTGCAGAAAATATTTATGTTTTATTTTGAATTATTGAAGAGTAGTTCTTTCCTTTGTAAATTTCAAATTTTGAAGAAAATGATGTTCTTTTAAAATGTTTCCTTCAACCCTCCCTGTCCTCATAAATTTCATCCCTAGAAATCCTTAGTGTAAACTTAGCCTACATCTTTCTACTTCACTATAAATCATGTTTGCTTGTACATTTAGTTTAAAAGCCTAGGATATGTGAAGGTTAGATGAGCATTATAATTAGATGAGCGTTATATTTCTTTTCAAAGAAGCTAACAAAAACCTAAGTTTAATTTAAAATTGACATTAAATTTGCATATCCCTTTGATTATCTGCATCATAAAAAGACTGGATATTATACAATTTTATAACAGATTATCACCAATAAAGAAGTTTCCTGGATTTAAATGACATCAGTAAACAGTTCTGTCTTCCCATACCTGCTTGAGCAAAAACACGCAAAAAAGACAACCATTCTGGTCCAAGTATTTTCTTTTTTTTTTTTTTAAAGATTTTATTTATTTATTATTTATTTGACAGAGAGGAGAGAGATCACAAGTAGGCAGTAGGCGGAGGAGAGGCAGGCAGAGAGAGGGGGAAGCAGGCTCCCTGCTGAGCAGAGAGCCCGATGCAGGGCTTGATCCCAAGACCCTGAGATCATGACCTGAGCCAAAGGCAGAGGCTTTAACCCACTGAGCCACCCAGGCACCCATGGTCCAAGTGTTTTCAATAAAACTTTAGTCATCTACAAAAATAATAAAAAGAAAAGAACTGCATCTACCCATTTATATGTAATGATTCAACGAGAAACTAAAATATTATAATCCAAAAATTCATATATATATTCACAAATTTAAAATTAATATCCAGTGGTGATGTGGCACCCAGTTGCTAAGTTAATTTCAAAATCTCCTAAATATTTGTTCAATAGTCAAAATAACCAAGATTGCCATAGGTTAGCCTTTGTAGCCATGTAAAAGATATGGAGTGAAAGAAATTAGTGAAAATTTCTGTAGAAAGCAATTAGATTTTTGCAGATGGTAAAAGCACATGAGTATTAAAGTAAATAACAAAGACAAATATTTGGTACAATTATCCATAGACCTACTCAGATTAATTATTTCACCCATTGCGTAGAGATACACCCATGCTTCAAAAACATTGTAAAATACACAATTGTAATGCTAATTAGCAGAAAATTCTTGTTTACAAAATATGCATTTGCTTGTTTTTTCTTTCACATGATTGCAAATAAACAGAGTACTTTAACTTACTCATATAATTTGCATACTGTTAAGAATGTTACCAAGAACAAATACTGAGTATAAAAAACATTGTAAAAAGAATGTGCTAATAATATTATATATAAAATATTAATATATGTCCATGGTAGTTTGAGGCCACAGTGTGTTCTGTACGGTTATTTCAATGGTGAAAGCATTGTTTCTATCAGCAAATGATGGTTACAATAGCCAGCATTTTTCATTTAAATATACTCTGAACTGCCAATTTTCAAATTATAAAAAGAATCTCGTGTGTCAAGCTCAATGCAATGAAGAATAGTTTTCTCCTATAAAACAGCTTAATGGCACAGAGCTAGCATGAGTCATACATATCTAGACCTTGAACTCACTGGTGCATTCAGAAGGAGCCAAAGATTAATGTTTAATAAAGAGCAGTTCAGCTCTGGCCATTTTAATTGCAGGATGATTGTTTGCGATCATTTGGTGCCTTAGGCCACTGTGGAATTCTTGACTATTCCACAAAAGAAATCATTCTTGCTTTTCTAAACTGTTCTGATAATCAGGGGTAGAGGACTAGATTTTTAACTAAATTAGCAATTATCATTCAATATGATGTCATGTCATGCATTTGTAAATGTTTCTTTTCAAACATAAACACTGAGCAATAAATCCTAGGAGCAATCATTGTTAACTTGTTTTGTGTTTTCAAAGTAATTAAAAACAATACTGAAGCCACATGGCTAATAATAATAGCTAGTTTTTACTGAGCATGTACTATGTGCCAATAACTGCTGCAGCAACTTAAACATTTATTCATTTATTTAATCTTCACAACATTTTTTTAGTAAGTATGACCAAAAATGCTACCCTATAGATGAGAAAAATGTAACACGGGTTGGTTAAGTAATTTTCCTGGCTTAATAGGAGGTGAAATCAAGATTCCAATCAGGCTGTCTGACTTTAGAAGCCCCATTCTTCATGTAAGCTATGCATTTGATATATGATCATAAGCAAATAACTGTCCTTGCTGAGCACACTTTTCTTAGCTGGAAAATGTGGATAATTACATCACATTGGGTTATTTTGAGGACTCATTATTTTTCCCTTAATGGTAAAAAGGCCTTTTGTATTCGTCTGGGATTTTTTGTTGCAAACAACAGGTGTATAGCTCAGGTAGTTGTGGCCATCCAGGTGCAACCATAAATCATTCTATACATTCAAATCAAATGGAAATTAAGTCAACTTTACTGCCCAGGTAGTAGAAAAGAGCTGAAAAGCTGAAGTGCGTGGTGAAGCAAACCAAGTATTAGCAACAGTAGAGAGCAGCTATCACAGCCAGGCTGGAGGGACAGAAGAGACTGGCAGGGCTGCCTGACCTCAGCCAGGAAGAAAGGGAAGTAAGATCTGGAGCCACACTACAGCTGCTGCTGAGGGCTCCACCAATGCAGAGAGAGAGGGAAAGAGGTACCAGGTTTCCCCTCTTCTTCTCAGCCTCCTCCAATCTCTCCCTACAAGTCATTTGACACAGGAGACTGGAAAACACAACATTCAAAGGCTAGTCCTCCTCCCCGGAGATCAGAGCAAAGTGGCCGAAGCGTAGAGAAATGGATGTGAGCAAGAAGTCCAGGGGAAATTCATAATAAAGTTGTAAATCCTAACATTTACCATGTTTTAAGTCTAATTCTTTTGCATTACCTTTTCATCTTGATTCAGGACACTTCCTTAAAATTAAGGACCCTTTTCCATCTCTAGTCATTGCCACATTTTAAGTTAAAATTTGTGTGAATTCCATCTTAATAAAGTAGGGAGGTTATTGTAATTGATATATAATATGACAGCTTTAACTTTACATGCAAACAAACTTCACATTTAGTATTAAGGGTTTGGTGTTTTGTGTTTTGGTTTGGCTTTTTTCCTGATGATTTCCCCCAGAAAACACCAATTTGTCCCATGATCTGGATTAGAAGTGTGAACCAAATCAATATATAAGAAAATAAACTTATTCACTTCTAGTCCTGGGTAAAGATTTTGCGATCAAAATTTTATTTATAAGGGACAGAAAGAATATAATGAACTAGATCTATAATAATAGCTTCTGTAGTGAGTGAAAATGGCTGTGTCCTACATCAATTGTTGGTGAAAATCAAGAGCATGATCTTAAACTCTATTTAAATTCCTAGCTTCAGTTGAAGAAGCTGATTTCTAAGGACACGGTTGAGAGATGTCAGCCAACCCTCCCAGCGGATGGAGAAATGAGAACCTTAGTCCTAAATATGGGGAAGCAGCGGTGACTTAGGCATCCATATTGCAATAGCAATATTCAGTATTCAGTAGGTACTAAATACTATAAAGAAGATGATAAACTAAACTCATTAATTATTATAAATAGTGATTCATATTTTATATCAGGTTTTTGGCTGCTATTTTCCTCAATTCTGGTAGATAGTCTTCTAAGATGCTCCTGCATCCTGGTACTCATACTCTTGTGTAATCTCCTTTAGAGCTTGGGCTGGTTCTAAGGACTAGCTTCTAAAGAATGAAATATGGCAAAAACGTGGGATGTCCTTTTCAAGATTAGGTTATAAAAGGCTATGACTTCCTAATGGCCCTCTCTGTCTTTGTCTTGCTCCCTTTGGTGCAGTCAGTTGCCATATTGTGAGCTGTCCCATGGGAAAGCTCACTTAGCAAAGAATGGAGGAGAGAATAGCCTTTAGCCAATGATCGGCAGGAAAACTAAGGCCTTCAGTCCAAAAGCTCAGAAGGAACTAAATCCCACCAAGAGACGCTTGCAAGCTTGGAAGCATATTCTGCCTTAGTTGAACCTTGAGATAACTGCAAACTTGGTCAACACCTTGATCATAGCTTTGTCGGAAACCCTGAATGGGAGGACCTAGCTACCCCATGCTTGGATTCCTGACCCACAGAAATTCGGAGATAATGAAAGTTTTCTCGAGCCATTAAGTTTGGAGGTCATTTTTTACACATTAACAGATAACAGTCAAGAATCATTCTCCTTTAAATCTAATTTCTTTCAGTGTCTTACATGGTATCGTATCAAAGCCTTGTTAAATTGAATTTCATTCTTATCTCAGATTTTACTTATTTTATGTGTAGTGATATTGAGAAGATAAAATTCAATGAATTCCTTTCTGGGAATAATTTCCTGGGGAAAAACACCAAGTTAAATACTCATGGTGGAAGGGTACTGTCCCAAGGGCTCACTCAAATGGTAAAATTTCAAAACATTGCCCTGTGTGATAGAGAGAAGAAGAATTTGAAATCCTGAAGAAAACCTGCAAGAAGAAAAATAGTTGAGACTTGATGTTATTCGAGGAACAGAAAACCCTTGGCATGGCCTAGAACAGATAATGTTAAGTGAAAATCTGTTAGTGGAACTCTGTGTACAGCATTATCTTGTCCCTCTAGCAACCTCACACATTTTTGGTTAAGACTACAAAAATCAAAAAGTGCTTGATAAAAAAATATTTCTTGAAAGCTGTTAAAAGGGCCTGGTCTTGCATCAGAATCATGGAGAATCTAAAGCAGCAAATAAAGAGAAAGCTGTATAAGAGTCCCATGCATACTTATTATTTAGTGCTACCATGGATGCTTATAGTGTAGTGTCATGTCAGTATCTACAAGGACTTTATGAAATTTATTGTCCAGGATTTTGTAAGTTTTGTGAGTCCGCAAGCTGGAGATTTACCCAAATGATGCAATAAAGTTTAATCAAAATTTATTATTAAGTATATTGATGGCCCTAATAGTAACAATAGCCTGTGTCAGTATCCACAAAGAACTTGTAACTATGCCCAGATAGACACTGAAGACTTCTCCCAGAACAGGAAAGAAAATCACAGTATTAAAAAAAAAAAATCTCTAAGAACCTCAGCTAATACAGTTCAGGAACACATTTCAATTGTAAACAGAGATATTTTCTGAAAATTGTATAGCTCCATTCCATTTTACATGAAACCTTAAGTATAATATTTAGTTTGCCTAAATATATAATCCTAACATAATTTGTCACTTATGAATTGAAAAGAAGAAAAAACTAGAAAGCTAACCCATATGATGTACTGGTTCTTTCCATTTCCCAGTAGGCTTTTATTATATTTTCCTATTACCCACAATTTTATCCTTGACTCCCCTTTCATTGTGCATTCCTGAAGATTGTATCAAAACCTTTCAATGTGCATCAATGTAGGGAAAAAAGAATGCTGAAATAGTGAACACAAACATAAATTATTAAGGTAATATCTTATACAGCAAGCCATGAAATCATACCTGATGTGGGAGAAATCTAACTGGAATATAACAGAAGGGCCAGTTTTTTTAGGAATGAACACATTGGATCTTCAAAATTCTGACTGCAAATATTATGTCTTCCATAGAAGCTCAACCTGAAAAGACAAGGTTTTGATTTAATTCAATAACCATTTCACAAAGTACCTCTTTTCCACACTTGCTACATATGGTAAGGGATGGAGATCTGGAAAAGAGTTGGCTCCCACCCTTAGGACCCTGAACCACTGAACTATATGGGGATTTCCGAATGTCAAGAGCTGAAAGATTTCCAAAATAAGGCTTGCTTTTAAGTTGCAACGAGAACAAATTATTTGACTAATAATTGTTTGTAGTAATGAAAATTGCTTACCCAAATCACAGAGCATGACTAACCAGCAAGCAGGGTGTTTTAAAGTGAAACCATGCAAACAACTTGGTAGAGACAACAAGCAGAATATGATGTGCTAGGATGCTCTTATAATTACAGTCTCTCCTGATAGATATGAAGGTGATGATTATCTTAAAAAATAACTTTAACGTAGTAGAAATAAGGCAGGACTCGAAACAGCAACATAAAATTGAGTTAAAGAAAATCTAGGTTGAAAATCTTAGAAATCTCTGTACATAAACATGTCAGCCTCTGGAATGCTCTTTCAAAGGCTGGGAAGTCCTCATGGCTGAGTGATTTAACCATGAAGTGCAAAAGATTGGAAAATACTCTGTGGAGACCCAATTTCTCTTCAGCAAGGGAATACATTGGAGGACTTAATGACCATCTCTGTGCTACTGCTGCTACTACAATTTCAGTGTAGTAGCATAATGAAACACAAAGAAAATCGTGACAAATCCAAGGATGTATGAAAGCATGTACTTGTGTGACTGCATACATATGTATATAGTAGTCACCCCTTCTCTACCATTTCACTTGCTTAAAATACTTGCTCCAAATACTTCAAATCACAATACTTCAAAAATTTGAAGCCTTCAGATGCTTCAAATTCCTGCTAATAGAGGATCCTCCTTCTGACGTACAGTGAGAAGGTCACTTGTAGTCTAAGACAACATCACAATGCCTATGTCATTTGCCTCACTTCCTCTCATCATGGAGGCATTTCATCACCTCACATCATCACAAGAAGAAGGGTGAGTAGAGTACAAGATATTTTGAGAAAAAGAAAGAGATTGCATTCCCATAACTTTTATTATGGTATATTGTTATAATTATTCTATTTTATTATTAGTTATCATTGTTAATCTCTTACTGTGCCTAACTTATAAATGAAACTTTAGTGTAAGTATATATGTATGTATGTATAGGAAAAAACATAGTATATATAGGGTTCAGTACTATCTGTAGTTTGGATATCCAGTGTGGATCTTGGAACATATCCCTCACAGCTAAGGGGAGGACTACTATATATGTCTATATGGCATATATATAATTAAGCATATATGTATATATGCATATAATTTCCTCTTTCTTAACTCATTTTATAATTGGAAAATTAATAGCCCAGAGAAGTGTTTTTCTTGGGATTAGTGTTTCCAGAGAAACATATTATGAATGTAGAGTGTTTTGAGGGTTTTTTCCTGCTGAATTTAAAGAGAAATGTATCCCTTTCCTCATCTATTTTTCTGAATATCACTAAAGTCTGTCCAGCAGAGTTAATTTAAGTCACTGCCTTAAAGAATTTCGTTGCCTTCCATTTGTTACTCTTTAAGCAGTGATAAAAAGAAGAATGGTACTTTTTGTGATCTCTCTTTAAAAAGTCTTAAAAGCAGCAGTAGCTGTTCATTCTAAGTTAAAGAAAAGGATTCATAGAGACAAGGAGTCAGATAACACCCTACTGTACATGTAGTCTAGGGAGCAGCCTATGCAGAAGCTAATGGGACCATTTTTCTGTTAAGTGCTACACTCAACCTTTCTTTAGGGCTTAATCTGAATTATTCCTTTCTTCTCTTCTTCACATACTTCAAGCTGAAAGCTGTTTCCTATGGTAGAAACACAGCATAAGAGATGACATCTTTAACAGAGATGTAATGTCACTCACTCCTCAAATCTGTGTCAATGATGAGGTCTAGCTTTCATCAAGATCTAACAATGCATTCTAACTTATAAATTAAAAAGGTTGAACCAAAAGGTCATCCTTATTTAATCTTATATCTTTTTAATAAATATTAATTATTAGAGAACCATTATAATGTGTGAGAACAGTTGCCTGCCATTTCCAAGAAAAGAAAGAAAGAAGAAAGAAGAAAGAAAGAAAGAAAGAAAGAAAGAAAGAAGAAAGAAAGAAAGAAAGAAAGAAAGAAAGAAAGAAAGAAAGAAAGAAAGAGAGAAAGAGAGAAAGAAAGAAAGAGAAAGGAAGGAAGGAAGGGAGGGAGGGAGATGGGAGGACAGAGTGTGAGGGAGATTCTATATCACTTATGTCATTTGATCTGCTGCACTTCAATTTGTAGTTAAATATACATAATAACCTTATTATTGGTATAAAAATACACATCCTTAATTTGTAGTGAGACCAGAGTTGAAAAAATAATATCGCATTCCTATGTCAGGATCTAACATGTCACTAACAGTCAAGTTTATTTAAAATATAACTTATTTTTCCAAGGGTAAAATTTGACCACCCCTCCCCCCAAAAATCAGCAAATATCAGAGTTTTCCTGTTTTTCTCCATTGTGAATTTTATAGAAAATTAATGTGATAAGTTGAGAATCTAAGTTATTTGTTAGCTAAAATATAAACTTTCACAGATTTGGAGTTATATGGACAAATGCTTCCAGTTGTTAAGAAAAGTTTTTAAACAGTTGGAGCTGTGTGTCTTAGTCCTTGACATCATTATTAAGTTCTAACAATACAGGATTCTCCGTTTGCATGATTCTGCACTGATCCTTTTAAAACAAAGTCCGTTTTAAGAGCATCTAGGTTCTAATTTGTTGACACCCTAAACAATTCTTATAAGAATTGAGATTAGTGTTATAAACTTTGAGATTAGTTATGATCTTAGAGATTAGTGTTCCCACTTACTTAAGTATAATGAGTCACCTAGGATTACATAATAATCAGAAACATTTAAATTTTTTTTTTATTTTCTTAATACTTAGCAGTTCAGAAGAGGTTATTGTCACCTCATATGTTCATAATGATAATCCAGGAGATGAGGTGTTTTTCTAGACACTGGTAGGACTTCCATTAAAGTTTTTGCTGTGCTATGATAGCATTTCCAGGAAAAGAAGCAGGCATTTGCTTCTCTGAGTTCATTGCTCCACTATACCAAAACGGTTAGAGAGGAACTGAGTTTGGAATAGAACCTGATTTTGCCATTTCATCCTCTATCCCAGGAAACAGGGGAATGGTGATGATAAGGAGGAAGGAGAGTTGTAAAGTACACTTTAGTGGAAAAGTCAGTGGAAGACTCACCTGGCTCCCATTTTTCTAATGCCTTATTTCTGTAAGAGCTGATGTTGTATATTGTGAATTCCACTGCATATAGGAGAACAGTTGGAATTTGTCTAGTTTAAAAAATGTAATAATTGATTTTCTTATTGGTTGCTCTATTCCACCAACCCAGGGAACAGTGTATATAGCATAGTAGATGCTCAATAATTACTCAGTGAAGGAATGAATCATCTCACAAATGAAATGTTTTCCACTTAAAGATAATTATTTTAGCTTCATGGGCTGCAAGAGTGTATGCTCTCTGAAAATATGGACAATTTCTGTTATTCTTTTTTGAAAAACTAACGCCTAATATAATATCTTGGCATAGGGTAGTGAAATGAGAAAATGAAGGATCAGATGAAAGAATTAATACTCATGTGATACATAAAAATATTTACATGAGGCAGGATTATTTCCCTCACATTAAAATCTGAGTAGTTTCAAAATGATGTTAAAATACTTTTACTATATAAAAGATGAGATGTGTTCTTATTTTAAAGTCATATATATATGACATTTTGGGGAGGAAAGCCCTAAATGGAAAATTGCATGTCACTTTGGTTTTTCCAACTCAAATTTTCATCAGAAATGATATCAAAATTAAATTGGGGTGCCTGGGTGACTCAGTGGGTTAAAGCCTCTGCCTTCGGCTCAGGTCATGATCTCAGGGTCAGGATCGAGCCCGGCATCATCAGGCTCTCTGCTCAGCCAAGCTCTCTGCTCAGCTTCCCCCTCTCTCTCTGCCTGCCTCTCTGCCTACTTGTGATCTTTTTCTCTGTCAAATAAATAAATAAAATATTTTTTAAAAATGATATCAAAATTAGAATATAATTTCACTATTCACCATAACCATTAAAACATGGGACAAAAAAAGGCATGGATTTGTCATCATTTATCCTATTAATTTACTCTTACACATGAGATATTACTAAATCTGATATACATATTTTAAAAACAACATATAAAAATTATCTCAGAAAAAATAATGATTGTAAGATTAAATAATATCAATTATAACAGATAAAAATAATTAACTTTGAAACTGTCTTGTCTCTCATGAAAAAGTGAAGGAAAACTAAGTTGTGTGGAAGAGACCCAGATGATGACAGGGCACACTAAGGACAGGGCAAGCAAGCCAGAGGAAGATCTAAAATCAAGGAGCAGGGGTGCCTGGGTGGCTCAGTCGGTAAAGCAGCTGCCTTCAGATCGTCATAATCCCAGGATCCTGGGCTCGAGCCCCACCTTGGGTTCCCTGCTCATGGTGGAGCCTGCTTCTCCCTCTCCTCCCCGCTTGTGCTCTCTCACTATCTCTGTCTCTCTCTCTCTCAAATAAATAAATTAAACCTTTAAGAAAAGGAAAAATAAAATCAAAGAGAAGTTTCAGAAGTTGGGCTTTAGTAAATGCAGTCATTGGCAACCCTCAGTGAGATGCAAATTTGGCTGACCAGGAAGGAGTAAGGTGCGTTATTGGAACCATTGGTAAAATCAGGAGATAAGGAGCACGGACTCAGTCCAACCTCCAGAAACAGTTTCACAAAAATGAAGCTGGAGAGTGGGGAACAAGCTGGTTTCAAAAGCCTGGGAGGTCCCTGCGAAATCTAAGCACCACCCCCAAACTAAACAGTGGGGTCAACCTCCTATAGTTATTTAGGGATCCACATTTGATAATGTAGATGAAACACTAAATGGTCAGGAAAATATTCAAGCATTTCAGCTTAAACTAAGAATTGTTTTCTGGACACCACTAACTAGTGGAGTAAGGGTGTGTGTGTGTGTGTGTGCGTGTGCATAAATAATAGTGATAAGTTATAACATGATGGACCAGTAATCACATATCAGGTGTCATAAACACTATGTAAAAATAACCTCCCTTATTCCATACAGCAAATGTATGAGGAGACATCATCATTACCATGTTATGCATAAAGAAATTGAAGTTTAGAGAGTTTGAGGAACCTGTAAATTTTCCAAGGGCATACATCTAATTAGTAGTACAGTTGGCCTTCCAATCTAGGTCTGCCTGACAATATGGGTTACACTAATAATTGTTAGGCTTTGTTTCAGCCTGAGTTCCGGACACTCCGGGGAAAGGTGGGGCTGTCTACTGGTGGCGGAATAATCACTGTACACAGTGGGAACTCAGGAGAGGTAGATAGCAAGTCACTTTGTGAACTCTGATACTTATCTAGATTTAGTTAATATTGTTTTTGTACAAAGATTAATATTACTGATGATTAGTCCTTATTTATTCCTAGTTATTGTTTTACTGGTTTGTTACTAAAAATATAACTTGTACTCCTTTAGTTTCCTATAACTTTCTTATTACAAGCCTATGAATGCATACACACCCAGAATACAGATAATCCAAAAAAAGATGAGCCTGAAAATACACTCTTAGAAACCTGTAACACAAAACTGAAGAGGAATTTATTTATAGGACTGATTCAACATGTCGGAATTTTCCACCTCCATACATTTTCATTTGGACCATCTGTAAGTCTATTTCTAGAACACTTAATTGCATTTTTTTGTTTGTAAAAACTGAGGGGAAATTATTCAATTATGAAACATGAAATTCTAATAATTCCCTTAGTGTATGCTTATTTTATTTACTTTATGTTATAGTAGCGTGTATCCAAATATTGTAGGTACCTTTAATCCTAAAAGCATTAACGAATGACTATCTTTGCTTCTTGAATAATGTCAAAGAGCTGGATAAAAACTGAGAATTGCAGATAATCCTTTAGAATTCTTTGTACTTAATGCCAAAATACATCCTTGGATGTGTACATATAGGGAAATTTAATCATTTTCAAGTATGGTAGAGATGGCTGGATATACACCAGGACCCATTCTCCTCTTTTCTTGGGCACATAGCTCAAGTATATTTGCCAGCCTACTTTCCAACTGGGTTGAGTCAAGTGACTGAGTTTTAGCCAATGGAAAGCAAGAGGAACAAACACGTGCCATTTCAAGGCCTTGGCCATAAAAATCTCCCATATACACATGTCTCCATATTTTCCTCTTTTAGTTAACAGGGCTGGTGACCTCAACTCCAACCCTAGGGAAAATTTGGAAGTCACATATTTAGGATTGTAGGATTACTGTCACTGTGTTTCTCATTATCTATGTAGAGCAAAGGACAGCAGTCTCTTCACCCATTCTCCCAAGTTTCTTATCACTAAACTGCCTTGTGAGCAATAAAAGCTTCATTTGTGCTGGGCCTTTACATGGCAAGTTTGATTCATCTTCACACTCTGGTCTGCCCTAACCTATATTCTAGGTGGCTGGATTTTTTCTATTCTTATACAGATATTTGCATTTGATTTTCTTTCAAGGATTGAATTCTGTATTTGTTCTTGAGTCACTTGAACAACATCTCTGGGGTCCATGAGAATGCACCTCCCAGATTTCCCCCTTCATGGAGTGGCATTATTCAAGGACCCCAGACCACATTTGGAAGTCTATCACCTCATTTAAGCTGAGTACATGCCTCCCTCAACTGCTCATGATTAATAGAAGAATACGATAGAGATACTAAGGCTAACCTGTTCCTAGAAAACCCAACATATCTCTGACAGCTGACTTTGACTCAGACACCACAATGGCTTTGCCAAACTGTAAGGTAATCTAGGATACATCCATTCATCATTTTCCATCTTCCTTTCACTCAGTTTCAGACTTACATGGTGATCAGATGGCTCTCCTAGCCTCACCCGGCTGTCCCAGCTTACCTAGCTCCTTCCCTCTTTTCTTTCATACAAGCATTTCTCCTGCTAAAACATCTTGCACATTTAATCCCTTCTTGACATTTGTTTCTCAGAGGTCCTGAACTAGTGCAGACTCTATCAACAATACTTGGTACTTAGTTCTTATTCATTTCCAAGGGCTACTATAACTAAGTATAACCAACTATGGGCCCTAAAAAATAGAATTTTATTGTCTCACAGTTGCGGAAGCTAGAACCCCAAGATCAGCATGTTGGCAGGGTTGATGACTTCTGAGTCCTGTGAAGGAGAATCTGTTCCTTGCTCTCTCCATGTTTCTGGTGGTTGGCTGGCAGTCTTTGGTATCGCTTGGCTTACAGATACATCACCCCATTCTGTCTTCATCTTCACGTGACATTCTCTTGTGCACATCTCTCCCAATTTGCCCTTTTTATAGGATACTAGTCATATTGACCTAGAGCTCACCCTAATGATCTCAATAAGGTCATATGCTGAGATGTTGCATGATATTACAACATATCTTTTGGTGGGGGAACACAATTCAACCTATAGCACAACTACTAATCAATCACAGGATTATATTTCTCATATGCTTAGGAAATAGCAGGCGACACACTGATGAAACTACCTTTTTATAGCAGATATCTCAACATGATAAACTCTATAGATTATATTGGAGATTCTATGGAGATTACTCCAAAGAAACATTGTCTTATATCTTTCAAAGTACTCAAATCCTGTGCAAATACCTCTAAATAGTTCACCAACCTAATAAAATTCTTTTCATGATATCATTTTCACTACAACACAATCCGAATGTGAACGTAAGAGCCAAAATTTCACAAGTAGATCAATTTGATGAAAAAGCATTTAGGGGCTAATGATTTTTAATTTGATATAAGTTATGATACAATTTTGATTATATACAGTAACTTGGATGTTTAGTGGAAATTTAATATGCCAGAAGTGATTTGTGGCTCACTTTTTTAAATGAATATGTATCATTTAACAAGACAATCCTGGGAGCACCTGGGTGGCTCAGTTGGTTAAGCATCTGCCTTTGGCTCAGGTCTGATCCCAGGGTCCTGGGATCAAGCCCCATGTTGTGCTCCCTGCTCAGTGGGGGTCTACTTCTCCCTCTCCTCCCTGCTCAAGCTCTCTCTTACTATCTCTGCCTCTCTTTTGAATAAATAAATAAATCTTTAAAACAGAAACAAAACAAAGCAATCCTGTTTAGGGGGAGTTATAGGTGACCTGCTATATGTAAAAGGCTGACTCATCCCTGTCCTTTTTCCTTAGGGCTTAATCATCTGAAATAGACAAAACAGAACAAATGACTGTGTGTGTTGTCTTTTTTTTTTCCATAATCAAATTTTGTAAGCATACTATAAATCATCACATTATTTTAGGCAAACTAGAAATTCCATGCATTCACTCAAAACACCTTGGAATAGTGGGGCACCTGGGTGACTCAGGGTTAAAGCCTCTGCCTTTGGCTCAGGTCATGATCTCAGGGTCCTGGGATCGAGTCCCACATCGGCCTCTCTGCTCAGTGGGGAGCCTGCTTCCCACTCTCTCTCTGCCTGCCTCTCTGCCTACTTGTGATCTCTCTCTCTTTGTCAAATAAATAAAATCTTTAAAAAAATAAAATAAAAAAAAACACCTTGGAATAGCTTGTAAACCCCCATCTCTGGGCCAGACACAAAAGATAAAGAGATTAATGAAACATGTTCTCTCAATGAGCTCACAGTTTCAATGGAGAAGAAAAGCACTAAGTATATCATAATCTGGGAAATGTCATATTCTTGGATTACACATGGACCCATGGGGACAATTAAACAAAAAGAAGAAAACAATATCAGCTCCTGCTATTTTAAAATTGCATTTGGTTGCTGTCTCTCTAGAATCTCTCCAAACTTTGCACTGAAAGAACAAATGAAAACAAACACAAAAGCTCACATGAATACTTAAGACTAAGACCAGTGGTTAATATTCCACCAGAAATAATGAAGAACTTTTATAACCTTCAAAGTCATTAAAGTTGACCCACCAGAGTTCTGCATCTACAGTGTACAGACTACTTACTACACATAGCTAAAAGTCAAACTTCATAATTTGATAATTTTTTGTCATTTCATAATTTTAAATAAAATAGGTTTCCCTCCTTGAAAAGTAAGCATTCTTCTGAGAATTAAAATGTTTTGCAGAAAATAGCTATTTTTCTTTTTTTTAGCTAGAACTTCTACTAGCACATTCAAACATCCATAAGTATTTGTTGCTTTTATTTCAGTCATGTTTTCCACACACGTGTGTGTATATGTTTTATTTATAGGGACTTTATGTCAACATAATTAATTTTTATATACTCATATTTATTGATATTTTATTTTGTTATTTCTTCAACAACCTGTGATTACTTCTGAAAGAGTTAACTTCTTTTTTTTTTTCTACCAGAATATATTAAAAAGTATCATGCTTGGAGCTCTTGGGTGGCTCAGTTAGACATTTGCTTTGGGCTCTGGTCATGATCCAGGGGTCCTGGGATCAAGCCCCACATTGGGATCCCTGCTCAGCGGGGAGTTTGCTTCTGCCTCTCTCTCTGCTGCTCCCCCTGCTTGTGCTCTCTCTGTCTCTGTTAAATAAATAAATAAAATCCTTTTTTAAAAAGTATCAGGCTTATTAAACATGTATTGTGCCCCAACTATGTTAGGTATTAAATTAGAATGAATGATGACAACATTTGCAAAACATAATCCTGGCCTTGAAGAAGTTTAGAGTCATGTGTTTGAAACAGACAAGACCAGCAGTAACAACAGTCATCAAACTTTCAAAAATGGTAAACTCACAGAAGGCTACCTTAATTTAGAAGTGCATCCCATAACTTTAGGGAGTGATATTAGTGTTTCAGAAATACCACTTTGGGTATGGGTAGTAAAATACTTTAGCGAAAGCTGGTAGGATAGCTCCATGATAACTGTCAATCCAGGAATTAGGCAAATGAAGATTGAGAACAAGGGCCGTTATCTTCAGAGAAGATACAACTTTCACAAGGGAGGAAGAAAGCAGAGAGACAGAGACAGAGATGGAGAAGGGGAGGAGGAAGAAAGGAGGAAAGGCAAGCAGGAAGGGAAAGAGAAGAAAAGAAAAATACATGATGAAATCAGAAAGCTGGAAATGATTCCTAGATTGAAGAATGATGCATAGAGAGGGGAAAAAGGACCTATGATGAAACTAGAAAGAAAGAATGAGTCTGGGTCATGATGGGCCTGGCATGCCATGCTAAGGAAGTGTGTGTTAATCATGAAGGTAGCAGGGAACCACGGACTACTCTAATGCCAGAAAATAATATGGATTATTTATAAATGTCCCCCCAGCGAATTAATCATGGGGAGAATCCAGAAGCAGGTAGATCAGGAAAGGACCATTATGATAAGCTAGGTGAGAGACAGTAATGCCAGAGCCAATGCAACGAGAGCAGAGAAAGAAGATATAGATTCAAAAGTATTAAAAATATAAAACTGACAGCTTTAATAACTGATTAAATACATGTGGGGGTAAGAGAAAAATTAGAATGATTTTTAGAATCCTAACATAGACAGATTGTGGAAGCGTTTAGTACAACAAGAAAGAAAAACAGATTTCTGTGAGGAAATAATTTATTTTGTTGGTTCTTATTCAACTACATTAGTTTTTCTGAAAATAAAAAGGTTTCTTTTCTTTATTATATTATTTATCATAATGGTCTTGTTTATTTTCATTACCACTAGAATAGGGAAGTATTTAGTGTGCTTTTACTGTTGTGAGTGTTCATACCTAAGCAGGAAAAAAGGTTTTTGTATAAAGAACAGCAAAATTTCACTAACAGACCTCAGAGGTCTTTGTTACATTTTAAAAAAATTCTCAATGCTAATTTGACATAGATGGTTCCATAGTATGCTTTCTCCAGAATATATTTCAACACCTCTCAGACTACTTATTACAGATAGCTAAAAGTCAAATTTCAGTAATTTGATCATTTTTGTCATTTCATAATTTTTAGTAAAATATGTATTTCTCTTTGAAAAGTAAACATTCTTCAGATAATTAAAATGTTTTGCAGAAAATAGATACTTATTTTTTAGCTAGGACTTCTACTAGCACACTCAAACTAGTTCATTTATTGCTCAACAAAGAGCAAGAGTGTTTTCAAGGCTGTTAATATAATAATAATAATAAACAGGGTATGTGTCAGAATAAAATAACTATGTGTACTCTGGGGAACACATGAAATGCATGTAATATGCCATATGCTTAGGGTTTATTCATCTATAATCTTTAAGCAGGAGAACTTAAAACATCTAAGGTATTATTTTCCACCTGTAACAGAAAAAGTTCAGCAAAAAAACTGGTAATTATGTAGGACAATAAAACATTCTTAGGGAAAAAAAGACAAACTTCAAACTCTGTCATACAGAGAGAGGGACTGGGTGCATTGCAATCACTACTTTAAATTAATCTTGAATGAATGCAGTGTATCTTTTAAAAACTTAAGTGTTTAGTACAGGTAAAACGGCAAATTTTTCTCCAAAGAGTACTTCTTCAGCAGACCAAGTGGTGCTTATAGTAACTTAGAGCTAAAATGACATTTCCTTAGCTGTTATCAAATTGCAGTTTTATGACTAAAGTGTGTTCCTGTAAAGGCCAGTTACAGCTAGTAGAGTTTCTAATATATATATTTGAAAGCTTTCTGTACTGGAAAGCAAAATTGCCTCAGTTTTTGTGGAAAGTCTCCCCTCATTGAATCTTAAACTTTCAGAAGAACAATCAATAAGTTTTACAAATAAATAAATATACCATGAAATAAAGGCTCATAAATAAAAGCTTCCCTATTGCTCCTAGTGCCAGAAACAATTGTAAGTCACTGTGAGTCCTGGTCTATACAGAAGAAGAAGAATGGGCATGCAGTCAGCAATTATCATTGTCATCACCATCAGACAATTAGTGGAAACTAACAGCCAGGTGTGGTGTCAACAGAGGTAGACAGCTTAAGACAGAGATCAGAGAGACAGTCAAAGAGAGCCTTGGAAACCACTGTCATCCCAAAGACATTGCTCACATGCCCAATACTGTTCCTTCTGAGGAGTAACATCAGAGGCTACACACTACAGGGAAAATAGACTTCATCGAAACAGTCCAACCAAATCACTAAATAAATAAACAGAAAAAAATAATGAAAACAAATCTCTGAAAGAGGAGGGTGATAATTATCCACGGTTACTACAATATAGTATCTAAAAAGGCCAGTTTTCAACAAATGCAATTACAAGATAGGCAAAGAACAGGAGAGTAAGACCTATACAAAGGGGAGAATTAGCAAACAATAGACTACCCCTGAAGAGGATCAGTAGGTGGACTTAGAGGACAAAGACTTCAAAGCAATTATACATAAGTTCAAAAACTAAAGGAAACCATGTTTAAAGATGTTATGGAAGTCTGATGACAATGTTTCATTAAACAGAGTATTAGTGAAAAGATAGAAATTATTTTAAAAAAAGGAACAAATGGAAATTCTGGAATTTTAAAATTATAATAACAGAAATAAAAATTCATCATAAGGATTCAAAAGTAGATTGGATCTGGCAGAAAAGAGAATCAGTGAATTCGAAGATAGATCAATAGAAATTATGCAAATTGAAGAATAGAGAGAATAAGAAACTAAAGAAAAGTGAACAGAGCTTCAGAAAATGTGAGACACCATTAGGCATGCTCACATATGCATAATGAGAGTACCAGGAGGAGAAGAAAAGGAGAAAGAAGAAAAATACTTAAAGAAAGAATTGCTAAAAATTTCCCAGATTTGATGAAAAACAATCCACACATCCAAGAACCTCAATGAATTCCAATAAACACGAATTGATTTACACCCAGACATATCAAGATAAAAATGTTGAAGTCCAAAGACTAAGAGAAAATCTTGAAAGCAGCAAGAAGATTGTTCACCACTTCCAAAAGAAACCCAATACTATGAATAGCTAATTTATCAGAAACAATGGAGACCACAAGGTGATAGGATGATGTATTCAAAAAGCTTGGAGGGAGGGAAGCACCTGTGAATTGGAAACCTTATACCTAGAAAACTGTCTTTCAAAATAGGAGGCAAAATAAAGACTTTCTCAGATAAACAAAAATCTAGAGAATGTTTTGCTAGTAGACCTTCCTTAAAAGAAAAACTAGAATATACTTCAATCTGAAAGAAAGCAATTCCAGATTATAATTCAAATCTGCATGAAAAATTAAAAGTGCTAATAAAGGTAATTATATAATTATAAAAGACAACATATGTGCATCTTCTCCTTGCTTCTTTTCACTGATTTGAAAAGTAATTGCATAAAACAATATGCATACAATTTTTGTGGGACCTATAAATGTAGAAATATAATCCTTGACAAAAATAGCACAAAAATAGGGGTAGAAAGAAATACTATTGTAGTAAAGAAATGACACTTCTGGCCACTTAAATCCACAGGAAACTCAGAAGAACCAAAATTGGTAAATAATAAAGTAAATGCAACAAAATCTTTAAATACATATTTGTTTTCCTTTCTTCTCTCAGCTTCTCTAAAAGACATGCAATTATACATATAAATAATTATATCAATGCATTTAGGGGGTTGTAACATATATAGTTATTATATAGATATTAAGCTATTATATATGTGTTAAATATATATTATATTTATTACATATATATAACAATCATAACACTAAAAGGGAAAGGAGGAAGTAGAACCATATAGGAGTAATATTTCTATATCTCACTGGAATTAAGTTAGTGTAAATCTGAAGTAGATTCTGATGAGTGAAGATATGTATGGTAAGCCTTAGTGCAACCACTAAGAAAATAACTCCAAGCAATGCAGGTTAAAAAGAAATCATTAAAAGAATTAAAATATTATACTACAAAATATTTAATGCAGAGCAGTAGAGTAGAAACAGAGGAGCAAAAATACACAAGACATAGAAAAAATAAAATGGTAAACATAAATGCAATTTTATCAATGATAACAGTAATGCAAATGAATTAATCCAGCCAAAGAACGATTGTCAGACAATTAAAAAAAATCAAGGTCCAACTATGTGCTGTACAGGAAACACACTTTAGATTTAAACTTACAAATGGGCTAGAAATAAAAGATAGAAAAATTACATCGTGAAAACAGCAATCATAGGAAAGCCAAAGCAGCTAAAAAAGTTAACAGAAATAAACACGGATCATAGATCTATATGCAAGAGGTAAAAAATGAGTCTGGAATAATAGATATAAATACCTGTTACCTCCCATAAGACAATGAATGTCTTCTTAGATATGACACCAAAAGAATAAGTAATGAAATAAAAAATAAACTAGACTTAATTAAAATTAAAACTTTGGGGCTCCTAAGAAAATAATCAAGAGAGTGAAAAGACAATCCATAGAATGGAAGAAAATATTTTCAAATTATATAGCTTATAACAACTCAGAACTATAGAAATTATAGAGATATAAAGATATAATTTAATAATAAAAGGCAAATAAGCCAATTAAAAATGGACAAAGGTTTTGAGAGTTCTCCAAAGATATTAAAATGGCCAGTAAGAACATGAAAAGATGTCCAATCTCATTAGCCATCAGGGAAAAGTAAATCAAACCCACAATGCCATTTTACACCAAAGGAGGGCTATAATTTATATACTTTTTAAATCAAAAATGACAAGTTTTGGAGAGAATATGGAGAAATTTGATCCTTCATATCTTGCTGGTGGAAATGCAAAGTTGTGCAGCTGTTTTGGAAAATTTGCCCGCAGTTCCTCAAAATGTTAATCCTAGAGTTACCATAAGGCACAGCAATTCCATGCCTCGGTATATTCCCAAGGGAAATGAAAGCTTATTTTCATGCAAAACCTTGTACACAAATATTCAACATTATTAATAGTAGCCAAAAAAGGAAACAACTCAAACTGATAAGTTGTCAGTTAGATGAGTTAGAGAATAGATAAACAAAGTTGGTATATCCATAAAACAGAATATTATTTGGCAAAATAAGGGAATAAAGTATTGATAAACACCACAACATGCATGAATCTTAAAAATATATATATTCGTATTTTTATATATTTATGATTCAATTTATAATATTTATATATATATTTATGAGTCAACTTATATTAAATGTCCACAACAGAAAAACATGTACAGACAAAAATTAGATTGAAGTGAGGGGACAGGAAGATTGCCTGGTGATAACTAAAGGACATAGAATTTCCTACTGAGGTGATAAAAATAGTCTAAAAATAGATTGCGTTGATGGTCGTACAACTCTATTAATAAAAACTTTGAATTGTACACTCTATAAAATGGTGAATTATGTCTCAATAAAAAGCAATGAACAATTCGAGTTTTGAAATTACTTGCAAGCTAAAAAATTAGCCTGCCAGTCTCAAGGATGCTGGAAAAGATACGAGCTTCCTGGGTCAAAGAACTGTACCATTCACAGTGCAGAAAACGGCATGTGAAATATCATATTTACTGGATTCTTTTTGCCCCTGAGTGCCATGAGGTGACACAGAAAGGCCTAGATGGATAACTTCAAATGTGAATTGCATTACATGAGTGGAATCCTGAGCTCAGGAAACCTGAATTTTTTCTAGTGGACACTAAACCTGCCTGCTTTGTTCTTTGCTTTGGAGGAAGATGCTATCTCTGTATCCCAAGGCAGTAAGCAAACTTGCCCTCTGCTCTGGAGGAAGACACTATAGCTTCCAAGGAGATTTGCTGTACAAACGTATGTAAAAAGACAGTCCAAAACAAAAGGTAATTGGCGCAACGTTCACAAGACATACAGAAACATGAAAGACCCATGGAAAATTGTTGCTAAATAGTTGGTTACTCCAGAATTCTCTTTGTCAAGAGAGAAAATTAAAATTTGAATCTGCAGGGATATCCAGAGCAAAAACCCAAGAGAACCTTAGTGTTTCATTAAACTGATCCATAAGGCAGAAGGATGGCTGAGTGGTAAGAGGCAGGACGCAGTGAAGAACTGTGAAAGCAGGAGAGAAGAATAAAGAGAGAGTATCAAGCAGAAAGCAGAGTCGTCAGGATACTGGTTTGTTTGTTATTCTTTACATCATCCACTGTATTCTTTGGGAAACTCAGAGCATGGCACTGGGCAGTGCTTTTTGGGAAACAAAGCCTAAGTAACTGGTTACTCAGGCTGCAGTCACCTTTCTCTTTCTCCTTAACTATAGCTCTGACGCTATCACTTTCTGCATTATTAAGCTCAAACTTCTTATTAACCCTTGAGGTCTTTCCTTATATCATGGAGCACCTTCTTAAAATAAAGGCAGACCTTCTTATCATAAACCCACCATTCATGCAAAGAAGAAATTTATATTTAGTGTCAAATTTATTTGCCATAAGTTGCCAATATATTCTGAAGTTTCTGATTGATAGGCTGCTCGAGAGGCCTAATCAACATTCAACTAACAAAGATTACAAAAGCAGGAATGAATTAAGTGATATTCCAGTGTTACACTTTCTTTGAACACACTAAAGGTGGCCTATTGGCCAGTCTGCCAACTAGTTACATTGTCAAGACCAAAGAATACTGAGGACAAATGAGGTAAGGTAGTAGGGGGAGAAGTAGAATATAGTTACTTTGGTTTACCTCTGTTTTCCTCTTGTGTTCATAAATTACAAATGTAGTTTGTAATTTCTATGGGTAGAATTTACATTTCTATGGGTAGAATATTGTAAGGCTATCTAGCCCATCTGCAGCCATCATTTCTGGTTTCCCTCCATCTAAAATGAAGGCGTAAATCAATTTATCATAAGCCTGATTTCTATTAGTTCAAGGGCTTCACTCCTCTTGTATTACAGCCTAAAAGCTCTTCTTCAAAAAAAGAAAAAAAAATCTCTTTAATGATGAAATTAAGTCCCTGTTCAACCAAATGTATACATCCGGCTTAATTTCATCTTCATGAGGGGGAAGGAAAAATTTGCATTCAGAAAAACTGAAAGTCTAAAAAATTGGCCATAACCAGTGAAAGTAGCCAACAAGAACTTGTTCTTCAATTTCACTAATTTCTACTCCTGTATATTCTCTGAAAGTAATTTGGATCTCCTTCACAATATTGACAACAGGGAAGACATTCTCCACTTATCATGAACCAAAGAGCTAAAGAAAGTTTCTTTAATTAAGAGTACTTCCTAACCATGCCTTATCTTCTTTTGCCATTCCCCACATGTTGGATGTCATATTCCCCCTGGATATATTTTAGAAACAAGATTACAATAAACATTGTCCCCATTATCAGAAATTATTTTTCATCTAATAGTCAAACACCATGCATTCCAAGTAGCTTCTACTATACAGTGGCAGCAGGGTTTAAAACAGCTTTTCCCATTCTCCCTTGCATGAGGAACCTCAATATAATTTGAGTACTGCCAGTCAGATCACGTACAGATTTTAACTCAAATTAACAAGGATAGAATTATGGTTCCCTGATTCAACAAGGATCTTCTAACTTCAGCATCTTCTGGCTGAAGGAATGGAGGAGTGGAAGTAGCAAGGATTTGAGCAGACATGTGTAGTGGAAGCTTCTGTTTTTAAACTTACTGAAAATGGTCAAAGCAATGGCAACTTTGGTGGCTTAGTTCTGTGGTATGGTTTTGAAAGTTTATCATAGAAATTATCAGAATGCCACTCCTGGATTCTTTCTTCATTAGGCTAGTTGAAGTAAATAAAAGCATTTTTTAGGGGCACCTGGGTGGCTCAGTCAGTTAAATGTCTGACTCTTGATTTCAGTTCCAGTCATGATCCTAGGGTCCTGATATCAAGCCTCACTCAGCTGGGAGTCTGGGAGTCTGCTTCTCTCTCTTTCTCTCTCTCTCCCTATGCCTCTCCCTCGGCCCCTCCCCCCACTCTCTCTCTCTGTCTAAATAAGTAAACTCTTTTTTAAAAAAGCATTTTTTAAATGTCAATTATAATTACCTAAATTTCATAACATACAGTAATTCTGGAATAATAAAATAAAAACAAAATAATCACAGGGTGTCATCAAGTAAAAACACCATCCTTAGAAATTCAGAATATTTCCTCTAGTCAATTCTTTATTCAAAAGTGAATATTTTACAGCTCTGATTATATTGTAGAAACTATTTTATAAACTACATTTTTCATAGAACAGTAAGACTTTCTCATGTCATTTAAATGCTTCAAAAATTACATTTAATTGCTGTGTAATATTTTATAAGAGGAAACGCTTCTTTCCACTTACAATATTTTATGCAGTAAGTGGAACAATTTTCCAAAACACTCATGTCATTTTGAAACACCCCTTAATCTTCCCCATGGAGACAAAACAAATTACCTGGCTCATTCCCTCATTAATTCATATCATCATTGCTTTGGTCACAAGATACTTTTTAAGGATCTGTGCAACATCAAGAACTATTTCAAGTTCTGAGGAGAGAGCAATGAAGAAAACAGGAAAAACTCCTAGCCTGATGTTTGCAGGAATTTGGGGTAGGGTTTGTGGGTAGCAAGGCAAAATATATATACAAAATAAATAAGTAGAATACAGTAAGTTAGATAATGCCAAGTGCTAAGGTGAAAAATAAAGCCAGTTAAGGGGACATGGAATTGCAATTTCAGAGAGGGCAGGTTTATTTGTTTCCTAGGCTGCTGTAACAAAACGCCGCAAACCAGATGGCTTAAAACAACAGAAATTGATTGTCTCACAGTTCTGGAGACTAGAAGTCTGAAATCAAGGTGTCAGTGGGGCCATGTTCCTTCTGAAACCTCTGAGGGAAACTCTCCTTGCCTCCTCTTAGCTTCTGGTGGATTGGCGGCCATCTTTGGCATTCCTCAGCTTGTACCTGTGTAGCTCCAACCGCGCCTTCATGGTCATATGCTGTTCTCTCTGTGTATCTCTGTTTCACATGATCTCTTTATGAGGACACCAGTCATATTGGATTAGGTAACCAATCTATTCCAGTATGGCCTCACCTCAACTAATTCCAACTATAATGATCCTATTTCCAAATTAGATTGCCTTCTGAGGTACTGGATATTAGGACGTCCATATATATATATATATATATATATATATATATATATATAATTTTTTCCCCCCCAGAGGACACCATTCAACCCATAACAGCAGCATGAGAGGTCATGAAGAAAACTGGCATTTGAATAATGGTCGAAAAGAAAGTAAGAGGATAATCCATGGGGATATCTTGGAAAAGAATGTTTCAGGCAGAGAAAACAGGAAATGCCACAGTCCTGAAGCAAAACTGTTCTAGCATGTTCAGAAAGCAACAAGGTAGGCCAGAATGACTGAAGAAGAATGAGAAAGAAGGAGAGTAGTGGGATACAAAGTCAGGGAGCTAACCAGGACTCAGATGGTCTGCCTCGAAGATTCCTACAGAATCACTATGGTGGGAAGGGATTGAAAAGGACAGGAGGGATAAAGGGAACCCAGTTAGGAAGTAATAGTAATATGGGAGGTGAGACATGATTGTGCCCAGATCAGGACACTAGTAGGGGAGGAGGTATTTAATCCATTTCCTGACATTACACCATCCTGACATTCCTGAGATTCTCCCAGATTATACGTGATAATGAGCTAAGTTTAAAAAGCACAAAGTTCATGTAATCAGACTCATATTAAAAGCCGCTTCCATACTTAGGCATTGCACTGTTTTCAGAAACAGCTTAATGGGTATTTGCATTTCTATGTTCATGAATACTGTTTCACAGGTTGGGTGTATAAGCACAAAATTTTTAAAATGTATTAAGGAGTACATTGAAAAGGCTTGCCACAAAAATGAAGGGGTTACATGCTCTTATAATTTTTATGCATGGTTTTTGACAAACATCTAAATATATCTATTTACAACAATAAGGGCAATCAAATTAGTAAAACAGCATGGGTCAAATAAACGCTGTGAACAAAATAACTGAATGATTCATTTATTCATTTTCTAAGTCTGTTTAAATGCTTCTATAAGAAAATGCATGTGAATGTCTTTTTAAAAATGAGGGTTTCTTTTTATTTCAGCATTCTCTAAACTGTGCAAAGATAAAATTTTCTTGATCTAAATTACAGAGATACAATGATTAATCCCTTTAATATTTTTCTATCTATATAGTTTAAGAAAGCTAAATGTAATCCCTAGTTGTGATCATGAGCAAAAACAAGTTGATGTCATTGAGTCTTTTATTTCATGAGAAACTTGGGTTGTAACTTCTCAGAAAATAGTTGTCACTTTTTAAATCCAATTTATCTGTATACAACTGTTCAAATAGCAGAGTTTAATAATACTGAGGGGTAAGGGGATTTAGATTCTTCTTAGTGTGTACCTAATCAGCAGGCCCCAAATATACTTATCTCTAACTAAAAAAGCCATATGTCATGCCAACCTTTCCAATTTTTTATTTTGAAGGTACTAAATCCAGAAAATTTGAAATACTAATATAATTAACACTTACATACCCTTCAGATATATTAATCAAACTGTGCACATTTTGCCACGTTTGCTTTCTCTTTTTTTTTTTTTTTTTCTGGTAATGAACCATTTGATGGAATGTTGCAGATCGTGACGTTTAAGTTCTATTTCAGCATACAAATCCTAAGAAAAAGACAATCACCTACATTACAACAATACTATTATTATACTAGAAAAGCCAATATCCTGGGTGCCTGGGTGGTCAGTGGGTTAAAGCCTCTGCCTTCGGCTCAGGTCATGATCTCAGGGTCCTAGGATCGAGCCCTGCATCAGGCTCTCTGCTCAGCAGGAAGCCTGTTTCCCCCTCTCTTTCTGCCTGCCTCTCTGCCTACTTGTGATCTATCTCTCTCTCTCTGTCAAATAAATAAATAAAATCTTTAAAAAAATAAAAAATACTCTCTACTTATCCATTTTCCCCAAAAGAAGTATTTTATCATCTCTTTTCTTGTTTCCCTATCCAAGAAGAATCAATCATTTCCTTTGTCGTTACTTCGTTTAAGTGAGAACAATGTCTTCTTCTTTTAGTTTTTGGAATTTTTGTTCTGTTTTGTTTTTTTTGCTTTGTGGGGTTTTTTGTTTTGCTTTGGCTTTTGGTTTTGGGTTTTGTGCTAGCATTCAGGCCAATTGTTTGTAGAGTGTTCTAAATTCTGGATTTGTCTTCTTGCTTCTTCATGACTAAATTCGGTTTAAGTATCTTGGCATAAATATTACATAAGTGATGTTTTATACTCATTGTTGGACCATCGCAAGAAGCATTATCAGTTACGATGCTAAATTTGATTACTATTTGAGGCTCTGATCTATAGATATCTTCAACATAAAATTGTACCTTTGTATTAAGTAAATTATATTGGATGATGATACTTTGGCATCCTATTCCCTAAAAACCTTTCACCCCATGGTCTTAACACCCACTGGTCTCCTTTACCTGAGTCAGTTATTATAGACATGACTATTTTAGTACAATAAAAATACTTTTTTAACATCCGGGAACAATTATGCACTGTAATTATAGCTTTCTTTATAGTTCCCCTTTACTCATCACAAAGCTAATTACAGGGTGACCCACAAACTGATTCACATCAGTACCATCAACAACAGAAGTTTTGAAATTTTTTTTTAATTTTGCTATTTTTTTAAAATTGTGAATGTCCTTATGGATTTCTCTGAGCATAGTGAACTTTGTATGAACAGCTATGACATGCTAATAATGATTTTCTCTCAAACTATGGCAAACATGAGTAAACAAAATGGTGTATTCTTTTCCTTCAAGTTCTTCTCCTACCTTAGAGAAAACATTTCTCCCTTCCTATTTGAGTGGCTTCATCCAGGCCATCATTGTTTACATGACTCTTTAATTAAACCAATTATCTCAAAGTGATCCCAATTTCTTCATTACTGTCCTTTACTTGGTGGTGCTCAGAATTTACATCCATTTGACAATTAAATCTCCAAAACAGTTACTAAAGCCTTTTATATCTGGTTTTCATTAGTTCATATTAAACGATTCATTGGCTTGATTTTCACTTCAGTGAGCCCTCTCGTAAAATCTGGTTAGACATCATGGTGATAGAGCACGTGAAAGGAAATGAATTAATACATCAGCAAAAACACTGCCAAGCAGACTATTTTAACACATTTTATTATCTCATGTACATACTTGTCATTCATAGGAGAGATACATCAAAATGAAAAGAGTGAGGACTCTAAGCAGTTTTCAGGTTGAAGGGATAAAAAGAAGCACAAGTTCTGCTTTCACTTACTGAAGCAGGTGTGTAGTCAGCAAGTCTCTCTGGAGAGGCATTATTCAGTGGACAGTTTCCTCGCATTATAGAAGTTCCCATTAATGCCCCTGCAATTAAGGTTTTTATAGCATTTTCTATTTGAAGCCATAATTTCAGATTGGTACATAAGGCGTTTGTGTGAGTGTGTGTGTGATTTATTTTAACTAACAGAAAATACTGATTGCTAACTCAGCTTTATTGTGGAATAGGAATATGCCTGTATGCACAGTACATGTATGTGTGTGTATACATGTATGTATGTATACATGTATGTGTGTTACCCAGTTATATGCCTTTTTATATTTGAAATCATAAACATAAGCAATTTAGAAACTCAGTAATGTATTCTGAAGAATACATTTTCTTGTTTCATTCACAAGAGTCTAGAGAGCCTATCCAAAACTGTATTTGTTCAAAGAAATTGCAGAGGAGAAAATAGAGTACCTTGATGATTTAAATCTAAGTAAATCATTTCTCATAAATAAAGATAGTTAATCATGAAGATGGTTTAAATACTTTTGCTCATATTTGTTTGTATCTGAAAATATGTCTGGATAAGATGGAAAGCTGTTAGAACATAGAAACACAGGTCCGAGAATATAAAATACATAATATATAAAATACAGCAACCACATTCATAATCCTCTATAAAAAAAATCTGCTTTAGGATCGCAGGTCTTCAAGTCATCAAAAATACGCCAAGGCAAATTCCAAATATTCTAATAGATGCAGCTTTTCATAAACCCCAAAAAGCTGTGAACTTTTATAATAATATAGATACCAGGGGCATTAACTCATCAAAGGTAAATTGCTTTCACATTTTCCAATCCAGAACACAAGAGTGATTTTTACACCTGTAAATTGAATTCAGCATTATAGCAAAAATAAAAGATGCAACTCCATTTTACAGTGAAGTGAAGGCATATCTCCCTTCCTGTGACTGTATATAAGGTGTGATCATAAGTACTAGGTAATCAAACCAGTCTCCTCATTAATGACTGTTTAAAATTTTCAGGCTGTTTCTTTAACATCTCTGGAACATAAGCTTCTTGATGGAGACCATTTTGTCCATTTTTCTTACTCTTTATCCCAGGGTGGTAAATGGTGGATATTCAATAAATAGTTGTTAAATGAGCATGTGTTGTTAGTATCCCTGTTATAGATCCTCCTCCCATTGCTTAAGCATTGAACTAGAATGTTCATGTGAACTTCTGGCTACTCTTCTCTCTCTAATATCTCTTCATTAATATTCCCATCAATTCCTACAGCTTCCCTCGGCTTCTCTTTAGACACGGGTCCAAAAGACTCATTTCCCACCTTAACTTCTCCCATAAGTTCTAATTTCTCTACTTATTATCTAACTCAGTTTACCTCCATGCCTTTCATGGATTTAAAACTTGGGATGACCATAAAGAGCCCTAGGCCTGGAATTGGAAAATCTGGTGTTAATTCATGGCCTTGCTAGCTATAAACTCCGTGTCGTGACTAAATTACATTATCCTTCCCAATCTTTGAGCTTTAGTTTCTTCTTCTACAAAATAGAGATAAAAAAATAACTCGCTAAATTTATGATAACAAAATTAAATCTATATAAAATGCTTTTTATTGACTTCAGAGCATTATACACATATAAGAGTGTTATCACTGTTATCATTATTCCTTATGCCAAGGCTGTGCCAATTTTTCTATCGGTTAATGAGATCAGGCCTCTTATTTGACATCCTACTTGACTGGAAGAAACAGGAGACTACAATCATCTAATCCATACTCTGTGTTTGCTATCTTTCTAATTTCAGCAGCTGCAGATTACTGTCCCTCAAGCACAACTCAGGTCATGTCACTCCTTTATGGAAAATCCTCCCATGCCTGTTCTTTATCTATTCCGAAGTCCAAACTGTTGCACTTTGCATTTAAGACCACAACCTACTTTCCTTGTCTTACTCCTTTGATACTGCTTTCTATTCATTTTGTTCTTATCAGATTTTGTTCTGCATGTTAGTCATCAAGCTTTCCCTCTTTCACAATTCTTTTCATTCTACCACTTTGAATGCCATTCTTCTTCAAGGTGTTCGAATCCTGTTTTCTAAGACCCAATACACATGGTGTGTTAGTTCTGTCCCTCTGAGAAACACACTGCAAGATGCAATTAGATATGTAAGATTTTTTTTTTCAGGAAGGCCTGCGAAAGCTAAAGATGAGATAGAAGAAGGCAAAGACATGCAAGTCTGTAACACATGAAGGCAAGGTAGAAGGATCACATAGGAAGAGAATCTTACTACAACACAGTTCAGCGAAAAGTTTCAGCCAAGCCAGTACGAAATCTTCAATTCAGAGTCCTCCTGTTGAGGATTTGAACATCTCAAAAGAATGGGTTAGAATTAGTACCCTCATCATGCTCAGTCATCGGCTGGTGAGAGCCACTGGAAAGACTAGTCTGACTCCAACACAGTGAGGGGCCCCAAGGGTCAGCTGCTGGAACTCAGGGTCAACTATTCTCTCCACAGCAGGAGATCTGAGTGGTATATTTTCACAACCATCTCACATGGCAACCTGTGACATTTTCACTCTTCTTTCAACCACCATGGTACTTTACCTCTCAAGCTCTCAGGAAATATCACTTTCAACCTCAAATTTAGTTACATATGCCATAGGTTTCTTACTAGATTAAAAGTCTACCTTTAGGGAATAAGTCATTTCTTTTTCATTTTTGCTTTTTTTTTTTTTCTAAAGCACAGATTCCATTTTGAAGTATAGCTGTGGACTTGGTACCCAGGGCGTAGATGCTCTGAGGAACTAAAATTGAGCTACGGAAGAAAAAAAA
>CM052899.1:107535229-107573218 GCA_028534135.1 Potos flavus
GTTTCAGAAGAAGAGAAAAATGTCAGCCTCAAAAAATATTTGAAGTAGTGACTAAAAATTTCCCAAATTTGGCAAGAGGTACAAGCTTTCATATTCAAAAAGATTAATAAATTTTAAGAACTAGAAAACCACCCAAAAGACATCATAATCTGATTTCTGAGAACTAAAAATAAAGAAAAATAATCTTGAAAACAGCTAGTACAAAATGACACATTACCTACAAAGGAACAACAAATCAAATGATAATGGACTTCTCATCTGAAACCATGAGGCAAGAAGGAATTTTTCAAGTGCTGAAAGGAAAGAACTTCAACCCAGAACAAATTTCTATATACTTCAGGAATGAATGAGAAATAAAGACATTTTCAGATGAAGATAATTACAATAATTTATTGCCAATAGAACAAACTAACCATATAGCTCTTGGAAGTTCTCTGGTCAGAAAGGAAATGACAGAGAGAAACTTAGAACATCAGGGAGGGCGACAGGGTTATAGAATATTCTTTGTTTAATAGAATGTAAAAATAGGGGTATGTGTAAGAGACTATTCTCATTTTGAGTATTTAAAATTAAAGTCTTTTAAAGACTTAGAACTGCTCTGTCCAATACACACACTGGTCATATGTGGCTATCAAGCATGTGAAACTACTCTGAGTGGAGATGTGCTACATGTTTAAAACATACCTTAAATTTCAAAGCTTTAGTACAAAAAGTATAAAATATCCTATAAATGTTTTTTCCAGTTACATGTTGAAATGATAATATTTTGGATATATTGGATTACATAAAATAAGTTATTAAAATTGAAATTAATTTCATCTTTTTTTTAGTGTGGATACTACAAAATTTAAAATTATGTGTGCGGGTTCCATTGGAGATTTGTGTTGTAGTTTTATCAGACAATGCTAATCTAAAGGGCCTGACAGTCACATTCTTTCATGAATAACTACTAGAAGATGCCCTTCAGTAACACAAATTTGAAACTAGCAGAAAACAGTAAGCTGCAATCTTTTGTTCAAACATATTGACATATATAAATAACTCTCAGTACAAAGTCTTAGGAGAGTGTAGTTTCAGGAGAATGTTATAAAGGACTATTCACTAGGCATGTAAATTATTTTTTTTATTAAAATTCAATTAATTAACATACAGTGTATTATTAGTTTCAGAGGTAGAGTTCAGTGATTCATCAGTCTTATATAATACCCAGTGCTGATTACTATCACAAGCCCTCTTTAATGTCCATCACCCAGTTCCCCATCCTCCCATACCCCTCCCCTCCAATAACCCTCAGTTTGTTTCCTATGATTAAGAGTCTCTTATGGTTTGTCTCCCTCTCTGGTTTCATCTTTTTTTTTTCCCTCCCTTCCCCCATGATCTCTGTTTTATTTCTTAAATTCCACATACTAGTGAGATCATATGATAATTGTCTTTCTCCGATTGACTTATTTCTTTTAGCATAATACCCTCTAGTTCCATCCACATCATTGAGAAAGGCAAGATTTCATTTTTTTTGATCGTTGAGTAGTATTCCATTGTGTATATATACAACATCTTCTTTATCCATTTATCTGGGCTCATTCCATAGTTTGGCTTTGTGGACATTGCTGCTATAAACTTTGGAGTGTGGGTGCCCCTTCAGATCACTTATTTGTATCTTTGGGATAATATCTATTAGTGCAATTGCCAGATCATAGGGTAGCTCTATTTTCAACTTTTTGAAGAATGTCCATACTGTTTTCCAGAGTGGCTGCATCAGCTTGCATTCACACTAACAGTGTAAGAGGGCTCCCCTTTCTCCTCAACCTTGCCAACATCTTTTGTGTTTCCTGACTTGTTAATTTTAGCCATTCTGACTGGTGAGGTGGTATCTCATTGTGGTTTTGATTTGTATTTCCCTGATGCCAAATGATGTAGAGCATGTGTCTTTTGGCAATTCATATGTCTTCTTTGGAGAAATGTTTGTTCATGTCTTTTGCCCTTTCTTTTTTTTTTTTTTTTTTAAGATTTTATTTATTTATTTGACAGAGAAAGAGAGACAGCGAGAGATGGAACACGAGCAGGTGGGGTGGGAGAGGGAGAAGCAGGCTTCCTGCCCAGTAGGGAGTCTGATGTGGGGCTCAATCCCAGGACCCCGGGATCATGACCTGAGCTGAAGGCAGACGCTCAACGTCCAAGCCACGCAGGCTCCCCTTTCTTGATTGGATTATTTGTTCTTTGGGTATTGAGTTTGATAAGTTCTTTATAGATTTTTGATACAAGCCCTTTATCTGATAAGACATTTGAAAGTATTTTCTCCCATTCTGTCTGTCATCTTTTGAGTTTGTTGACTGTTTCCTTTGCTGTGCAAAAGCTTTTTATCTTGACGAAGTCCCAATAGTTCATTTTTGCCTTTGTTTCCCTTGCCTTTGGAGACATGTTTAGCAAGAAGATGCTGTGGCTAAGATTGAAGAGCTAACTGCCTGTGTTCTCCTCCAGGATTTGATGGATTCCTGTCTCACATTTAGGTCTTTCATCCATTTTGAATCTATTTTTCTGTATGGTGTAAAGAAATGGTCCAGTTTCATTCTTCTACATGTAGCTGTCCAATTTTCCCAACACCATTTGTTGAAGAGACTGTCTTTTTTCCATTGGATATTCTTTCCCATTTTGTCAAAGATTTGTGTGTCTACATGTATGATTTTTAATCTTCTAGTAATTATAGTAAAAACATTAAAAAGAAACAGGTGAAATTAATTGTAATAGTATATTTTATTTAACTCAAAACATCCAAAATTTGAAAATCTAAACATGTAACCAATATAAAAAAAATATTTTTTTTCCTGCTTTGTCAAAGTTTAGTTGACCATAGAGTTGAAGGTCCATTTGTGGGTTCTCTGTTGTGTTCCATTGACCTACATGTCCGTTTTTGTGCCAGTACCATTCTGTCTTGATGATTACAGCTTTGTATCATAACTTGAAGTCCAGAATTTGTGATGCCACCAGCTTTGGTTTTCTTTTTCAACATTCCTTTGGCTATTTGGGGTCTTTTCTGGTTCCATACAAGTTTTTGGAAGGTTTGTCCCAGCTACCTGAAAAATGTTGATGGCATTTTGATGAGGATTGCATTAAATGTGTAAATTGCTTTGGGTAGCAGAGACATTCTAACAATATTTGTTCTTCCAATCCATGAGCATGGAATGTTTTTCCATTCCTTTGTGTCTTCCTCAATTTCTTTCATGAGTGTTTTATAATTTTATAATTTTCTGAGTACAGATCCTTTGCCCCTTTAGTTAGTTTTATTCCTAGGTATCTTCTGGTTTTGGGTGCAAATGTAAATGGGATTGACTCCTTAATTTCTCTTTCTTCTATCTCATTATTAGTGTATAGAAATGCAACTGATTTCTGTGTATTGATTTTACAGCCTGCCACTATATCCTGCTGAATTCATGTATGAGTTCTAGTAGTTTTGGGGTGGAGTCTTTTGGGTTTTCCATATAAAGTATCATGTCATCTGCAAAGAGTGAAAATTGGACTTCTTTGCCAATTCAGATGCCTTTTATTTCTTTTTGTAGTCTCATTGCTGAGGCTAGGACTTCTAGCACTATGTTGAACAACAGTGGTGAGAGTGGACATCCCAGCCATGTTCCTGACCTTAGAAGAAAAGCTCTCGGCTTTTCCCCATTGAGAATGATATTTGTTGTGGGATTTTTGTAAGTGGCTTTTATGACATTAAGGTATGTTCCCTCTATCCCTACACTGTGAAGAGTTTTAATCAAGAAAGGATGTTGTACTTCGTCAAATGCTTTTTCTGCATCTATTGAGAGGATCACATGGTTCTTGTAATTTCTTTTATTAATATAGAGTATCACATTGATTGATTTGCAGATGTTGAAACACCTTTGCAGCCCAGGAACAAATCCCACTTTGTCGTGGTGAGAATAGTTTTAATGTACTGTTGGCTAGTATCTTGGAGAGAATTTTTGCATCCCTGTTCATCAGGGGCATTGGTCTATAATTCTCCGTTTTGGTGGGGTCTTTGTCTGGTTTTGTGATCAAGTAAATGCTGGCCTCGTAGAAAAAGATTGGAAGTTTTCCTTCTATTTCTATTTTACTCTCTTCAGAGAATGGGTAATTCTTCTTTAAATGTTTGGTAGAATTCCCCTGGGAAGCCATCCAGTCCCGGACTCTTGTTTATTGGGAGATTTTTGATTACTGCTTCAATTTCCTTGTTGGTTATGTGTCTGTTCAGGTTTTCTATTTCTTTCTGTTTCAGCTTTGGTAGTTTATACTTTCTAGGCATGCATCCATTTCTTCCAGGTTGCCTAATTTGTTGGCATATAGTTACTCATAATATGTTCTTATAAATGTCTATATTTCATCAATGTTGGTTGTGAGCTCTCCTCTTTCATTCATGATTTTATTTATCAGGGTCCTTTCTCTTTCCTTTTTGATAAATCTGGCCAGGGGTTTATCAATCTTATTAATTCATTCAAAGTACTAGGTCCTAGTTTCATTGATCTGTTCTACTGTTCTTTTGGTTTCTATTTCAGTGATTTCTGATCTAATCTTCATCATTTCTCTTCTCCTAACCCCCTGCTGGGGTTAGGCTTTATTTGCTGTTCTTTCTCCAGCTACTTTAGGTGTAAGGTTAAGTTAAGTATTTGAGACTTTTCTTGTTTCTTGAGAAAGGCTTGTATTGTTATATACTTCCTTCCTAGGACCATCTTTGCTGCATCCCAAAGGTTTAGAACAGTTGTGTTTCGTTTTCATTCGTTTCCATGAATTTTTTAAATTCTTCTTTAATTTCCTGGTTGACCCATTCATTCCTTAGTAGGATGCTGTCTAACCTCCATGTTTTTGAGTTCCTTCCAAATTTCCATTTGTGATCGAGTTCAAGTTTCAAAACATTGTGGTCTGAAAATATGCAGGGAATGATCTCAGTCTTTTGGTACAAGTTGAGACCTGATTTGTGACCCAGTATGTGATCTATTCTGGAGAATGTTCCATGTGCACTTGAGAAGAACGTGCATCCTGTTGCTTTAGGATGGAATGCTCTGAATATATCCCTAAAGTCCATCTGGTCCAGTGTGTCATTCAAAGCCTTCGTTTCCTTATTGATCTTCTGCTTAGATGATTTGTCTATTGCTGTGAGGGGGGGTGTTAAAGTCCCCTACTATTATTGTATTATTATCAATGTGTTTCTTTAATTTTGTTATTAATTGGTTTATATAATTGGCTGGTCCCTTGTTAGGGACATAAATATTTACAATTGTTAGATCTTCTTGTTGGATAAACCCTTTAATTAAATTAACTCTGACCTCTTATTACAGTCTTTGGTTTAAATTCTGATTTGTCTGATATGAGGATTGATACCCCAACTTTCTTTTTATGTCATTAGCATGATAAATGGACACTTTCAATCTGGAGGTGTCTTTGGATCTAAAATGGGTCTCTTGCAGACATCATATCAATGGGTCTTGCTTTTTTATCCGATCTGATACTTTGTGTCTTTTGATTGGAGCATTTATCTCATTTATATTCAGAGTAACTACTGAAAGATTCAAATTTAGTGCCATTGAAAAAATATGGAACACTTCACAAATTTGTGTGTCATCCTTGCACAGGGGCTATGCTAATAATTGTCTCTGTATTGATCCAAATTTAGTGTATGTGCTGCTGAAGTGAGCACTAGGCATGTAAATTATCTTAAGTTAGGTGTCTTATACAGGAGTACAGGGGGAAGAGTTGCTGACTAAATACAGGCCTTGTTTTAAAAAACTTTTGGTCAAGATTTTATATTGGGATAACCTCTAAAAACACAGTTGCAGTCTATAGCTTAAAAGTGTTAAGGAGAAAGAAGGGGAAATACAGAGAGCTTTCTCAAACCGAAAGAAGTAAAAGATAAACAGACAAATAGAAAAGAAAGGAAAAGGATTACAAATAGAAATTGCAGAATGACATGTTGAAAGTGAATATAAATATAAAAGGACAGAAAAATGAACCTACCTATTAAGAGACAGATAATATCAAATAGGGGAAAAGACCAATAATCATACAAAAGCATTTCAATTTCACTTAAATAAACGTAAATGAAAAAATCAATGAACTACCATTTTTACATATTCAGTTGAAAAAATGTGGTCAAGATTATCAAAAGTAAACTTGCTTAAACAGTATTGGTGAGAATTGAAATTATTATGCCCTTTTAGAAGGGAAAATTGACAAAAGCCTGTCATTACAATGTAATATATAATACTAAAAATCAGATTTTACATGAATGTCCAACAATGGAAAATTATTGAATAATTGATTATATATCTGTGCTGTTAAATATTAGACAGCCATTAAAATCAAGTTTTCAAATAACATGTACTAAGATGGAAAGTGCTTAGAACTTAAGCGAATAAAGCATGATCTCTAATTGAATCACAAGACTGTTAAAAAAACTATACATTTAGGGGCACCTGGGTGGCTCAATTAGTTTAGCATCTGCCTTCAGCTCAGGTCATGATCTCAGGGTCCTGAGATCAAGCCCCAGCATCAGGCTCGCTGCTCAGTGGGAGTGCTGCTTCTTCTTCTGCCCCTCCCCCCACTCATGTGCATACTCTCTCTCTCTTACCCTCTCAAATAAATAAATAAAATCTTTAAAAAAGAAAGCTATACATTTCATTAATATATGTAAGTATGTTCATTTTTTAAAGTTAATGTAATACAATATTAAAATAAAAATATTTTAATTTATTTTCTGTCAACAATCAAGAAAAGAGATACATTCCAAAATGAAGTGTGAGACCATCGTGTGGAACTTACAAAAGGAGACCGTGGAAAGCCACTTGCTTTCAACCCTCTCATTCACAACAAGAGGGGAGGTAGAAGATTGAAAGAGTTGGCTAGAGTGTTTGGTGTGCTGCTATGAATGGCATCCATTCACTCTCCACCCCAAGGAAGGAGAATGAGTGAAATTCTCCCTTCGCCTCAACTAAAGAGAGAGGACAATGAGAAAACAAGTCATGGAGCTTAGTATTTGTTGCCTGCAGTTGGTGTACATGGTGGAAAGATGTCTGAATGAGCTTGAGAAATTTAAGGATAAGTAATTCCCTGACAGGTTGATCTCCTAAGGGAAGAAGAGGTGTTTTGCACTGGGACTGCTTCTTTCTCATGATCATCTTAACAAAGTATATCTGGGGAACAAGATGTGGGTATCGTGTGAGAGATAGCCTGATAGGCTTGCACTGATGTTGCCTGGGATTGCCCACCAGAGGAGCAATGGAATCCCAACAGTGAGGGAGACCTTATGCAGCAGTAAAACACTGAAAACCAGGGAGAAAAAGAAAACAAGAAGGACAGAACATTCACTTGCATGTGTAGACTCCCTTTAGGCAGAAGGGTCATGCAAAGCAGTCTCCAAAGAACCCAAAAAAATATCTGATGAAGGAATACTTTTAAACATTTCCATACCGAAAGAGCACATTTCAATTCTGAACAGTATTAGTCAAATAGAAGAGTGTCTGACTCCCTACAAGAATAAATATACTTTATGATTATATTCTATAAGACATACTTGATCCACATGGCAGTTACATTGGAAAGAAAGAAGATAGACAAGAAGGATATCTCTCTCTATTAGAAATAGTATTTGGGGATATAACAATGGGATTACTACTGGCTTTTCTTTTAATAAAAAGATTTTTATAAGATTAACAGATGTTTCTTATCCTGTAACCAAATAGGGTTTGTAGTGCATGGTTGCCTATTCCCTAGATCATAAAAGAAATGTCTCTGTTTAGCTACTACATAAGTTTCTTTTAAAAAAGATGGGATGGTGGGGCTCCTGGGTGGCTCAACTGATTAAGCATCAGGCTCTTGGTTTCACCTCAGGTCACGATCTCCAGGTTGTGAGACTGAGCCCTACATTGGGCTCTGCACTTGGCACAGAATCTGCTTGATATTCTCTCTCTCCCTCTCCATCTGCCCCTCCCCTGTGCACCCTCTCACTCTCTTGACATCTCTCTCTCTCAAATAAATAAATAAAATCCTTAGAAAAAAAAGAGAGGGAATGGTTTTTCTCTGAAGCCATACTGCAATCTTTCTACAATAATGCTAATGTGTATTCAAACCACAGTTTATTCCTTAATATCTCAACATAATACATTAAACATATATTTTTTTGCTCTTGTATATTATTTTAAATTTTAAGTTGCACTAACCAAAAAAACAGTGTATTAAACAGTGTATTAAAAGTGTATTAAACAGTGTATTAAAGCGTATTATTTTTTTCATCCGTAGTTAATATAGTTGGGTCAGAAAACAGGGTTAGGCACTGGGGAGGGGAGTCTATCATATATGTACAGAACTAATGCTGCATAGGGCTCATTTATGTTTTCTAAATACACTTAAAATTTCATGCACACACATATTCAGACACAATATTTTATATATTCTGTAACTTATTTTTATTCATAAAATTATTAAATATTTTTAGAAATTTACTATACAAATGTATTTTATAATATTATTTGTTATCTTCTAGTGAAAAAATTTTAGCACTTTTCCCTGTAAGAAATCTTTAATTTGGGAGGAGGCATGCATTCCTGCACAATGATAAAGACTTGATTTAAGATCTTTGCTGTAATTTTTCTAATTTATAAAAATGTCCAATCTCCTTCATAAGAGTATTAGGATTTAATTAATCACTTGACTCATTGAGAATATAAAGTCCTAGATCAGTGTGAAGATTTTTCAGTCATAGTTTTTTTGGTCACCAGAAACGTGGAGCTACACATTAATTTTTACTTAACTCTCATAGATTAAAAAGATCTTTAATATAAATATTAAAAAACATGATCTGAATTGCTAGTGTCCCCAGTGGTGTCAATTTTGTGGTGGTGAGTATACAATTGACTGTCATAAGAGAAAGGATGCACAGAAAAATTATTTTTATATTCTTCATAGTATTTTCATCAATCAGAAGGGATCCAGTAGTTAAAACATAAATATATGACTGAACTAGTAAAAAACAAATTAAAAAACCAAATATTATAAGAAGATGATATGTCCAAGATGACATATGTTGATAATATAAAACAAGTGTATGTGTCTATGAGTGTGTTTGTACTTGTGTGTCTGTGGGGAGAGAGAGAAAAAGACACTTAAAGTGTTGTAGACAGAATTCCAAAATGGCCCACAAGATTCTGTCCCATGGTGTATTTACCCTGTATATGTTCTTCCTGAGTGTAGGCAGGGCTTATGAGTATGAGGGGATAATCACTTCCATGATTTGGCTATGTTATATAAGACATTTATATAGCCTACTGGAAAGTTTCTCATGCTGAATTTGAAGAGCTAAGTTGTCAAGGCTCTGAGGAGAATCAGTTTCCTACCTCTTCCCAGTTTTTAGAGGCCACCTAAATTCTTTAGCTAGTGGCCCTTTTCTCCATTTTCAAAACCAGAAAGGGTGAGTCAAGTCCTTCTTACGTAGAATCACTCTGACCTATTTTCACTCTTGCTTGACATTTAAAAATTTTTGTGATTACACTGGACACAGTCAAATAATCCAGAAAAAGCTCTCTATTTTAAGGTCAGCTGATTAGCAACTTTAATTCCACTTGCAATTTTAATTTACCTTTGCCAAGTTATGTAACATACTCAAAAATTCCAAAGATTAGGGTGTGGATACCCTTGGGGACTATCATTTTGTTATCAAATATCTCAACAAAAAACTAGGTATTACAATCATGAAAGAATGACAACACGAACACTTCAATTTTCAGGGTTTATTCTAAAATCTTAATCACACTGCTAGGATAACTCTTTTTAAAGATTTTATTTATTCATTTGAGAGAGAGAAAGAGAGAGCATGAGTGGAGGAAAGGGAGGGGCAGAGGCAGACTCCCCACTGAGCAGGGAGCCTGATCTGATGTGGGGCTTGATCCCAAGACCTTGGGATCATGACCTAAGCTGAAGGCAGATGCTTAACTGACTGAACCACCCAGGTGCCCCTAGGATAAATATTAAGAAAATTTGCAAGTTACCAAAACACCAAAACTAAACTTTCTTTAAATCTATATTGATTCTCCTACAATGTACAGTTTCTAATAAGTTAAATCAATATTATAAGTAAAAAAACAATGTTAATGTAAACTTTAATAGAGATGAAATATATTTAAAATTCAACTATTTAATTTTATTATCTTCCAATTGATTGTGTGCTTTAGTAATAGAGCCAAAGTCTCTCTTTATTGCTCAAGATAATCAGGAATATTGACAGGTTCATGTTTTATTAAAATCTTCCCTTTTTTCATTGAAAATGTTACTAGGATATAACAAGATTATCACTTAGCTGTCCAAATGAAAAGCCAAATAAACCATTAATTTTGATTCTTTAAAATAAAGATAAAATACTTACAGTAAAAAGAGTAGGAATAAAATATATAGTTTCACTTTATTATTCCAAAAACCCCTCTCCAATAAAAGTCAATCCTGCTTAAAATTACCATTAATGATATTCATCATTTTGTAAAACTATCAATCTATAATTTCCAGGACTTGGTAGAAAATTTTTGTTTAGTCAATATTATTGAGTATATATTCATGATCTCTTAAAACTTGGTTTGTCTGTCTATCTCTGTCCACCAATTTAACTATATTCATCATACACCATGGGCAACACCAGATCTAGTTGAAAGAACGTTCCATAATAAACATGCCCATGAAATAAGCAAACAAATCTCTTGGTGAAAACAAATTGTACAATGGGACTTTCTGCTCTAGAAAGGGTAAAGTAAGTGTTATCTCAAAGAAAGAAATACATACAATCAACTCAGGAAATCCCTGTGGTCCTAGCCATAGGCAAATAAGAATTATCTATCAACGTTTGGGGACATCTAAATAATATATAATACCTAAAATATTATCAAACGAATGAAACTTACTTCTGGTGATACACTCCAGACGAGGTGAGGGGAAAGAGGAAATGCTATGAGATCATTATAATTTAAAATATATAAGAACTATCTCAGAGGAAGACAGATCTGTACACTAAGACTGAGATCATTATAATGAATGCTCTTGTTTACAATTTCTGATGAATGCAGCATGGATTTTTGTTTGCATATTTGTTTGGTTGCCTTTTTATTTCATTTTAATACTGCATTATGTCTCTTTGCTGTATTAATGCAGATTTGGAATTTAAAAATACCTTTAGACATTACATCAAAGGCACTTTCAATCTACAGCTTGGACAGACTAAACAATTGTGTAGAGTTATAGTTCTCAGAGCACTTACTACTATAGCTCCTTCTGTGTTCAACAAGTATTAGGTTTTGAGCAGTGTACTGAAGACTGTAGGGTTAGCAAGCAAATTTTCCTACTGCTACTCCCCCTTCAGAATGGATGGGTTTATTGTGGTAATAAAAAAAATATTCTCTTAAGATCTTCCTGTGTATAAATACCTATGCCATCCTGTAAATCAAAGATAGTTGGCAAATCCTGAATCAGGTAGTCCTTTCCAGAGCTCCTAAGAAATTGAGTTATCCAGAAATTCAAAGTGTTATTCTAGTCCTCTGTAAGTCCCAAACTAATATAATAGCATCCCAACAAACAAGTAAGTTCCTTGGTTTAGAGTTTTCAATAAACCCCTGGGACAAAATAAAATAAAATAAATTAAAGTCATATTTTATTACATCTTACTTATTGTGTTCCCATGAGTGGAAGTGGTTTCCTAAGGACAATTTTTAATCCCACTTAAATTTATAGAGGATTAGTTTATTATGTGCATTAATGACAGTGTGTACCCAAAACGCCTAGTTTGTAGCAATTGTAAATAATAGATACTGGGGGCACCTGGGTGGCTCAGTGGGTTAAAGCCTCTGCCTTCAGCTCAGGTCATGATCTCAGGGTCCTGGGATTGAGCCCTGCATCGGGCTCTCTGCTCAGCAGGGAGCCTGCTTCCCCTTCTCTCTCTGCCTGCCTCTCTGCCTACTTGTGATCTCTCTCCTCTCTGTCAAATAAATAAATAAATAAAATCTTTAAAAGAAAAAAATAATAGGTACTGAATAAATGCGGTGAATTTAAACCAAATCTACTATATATCTAATGACGTATATTAAATAAATATATGCATCATGGGCAACACCAGATCTAGTTCAAAGAATGTTCCACAATAAACATGTCCATGAAATAAGCAAACAAATCCCTTGGTGAAAACAAGGGATACACATATACACAAACACACACACATATACATATATATATTACTTTAGCATATTTCACAATGACGTGTTTGGGTTAAAAATGCTTAGCCACAAAATCCTTTACATAAAATATCAACATTATTACATAAAATATGCTTAATATTTGCTGTGGATTGAATTGTGTCCTCTCAAAATTCAAATGTTGAAGCCTTAACTCCCAGTGTTACTGTATTTGGAAATTGGACCTGGAAGGAGTTAAATCAGATTAAATGGGTCATAGGAGTAGAGGTCCTGATCCAGTAGTATTAGTGTCCTGATAAGAAGAGACTCCAGAGCACTCTCTCTCTCTCTCTCTGTGCACACTTAGAGGAATGGCCATGCGAAGATCCAGCAAGAAGGCAGCTATCTGCAAGCCAAGAAAAGAGCTCTCACCAGAAACTGAGGCCTGCTAAACCTTAAACTAGGACATCTAGTCTCCCGAAATAGTAGAAATAAATTTCTGTTGTTTAAGCCATCTGGTCTGTGCTATTTTGTTATGGCAACCCAAGCTAACTAATCCAGGTTGCAAGTCACTACTTGGTTCTTGAGACCACACACACACACGCACACACACACACATCTCAAATTTTGCTTCATTTATAATCTTTCTGTATGGGTTAAATCATTTTTAATTCCATTTTAAACATGATTTTCTTAGTAATATTTTATGGGCTTTTTTCTTACCTTCATCTTGGGATTTCCCATTTTCTGTCCTAGCTCTATGGGTGGTATCACTGCTTTTTTATTGCCTCTACCCTAGTTCGTTTTCCCAAAGCAACCCTACAGCTTATTCCAACAATGTCAAACACTTCTAGAGAAAATTATTTTTTTTTAATTTTATTTATTTATTTGACAGAGAGAGACACAGAGAATGAGGGAACACAAGCAGGGACAGTGAGAGAGGGAGAAGCAGGCTTCCCGCTGAGCAGGGAGCCTGATGTGGAGCTTGATTACAGGACCCTGGGATCATGACCTGCGCCGAAGTCAGATGCTTAAAGACTGAGCCATTCAGGGGCCCCTCTTGAGAAAATTCTTATAAAATTCCTTTGACTTAGCCACAGTCATCTTCAGGCTTCTCAGAAACTTTGCCAAATCCACAAACTATTTCTCTGTGATATTCCCTATGATTTCCCAGTGTCTCCTAGGCATAGCAGATCTTACATGTTATTGGCTAAATCAATGAACAAAGAAGTACGCTTCTTCACTTTCTCTTGCTATCTCAGCACTGATGAGCTCAGCCTAACTGACTCTAACCATGCACTTTCCTGGCCCATGACACTTATGCCCTGAAGCCTCAAAACTTCATGGCAAAGATACCATCAACTGGATCTAGTTTCCAAAAGCAGCAAAAGTCAACTTTCCTGCAGTAGCTTCCAGTGTTGGATATAGAAGCTCTGGATGCACAACAATGTTCTGTGGTGTGTTTTGGGCATTGTTCTAAATATCATAGCCCCCAAGCCTAATTCTCTCACCCCCACCCAAAGTTTCAGTGAATTACTTCAATCCTTTGGTAAATCATTGTTTCTGTGTGAGCCACCCAAAGTTGACTTTAGTTACTTTCAGTGAAGACCATTGATTGACATTCAGCTTTACCTAGGCAGAGTTGTCACCACTTTCAATAGATATTAGACAGGATCAGTGATCCAATAAAGGGTAAGAGCTATGATTTATAGAAAAGTAACTCTCTTGAGAAAACTGTGGTTGAAATTTCTTCCAATTAAATTGGGCTTTAAAATTTTGAATATGAAACATTTAAGAAAAGAGCCTATAGAGACATAATGGCAGACTATTGTAAAAAGATTAATACTGGTATATCTTTTTTTTTTTTTTTACCAAATGCTTTATTCTTTTAATCATGTAACATTAAAAGTGTGAATAATTTTATTTTACATTAACTTTCTTATTCATCATGGAACTCTTGCCTCTGTTGTATAATAAATGCTTTGAACTCATTTGAACCTGAGTGGAGTTCAGAGTCCTATGTATGATGCAAAAAAAATGCCAATATACTTGAAGTTTTATAATATAAATTAAAAGAATGAAATAAATTCTTGATTTTTACATCTTTGGTGATTTACAAATGAGTTGAACCAAGTTACAATACCTTCCTCTAAAGAACTTTGGGAACTTGATAGGCATTATCTAGTGTATCTACTAACTAATCTTGGTGTGATATTTTAATGTTGGTGTAACTGAAGGATAAAAAGTTAAACATTAGTCTAAGGGCACACACACACCAAAACTTAGTCCAAATGTACACACACACGCCAAATATTATGTCTACTTCTTGGGGTGTCCAGGTGGCTCAGTCGGTTAAGTATCTGACTCTTGATTTTGGCTCAGGTCATGATCTCAGGGTTGTGGAATTCAGCCCTGCCCTGGGCTCCACACTGGACATGGAACGTGCATAAGATTCTCTCTCTCTTCTTCTTCCTCTGTCCCTCCCCCACACAATTTGTGCATGTGCTCTCATACTTTCTCTTAAAAAAAAAATTATGTCTACTTCTCTTAAATCCAAGATCATGAGGAAGAAATGAACAAGTAAAAAAATAAATCCTTTCTTCAACATCATCTTCAGTTAGTATGAGTATACATAGTGGTAGAAGTGAAAATTATCTACTCTAAAGACCTAAATTTTATTCGGTTAAAGTTTCATCTTGCTGACTAAATTATGAAGTTACTCAGAACATGTCTACCTTGCAGTTATTTTTAAGCTTCTTAAGAGAACAAACCTTTAATGGGTTTTCTCATCATCTTGTTCCATAATTTCTCTTCCATCCATCCAAGAATAGAAATTAACAGATAGTCTAATAACATTCAGAGATTCTGATCTGGTCTTCTTGCTTATCCTAAAAGATGTGACAGCCAGCCCACATGGCTAAGTCTGCTTTAAGCATGTATAAACGTGTATGGCACAGTGATTTGCATGCAGTTAGATTTTCTTTCTTTTCCTTAAATCGACAACCACATCTAGCAATTAGCTCTTCTTTTTGTCCCAGTTTGGACTATCCCAGATAAAAAGATGAAAGTATCCCATCTTGCACTACATAAGAATGAAAATAAGAGAAGAAAATACATGTTTGTTTTTTAAAGTCCCGATGCTTCAATTAATAGCTGAAGCAAACTCAGGAAATTCAGGAGGAAGTCTCAGGAGGGTCATGTGTGTGGTTGAAGGAGTTGGGCTGCAGGAAGAAAAGTGAAAAAGAGAGAAAAGGAAAGGCAATGATGGGAGGAATGGTTTAAGGCTTAGATCTCTTCTGACAGTTTTCATTGCACTCAGAAGTCAAAAGAGAGTTCTGGATAAGGAGGACAAGGTCATTTCAATAATTTTAGCTTAAACCTCAAGAAGGAGCAAAGGGAGCTGCCTTGTTTCCAGAACTGGACAGAGTCCTCCAGTGTCTGCTAAATGTGACAGACAAGCAAACCTCTTGCAGCAGAGAGAAGCAGAAACAACAGACCGGGAATAAAACCCTGCACCCCAGGTCTGAGGATCATGGGCAGTAGTGGGGCGGCAGGGAGTGTGGAAGAGGGCAGGACATGACAGTAGTTTCCACACTTAACAAATTTCATAAGGAGAAACCAAAAGGAGTCATAATTCCATTCAAGGAAACTCTCTGCAGTAAGTGGACTTGGTAAATTTTACAACATTTACACTATAACAAAACAAATATAGGTATGAATTAATCTTCCACAATTTCACGTAGCTAATTTTTGAATTAATAGTATTTGTTTCTTCTTCAGAAATAGTCAACATATAATCCTGGGAGGAGGAATTCAGAACAGATTGAAAGAACAAAATTGTGATATGCAGATGACAGCAGGACTTTAGGAAATTGTAGTCGATGTGCTATTCCTAAGGAGATACAGAAAAGTCATGTCACCTAAAGTGTTGTAAAAACCTACTTTACCACAGCTCTCTATCTCCTGAAGCAGTTACATTCCCTAACTATCTCAAATAGCCACTGGATTCCATAGAATATCAACAGAAGGATCTCATTTATCATTTCCTAATCCAAACCATAATTCATCTTTTTAGTGCTATCCCCGCTTCCCAGACACATCTTCTTGGACAAAGGACTTCTTTCCTTGAGGCTATTCCATTTAGTGATCACTCCCACATCACTTGCGACTCCCATAATCGATCATATCAAGGATGGAAAAGTCACTCATCACTAAGTTCTTTATGTTTCTGCTCATGATTGCATGTGGAAGCTTTATGCCTGGTGCAAGGCTTTGCAAGTCAACATCAATTACTTGTTCTTTGAAAGGCCCCATAGCTATTTTGGCATGGCATAATCTGGCAACCTTTGCTCAGAGAATCACATCTTAGTAATTAGAAAGGGGTATAAGCATACCACCCACTTAAACCTACAGAAATGCGAAGTCAGTTCTCTGCTTTTATCACATTTTTTATTAACTCCTTTTCTTTTGTGCCACACAGATGCCTGGATTTCTCCACACAGAATGAGCTGAATCCAGTCAGCTCACCCCAGATGTTTCTCAATTTACTCTCATTAAAAGGGGAGATATGTGGGTTCTTCACACGGGATGATAATTGTACTTGAAAATATTTCGTGTCTAATCCTGAAGCGAGATAGCAGAGATATATAGAGAAATGGAACAGAGCTTTGAAATGCTATAAACATTGTTTGAATCTTTGCTCTGTCCTTTTTTTCCTGTGTGTCTATGGACAAGCTCTTCACCTCTCTGAGCCTCTCTTTCTTTAATTTGAGGATTATAATACTGAGATTAATTTGAGGATTATAGTACTGAGAATTCTGTGAGACAATGTATTTGAAGTATCTATCCTATATTTTTTAGTTTTAAAGTTGATTTTTATTATTATTATTAATGATGCATATTTCAGAGTTCATTGATTCTTTATGTGACATTCTAAAAATTCAAGATTCCCAGAGCCCGATGTCTCATTAAAAGGGTAGTTGTCATATAACAATAAAACTTATTTTTATGTGTGTATAACATATACGTGTATGAATGAATAAATGTATATAATATATATAAATATAAATTCTATACATGTGTAAATATGTATAGAATATGATATATAAATATATCCATAGGCATACATGCTCATGTATATGTACATGAATAAATATATATAAGTATATATGCAGACCTAATGGAACCACTCATTCCTTACAGCCACAGAGCCAAGCCTGTTGAATATAAGACCCAACATTTAATTGTTCAATTGAAAAAATACAGTGTAAATTGAACTTACAGATTTCTAACTAAAAGTTAGAGCACTGATTGGGAAAGATTGCTACACTGATTTGGAATGGAAACACATGGGTGAACTTGAATAATGCTGAACATCCTGAACCCCCTAGTTTTTCTAAGTCTTCTTTACAGCGAGTGTTTAACCTTCTCCCATGTCTGAGGAACTAGCTCTCCTTGCTTGAAGACCATTTAATAAACTTACTGAGGCAGTAACATATAAAGAAATGCTGTGCACTGCAAGACCTACCCAATTATTGCCTCTAGATTTCTATTTCATGTCAGATTTAGTAGGCTTGAAGGAAATAAGAGTTGTCTATCTAAGAAGAAGATAGTTTATACTTCATAGTGATTGCAATGTTTTGTGAATTTACATCACCAGAAACTCTGGGAAATATGTGCAGGTGGTAATGAATTCTAAGAGTGTTAAACCACAGAGGACAGAATATAATTTTTGATCATGCCAAGTGACTGATACGGATGCACATCCTATCACAGACTGGATTTAATATGGTGGCTCCAGTAATAAAAGCAGCTCTAGCAAACTGCTTTAAACTAAAACGTGGATTTGAGAGTAGCCTATATTCAAAAAAGTTGATTTTCTTTGGTATAATGTGAAGGAAGGAATCGGAAGGCTTAAGAAGACACATGTGAGGGACGCCTGGGTGGCTCAGTTGGTTAAGCGGCTGCCTTCGGCTCAGGTCGTGATCCCAGGGTCCTGGGATCCAGTCCCACATGGGGCTCCTTGCTTGGCAGGGAGCCTGCTTCTCCCTCTGCCTCTGCCTGCCACTCTGCCTGCTTGTGCTCTCTTTCTCACTCTCTCTCTGACAAATAAATAAATAAAATCTTAAAAAAAAAAAAAAAGAAGACACATGTGAGAGTAGATCTATTATGAGCAACTGCACACTAGACACTCCATTCTTTGAGAGGACCCAAAGGATGCACCCTTTAAGAAACTATAGAGAAATGCATTAGACATGGTAGCTGGTTTCTCCCCATGAGTGATTCAAAAGATGAAGGCTGAAGCCACAATGTCTTTTATGACCTATCCTTAGAAGTCACACATCATCACTTTCAAAGTACATTATTGGTCATACTGATTAACCTTAGGGAACTATGCAAGGGCATGAATACCAGGAGCCAAAGTTGTTTAAGGGCCATTTTGGAGACTAATTACTATATCTTGTTTGTGAATTTGACTTTAAAATAATGAAAATAATTTAAATAATTATGATGGAAAGTTCAAATGACATAGAAAAATATCTTGAAATCTGAGGCTAAATTTTAAATATTTATATATTCTAAATATTTAGTCTGTTCTTGGCATAGCCAAAGAGGGGAGCCATTTCAAATGACTCAACAAAAAATTTGGCTGCATATTCCTAAGTGACAAATATCCTAAATACACACAAAAAAACTGAAAACAATAATTTCGAACTTTTTTGTGTGATCAGATTATTGGTGGCAGTGTTGACAGTATTTTTCTGATAATACTGATAGTGTTATACCTTTATTTTAGAATAAAGTCAAAGAATAATTATATTGGAGTCATTGAGAAAGTGAATTTCTAGCACTGGTTGATAGGAGATGTAGACACAAGATCAATGAGGTTATATATACAATTCTAACTCAATTGGCCCTAAATTTGAATTAAAAGAGTCTGAATGAAGTCAATAAGTATTATTTGTTAACTCTCCCATTGAAAAGGCCTAGAAACTATGATGAACTTAGTTGCATGATGTTACCAGTGCTAGGACTGTAGTCTCTCATATAATTTCCCATACAAAGATGTTCGGGGCTCCTTGAAGTGCCCGATTCCAGTTCTAGGAAAGAAGATGTACGAGACGAGTCTGTCATATTTTGCTAACCAGAAAGCAAAAGAGAGCATCAAAGACTGCTGGTGTTTAAATAAAAGGACTCAATAGCCAATTTGAAGGATCTCCCACTGACCAATTAATGAAAATACATCAAATATGATTAAATCCATCGGTCATTAGGTTCTTTAAAAAAAATAAGAAACAATAGAAGGGGCAAGAGAAAGAAAAATCATTGTTCACTTATGAAAGACGCAGTCTCCAGTTCATTATTTCAAAAACTGGCTAATACAGAATGAAAAATTTATCCACCTTTTCCTGTACCAACTGAATCCCAGGGTAACCAAATATGTGTTAAGAAGTTTCTCTTTATAATTATGTTCTAGCTTGCTAACAAGTGAAAGAGATATAATTAGAATATAACCATTTTGCAGTCCCTAATGAATTGGTGGATTTAGATAATTAATACATTTTAGAGAGGCATCAGTGCTTCCTGTTAGAAATAGGCAAAATTACCTCTGAGGTATTTTTGCAAGAAAATCTAACCTAAATATGATCAAGCCCATAGATCTAACTTCCAAGTTTCAGGAAATACAAGAGTCAGAGAAATATGTTATATGATTCCACATCAAATTTCAAGCTGTCATGAATTCAAATAAATGACTGTTCAAATATAAATTGCAAAGGAAAACAAGAATTAATTATTTAAAATCGAGAGACATAAAAATATATCTACCAATTACAATGTTGGAACTTTTTTGGCTCTTGCTTGGAATACTTATGAGACTATTGGCAATATTTGAACACGGACTGTGGAGTTTGCTAATATAAAGAAGTATTATTTTTTTAGTGTGGTAATGGTATTACTGGTTTTTTAAGACTTTATCTTTTCGGTATATGTACTGACTATTTATAGATAAAATTATATGTTGACCAGAATTTGCTTCAAAACGAAATCTAGAAAGAAAAGTATGGATACAAATGAAACAAAATTGTCCTTAATTGATAATTGTTGAGTCTGGGTTAATATGCATATGGCATTAAATTATATACATTTCTTTTATATGTATATATTATCTATAAGAATATACATAATAAGAATATGATATATATTATATATATATAAAAATTTATTATGTATTATGCAATACGTCATTATAATTTTATATATAACATATTTGTGTTATACAGAGAGTCTTTATAATAAAAGAGGTTAATTAAAATAGGAATCTATGTGTTTTAGATCTTTTTCTATAAGGTCATTAAAAGTATGACATTTAATATACATAGTTATACCATCACTTCTCATGGAGCCCCACATTCGTATATATTTTCTTTCTGGTAACTCCTATGATTGAAGTATCTTCCACTAGATCTGTTTTCTTCCCAAGCACTTCCGACACCAACGACCTTACATATATGCACATGGCTTTGTGCCCAGGCTTTAGGACATGAGGCTAGAGCCAACAATAAAAGTAATGACTAAGCACTGTCTATTATTATTTAGATACTCTAAAAGCTTTGAATTCAACAATTAACGAAATTATACTTGGCTGCAGATAGTCACTTAATTTTATAACCTATTGACTTTGATCGTCATAAGAGAGCATAGATTGTAGAGAGAAAATTGACAAGGATTGTAGACATAAAGATAAAGTGATTGGGTTAATGCCTTATTATCCTTGCATCTCCACTTCTCTGCATAGTGCTTAGCACACAGCATATGATGAATAAATTTTGATTTATCATTGAAGGAAGGAAAAAAGAATGAAGGCTAGAGAAAGGGAGGAAGACAGAATGGAAAGAAGCTATACGATTTATCTATTGCTGCTATAATGCTGTATAAAAAGAACTACAAGGGGCGCCTGGGTGGTTCAGTGGCTTGAGCCTTGGACTCTTGATTTAGGCTCAGGTCATGATTTCAGGTCCCGGGATGGAGTCATGAGTTGGGCTCTGCACTCAGCAGGGAGTCCACTTGGGATTCTCTCCTCTTCCTCTGCCCCTCCCTGCCCTCACCTTTCTCTCTCTTTCTCTCTCTGTCTTTCAAATAAATAAGTAAATCTTAAAACACACACACACACACACACACACACACACACACACACATACACACACAAATCCCCCGTAGCAAACAACAATAAACTTTCAATGCCCGAGTGCCTGGGTTGCTTTCTAGTTGGATCTCTGAATTTTGTTGCACTCACTTTATTGACATTGGGCTTGCTTAGGCCGGCCTCTGATGGGACAACTGGAATAATCTGACTCTACTACTCTACTTAGACTCTAGCATGTTCTAGACGAGGCAAGGTGATGGCAGCAATGCAAGAGAGATCAAGCTTGTTCATTCAAGCACTTTTCCAGCTTCTGTTTCGTCATGTTTGCTACATCCTACTGACCCAAACAAGCCATATCGTCAACTCCAGAACACTGCAAAGTTAGATGACAAAGACTGCATATATGAAGCAGGGAAGAATTGAGGCCATTTTTCGCCATCTACCACAAAAGAAATAAAGATACTAAACACATGATAGAGCAAATTGGAGCTCTGAATAGTGCTTGTTTTCTTTTTCTCTTTCCAACACCTAAACAAAGATAATTGGAATCAGTACGTTAGCTCAATTAACTTTTGACTTTGATTTTTATATTCAGTTGGAACTTTTATTTCATTCTTTATTCTTTTATTAAACAATTATTAATTGAGCTCAACCTCTTTGCAAATATCTGTATAAAGCATTATTCTTTGCTCATGACAACTACTTGAGAAATATTGATTAAAATAGCAGTTTTGGTCACAGAGTCATTGTTTACCTTGCACCATTCCTTATTTGGCTCCATTATCCCATATCCAAGAGATATTTTAGGGGGAGCAAGGGTTAGCCTGTTTATCCACTACTAATATTTCCTTGCATGTAGAGGGAGTCTTCACTGGCTAATATTCTCACCCTCTCTATCCATATTCTGACTCCATCTCAGGTAGAATGATTTTCTAACTTGTAAGCACGGAAGGTGAAACTGAGTACTTATAATTCCATCTGTCTGTTTCTCTTTCTCATAGGAGTATGAATGCATACCAAGAATATTTTCACTCCACTCTGCTCCTCTAAGAAGTTTCTATGGGAAGAATCACACTTACTTTGGGGTTAAATATTAAGAAGTCTTCTTGCCTTCAAATATAAGCCAAGTCTTCATATTCACTGTATCAATAAATGATGTATTTTGGTTTCTATCTGCCCTATTCTGGTTCAGAAATTATATGTGGAAAATGTGTGCTATGTATGGCTCTCTGCCTCCAAAACACCTCCAACAAGTCATATTTTATTATTCTCCAGTGATACGTTGTATTTGTTATTAGAAGGATGGTAGTTATGTGGATTTGATGTAATCCAAATGAAAACTCGTTGTCCAAACCACATAGTTAGTGGCCTCAGCACAAGATTATCCAGGATAGCACGCCATGCACAATACCAATCATTTGACAGCAAGTGAAAAATATAATTAATTATCTGATCCATAAAATGCTTAATATCCAGAACTTGAAAATATTAAAATGACTCCCTTTTTTGTGTTTCTTACAATGTCAAATTTTATCTGTAGAGTTTAATTCAGTCACAATCAGATGGAAAATTTCAATAACCTCCATTTCTAATAACATGTTTCTTTTTATTTCCCAAATGATCTACTAACTTTAGTTTTGTATAATGTATTTTTACAAGTATTTTCCCAAGCCAGTGTATAATATATATTAAAAAAAAATCAAAGATGGCTAGCTAATGTTGCAAATAAAGATGCTGGATATAAAGCGTTTAAGTGACATTAGCTCTGCACCATGCTTGAACACAAAGAATAGTTCATTTCTGTCATTCAGTATGATTTACATTTGTTTGCTAACAACTGCTATTAAAGCTTGTTTTTAACCATCAAAAAAGTATTTCCCAGTATGTAATACAAGGGTTTGTTTAAGGGTAATGAAATTATCATGATTGGCTTCAAGGATTGCTTATTTGGCACCACACAGATTGTTGTGTACTAATAAAGTGAATTAAACATTATCAGTTGTGCTGTATGTTTTCATGACCTATGGCACCTTCAAGTGGTAAGCAAGGTCATAAGAAAGATAAGATATATCATATGTTATGCTTCACGAACTATCTCCATAGAAATACAGAGATCATTTTCTTTCCTGGTCAAAAGTGTTTGGTTAAGGTTCACTCCTGATTTGAAATTTAAATAAAACTTTTCTCATGAATGAGAGGATTTTGTTAGTCATGCGTGTACTGTCTTTTTTTTGGATATGACCTCTGTTTTCAAATGAATGACTTACTCCTCTTCAAAAGCTGATGGATTTTGTTAGAAGGAAAAAAGCTACTATAGCTTGAAAGACAACTCTTTGCCTTAAGTGCTTATTTCAATATTTTTTGATGCAAAAGTTAAGCTGCATCAAAAACAATTTTCCTGGCTTTATCTGTATCCAGTTTATCATTTTGGAAATGCACTAGTATAGAAATGTAATGGTAGAATTGTGGCTTTTTATGCAATCCTAAACCTGGCTCTTAATTTAATTTAAATATACTAAAAGATGTGAGAGTGTGAGATAAAAAGTAACATCATTTTGCCTGTATAATACTATATAGTAGCACACATTTGTCCTACATGGCTGAGTAGCAAAATAAATATATAGGGTACTTACGTTGTATTCTTTTCATACTACCTCTTTTACAGAATGAAATTGATCGATGTATTTGATTAACCCAGTTTTAGCATAAAAGGAGACACAGCTTATTTTACTCTATTTAAAAATGGTTTGAATTGCAAACTCCAATCCAATATGTAAATAGCTGTTACCTAGGTACTAGGGAAGCCTTTCATTGTCATCAGAATTAAAACCTTCCTGTAGCACAAGGAAATAGACTCATTCATTTTGTAAAATAACGCTCTTTCTCACCACCTAGGGAGTCTTGAGGTTAACAAAATAACTACAGATTTAATGTGAACATTTATTTTCGTTCATAGCAACTTATATTTACGGAGCAAAGATTTAACATTTTAATCAGTGTTGTTAATAAGACTGGTTTTGTTTTCAATTCACAGTTGCCACTGTGCTCAGATTACTTTATAGCTCAGATATTTCAAAAAAGAAGCTTAAATTTAAAAGGCTTGAGTAGGGTTAACCATGAAAAATTCTGTCTATGTACAATGAGTAAGACTGTAAAACAAAAGCCACTTCTTAGAAAATTATTTATTGCTCTTTTATGTAATCATTGAACACATACTAAGCACCAACTCATCATATGTTGGCTACTACATTAAGTCTGTGACAAACAAACAAATAAATGTACAAGCACATTTAGCCTTTATACTTATTTGAGGACACAGGTGTGGGTTATAATCTCAATTTTATAGATGAACACACTCAAGTTTAGTAATGTTAGGTCATTTTCCTGGACTACACAACTGGAAAGTGATAGACAATGAATCTGGACTCATATTTTTGGCACTACATCATAGACACCTCTTTTATTTACTGCCTGCTTTATTTGTTCATCTGCTCTACTTGACTCTTTGAGTCTGTGTTTCTACATTTCTCCTTCTCTTGTAAATGCCTGCTGGTGACATTTTCTAACACTCATGAAACATAGTACTCACAATAAATGCATGACCACTCTCAGTTACAAAGTCATTTTATCAGTGGGACTTTCTTGATCATTCTATTTAAAATTATACTTCCACCCCCCCACCCAGTTTTCCCTAAATTTCAAATTTATTTTCCTCATTCTGCTTGTGACACGTGTATATTTTACCGGTTTATTATTGTCCTTCTTTCTTCACTAGAATCAAAGCTCCATGAGATAACGTGTTTTTCTCTGTTTTGTTCATTTCTGTATCTGCTGAGGCAAAATAGTGCTTGGAACAGACACCCTAGATATTTAATAAATATTCGTTGAATGAATCAATGAATCAATGAATGAACGAATGAGCAACTTGTTCTTGGAATGCAGAATAGACACCACAAAAGCCAACTTGGAAGCCAATTCAAAAGTCCAGATGCTTAGTTTCACAAAAAGAAAATAATAAATAATTAATCTAAAAAACATTTAATTGGATAGGAAATGTTGGTCTTGTTTACCTAGCAGATACCTCATATATTAGACACCTCTCTTTTAAATGTGCAGACTTAATGTGACTTCAGATGAATCCATGGGATCTCAGAGTCAGGGAAGCTTAGATTATAAAGTCATCTCATTTATCCCCTTAATGTACAGAGGAAGAAACTGAGGGTCTGGTTGGTTAAGTAACATATACAAGGTACACCAGTTCAAGAATTCTCCCTATACAATCTGGTTCTATGGTAGCAGCAAATAGATATATAACATAACTACTATAATTTTTATAACATAACTACTTAATATATCTACTTTAATTTCTTAATATAATGTAATCTAGTTTAATGTAATAGATTTTTAATATATCTACTATAATATTTACTTGTAAAATTTAATTGGAAGCTTTGGTTAATTTTGGTGTGCATCAAAGTCAGCTGTGAACTAATGACTCGTGATTAAATTTTATGTTACTAACCATTCAACAACACCTCTCTAATCCAAATATCAGTATGTCGAATATGGAACCATGGAATAACAAAGTCTAACCTTGAACGACATTCTTACTGGGTAAAGAGAAAATAAAATTATAAGCTATAAAATGCAGGGAAATTCTATATCCAGATTTCGATGAGAATATGCCTTTTGTACTTGCAATACATCTATTAAATATTACAGATTGATCTTTAGTGCCTACTGAGTATGAAGGCTTTTCTAATACTTAAAAATGTTACAAGAGAAAAAGTCTCATTGTAACATGATTGTAAATGAAATAAAAATGTCATAAAGAGTACAAATTTAAAACATAATACAGTAGAAACTCTAGCATTTTAAAAATTCCTTCTTGTTCATAAAATTTACTTGAAAGAATGATTGTAACACCATGCTCTTCCAATTCTCAAGTGGTTTCACTTTAAATATAAAGCCGGGGTGATGAGAAATAAGTCTCTACAAAATATTTGTAGATAAAAATAAGCATACATTTAATTTCTATATCCATATCTTAAGAAAATAAACAAGCTAACAATCAAATGGTGAGGTTAACCAGGACTTATTTGATGTATTTTCCAAAATATAATCTTGGAAATTGTTTGGAAATATAATTTGGAAATTAATTTTGCAAAACACTGGGCAAATTATTAACTTGGATCCCAGAGAGATGACTAGACTAGGTCTAGAGAGATTAACTGTAAAACCAATTAAAGGAAGAAGATTCGTGCAAGTGCTAAGATCTCACTCTGTCACCCCAAATTCTTTTGCTTTACAGGATTTGTTGCTCCATTAAAATAACACAGGAAATGTAAGGCTTGAAAGGCAATCAATTGCTTACCACTTACATATTTTTCCCAATACTCTTCACACTGCTGCCTTGCCCTCATGTTCGTTCCCCATAAAGAAAAAGACACTAACTTTGAGTGACTTCCATGTGTTGCAAGGGTTAGAGAATCAACAACCATTCCAGAGCCAGAAATGTCACCCTGAGGCTTTTCAAAATTGGCATAGGTGCTATTTTCTATTAAATGGAGAACTGAGGTTGCATCTAAGTGTTCTTTTTTGCCCAGTCTAGTTCATTCTGTAGCATCATCTGCACCTGAAGCTTAACGGTGGATCCCTCATGATAGGTGTAACGCCTTTGGGCTTCTGCTCTATCTACACTGCTTGTCGAATTACAGCCCCATAACAAGCTCCCATGGCCTCGCTCCTGACCTGGTCCCAGCTCCCAACCTGGACTTTACCTAGCTCACACTCATTCCACAATCACTCTTTGAGCCTGCAATATTTTCTCTCCCATCCACTTTCTTGGTTGATGACCTTGGTTCCTATTTCACTGGGAAAACAGAAGTAATCAGAAGAGTTTCCACCCACTCTTACCAGCACATTTCATAGTCTAGCTATATTTCTCCCATTATCACGGAGGCGCTCTCCATGCACCTCTCAGAAGCCGGTCCCTCCTGTCTCTGGGCACCACATATTCAAAGACACCATTCCAGTCACTGTCCCCTTTCTCTTCCACTTTTTAAAATATTTCCTTTACTACTCATTCCCATCACCATCCAAATACTAAAATACCTTTCTTTAAAAATGTTTCCCTTGAAGATATATTCCTTCTAGCTACTATCCATGTTCTCTTATGCTACTTTTTCATAAAATTATGAAATACTCTTTCCTAAATCATGAAATACTCTTTCATAAAGAGTAATTTACTCAAGGGAGTAATTGGCATCATATTCTCTTCTCTCACTCTTTGTTAAACCCATTACATCTCCCCCTCCCTCACCAAAGCTTACCATTGGCCACTACATTGCTAAATCCAATTTTCATTTTAGTCCATATTAACAGAACTTGACAGAATTGATGATACCTGTTCTCTTCACATAGTTTCTTCACCCACATCTCTCTTACTGGCCCCTTTACCGGCTGCTCCTTCTCAGTCTCTCCTGCTTCTGCCTCTACATCCTGTACATATACACCCCAGAGGTTGTTTCTCGGACATATACTTGTCTCTAAACATGCTGAGTCACTGGGGGATCTCATTTCATTCCATGCCATTAAGTAAAAACAATAAAATGACAACCCCTAAATAGATTCTCTAGCCTAGACCTTGTACATCCATCTGTGTCTTCCACAACTCCGCTTACATGTCCAACAGGTATCACAAAATTAACAAGTCCTAGAGCAAACTTTTTATTTACCCCACCCAACCTGTTTCTTCCACACTTTTCCTCTTCTTAGCAAATGTCAGCTTCATCATTCCATTTGTTCTGGACAAAATCTTTGATGTCATCGTTGACCCTTTCTTTCTCTCATAGCTTGCATCCAATCCATCAAAAAACATTTAAGTTATAGCTTCAAAATATAGTCTGTTCCTAATCATCCCTTACTAGCTTGATGGCCACCATGCTGGGCCTGAACTTCATCATTTCTGGGATTACCGAAATGGCCTTCTAACTAAAATCCCAGTCCCCCAGATCTATTCTCCACAGAGATAAGTCTCAACCATCCTTTTCAAGTCTAAATCAGATCATTTCATTCACATGCTAAAAGCCCCCAATCACTTTCTATGTCATTCAGAATAAAAGGCGATAAAGTCCTTCAGATCTTGTTCCCTGCCTCCTCTCTGACCTTGCCTTCTCCACTCTCCTCTTCCTCCTCTACTCGTTGGCACTGTCGTCCTTTCTATTCTTTGAACAAACCAACCTTACCACTTTAGTGTCTTGGTTTTGCATTTTCTTCTGCAAGACATGCTTTTCCCATTATCAGCCAGGCTTTTCTTAAGCTGTCTAGGTAAAAAAGCAACACTCCCTCTTTGACCCCTCCTATCTCCCTTAGTCTGTTTTGTTTACCTTCACAACACTTTCTGCCACCTGACACACGCCAGTCTTCCATGCTAAAAGAATGGGACAAGATGAAAGCATTATTTTATTCACTGTTTCATTTCCATTATCTAGAACAGTGCCTGGTAAGCAGAAGATGTTCAATGAATATTTGTTAAATGAGTAAAGGTGACTGACTACTCTTTGCAGCCAAAAGGATACCTCTGTACTCTCTAAAGGCAGTCAACTCCTTTTTCAGGCATTTTTATCAAAAGATCTGAAAATTCAGCGGAGATCTACATAGTTTTATATTTCTGAGGAATGTGCCTTGGGAAATTGGCTTTCTTGGTTTTATAATCCTCTTGGCGTTCCACCTTGGCCCACTCTTCTCCTATTTGCCAGTGTGAATTTAGAAACTCATCTTACGACTATTTTATTAATGATCTTTTATAAACTCCCTAGTAATCTGCTGTGAATAATTGCCACCAGGGCCTAAGATGCAGAGAGCTTGTGACCAAGCACTGTACTATCAAGTCCAAAGAAGGCCTCGAACTGTTTGCTCTGATTAGAGGAACAGAAAAAAATGCGTAGTAGGGTTTGCTGACTATTTGTGAAGTGGCAAGTAAAACTTAGTCCCCAGATTTACTTAAGGAACCCCCTTTGAAAAGATTGAATTCCTGTAACAGAAGCCAGGACGGTAGTGCTATTTCCCCCTGTAATTAGGGAAATGGGTTTCTTTGAAGGTTAGCTGCCCTTTATCAGTGCAGCCTTTTGGCTGATGGCAAGTGGATCAGTGCAGGTCAGCACCTCTGGAGCTGGCTGCATGTATTCTAGAGCATGGTTCAGTGATCTTTTCCTGCAAAGGGCCAGACAGCAAATATTTTAGGCTGGCCATATGCTCTATCTATTCTATATTCCTTTTTTAGAAAACAATCCTTTAAAAAAATGTGAAATCCAGTGGTGCCTGAGTGGATCAGTTGGTCAAGCATCCAACTCTTGATTTCGGCTCAGGTCCTGATATCAGGGTCATGAGATGGAGCCCCATGTTCGGCTCCACCCTAGGCATGGAGCCTGCTTACGATTCTCTCTTCTCTCCCTCTGCCGCTCTCCCCTTCTCTCTCTCAAAAAAAAAAAAAAAGTGAAATCCATTCTTAGCCCCCGAAGTATGCAAAATAGGCCACATGCTGATTTAACCCATTGCCCATAATTTGCTGACTCTGTTTTAGAGTTTAACATCCTTTTCTAACAAGTAAAATGAGGCCAGTATAGGATTCCCAGGACATGGGAGAGGGAAGTACTATACAAATAGGGTATTTATTTATTTATTAAGACTTTTTTTTATTTGACAGAGAGAGAGAGATTACGATTAGGCAGAGAGACAGGCGGAGAGAGAGGGGGAAGCAGGCTCCCCGCTGAGCAGAGAGCCCAATGTGGGGCTCGATCCCAGGATCCTGAGATCATGACCTAACCCGAAGGCAGAGGCTTAACCCACTGAGCCACCCAGAGGCCCCCAGATAGGGTATTTAATAAGAGAACAATTAACAAGCAGCTGAGGAATGTCCTAACCAACTAACAATCATTAGCAGACAAGGCAATAGAAATTTTAAGTGTAGACCATAACACGTTATAAGAAATGTTATTTCAAGTGGTCTTACCAGAGGCAGTGGATGAAGATCTAGGCAGGTGGAATATGGATACAATAGACAATTTCCTTTTAAGATTTTATTTATTCATTTGACAGAGAGAGAGTACAAGCAGGGGGAAGAGCAGAGAGAGAGAGAGAAGCAGGCTCTCCACTAAGTAGGGAGTCCAACATCAGGCTTGATCCCAGGACCCCAGGATCATGACCCAAGCCGAAGGCAAATGCTTAACCAACTGAGCCACCCAGGCATCTGTGGATACAATATAATATAGATCTTACATCAGAAAAATGAAGAAGACCTGAGAACTGGTTTTGAAGGCTTGAATCTTATTTCTCTCCTTGTGAAAAGCACAGTGCACGCAGATTTGCCTGCTGAGAAGAGCCCAGATGAAGTAGTTTACCAGGATGTAACTGCCATTTATTCAGTGTTCATATTTTTATTCAAGACCTAGTATATGCCAGATACTTTTCTAGCTACTGCAGGCATAGCAGTAGATAGAACAGGCAAGATCATGTAGCTTGAATGAAGTAGCTTACGTTCAAATCAGAAATAGAAGCAGTAAACAAGACCACCAAACAAACAAGATAATTTCAAATAGTGATAAGTTCTTAGTGTCAAACAATCAAGTACGGAGGTGGTCAACTAGGACAATGAGCCAAACTGAGAGTAACCATCAGGTCTTTATTTACCTACTGTAACAGTGTAAGCAAAAGGCAAAAAGAAGCACCAGCTCACCACGATTGCATTTTCCCCCATAGAACCGCGTAAGGCAAGGGTCAGACGGATGAAGCACAGATGGAGGGAACCATCTCACTAAAAAGGTACCCCTTTCTTATTATAGATCCATGGAGGAGGGAGAAAGGGAAGGACTGGGAGGAGAAAGGTATTGAGTCAAAGTATATGTGCTTTGGCAAGGTCCCCAGTGAGGGAGGCTCCAAATGGAGCAGCCTGGGCTAGGTACGCAGAGGCGTGTATGAGAGCATGAGCGTGGCTGGCCATGGAGCGGGGACGGGTACTAAGTAAGTCTTGACTGCAACACCCTCTAGAAAATTGCAGTGCACTGGCTGTGGTGTGCAGAAGTCAATCCCCTGCCTCTACTTCATGAAACCTGACAGATAATGTTTTATAATTGCCTATGGTTGGGCCTGAAAGATCACGCAGAGGATCTGGGCCTGGAGCAGACTCCTTGCTGAGAAGGAAGCTGTTTATATATAAAGATAACTGAGAAGACTTCATCAAAGAGGTAGACCATTAAGCTGGTACCCAAATAACAAGAAGGAGGCCACCATATGAAGAGTTTTGGGCCCAGCATTCTAGCAAAGAAAAGAGCCCTTGTAAAATGACACAGGAAGGAGCTTGAAAGAAGCTAGGGAAAGGGGGAAGGGCTCGTGTGTGGGGAGAACTGTGAACAAGGAAAGGCGAGCTCCTGCCGGGTTCTAGGCATTTTGTTGGGAGCTGCAGATACTGCCTGAAAGAAATCACAGTCTCTGCCACCAGCACGCACACATCTGGACTCAGGTAAAGTCATTGCCAATAAAAAGAGAGGGCATGAACAACAAACGTTTAGTGAGCTTCACTCTGTCAGGGACTGTGTCAGGAGCATTGTCATATTAAGTCCTCAAAGCAACTTTGTACACCGGCTTTTACAAAATGTGTTTTTACCTATAAAACAATATAGGTCTCAGAGAGATTAAGGCAATTGTCAAGTACTGAAACTCTAGCCCCTGTTCTTCCTTCTATACTACGAGTGACTGGAAGTTTTTGAGACTGATCATTGTGAACAAGGACTCAGAGACAGAGAAGTCCCCAGGTTTCAAATGACGCGCCATTGAGCACGTACTTCTTCCCTTAGGACTCTATTTACTTTTGTCTAAGGAGTGATGTATGTGAGAGTCTTAGATGATGCTGAACATAGAGCTACAGTCTAAGTGGCGGATATTGCAAATGACAGAAGCCGCTGGGGCAAGCAGATCATGATGGTAGTGAACCTCACAGCACCCCACCAACAGCCCTTGCCCTTCGCCCCTGGATACCCTGGGAACATATGCCTCGAGTGGTACCACAAACAACTTCGCGTCCACATGGATTCAGAAACGCTGCTCTAGCTAACATCTTGAACTGGAACACACTCCTTCTAGAAGAATTCATGGCTAATTAAAAGAACAAAGCAGTAGGATATGACAGTTAAAACAAAAACCTGAAACTGAAGAGCTCAAAAATGTAAGCCTAGCTCAGAAATTAATTCCTTCTGAGTATTCCTTCATGATTTATTTCATCATCTCTTTAATTTTGATTCTATTTTACCAGGAATATTAATGCATCAAGTTATAACAAAGAGAAAAGTGGGTCTCAGTGTTTTTATCTTTGAAACGGGAATAATATATACTTACATTAGAGAATCTGAGACAAAGGAGACATATGTTGCATAAGGATGGAGGACCGACTATACAATTATTAAAGCCCTTTTCTGGCCCCAGTATTTTTTCCCCATTGCTTAGAACATTTCCCAAGGCTCCAGTAGAATTTCCCGATTATCACCTGCATTTGTTTTAATGTGTCTTCACTTGCACACCAGCATCCAGGTCTATAAAGAGAAGTGATTAAAATTTGAAAGCAGAGGCAGAGTGTTGTCATAGACTGTCATCCTAACCATTTTAATGCAATCCTGCAATGAGACTGGAGTGGAGACCTCAGGTTAATGTCTACTGTCTTTCACTTTCAATTTAAACAGTAGATTAAAGATGATTTGTTCTTTTTGAACATGACAGAGACCTTTCGAGATAAAATGTCTTTAAGCCAATTTGGTTGCTGAAGTTGTTGGGCCCAAATCCCTAAGGGTAAACATTACGGTGACTGCTGAGAAATAGCTCTCAGGTTCTCAGCAATGACTGATTTTCTACTGCAGCAAAGACAGACAGGAGCACTGGACAGCACTCAGTTCTTCCTTCACCAATTTATCCGTTCATATCTAGAGAATATTTTCCATAGTAAAAGAGATTATAGTTTCTCTCCATGCCTTTTTTTTTTTCCCTTTTATTGGTTGACGCACCGGTGATTCCTTTTTCTTTCCTGAGAATAGGATACACATCCTCATCCACCATAGTTTTTAAAGTCTGTATCCCCCAGCTCTTAGTGTGTTTTCTATTCAATTCAGTGCTACCACAGGCTGTCAAGCATTTCTGATGCAAACGTAGGCAATTAACCCCTCTTTTATATTATGTTTTTCCCAGTTCTTTCAGCTAAATGAACCAACACAAACTTAAAAAAAAAAAAGTATGCTGTGAAGTGGATACATTTTGTCCTGGAAAACTGTAGAAAAAAATCATTATTCTAGCTATTAATATGGAAATTGCTTTTTCCCTACCATTGCAGATCTTTGTACTTACTGAGTGCTCAAAAATTATTACATTTTGGTTTATTTCATTTGTTTTTAAGGAACATGATGAATGATGCCTTTTTATCAAAATATATTTCTCTGGATTAATTTTAATAAATCTAAGTACACATATTTGCCACAAAAAATTTGAGGTTTTAGTTATTATAAATACAACCCATTCATTGACTAAGTCAGTTACATTTCATGATTTAAAATCCTTTTAGGAGTCTCAAGTTCCATGACATTCTCATTGCAAATCAGCCTTCAAACAAAAATATTGACAGTGTTTAAAAAAGCAGAAAAGAGTACAACATTAGAGAAAGTACTCTAAAGAATTACAATGAAGGGGGGGAAAGCTAAATCCACCTAATATCTAAGACTAAGATCATCTCTTCTAATCTTTTCCAACTTGCTCAGTAAGAAATGAGAAAGTTCAGCAGAACTTGAAGAAACAAAACAGAAGAATATAGGGGAAGGGAAGGGAAGGAAAAATAAAATAAGATGAAGACAGACAGGGAAGCAAACCATAAGAGACTCTTAACTCTAGGAAACAAAGTGAGGGTTGCTGGAGGGGAGGGGAGTAGGTGGATGGGCATTAAGGAAGGGGTATGGAGTATTAAGGGGGGATGGGGTAATTGGGTGATGGGTATTAAGGAGGGCACGTGATGTAATGAGCGTTGGGTGTTTTATACAACTGATGAATCACTCAATTCTACCCCTGAAACTAATAATACACTATATGTTAACTACATTGAATTTAGATAAAAAATAAAAAAGTAACTTGATTACAAAAGATTCAGTAAGGTAAGAAAGGGAAAACTGTGGTATGTATTTGCATTCTTTCTTACTTTCCTTCTTGTAATAAGTTTAATAGATTGTTAATTGAATTGTAAACATACCAGAATAAAGTAAATTTTATAATTTTTATACCTTTTGAATTTTAATTTGTAAAGATCACTTTATTTTAGAGAAAGAAGCATGGATTAAGAGCTTGTTTTATTTTTTATTTTTCATTCTTTTAAAGATTTTATTTATTTATTTGACAGAGAGAGATCACACGTAGGCAGAGAGGCAGGCAGTGAGAGAGGGGGAAGCAGGCTCCCCGCTGAGCAGAGATCCCGATGCGGGGCTCGATCCCAGGACCCTGAGATCATGACCTGAGCCGATGGCAGAGGCTTTAACCCACTGAGCCACCCGGGTGCCCCTAAGAGCTTGTTTTAGAGGAAAGTTAGACAAATTACAAAAAGTTAAGGCTTAAATAAGGTCCTGGTCTTTTTAAAGCAATAGATGACATCATTTCTCTGAAGACCATCACATAGTCAATCAGATATCCATCCTTTTCTCCTCCTGCTTCTAGTTCCAGAAGCCTTAACAAACAAACCAGAATGCTTTGTAGTGCAGCTTTCAGCAGGAGAGGGAACTTGGGCCTTCTCCTTGACCCCCTCTGCTGGACATACTCCTCCTCCTGGCTTTTGACTCTATCCCAGTGACAGAAATGGCACTGTGACCTTTTTCATCCCAGTTTCCTTGTGACCAGAAAAGTAGACCAGTCAGAGAAATAATCTCTGGACCTCAAAATCCCATACTTCAACTTGATCTGGAAGGGTTGTTTATTTGAAAAGAAGCTGATATATACTGGCATAGCCTTATAATACATAATATTGTACAGAACAATACTTAAGGGTAGAAAAAAAAAATCTCTGAATTATCTATACTGAGACTATTTCTTCTCCATTCATTCTCTCTCCCCCTCCCTCTCTTCCTCCTCCAGTCACCCCTCCTGATCTCTTGATGATTGAATTCCTGAAGGATGCAGAAGGCACACACAGCTGGGCTTAAGAAAGTTGTATGCATATATGGGTTTTGTGTGTTAAACTGTTTACACTGGTGTGTAGGAGGAAGGGAAAGATTTTGTTGCCTGATAAAGAGCAAGGATAGCACAGGAATGGGAATTGAGAATAATAAACATTAAGAGCCTCACCAGCTGACATTTAAAATGTTTACAAACCACAAAATTTCCATTAACATAAGCAGTGTTATTATAAAGCAATAAGACACAACATAAAGAGACACACGTACACAAAATAATTTCTCCATTGCCTGCATTAGAACAAATGATACTAGATGACCTCTAAGTTTATGGGATGACACTACCTCTAGGCCTGGTTCATGTGTAGTGTGGATATGGGGAGAGTTCAGAAAAAGCATAAAGTATGAGGATATTTTCTTTTTAAATTGCAACTGATTTCTTCCCTAGAACATTATGTTCCAGTGTTCCTTAATGGCACAGTCAACCTCTATAAAGTGTCTATTTATATTAAAAGATTAAGCTCTAATAACATGTTTCTTTTTTTTTCTTAGTTCTCAACAAAGTATATTAGTTCAATGCAGACTCCTTGATTTTTCTAATCATGTCTGCTAATCTACAAAACTCAGTAATTTGCAATGGATCTCCCTGTCATTAGTGTCAATTAGTGAGGCCTTCCCTTGTACCAGATGGTACTGAGGGAACAGAACAAGAGTGGGAATAAAATGTGTTTTCTAAAACCCTCCTACATGCCACTTTAAACAAAAACTGTGATTTTTAAGAAAAAAATATAGTAAGAGTTGCGAACATAACGCCTTATACTTATGGAGCATCTTAAACCCAGGGAATCCACCAAAAAAAAAAAAAAAAAAGGAAAAGAAAGAAAGAAAAAAAGAAAAAAGAATTCTTTAATGACAGCCTTATGAGCTGGGCGTAGAAAGTCGGTCTGGCAATGATTTTCCTTTGCATATGAAACAAAAATGGTAATCCCTGCAGGCAGGGCCCTGTTTTAGCTCTATCCTGGGCTTATTTTTAAAACTTTATTCACTTACAAATGAGGAATTAGCAAATCTTCCTTATTTTATCCTGTCAATTTAGGATTTGGTTCCTAGGACAGGAAGAAAAAAATTTGAAATAGCCTCAGCCTTTAAAAGGCCTGATCTTTCATTAACTGTAAGCTCCCCACAAATGGAAGCCAACTACTATTCATCATTATAAGTCTACCTTAGTTATGGGCACATTGCAGGCTCTCCCCAAGTAGATGATGAGTGAAGAATAAGTGAACGGATGAATATGGCCTATCCTTATCCATAACTTACTCTCTCTGATCATACATTACGGTCTCTCTGATCATCCAGTAACCACAATGCTTCTGCATCCTTTCATTACTCCCTGGCTTAGGTTAGATTCCCTCCAGGAAAAGAACAAAAAATAATGATTTGAGTGGAATAGTTTATTTGGGAAGTGATCCCAGGAAGCATGAGAAATGAGATGAAAGCGTGAGGCAGGAAAGGAGGTTTATACAGAGTGTGTCAATGAGTAGATTATCACGGGGTGATACACAGCTAGGCCTCTGTCCTGTGGAGGACTTCTCGAAAGAAGACTCCATAAAGTAAGCTGTACAATCCTCCCCCGCAAGAGGCAAGCACACTGGGATTACGATCCATCAATTCTTGTCCATCATTGGTTAAGGTCTACTCCTAGAAATGTTAACAACCAGGCACTTCCATCTAGCCCCACAAAAAGCCAAGAAACCAAAGTCACCCATGCCTAGAGTCAGAATCCATTAGCAAAATACAACTGGTGAGTGCTGAGGAAATAAGGCAAGGTATCCATAGTAACTGGCAAACTCCCACAGTGCAACAGATTTTGCAGTCTTTTCCCACTACTCTGTCACAAAAATGGCATAGACCTGCATTGTGGCAATGCAAACCAATTGCAATTTTCTTGTCATTTTGAGACAAATTATCTACACAGGTACAAATATGCATGCAGGTAAATGAGGCGTTCTATTTTGCCTTAGTAAGCAAACAACTGAAATTTATAACTCTCGTAATTTGTTTTTCATGAAGATAAACTGAACCAAGACCCATGTGTACAGGTCAAGATGTGTTCATATCGAAACAGGTCAAAAATAAAAAGGAAAAGTCATTCACTTTTGCCATTGGTCTTGTTAAAATCTGTACAGTCTATATAATAAAATGGGCTTCACATGACAACTCATGCAGGAAGATCACATTCCCAGAATCATCCAATACAAGTAACATTTTCCTGTTTTTAATTCTACCATTCCAGACACCCCCAGCCAGGATTTAGGACCCATCATCGCAAAAGACGTCCGTAAAATATGTTTAGCTAGCATTCAAAAGTGAAAAGTTAACTCCACCTTGGCACACAACTGACCAGGACTTTCTGTCCCCATCAGAGTTGTTTACTAGAATAGCATCTGTAATAATTTGATTTCCTCCCAAATTATCCCACATATCC
>CM052899.1:107573718-107732953 GCA_028534135.1 Potos flavus
CATATTTTACCTTCCTATTGAGAAAGTTTAGAGCACTCAGCATGAAATGACTTATGTGCTGTGGTTTGAAGGAGGAATATGCACCAAGTAGGAGTTTTTGGATGGAAGAAATACTCCAAGAAGGTTTCTTAGTATGCTACTCTACTTAAAGTCCACAGGCCCATATGGCCCCAACAATCTGTGTCTCTGCCCACATAAGAGCTCCTGATGTGCTTCAGAATGTAGTCAAATGTTCCCCCAAAACACACACATATTTAGGGCATTCGTTAAAGTCCAAATAGTAAGAACAACCACAGAAGGGGTAATTAGTGTAGTCACTGATGGATATAACAGCTTTTATCAGTTACAAAAGCCGCTGCTGAATCTTAAATCTCACCAAAATCCATGTCACTACTTCAAAACCCATTCCTTTTCTAATTGTCATCAAGGTTATTGCTATGGTCACTTTTCTTTTAAAGATTTTCTAGTCCCCACTGTCCAGTCAAGATACATTTGATGATTCCCTGTTTCTTATTTTTCTTTATCTCTTGCTCTACTTGAAATTCAAAACTATATTTTACAGATTAGAAAATACTAAGGCTTAAAAAGGGTCATCAAGTTTTCCCAGGACAAATAGCTAGGAAATGATAGAATCAGGATATTCATCCATGACTGGCAGCCAGAGCCATTGTTACCACACAGTTCTGGCTCCTGTGTCGTGTTTGCAGCAGTGACATGACCGTGCCCAACAGAGATGAAGGAGAAGATTTGTGGCGGAAGTAATAAGAAAGTAAGAGGGCACTCATCGAGAACTGGAATAAAGGAAAGAATCACAAGGAAAAAAATAATAAAGAAAAGAGTCAGGGAGTTGTAGTAATATTTTGCATGTAAATAATAGTATCTTTTGCCTCCCTCTTATCAAAGCATTTTGTACATGTAAATTAACCAACACTCATACCGTGATATTTATTAGTACCTATTATATTCTAGGCACTATTCTGGGTACTGCAAATACCAAAACAAAGTCCAAGGCTCCATAGATTTTTCCATTGTAGTGCAGCCGGGAAACAACAGACAAAGAAACAAATGAATAGGTTACTTAACATCAAGTAGTGAAGGATGGATCATGGAGAAGAAGAAACTGTTGAATCATGCAAACTATTGAATTAATTAGTTAATTTATTTGACTATTGAATTAAATAATTCATGCATCTAGTTCACTATTCTAATTCCATCTCCAGTTTAAGCATCTAGTTCATGTATCCAATTCAGTCATCTAGTTTAAGCATCTGGATCTTTGGTCAATTAATGAATTTGACACTATTTCAGATAGGCAGACTTCGCTGAAGAAATAACCTTTGAGTATCACTTGGTTGTTATTGTTATCTGCTTCTGGGAGACAGAGTATTTTCACTTTCCTAAGAGGAACTGAAGTCCCAGATAGCTAAAGTGACTTGCCTCCTCTGTCATTATAAAACCTGGAATTCAATAGAGAAGTTCGGAGCTTCAACTCACTGTTAAAATTTATCGTGTTTGCTCTAAGTATTATTTCATGTGCCCCATTGGCTAGACGAGGTTTATATCATCATTGCATTTTTTTTTAACTCATGATGAGAAAACTGAGGGAAAGGGTTATTGGAACTTACCTCAAAGTCAGAGATAGAAAGTCTGAGTCCTGGGGAGGGTATGTGCTATGATAAGTGCTGTGAAATGTGTAAGCCTGATGATTCACAGGCATGTACCCTGGGGCAAATAATACATTATATGTTAATAAAAAAAAAAAAAGCAAGAAAGAAAATCTGAGTCCAAGTAGAATTTAGTCTTCATATCTCTGTTCTTGTGTTCTTACAGTATGCCCTGTAACTTCCAATAGAGCAATGGGTTTCTAGTGAATATTGACTCGAATTTTCTCCTATAGTAATTTAAAGTAGTGGATATATTTCGACAAGTCTCACCCACTCACCCACTCAGGCTTCTTTAAAAGAGTAGTGTTATATTTAAAAGAAATATATATGAACACGTTTCTTACTAGTTTGTCATGTTTGTCATTCATGAATATTTATTGTTTTTTCTAGAGTCTTGGATGTTTAGAAATCACAGATTCTTGTAAAAATCTGATAAAAGCTGTGAACACTCCCTCTAAATAAATGTATAAAGTTTTAGGGTGCTCACAAACACTTTGAAGCACATTCTTGAACTCACTGGGGTCAATGGACCACCAAGTGAAGAAGCTTTGATAAGGACTAATGTAATTATACCCTCACGCCACCCATACAAACAAACAAATTAGCCAGATCTCTTCAGTTATATCTCCCAGGTTTTTAAATAAATGTGATGTTCATCAAGATAAATGTCCATCCGTATTAAGAGGACTGCAGGCAGAGATGCACATAATTTAGAGCAGGGTAACAGAGGACCTGAGCCACACAGACTTGGCATGATTCTGTGAGCTTTATATTTTTGGAAATGATGCTTAATATCTTTGAACTTAGTTTCTTCATCAATGAAATGTGAAAATGATCACGTTTAAAATCATTTAAAATTAAATTATGTGTGTCAAGTACCCAGATCTCTGCCTGTTCTTCTATCAATACTACATAATTGATCATTATTTGGTTTACTGCTATTGTTACCATGGTGTTATGACTGTGAGTGGGTATCACATCAAGCTGTTACTGTACTTCAATGTGATAGAATTTTGACAAAAGCTCCTATTCAAGATGAGGTTATTACTAAACAGAAAGTTCCAAATTGGCCAAAAGGAAAAACAAGAGACATCATCAAAAGATGAACTTCCACACATTGCACAGATATTTTGTAAGTACAGAATGCTATTTATCTGTATTTCCTCTTTTTTTTTAAATATTTTAAAAATGTGTTTTGAGAGCAAAACACATTTCTATCGATGAGATTTAATTCAGACACATTTTCCATTAGCAGGATTATATCTCCAAATTTTGAAACATTATACAATGGTAAAAAGGATTAGTAAAAAGGAAAAAAAATCCCCAAAGTGTTTTTCACTGCATCTAGGGATATGCTAAACAACATCTGAATAAAGTTAGCTGACTTTTCACTGCCCCCATTGATACGTTTGGATTTATCTACAAGAAAGATGAGACAGTCGGTATTTATATATTTGGATATATTTGTCTTAAATATTTACACTGCACAAACTGCTTAAGCATTTTAAGGATGTTTTGTGAATTCCTCCCAAAGTTTCAGTTGAAATGAAGTTTGTTGAAAATGTCAGCATAAGTGAAACCATTTGTTGACCAGAATGAGCCTTATGTTATCAGGGTGATGGGAAGTAAGAAAGTATGCAGATACAGATAGTCATTTTCACTGACCTCATTTTTTTCACTCATGAAATGAGACATAACAGAGCTCATCTAATCAGAACTGAATGCTCAGGATTTCTAAAAGGTGGCTCAGATTTGTTCCACTTCCTCTATTTTCATGGAACCACCACATGGCAGAGACTGCTAATCATCTAAACCCACACACAATCTCATTCTATCCTTCTTTCTTGGTAACAGAACCCCAATTTTCAGTGGGAAACCATAGACTTAGCCCCTTTGAAACTAGCTATGACCACTTAATGTTTGGCCAACAAGATGTACAAAACAATATTTTGTGGGATCTTCTTAAAGAGAGGGAGCATGCCCTTTTCCTCCCATTCTATTTCTCTACTGCCTGGGGATGCAGACCTATTGGCAGAATTTGTGTGGCTATCTTAGTTCAGACAGTGCCATTCTTAGGAAAGCAGGGCATTAAAATATATGGTATCTAGGAATCTGATGAGTGTGGAACTGACATACTAGTCTAGGGCCACCTGCCTCAGGATACGAAGGTGGTAAATTTTTATCTTTTGTTTTTCCATCATTTACAACTGCATTAATTTCCAACTTTCATTATTTTTCATACTAAGTTTTTAAACAGATTCTCTCTCTTCAAACTTGATATCTGGCTTTCATATCATTGACTATTATTCTTTTATTTACTTATCCAACACCTTTAAGAAGAATCTACTGTGTGCCAGTCACTGGGCTAGCAACTGGTGATTGATCAAAGGACAGAACAGATACGATAATGGGGCTTAGAGTCTAGCAGGGTAACCAATTAGTAAACATATAATCAAATAAATAAATATATAATTAAAATTGTGGTATAAAAAAGGAAATGATGTGATGAGAGCTAAAACAAGGTCTTGATTCAAGTTGAGATTCAAAGCAGAATTCTTCAGAAATGATTCACTGAAACCAAAGGAGGTACAAAATTACTAGAAAGAGTTGGGGGAGAAGTGAAAATACCATTATCGAGGAAAGAGTATAATTCATTTTAGGAACTGGAAGAAAGTCAGTACGGCTGAAGATTAAAAGTAAGGAGAGGCATGTGCTGTCACTGGAAAGGCATGCAAAAGGCGTATAACAGTTTGTTGTTAATGTTGATTTGAGATTTTGTTCTAAGGACAACAAGGAGTTATTGAAGGAATGAAGTGGAACATGAACTTCCTTTTGTTTTAAAAATATTATTTTCGCTGTAATGGGAAGAGTGGATTGGAAGAGACAAGAATGGAAGATGAGAAGTTTAGAGTCAATTGCAGGGATCGGAGGAGTAGGATCTGTTGGTGACTTGGACTACAAGTGATGACAGGCGAGATAGAAGTATGCGTAATTCAAATCTGTTTCGCTAGAAGTACTGGCAAAATAGAAAAAAAAGATGAAATATAAACAGATAATTAGAACAAGGGCATCGTGGCAAGAGCACTTAGGGGACAAAAAGCACCATTTCCTGGAATAGAGAAGGCAAGAAGAGAATATCTGAAAGTAAGTCCAAAATTTACCCTTAAACTGGTTTTACTTGTCTGTGAGACATGCAAGGGAGAATGTCAGATAGGAAGTTGGATAAATAGGCATGGGGCTCATAAAAGTAACTTATAAAAATGCCAGTATGTATATCTCTTTCCTACTCAAAACTCTTCAACAGCCTCTTATTATCTACAAGTATGAAAACATCCAAACTCATAAGAATGGCATTCTTTTTCATTTAAAATTAACCACTGATCCACTTTTCTCATTATATATCCTGCTATACCTTCCAAAACCCAGATGCCCCAGTCACGCTGGTCCTCTGAACACACCAGTAAGTTTCACAACCATGTGACTTCTTTGTTCATATTGTCTACAGCAGATGTATGGTTTTTACCCCTGCCTCTCTCCCATATTTTTAGCTTAATGCTAATCATATTTCAAGGTTGAACTCAGAACCCAAGTCCTCTGAAAAGTTTTCACTAATTTCTCAATATAGTCTTCCTTCTTTACTATGATGCTGTTAGTCTACTTATCTGAATATTCAAGAGCTATTTAACTGTTTTATATTTTTCAAACTGAACGTGTTTCCATTTCAAGCCTCTCTTCTCCATAATGACAGGAGACTAATTTAGTCAACTCTGGCTTTTCCTAGGCATTTTCTCAAACATAACAGATTTAACTCAATTACCAAGATGTTCTCAGTCAGTTCAAGATTCTATACCTCTTCCTTTTTTCTCTAATGGGAAATATTAAATTTCCTAAGATATTTACATGTAATTTCCTAAGATATTTACATGTACTTGTTATCCTGTGATCTGTACCACACTGACTGATATTTTTTCATTTCTTCTGACATCTGGTTATCACCACCTATCTCTCATGGTCCCTCTAGCTGATGTCCCTTCATTCTGCATTCTCTTTATCCTTGAGTCTATTCCAGAGTTAAATTCCTAACTTCCACAGACTCTGACAGCACCAGAAAAATGCAGTGTTCTTCCTCATTGACACAGGCTCAGAAAATATGTTACATTTGCCTCAGACCCTCTAGGTTTCTGTGGAGCCATATTCACTCTAGATACCCATTTCATATATACTTCCATTCTATGAGGATCTTCTGAGAAACTGACGACACCTAGAGTTCCAGCCAAAAAAATCAACCTCCATTTCCACTATTCTCTAATTCTGTAGAAGAATTATCTGGGACTTAGTTGCTCCCTCCCACAAGATTTTCAGACCCAAGAGAATAGGTCATAGATCCCTTTTCTAACTCTCTTGCTTTCTATCGGACTCTTCCCTTTCAAGGCTGCCTTAATTCCTGAGTGAAGGATAGACTTGTTCTTCATACCTGCCCTTTAAAATCTAGTAGGAACATGAACTTCATTTCAATACTCACAGAAGCTTAACCATTTGAAATTCAAAAACCTTGCTTCTTACATACATACATCTTTGTATTCTGTGTAATCATTGCCTTGAAGCAATGCTTGCCTCTTAGGAGTGAGGGGATAGAGAGTGAAGAAGTTACCGGGTTAATAAAATTTCAAAATTTAATTCCACCACAGATCTTCATTACGGAACATTTCATTGTACTTATAAATTGCTATACAAATTTGCTCACTCTTTGAGAGAGGTAGTCTTCTGAGGTGGTTAGGAGCTCCTCAGGTTTGTGTCAAATGGTCTGGGTTTAAATCTCAGCTCCACCGATTACCAATCAAAAGCCTTTGGGCACTTTAATTAGCCTTTCAAGTGTCCGTGTCTTAATCTGTGATAGTAAAGGGACAAAAATTCAAAGGGCTATTGTGTGGATTAAATTACATAATCCTTATGAAGAATTTATAATAGTCCCTTGAAATGTAACTGGGAAGAGCTCAAAAAAGGTTAGTTTTAATTATTTTTGGCCCCCCAAAAGTATCCCCTTGAGTTTCAGAGCCAAAGAAACTGTACAGATCATTTAATCCACTACTGTCAATCTTGAGAGGAGGAAAACAAGTTTGCAAAGGACACAAGGCCTGGGTGCATTCAGTCTCCTGACTCTAGTACCTCTACTTTGTTTTCTCTGCTTTATCTATTACACTATACTAATCCCTGCACTTAGTTGAGTGATCATAAAGTTGTTTCTATTTGAAGGATTATATTCTATTTTTTAGTGACAATCACAACCTAAGATGTATTAAAAGGTCATTTGCATACTGAACATTGATAATAGAAACATATAAAAACTTTAACTAGATCCTAAATATGCAAATCCATGATCATTCCTCTTTCTCTATATCCATGAGGAAGAGAAGCTCAAAGGACACTCAGGGCAAATAGATGCAAATTTATTACTGACCAAGCTTCAGAGTTAATCCTCCACCCTCTTTTTATATAGAAATGTTTCCCAAACTCTAGTTTTAGATTCAAGAATCTAGGAGTTCTTTAAATTTTAAATATATTTTCCTTTTGATGATAATCTAAGAATTAATATAAATGTGTTTTGGGTCAATCTGATATCTTCCTTACATCAGAGCAAGGCCTCCATTTGCAATTTGTGCATCTAGTGCATAGAAAAAAGTTGGTGCCATGAGATTACATCAAGTGACTTTGTTAATGCATATGTGTTGGTAATATGTTTAATTTTAATGTGTCTGACTGAAGTAAAACTTGAATTATTGAAAAATGGCAAGTAACTATCTCTCTATCATCATGTGTATGTTGTTTCTTTTAAATTAAAAATATTATATTATGTTTGCATGTTAATGGGCATAATTCTTTAATAGGAAAAATTCGATGATGCAAGAAAGAGGTGGCAGATTTAGAGGAGCAAAAGTCCTTAAATAGAAGAAAATGAATGGTATCAAACACATGAGTATAGTGCCCTCAAAAAGAGTCAAGCTATTGGATGCCTTGTAGCAGGAAGAAGATAGACTATACAGATACACCTGTATATGGCTGGTCAATTTGGTGGTAGAAAGATAAATACGTTTTCTTCTCACTGCCTGCTTATTATCAGTAAAATTAAAAACAAAGTCGTCCGCTATGTAAGAGTGAATTGACTGAAAAATACAGTGGGTATCGCCTGGAAGTGCTGAGAGCACATTTGAAATTTAACCTGACCCACAGAAATGTTCCTATAATAAATGGAAGTACTCATTGAAGGAAAAGAGGGAATATGAATAAAAATGGAACCAGTCTGTCGGCACTAAAATATAAAATGTTGAGAAAAAAAATTTTCATATTTTTATGTAATAATGTCATAAAGAATGGCTGCAGAACAGCAAAAACACTCAGAATGACACTAGGCTTGCAAAGGTTGTCTGTTGCAAGTTGATGATGTACTTGAGAAAAATGGGGACAGCAAAGTAATCCATGAAATGGCTCAAACAGCTGACAAGTATAGGAAGTGGCAGAAATGCCAAACCAGAAAATATAGACAAATGCTTCTAGACATATACTGGAGGCATAAAAGCAAAATCAATGTTTGAAATAGTTGGCAGCAAGTGAAGATCTTGATGTAATTGATATCTGCGACATGTTTACTCAATTTCAGAAAAAAGAATCCAAAAAAACAAAACAAAACAAAAAACCTGTTAAGCATTTATTAGGAGAAAAACGAAGAGTCATTCTGACCATCTAAAGAAAATTTTACAAATAAAGAATAGCAAGATGGGTGTGAACATTTAGGTGCCCCTAGTTTCTACTTACCATGTAGCATATAGTTCGTGAGAAAAATATTCTCCAAATAAATATAGAGCAGGGATCACTGGGGCCATTTCATCTTTATGGTACCAAATTTATGCTCAAGAATGACAAGGAAATAGCAGAGTCCATAAACTCTGTTTTGGTATTTATTGAAAAGAATTTACTGAGCATTCCAATCTCAAATAATCTTTTAACAGACAAGAATTAAAGGAGAATGGATACAGACACTGGTTCTTTAACATTAGTTGATGAACTAGATATAAGTAAAGCATAAAAACTGCATCTCCACCTAAAATTTTGGAAAAACCATAAGTATATATTGTTTAAAACAGGATTGATATCATAACTTTGATCGTATACGTAGCAATTTTCAGAGAACCAGAGGCTTGCCAAGATGTGCTCCAACTCTCAGAAAGCTTTCAGAAAAAGCAACAGATCACATGCAATTAAATTAAGCTTTATCTCTATGGCAAAGAATTTATAGGCATAGTGCTATTATCAGAAATGCAATCTATTGAGATCAAGGCAACATTAGTTCTCATTAATCTACTAGAGTTCTTTGGGAAGGACAAATAAACGTTTGAAAAAGGAGAAACTTGAAGATAATCATTTTTGGCAGGAAAATTTTTCAAGATATTATTAAGCCTATAGTAGAATAGATTATATAACTGAATCAAATTTTGTTGGCAAGGCAAGAAAGAGATTTAAAAAAAAAATACTCTGTGAAATATCCAGTTGAACCCAGAATTCTAATTTACCTCACCTCCAACACATTTTAGATCCCAAAGGAAATTATCAATAAAGTAAAAAACAGGACTCGGCACTTGAAAATGTCACCCATATCCCCCTCCCAAAAATAATGAGAAATAACTACGATGTTTAGTGCATTTGAGTCCAAAAGTTGTCATGACTCCTTTGCTGAAGAACACAAGGAAGCAAGTAGAGATTTTGATTCTTATAATTTGAAAATATAAGAGCTGGAGTTGAGAGAAGGCCCTAATGCAAATTGGATGCACTCTTCTTGGCTCATTCTGCCCGCTGAAATTCCACAGCAATGTGCTGGATAGACAAGTTCTCTACAACCTTGCCAAGTGGAAGGACAGCAGAGCATTAAATGTGAGGACAGTCAGCTTGTATCTGACATGAGGGTGAAAACAACATCAGCAAGGAGACCAGATGTCATCGTGCCATACATTTGTAAAAAACGACGGGCCAGATGGAAAAAGAGTAGACATATTTGATCTTTCAGGTAAAATTTATTAAACATGAAGTCTCCTGGAATTACGCACCCAGACAATGTTCCCTTCTCAATGCATTCTGACTCCAGGATCTCTCTAGTAATGACTAGCAGATAAGCTTACATAGACTAGTCCTTCAGATAATATTAATAGTAAAAATAATTTTTAAAAACTTGGATAAACATGCATTCAAAACACACACACACATACACACACACACACACACACACACACACACAAACTGTATAAATGACGATATCTTATCCTTATTCAAGATAGAGATCACAGAAGGGGAAGCAGGTTTGGGTGCAACGTCAGTGGAGTTAGTTCTGGAAGGACTGAGTTTCAAATGCCTAGGATACACTGGAAGGAAATTTTCCTTTTGGTATGTATGGAAAGGTAGCTTTGCAGTATGGTAAGCTACCTCTAAAATGGCCCCAATGCTTCGCTTCCTGGTATTTTCATGGCTTTCAGCAATCCCCTCACTGGAGGGGAACTGGACCAAATGACTAACTTCTAATGAAGAGAATATGGTAAAAGTGACAGGTTGACATTTCTAAGATTAGAAATGCCTGGCTTCTTGCCTGCCCTCCTTTCACTCCCCCACTCTGAGGAAAGCCAGCTGCCAAATTGTGAGCTGCCCAGTGGAGAGGCTTATGGGGCAAGAAACTGAGAGAGGCCTCAGACCAACAGCTTGCAAGGAAGTGAACCATACAAATAATTATGACAGTGCTCTTGCGAACAAATCCTCCTCCAGTTGAGCCTTTAGATGAGACCGTAGCCAAGGCTTACGCCTGGATTGCAACCCTGTGAGTGACCCTGGACCACAAGACCCAGCAACGCTGGGCCTAGATTCCTGACCTACAGAAAATATGAGGTAAACTATGCTGTTCTATGCTGTTAAGTTTGGAGGTAATCTGTTACAAGCAATAGATAACTAATACAGTACAGTAATTAGATATAGCAGTTTGAAGCTGAAGATAGAACATGATTTAAAATCTTGATTGGAATTTTAAGAATATCAGTATGTAGGTAGTAGTTGAAGCCATGGTTAAGAATGGAATAACCCAGGGAAAAACTCAAGAGTGGAAAGAGGACCCGTGATTGAAGCTTCCAAGCTAAAGCTTGTCAACACACCTGCTAATTGCCTCAAAAAAGGTCTTTGACTTTCTGTGAGATTTTCTTGTTTTAAAACCAATTCACCACATATGTGAATACACAGTGATAAATCATCTCATTCAAATTCCACATGATTAGTGACTTTCTGTTAGCTTGAGAGCAAACTTTTCAAAAAAATTTTTTCATATGTGTGTAAAGAACACAAATATCATCCTGGCTGTTTCCTCTTACAGCCAACTATAAAATGTAAAATTATTAACTTATTGAGATATATTTATTCTAGGTCAGAGTGCTCACCAAAAATGTCTTTCAGTTGTCTCTAGTCGGGGCTGCTTTCTGAGAAAAGGCAAATGTCAGCAACGGCCAGTGAAACAGAATTTTTATTTGTTTTATTTTGTGGTTTTAGATCATATATTATACTGTTTAGGGAAAACAATGAAGAATAGCTGGAGAAACCATTACAGTTAAAAGTAAATCATTTAACTTTTACCTCAGTGGTGGTAGGAACAAAAAACCTTCTACTATGATGAGACTTTAATTATCAACGTCTCCATGCCAGCATCAGCAGCCCATGCCTGCTTAAACCTGTCATAACTATTGCCATTTAAATTCCAAAAATATCATAGAAATGATCTGTATGTGATAGATAAAAGCCATTTGTATAATGTATTTGTCACTAAGATGTCAATAAACTGATTATATTGCGATCATAATTTGAGAAAAATCTTAAGCCATGCTGAACATCTAAATGTTTGTTCCAAAAACTTATTTTTTTCCCAATTTGTTGTTCTTTCTAGATTATGAAATAGACTGATATGATCTACCTTCAACATGTTCACATCTGCAATGGATACCTCCATTCTTCACAATTTACCAAGATATATGGAAATCGTTATTTTCCAGGAATCTCTATTTTGATTCCCACCCATTGTCTAATGCTTCAGGTGATCACGTAAGTAGAATACAAAGGAAGTGCAGAGCAACCCCTCCTTCTCTTATTCAGATATTATCCTATCCTTTCTCCTGTGAACCAATACATATATAAGTCAGAGTTCTGTGTTCTCTCATCAAATACCATCTTCGCTCTTCACAGCAACCACAAAAGTTCTGCACATTTCTCAATGTTGAATTTAAAACTTGGTGTTTTCAATGTCTCTAGCTGGCATTTAGGAACCTCAAACTGTGCTATGAACTGCAATGTAAAAATCTCTCTCATACAAAATGTAAAATGCCAAAGTGATCTTTACAGAACTGTAAATATCTTCCTCATTGAATTTAGCGCTGTTATATGTAAGGGCAAGAAGTCGACTCCTTACTAGTGCTGAGAAAAATTAACACAAAGTCAAATAGGTAAATTTTCAGTCACAGTTCAATCTCACCACTGCAAATGTCTCTGTGGTAAAAAAGTCAAATAAGAAACAAGTGTGTCATGTCAAGACCTAAGGTATTATTTTGTTTTTAATATACAGAATCTTGGCCTTGAAATGAAAATTTACCAGGATTTTGTCAAAGTGGAATTCAAAGCACCAGTGGTTATTATACCTTTCTGGGCCTCTTTATCTGTAAATGAAATTAATGCTACCACCCATAACTCTCGAGAAGATACCATGCCTGTTCCATGGGAGTCCTCACTAAGTGTTCTCTTCCCTATCACCATTTAATAGGTGAGGTAAGACATGTCCACACAAAACAAATTAAGTAGACTGTATTATATTTCATAAAGGACATGTTAGAAAGGAGGTAATGGTGTCAGATACTGTACTTTAGTGGGACAAGGTCACGGAAAAAGGCAGAGAGACAGCGAGCAGAATTCAAAATCATGTGACATTTTCAAAAGAACAAGATATGTTTAAGAAATAAGAATAATCTAGCTTACCAGCAGAGTGGTCTACTTTAAAAAAAAAAAAAAAAAAAACAAGACCATGTAGAAGATTAGTCTGAAAAGGAAAGAGTAGCCTGCATCAAATTATGAATGATCTTGATCTTGACAGTTTAGAAGAAGTCTCTTAAAATATTGATATAAAGTTAGCAGGTAATAGAACGCCATAGTTCTAATGGGTTACTTTTGTTGTTTTGTAATTTCGTCTGAATAATTAGAGATTGGCTTTAGGAAAATCCATCTGGAGGTTTTCTATAAAAGCCAGTAGGTAAGGGAGATCAGTCAAGAGCTGCCGAGGACAGCCCAGGTAATGATGTTACGAGCCCAAATAGGACTAAAAAGTGGAGAAGTGGGAAATGTACCAGGGGCGGCTATAAAGGAGGGTTCACAATTGGCTGAATATTAGCCTCAAAGAAGAACAGGTAAAAAATATTTCTTAGGCTTCAAATTCAAGTTGTTTGGAAAATAACAATATTCTAACCAGAAGAAGAAGTCGTTTGTAAGGAAAGATGAGGAGTTTAGGTTCTGACACAGTAAGTTTGAAGTGTGAAGACATTAAGTGATTCTATTCAGTAGGTATTTGAAAATAAAATTAAACCTGATTATAAGGAGGGCCCTCAAGACTGGAGACAGAAATTTAAGAATCAATAAAGATGAACCTGAAGACATAGATGTAGATGAGATCACAAGACAGAAGTGAAAGGATTAAGGGCAGGGATTTTAGGAAATACCTATAATTAGCAGGTAAAAGAAAAGCTGTTTGAAGAGTTTCTGGGAGCAGGAAGAAAACCAGAATATAATCTCATATTATGAGATAACACTGTATAACACTGAAGAAATTAGAGAGATTAGGGTTCTAGTCCCTGCTGTTTCCTGATCTGAATCACAGCAATAATAATGGTACATACCCACAAATTTGTATGCGATTAAATCCAACAGCTCAAAACAAGCATTTAGTGGTGTGCTTGCTACACAGCTAATATTCAATAAATGCATTAATAAAGCAATAATTAAAGAATAATTTTTCAAAAATAAAAATACAAAACTAGTAAGTATCATTATAGTCCCCATTTTACAGGCTTGAAAAAGAAGGCAGAAATGCCCAAAAAGCCATAAAGGATGTCTCTAGGCTCTAACCCAGATCTGTCTTGCTCCAGAATACGTTTTTACCTGTAGTAATTATTCTTCAGTGAAACAATTTGGATTCAAATTTCTTGAAAAATGATTCTTAATTAAATCTATTGAAGAATGTATATTCCAGCTTGCTTTCTGAAACTTCCATTTTTGTTTACACAAACTGAATTTTGTTCAGAAGTCTGGAAACAGAAACTTAAATTAGCATTTATAGTCAAACATAAGTGTTTGTATTATTAATACATACACTTGGCTTTTAGCACTCACACATTCTGGCTCTAAAAAGTTGCCTAGACAGCTTAAATTTGTTTCATTATACTGTTCCAGGATTTACAGGAAAGCACTAGAAATTGTGTTGCTTCAAGTTTGTGAAACATTTCTATTTAGACTTCCATTTTGAGATTAAATTGGGAAGTGAATTAACTAAACTAATACCATTAAGTCTTCCCTGATTAGACACCTGCTTTGCTGAAATATAAAAGTTTTCTCAGCAAAGGCTACTACATCAACCCCAAAGAGTAAAGAATAAAGAACACCTAAATGAATAAGGCCTTTTTATCATGTTGTCTACTGACCACTTAAGCTAACATAGGCCAGACTAGAAAACCGAAGATAAATATATGTAAATCAACACACAGCCATATCTATACACCTATAAATTGATTAAATCTCTACTCTGATGTTCTTTAAAAGAGAAAAATATCTTTTTCAAAATCTCATAAATACCAGCCAATATCTTCTTCATAAGAGACACACCTAGGTCATAAGTAAAAGTATAGAAAAAGATATATATGCAAACACTAGTCAGAAAGAAGTTAATATAGCCCTATTAATATCAAATAAAAGAGAGTTTAAGGTAAAAAATACTTCAGGATCACTATATGAAAATAAAACTTTCAAATCACTAGGAATATAATTCTAAATGTGTATGTCTTTATGGCTTCAAAGTTAAAAAATCAACCATTACAAGAAGAGATTTAAATATACCTCTCTCAGTGGCTGAAAGACAAAGCAGACAAAAAGAAAATCAGCAATGACTATAAAATAATGTTATTTGCATCAAAATGTATAAATTTCAGAACCACAATGATGAGTAAAAAGCAAGTCATGCAGAATGTGGACTAGTGACTGCATAGGGCTAGGGCTCTGAGCAGGTACAAGGAGTACCTGCTTATGGGTACAGGGTTTCTTGGGGGAGTGATTAAAATGTTGTAAAATTAGATTGTGTTCATGGCTGCACAATTCTGACTCTACTAAAAATCATTGAATTGTACGATTTAAATAGATGAATTTCATAGTATGGAAATTATATCATAATAAAGTCATTTTTTTTAAGTCACTGAAGATTTCTCATGGGGTGATATCATTTCTATACATTCAAAAAATATATCGTGGCAATAAATACATACACAAAATGATGATAAGCATAAAATCAAAATTGTGCTACCTCTGTTCTCCAGCTATAAGCCTGCAGAATGGAGATGGGGACGCAGGAAGCTGCGAGAGTAACGTTCTATTTTTTGGGTTGAGTGCTCACATAATTTTATTATGATTATTTAAAGCTTTACATGTGTTACATTATGTCCTTCTGTGTTTGTACACTAATTTATAATCTTAAAATACTGATAATATAACTGGTTTCATATCGTTTCCAGTAATTTTTCTACTTGAGATGAAATATGATGGATGTTGATACTTTCATCACACACATTACCTGACTATCCTCACAACTAACTGAACTGAGGACTCCGGTATCATTCCATTTTACAAATAAGGAAACAAAATAAAAATTCACTTTGATTGATTTTTAGAGTCATTGAATGAACTTGTAAATTCTTGTTGGCATCAAAACTAGCGCTCATGGCTTTTGACTTTAGTTCAGTACATTTTCAAGTACAGCTGACATTCTGTTGGTGTTGTTTGCTTTTCTTTAATTTTCCTGACTAGAAAAACTCTGTAGAGACAGCAAAAATAATTACAGTGATAATAACTACCACTCATTGAGTCATTACTCTGCACCAAGATCTCTGCTCTCATTACTGTATTTAATCCTTAACCAACCCTGCGATGCTGGTATTGGTTCCTGAATTTAAAAGTGAGGAAATGAAAAAAATAGAGAAATTTTTATGTACTCAAGATTATAAAATGAGTAATTAGTAAAGATGCTATTCTAAAACCCAGGTTTACATTGCATTAAAAACAAAATTTTTAATCACTTTAATGTTTTATCTGTTAAAATTCTATGCCAAAGTCTTTACTACAACTTAAAAGGGGGCAGAAAAGTTATATGATTTCTTTAAGAATACATGATATGCACATTCTTAATAGTACATAACAATAATAGAGGAACCATTATTCTAGAATCTGAAAGTTTTAACTGTCTTCTGTTTACCTGCCTTTAAGTGAATAATTTAGGCCTTAAATAGAACACTGCCTATATCCATTTCCTGATACAAATAAGTACGGTTCCTAAATGTTGAGTTTTACATACCTTTTTAACAGGTAAACTTCCTAAATTTCAGTCATAGCCATGTCATCTCCAATGTCTGGAATAAATAAATGCTTCAGTTTGAGGTTTAAAGTGATTAAAAATTTTTAAGTTGTAGTTTAATTTTTTTCCTCGAAGACGAGTCATGAGTTAAAGCACATGGGAGTGGACAAAGGACTGATGATGGCTTCCAAGATGAGCTGGAACCATTGGGTGAAGATCACAAGTGTGAAGCAAGCCTCTGCTTAAGCCACAGAATTTGTAAAACACATTTTAAAAAAGTGTATTTGATTTTGAGCCATGAAAGCATACTTTTTGATGTATAGGTTATTTGGATAGAATAGGTAGCTTCTCTTTAGGGTTTACTACTATCAATGAGAGAATGTGTTACCTGTTATTTCTAAGGTGGAGGCACTATTATCCTTGTCATATGCCCGAATATCAAGTCCAAACTCGGCAAATTTTATTTGAATATTTGAGACTTTAATGGCAATTTCAATCATTGCTTTAAAAAAAAAAATGTGAGGTGCACCAATACAGTGATAACATCAGTGACTTTCAACTGTATTGGGGGATATCCGTGAAAGGGAAAATTCCATTTTCTTTTTTTTTTTAAAGATTTTATTTATTTATTTGATAGAGAGAGAGAGAGAGATCCCAAGTAGGCAGAGAGGCTGGCAGAGAGAAAAGAGAGGGAGAAGCAGGCTCCCTGCTGAGCAGAGAGCCCAATGCAGGGCTCGATCCCAGGACCCTGAGATCATGACCTGAGCCGAAGGCAGAGGCTTTAACCCACTCAGCCACCCAGGCGCCCGAAGTTCCATTTTCAAATGATGCGTGTTCCATGTCCCTTAAGTTCCTGCACAAGAAACTTGGCTGCTACATCCACCTTGAGAATAGAGTGATACATTACAGTCTGTTACACATGTGAATGGTGTTTTGTCAACAAAATATTAAAAATCGTACTTCGCAATTATTCTGTGAAGATTTTAAAATGGCTTCAGAATAGTCAGGCTTATTAACCATTTGACTTAATCAAACAGTAAGGAAAATATATGACTACACAAAAAATTCAAGGGAAACAAAAGTTTAATATTGTATGTGTCTTTTAAGATATTTAGTTATTCATTCATTCATTTATTCACTCATTCATTTATTCATATCATTTATCTTAGAGAGAGAGAGTGCACACATGCAAATGGTGGGGAGAGGAGAGGCAAATGGAGAGGGACAGGAAGGGAATCCCAAGCAGACTCCATGCTGAGTGCGGGGCCCAGCTCAGGGCTCTATCTCACGACTCTGAGATCGTGACTCAAGATTGGAAACCAAGAGTTGGTCACTTAACTGACTGAGTCACCCAGACGCCCTATCAAATATTGTTTTTTTAAAAAAAAACTCTGAAGGGCATGTCAGTATATTCTATTTCAGTGGCCTATTGCATAAATAAAGATGCTAAAATTTCCTTTGGATTATATTTCATTAAGGTCTGTATCACACCAAAAAACAATGACTTTGGTAAAAGGCCTGGAAAGTATGTGTGTTTACTTTGTCTAATGTGTGTGCTCAGCTTTATATTATTGTTTTCTAATATATTTTCTAATGATCTTCTTATTAATTAATGCATCTTAATTCTATTTGACTAGCCCAGAATATGAAATGTAGACATATCAGAGGATTCATGATGAAGAGGTATTAATCTTAGAGTCAGTATACAATGAGAAAGAGGATAATATGTTAAAGTTTGAAAATAGAAATTATATTATGTTATTTTAAATATTTTAATGTAAGATAAACATTTTTATGGAAAATAATTCTAGAACTAGAAGAGTGTAGGAGCCAGAGAGCTCTGGCATGAAGTCCTAATTCACAATAAACACGTGGGAATGCCTAAAGACAGAAAGCAGTGTAACACAACAAGATTTTGCTAATCAGGCCATACTCCCTGCCAGGACATTTTGTCTGAGGAATGGAGAAGAAACTCGGTTATGCAGAAGAACTCCAGAACTATATTTTGGCCACTTTCTTTTATATTGGATATTTAAGTATCAGGGAATCCTGTTTGTTTTTTGTTGCAAAAGGCCTCCATAATGTGGAATAAAGAGAATAGAAGCCTTCTCTACTGATTTACGTTATTTTCAGAGGCCACACGGCACAGAAAGCTTAAACCGAGGAGGGCAAATTCATTGGGGGTTACAGAAGCAAGCAACTATGATGTGATGACAGCTATGAACTCAAGTTTTCATAACTTTAGGAGTAGACTTTGAATTCTTTTGTACAGTCAAAAGGACCTTGGGGGCTCCTGGTGAATCCTTAAAATTATCTGCTCTACTTAAGACTAATATCAAAAAGAATATAATTGTACTTGGGGTTTTCAAAGGCTATGACTCATGGAACAAACTGACCAATTGAAATAGAGACCTTTGAGAAAGAAATAGATCCCAGTATAAATATATACCAGGTGTATTGCAAAGTGAGCTTTGGAATTGTGAAAACTGCAAATAAGTCATATGCTCCTTTGAAAAAAAATGGGTCGATAAAAGAGGACTGGAAGACCGGAATGAAGGGGACCTCAAAAGACACCTAGCAGTGGTAATGTCATGGAAATGTGAAAAAAATAAAACCCCCTGGGAAAGTGAAAGAGTAAAATCTAAAAAGAAAAGAAGAGTTTGGAAAAGAGAATTGATGCTTGGCATATAAAAGGGAAAAATCAAATCAAGGCCAAAAAAAGATTAAAAAAAGATTATGAAGTCTTAAAAACAATATCTAGTAAACACTGAAGTATCTCATTACACTAAAGATGACCTGGAATGTCTTTGGGTCCCAGGCAAACACCACGTACTGAATAAAACAAAGCGGAATGATGAGTTTATTGCAAGGTTTTCACTGTAAGTTTGGTAACTCAAGGCTGTGGAAGCAATGAGTTCCGAGTTGCTCACAGATTTTTCTATGGGATAAATATGGACGGTACCGGGCTTTTTTTTTTTTTTTTTTTTTTTTTAAGATAATTGGTTGCCTAGGGGTCTTTTTTCTTATTTGGATCAGGGTAGTTAAGTCAGGAAAATAAAGGTGTTCAAAGATAGCTTGAACAGACTTGGCATTTGGGGATTGGCTTGTGTCCTCTGCTGACTTTTTAGAAGACCTATACATTCCTGTAAGGTTAGATTAAATTTCCTTTATGTGTCTGCATTGACTAGCTCCATTTTGTCACTGGCGTAAGAGAATTCATTTAGTTTGGTTGTCCAGGTTGGTTCTGGAATGAAATAAACAACAATAATAACAACAAAGAGGAAATTGAAATCAATGGCCCCTGTCAGGATGCAAAACCATTGCCAGAGAGACAGTGAGAGGAAGAGGAAATAAAACCATAAGGGAATCTAACCTTTCTGCTTTTCTTGCTTTCCAGTATTCCTCTAGTTCCCCCAATTGGAAGAGACTAACAGGGAACCAGCTGGAAAGAAGAAATCAGGTTCGCCAAGTCCTAGTCTCAGTATAGCGCTGTACTATAGACAAGGGTGTTTTTGAAACCGAGAACCAAAAACCATCTTCTGGATTTTTTCCAAAAACCCATCCTCTGCATAGATTTGAACTCCCATGCAGCAATAACAACCTTCTTTTGGCCTACAAAATGCATCTCTTCCTTAAACAAAACCTCACTTTCCTCTAAATGGTGAGACATATATGTGAACAGTCATTGTTTCTCTGTGTATATACTATTCTGTACTCTGTGATAATTACAATATCCACCTCTGGGAATTATTAATACCTCCTTAAAAATCAGTCACATTTCTACCTGAATATTCTCTAACTTAAAGACTAACCTGCAAAATTAAACAACACTAACCAACTTTATATAAAACAATAAGGTGATAAGCACACATAAAAATTGAGGGATAATATGCCTAGAGTTTAAATCCCTCATTTCAATAATTAGGCTACAGTTATCCTTCTTTCACTATCCATTGTATATTACTTTTGCTCCAAGCCAAAACCTTGGCTTGTTGGGGTTCTTTGAATCTGAAAACTCAATGTTTCTACCTCTTTTTTTCCCTTGGTATAATTTTTCATTTACTTTACTATTTGATATGGAAATAATAAAAGATATTTCAGAGAATTCACGGCTCCTGACATAGTCCACCATGCCCTCATTATAAAGAAGAATGTCAATTTCTTCTTGATCATTGCCACGTCCACTAGATCGACATCCACCCAAGTTTTCTTTTTCTTTGACTCAAAGCCGTGAGAAGTCCAGAATGGCTACGTAACAGTCCAACGCAATGGACCTCTTGTCATGACCCCTCGTGGAGGCATCCCTCTATTGGAAACTAAGAGCTCCAAACCAACATAGCTCCAAGTTGCAGGGAATGAAAGTAAAGAAATTCTATGAGTGGGTTGTAAGATTTAATAATGAGAACAGCCATTTCCATCTGTACCTTGATTGTAAGACTCATTATTCTGGCTAGAGGAGTAAATAGCGTAATAAATCACTGGTTCAAGCATAAACTGAACCCTTTAGGATGGACTTCATTGTTTCAGGGTACTGTCTCCCAATTGCTACAATCAAGTACTATTGAGAAAGTAACTAAATAACCAACAAATATATGGGATATAAATTTACTTTATTGACATTTTATGTTTAATATACATTTTTGACAAAATACATTCAATTTTGAGCTCTTTAAATGCAATTATGCTTTGTTTTTTAAATCTGTAGATCATTGTGATTTGATTACAAGTCAGGATCATGATAGAAAAAGATGATATGTAAATAGAGCTCCACAAGTAAAGATGTTAAAATGAGAAAAATAAGAAATTTTCAGAGTTACTCTGCTTAAATTTTTTTAAATGCTAACTATACAAATGAATATACTTCTGTCAAATATGATGTATGAAATCCACAAATGGAATATTACTAAATATTTAATGATGGTTTAGTTACTAATCAAAATAATAAAAATAAGCATTGTAAAATTATAAAAATTTATTATTAATCATCTAATTTTCAACTTGAATAGGTCAAATGAAATGAGATATATTATTTACTGGATGATATAATTAGTGATTAAAACAAGGAGAAAGAAAAAGAGAATTACTCATACCAAATTTATGATTCAGAACCTATAAATGCAGCTCTGGATTGCCTGTTAGAATATGAAAAAAAATTATACTAATGAAGTTGGTAATTAGGCAAGAAAAAAACAAAGGTGTTTTTTTTTTATCGTTTGCTATGTTTATTGGATGACAATTCTGGAAAAGAGTAATCACATTCGTTCTGAGAACATGATAATATTTCTAACAAAACATAGTCCTATTTAAATTTATTATCACAATTTTCCTTTCTCTTATGCTGGCAGAGTACTTATTTTTTTTTTTCTTTTTTTTTATTATGTTATGTTAGTCACCCTACAGTACATCATTAGTTTCTGATGTAGTGTTCCATGATTCATTGTTTCCATATAACACCCAGTGCTCTATGCAATCTGTGTCGTCCTTAATACCCATCACTGGGCTCAGCCATGCACCACCCCCCCTTCCCTCTAAAATTCTCAGTTTGTTTCCTGGAGTCCATAGTCTCTCATGGTTTGTCTTTCCCTCCAATTTTCCCCCCTTCATTTTTCCTTTCCTTCTCCTAATGTCCTCCATGCTTTTCCTTATGTTCTACAAGTAAGTGAAACCATATGATAATTGACTTTCTCTGCTTGGCTTACTTCACTTAGCATAATCTACTTCAGTCCCATCCATGTTGATGCAAAAGTTGGGTATTCATCCTTTCTGATAGCTGAATAATATTGCATTGTGTATATGGACCACATCTTCTTTATCCATTCGTCTGTTGAAGAGCATCTTGGCTCTTTCCACAGTTTGGCTTTTGTGGACATTGCTGCTGGCAGAGTACTTAGATTTAACTTTACACGAAAATTATTTCAGATGAAGAAAGAAACTAAAGAAATGAGATTTTTAAAAATTGGGGTAAAATACATATAACATAATATTTACCATTTTATGTATTTTGAAATGGATAGCTCTGTGGCATTAAAAATGCTCACATTATTGTGCAACCATCATCACTATCCATCTCCAAAACGTTTCATCACCCCAAACTGAAACTCTGCACCTAATAAACAGTAGCCCCCATTTCTCTTTCCTTCCAGAGAAATAGGTTTTCCTAGAATAGGAAGTTTAAAATAAATTCAAAAGCAAAACATTTTGTTTCTACTATAACCTCTTTCACAGCCATTTGGAAGATCGACTTTGTGATTCATCCCTATGATTGGAAACATTTAAACTGACAAAAGAATAAAACAGGTAATCTCATTTGCACAGCAACACACGAATACAAGCAGTTACCAGAACCAAGGGGGAAAAGAGTGAATAACCAGTAAGAAATCAATAGCATTCAACACGAACCAGTAATGGCTGGTATAGAACATGGCAATGTTGTTCTTAAAAGATTAATAATATTTCTACAAAATTTAACAAGCACAATAATGCTATGGTGGTGATAGCAGGACATTGTTTTTAGAAAACACTGGAAAACAACTAGCTTTAATAGAAATGATTGAGAAATATAGTGGAAGAATTACCAAATATGAAGACAGCTGAAAATATTAAAACCGATGATTATTATCTAGAAGAAATAATTCAGAATGCTATTATCAATGCAAAGGGCATGAATGTGAGAGAATGTATTATATGAGAATAGAAAAGGAATAGTACATGATTCAATTAGTTGGTAAAGGAAAAAAAAACATGTTGAACAATTTGTATTTACCAGTAGATTGTACAGTACCAGGTAAACATATAGAAGTAGAAGTTAGGGGAGCCTGGGTGGCTCAGTGGGTTAAAGCCTCTGCCTTTGGTTCGGGTCATGATCTCAGGGTCCTGGGATCAAGCCCCTTATCGGGCTCTCTGCTCAGCAGGGAACCTGCTTCCCCCTCTCTCTCTGCCTGCCTCTCTGCCTACTTGTGATCTCTCTTTCTCTCTGTCAAATAAATGAATAAAATCTTAAAAAAAAAAAAAAGAAGTAAAAGTTAAAGAGATTCCCACTGGTTTTCTAACTGATGAAAAAGGATATGTTCTGGATGAAATAAACTGAGAAAACATCTTTTAGTTTTAGGCTTTGATTTTAAAGATAATTGCACAGCCATTCGAAAGAAAAGACCTATAAACCAGAATAGATACTGTCTCTATGCCAAACATGGTTTATAGTTTGCAAATTGTCACAGGGAAACACAGTCTTAATTGTGCCAATAGCAATAATCATATTTGGAACAATTCAAGATTATGTATTTTCCGGATCTGCCCAAAGGTGGAAGAACTTAGTGAAACATGTATCTTATTTGATCTCACAGTGACTCTCAGACACATTAGGGAATGCTGACTAAATTTTATTACTACCATTAGAATTAATTCAGGAGAGATAAAATGTATTAGCAAAATAAAGGAAATATACTGATGATCTCAAATCAAGACCAAATCATATTTTCTGACAGAAAGGAAATTTTTAATTTGAGTTACCTGCGGTTATTTAGTATGAACTACTAATCACGTAAATCAGTAGCAATAGCTTACAAAAACTAATTTAAACTTGATTATTTTACTTTAAATTTTATTAAGATAAAGGCAAGAATGTAATTTTTTGGGGAATAAATATATAAAATACATGAAATTTACATGAACTTATTGCTTTTCCAGACTTTGCCAACTTATGAACAGCCACCCAGCAATGAACAATAATAAGTAAAAACGATTGTCTTTGTGATTTTACTGACTTCCAGTGATTTTTTTTAATAGCTCTACATTTGTTATCAATTTTGTCATTTTGAATTTATGTTTGCCAAAACTGAGGGAACAACAGAAGCAACCAGAAGAATCTGCAGGTAGAGTTGGAAAATAATCACAACACATTTGCTAGAACCTCAGATCTCTTCCATCTCACTCACCCCACTCTTTTATCACTCAGGGAACAGGTGGTGGACCAATGCCAACCGACCACATACAAAACATACAGGCCATTGAGTCTGATTTCAGGGCAGGGAGCGTTCTCACAACTTTCAGATTATTAAAAGCACAGAAGCCAGCAGATACACATGAAATGGCTGATGCTAGTCCCTTTCCAGAACTCCACCAGGAAGCAAACTCATTTGACCCAGCAAAGGCCCAAGGCCAGGAACTGGGAAACACTCAGAACACATCCCTAGAAGAATTCTCCAGTAAGTAATTGACTGAGATAATTAAAATTTTAAATTACTAAGAAACGTGAGAAAGAAAAATGAAAGAAGCAACATTACATCATTATAGGTAGGATTCATTTGATGAAGTTTAGTCTGTGTAACTGTCACAGCTCCATAGAGAAGTGCAAAATGGGGTCACCATCCTCTTAGCTCTTAGTAGAAATCAGGAAGTCTTTGACCTCCAGGGCCATAAATTTGTCTCCTGAGGCCAGAATACGTTGGAGGGAGAAACAGATACCTGGGTTTCTGGATTTCACTTCTGTACTAGATCTCACGTCCAAGTACCAACATCCATTCCTAAATTTTTTCCTAAATCATGTTTTATAAAATTTCATGCGTTTAATCTCTTTTGTAAAAGCTGTTTCTTCAGGATAAAATAAACTCTCATTTAGAGTCTCGGTGGTTTGCCTAAGAAAGTATTAAGGAGATCAGTCAGTATTCAGAAACTGCAGAGTTAACAATATAAAAACAAGCTTTCTTTTGGAAACAGAGAGTTCCACTGTTAAATTTGTGAAAGCCCTTGTCCTATAAGCATGTGGTTTGTAACAGTTATGTGGTCTGGCTGGCCCTCTGAGTGCTCACCCATGTTTATTCTCCATTTCTCCCTTTTGCTAAGACCAAGGATATACATTCAACAATGAAATCTTCCAAATGCTAGTAAAAAGCACACAACTTGAGGATGCTTGGTGTTCAGATTTGCTGGAGAAATATCTGATCTTTGCATCACTAAACCAAAGTTAGTTAACTCACATGCTTTTTTTCCTATGTAAAGTATAATTTTCTGTCTGGTTGAAGATTTTTTTTTTTTACATTAATACATATGTTCCCTTTTGTGAATATTGGGAAAAATAAACCTTTTAAGACATCAGTAAAAAAAATTTTCCTTGTATTTTTTGGGGGGATGGGGTATTCTTTTTGCTTTTGAGGAATAATTTCCATTTCCGTTTCATGGAAGAAGGCTGTTAGCATCAAAAGCAGGCCCTAGTGACCCAGTGGAGTGGATGTCAACCACAGATAAAAAGACAAGTACATTTAAAAGGCCATGTGCCTTCATTGAGTTATTAGGGGAAAGATTTTTGCTTTTGGATTTTTTCCCTGAAGACATTATCTCTTACTCTGAGAGATAAAAAAAAAAGGGGGGGGGGAGGAACATCAATTTTCCTCTTTTAGAGAATGCCAAATATAAAGCAATTTTTAGAATTTATTATATTCTTAAAGGTTGCAGAGGTATATAGCATAAAGAACCGAGAAACATATCACTCCTTAGTTCAGAGCTTCTCACATGATGATTCTACCTGAGGTAAACTTTTCTGAGGTGAGATTGTGATTCAGCTCTGTGTACTGTATAACTAATACTGAACTCAAAGCCCCAAGTAGTAATGTGGCTTTTTCCCTAAATGAAAAAGAAAAAGAAAATACCCAATGCCTGTCATATAATTTGCTCTGAACACCTAGGAAAGATGGGAGGAAGGAAGGGAGGAAAGAAGGGAGGAAGGAAGGAAGAAAGGAAGGAAGGAAGGAAGGAAGGAAGGAAGGAAGGAAGGAAGGAAGGAAGGAAGGAAGGAAGGAAGGAATTATATATAAGAACCTGAGTTGAAGTTCCTTGTAATGGGATTATGATACTGTAGTACAAAGAAATGTATAATGTAATTAGAAATCTGGCAATTTGATTTTTTTGTGGTACTAGGTGACATTTAAAAGTTTATATGGCTGTTGTTTCATGTGAATTTTCTGGATGAGTGTTTCTATTTTCTAGCTTTGGACACATTCCTTTCCCAGAAATTCCTAATATGCCTTTAATTTTTTCCTCTACTTGTCTCTAAGCAACTGAGGTTAGATGCAAGTGTCATTGGGAAAATTTCAATAACTCAAATAATTTGGTCACTCACCTGGAAAAATTAGCTTAACTTTGTTTAAAACAAAGTTCGCTTAGGATCCACTTTGCCTAATAAGAGTTGATGTTTTAGACAGGAGTGGAAAACCTTTTAATTTTTTTGACTCCATAAGCAAACTATACACCTTTATACTATTTGGGAAAAATGGCACAGACACAGCCGTAAGAAAAATTGAAAGGATCTTACCAGGGAAAACAATGGGAAGAGAATGGTTTCATAGCAATGCTAAAAGATATAAGGTTTTTAAGATAGAGAAATAAGCATCTCCAAGCAACCCATGAAAAAAGAAAGAAGAAAGACAATCCTAACATAGGCGATAAAATAACACAGGTGCAAAAAGTAGGGGTTCTTTTGTCACTCTGGGGTCTTAGGTCCTTATAGTCAAGGATCAGGTTGGGAGTTTCTTCCTTTTTTCAGAGAGCTGGCACTTGACTCCAGTGGGGCTGACAGGAAAGATCATGAAAACCTTCTGGACTACTTTCCAGATGTATAACTGAAGGTCAAGAAAAAGTGAAGAAGGAACAAGAAGAAGCAGAAAGCATTTTCACCACATTATTCCCATGAAGGCTCTAGTCCTGATTTGTAAATCATATTAATCCTCAAAAAGTCAATAGTAGGATGACTAATACAAAAGAGATGGTCCTTTAGGCATAAGTGGGTGATACCTAAAACTCTGGACAGCACCATAATTTAAACATATGGACTGGAGAGTAGCTTCTAGTATTAAAATGTTTAATTTTGCAGGGTAATTTATATATGTGTGATACTTTAATCGATCAATCATTTGAAGCAACAGTAAAACAGAAAGTACAGAGCTTTGTGCAGGTAATTTGGAAACATCAACTCAAGTTCATCCTATTAAGTAATTTTCATTTCTTTTCTTCCCTGTCTACCAAAACAGCCAGACTGCTCTGTGTGATCTCACCCAATCACCAATATGTTGTGTCTCAAGAGACTAGCTATGCCCAGATTTTGTTTCGCCTATACACTGCTCTTCCTTCTCTGCACTATTTTCCATTACAATTAATCAAGTCTTCCAGGAGGGTTTTTGAAATCAGATTTGGAGACAGTAAAAGAGCAAGAAAAGAGCAGAACATTCTTCTTGCTCTCAGACATATGAATAAATACATACATACATACATACATACATACATACCATGGATCCAGGCTAATACAAGTCCCCTGGCAAGACAGCGATATATTGGAGATTAAAATAATAATATAGTTATTATAAATGGGTAATTAATAGAAACTGATACATAATCACTATTGCAGTGTTTAGGAATACACTGAGTCTATCAGAAGAGACATGTGCATGTACTCACACACACACACACACACACACGTGTATATGGATTTTATGGTATATACATGATTTTCAATGTTTTTATTTAAAAGTTTGTATTTTAATCAAAGCAAAGTCTTTGTTTATATGACAAGTTTTATTGCTTTTCTGCTAAGTGCCAGGCAATGTTCTCCCGGCAATATAATAGTAGACAAGCAGTCATAAAATCCCAGCCCGTATCAAGCCAACACTTCTTTGTGCATTTTACCATTGGACTGGTCAACAGTTCTCATCCAAATTAAGGTTTAATAGAAGAGAAATAAATTTAAGAAGTTGCCCTTAGAACTCATATAGATATAATATGGTTTAGTCATTTTAAGTTGAGAACATGGTGCATAAATAGCAGGATACATGAGGATCATTTAATATTGACAGCACTTAACTTCAATCTCTGATACAATTCAGCATGGTTCCAAGCAGTAACAACTTGCTGATCACTGGCAATGTCCGAATCTCTTAAGTTAAGAGTTTTAGGGAGAACAGCCCTGGTAGACCTGACCAGAAAGCTCAGCGATTGTACAAGTTGATGTGGGCTCTATGCACAAGTTCACCTCCAATGCCGTGGGAGGTTCACTACCAACCTACCTACAGCTGTCACCCTTTAAAATCAGTTCACTTAACATTATGTGTACAAAAAGACAATCATCAAAGGAAGAAATCCAATCCTACAACCGAAATGCAAACTAGATCTTTCATTAGAAAACTAAATAAAATTCAACACAAATCAATTTTGGATTGTTGACCAGAGAGAGAGGTCACTTAAAGGACTCCCTTCGCTGTCTGCTTGCCTTGATTCCACTGAAAGCATGGATGGGACTTAGTGATATCATTTAGGGATCAGATGACATAAAAAGAGGAGGCAACAAAACATGAATTTTATGACAGTAGGAATTGGACACTGATCACAGATGTGAATCTGAAGAAGTAATTCCATGAGGATTTCTATGCTGGATTCTGTGAGCTTCAGCCCTTCTTGACACTCGTCTACCTTCTGCCAAGCAAGGCCACCATGGAGTACACATGGAGAGCCTGAGACTTCTCAAAGGTCAAAGGCTTAGGTAACTCATTTATATGAATTTAGGAAACTTCTGGGTTCTCCAAACTCAAGCCCTGTGGGGCAGTTACTTAATGCTGTGGATATGAGGTGGTGACAAAAGGAAAGTCAGTGAAACCAGAGCTGCAAAACTTAACAAAAACAATATGACAAATCGCTTCCCCTAAAATGTATTAAAATATTCCAGCCAGATATTAAGTTCCATTTCCAATGATATACATATAGAGAAGCAACTTTTTATAATATTCAGATTTTGTCTTTAGTACTTCTCTTGTAATTTTTCTCCTTCTACTTTCATTGGAGATGGTAAGTTGGTTACTGTATTATATATAATGTATATATATTTATTTATCATAATATGTATACATACACAACCTGTGTGTAATAATTGTTGTCACTCTTGAGCTTTATTTTTTTCACTTCAAATAAACTCGGTTTCTCTTTCTTACACTCTTTGAAGCATTTTTATGACTCACTTTATCAACAAGTAAGTCATTAAAATTTGTTTGACAATGTTTAACTCTGATATAAAAATTCTCCAGAGAGAAAATATGTTTCATAGATGAGTTAAAATTTGCCCCTAGCTCAATGTTATGAAAAATAAATCTGTTCCATTTCACCTTAATTTTTCCATCTTTTTTATTTGCTTAATACTGATTACACTTCAATTCCACCTGCTACTCAAACTGAAAACTTCAGGGTTTTCAAGATGGCGCCTCGCTTCTGTATCCTCCTACAATTCCCTTCTATTTCACCCAAACTTCCATCTGTATCTCTTTATTAAATCTTAGGGGAAATCTTGCTCCCCTCTAAATTCCATCCTAAACTTTATCCTGATTCCTGTCAATTGGGACTTTTGTAATGTGACTTGCATTTCTTGCTCATCCCCTTATCTCTGCACTGTTCTATGGGATTGCTTGTTTCTAAAGCGGGATTTAGTCTTTTAATCCAATTTGCTTATCCCTTTCTGCAGCAAAATTCCTAGGCAATCCCTACACAGTTTACATCTCAAAGGCAGGTTTCGGATCCTCTGATTAAGAATTAACAGGAAACATTTGAGCTTGACCCTCAATTGACATAACAAGTCCTACCAGTTTCTTCCTTTTAATGTTCAGCCATGTTCCTCGGCACACCCTTCCAATGGTTATACCCCCAGCATGTGCTCACTGCCTCTTTAGAAGCTTTTTAGGCTCTGGAACCAGACTGCCTGCGTTGGAAATCCTGGATTTGGTATCCCAGATCTGCTGCTCACTAGATGCATAACCCCGGGCAAGGCAGTCAGCATACTTTGTCTCAGTTCCTTCACCCGTGAAAAGGAACCAAGAGCAGCACCTCCGTCGTATAGTTGGGGTGAGGACTGAGTTATTATAAAGTTCTTAGAACAGTTTCTGGCATCTAGAAAGCACTAAGCAAATACTAGCCCTTATTTCATTTGGAGGACAAATGAAATAGAAACATCTCAATGTTATATTTCAGTTAGGACTTCAGTTCCTCTTTAGTGTCCCCTATGCCTCTCCTTTCCCTCTCATACTCTTAATCTCAAGTACTACTTATTGCTTTGACATCTTGCAACACACTTTTTCCCAGAAATCTTTCTGTACGTGTCTAGTCTTCCTCTTAGTACTTTGTTATTCTTTGTCATTTAGGAATATGAATACATTTCATTGCAGAATTTTGAACATGCATTGAAATTGTCCTGAAATCATTTTTATATTGGTCTTTGTGTCTCCTCAATTAAATTTTAAACTCTATCCACTTTTCTTTCATATGTAGTGCAAGAATCTATCCATAATAATAGCAAAATAATCCATTTTAAAAACTTGTCCTTACATGTGCCGGATACTATTACACGGGATACCACTCAATCTTCACGATGACCCAAAAGGTGAATATAATTCCCCATCTTGATGAGCAAACAGAAACACAGAGACTTTAAGTAACTTGCACAAAGCAGGACTTAAACTTGAGATTTCCATGCCCTTAATCATTTCATCTCCTACAGAGAGTTTACGCGAAGCACTTAGAAAGCACTTCCAGACTAAACAAGTGACTAATCTGAATGCTGCCACAAAGTAACATTAATTTCTCTTGGATGAAGTCTGGAGAATTAAATTTAGAAGTGTGTGTACTGGTAGTGATGCAGGCAGGCTGAGTCCGAGAACCCAGGCAAGGGCTCCACAGGACCAGCCAAGAGGGTCCTTGATCTCAAAGGAGCTGGAGAAAGTTAAAACAAGGTTATTGACTCAGGTGAGTAACAGACAGAAAATAGCATATGGAGTGTCTGGGAGACTCAGAAAGGAAAAAAGAATGAGTGTCGTTGCTTGTGGCTGGGGTTTATATTGGAAAAGGGTTTAGGGTACATGTTTCTTCAGGAATCCACAGTAGGGTCCAAATAAAGGCAAGTATCAGGTGAACAATAGGTGTTATTTCATAAATTACTGAAGGTAGGGGCGTTGAAGCTAGCGTTAGCAGAGGTTTGTTTGAACCAAATGTCCTGGAGCATATTTAGGATCTGGCTCTTCCTAGGTGTAAGGGCCTAGGACAAAACTCAGAGAATAACTAACTTTCTTGGTTCCCCCTTGAAGTGGGAACATAGCTTCTTGGGCATATTAGGAGCCAAAATATGGAACATGAGTAAATGGGGCCTAGCCAAAAATCAGCAGAGATGGAGCTTTTCTAAAATGGAGTCCTTTCCGCTTTCCTACTTTAGTAGAAGTTTTAGAGTCTGACTGACTTGAGGTTAATGCCTGGCTTCAACAATTTCTGATGCATGGGTTTAGGCAAGTCATCTAATGTCATGAAGTCTCAATTTCCTCATTTATGAAACAGGATATTATCAACCTCCCAGTGTTTTTGAGGGAGTAAATAGATTAACTTTTATAAAGCACATAGCATGGCGCTTGGTCCTTAAAAAGGGCTCAAAACATGTGTGGAAAATAAATTCTATGAAAGACCTAAAGGTGAATTGATGTTTGTAATGAACAATAAAAATAATAAGCATATGGAGGGGCAGAAGAGTAGGGCCTAGGGGTTGAGGGGCTGGGTGTGGGGGATGACTAGAGGATGTGGAAGAATTTCACAAAATTAAGTACCTCAAAAGTCCATTTTTACTTCTGTATTGAAAAAATATTAACATAATCTGGCATTTGTTCAGATATCCACAAGGAAACCTAATGTTTCGTTATATAATTTTGGTCCTGTAGAGTTGTAATAGAAATGCTCTGCTTGGTTTATCTTCCTTATTTATATATTCTTCCTCTCACTATACTTATGTCTAGAAGGCAACGAGCTTTACAACTCAGACCCATAGATCTCCTCTCACTTCCTGGAAGTACATATTACTGAGCTTTGATTGCAATATGATAGGTCTTACTAAGGAAGGGAGACCAAAATACCAAATTTAAACTCATGGGGAAGCAAAGAAATTCGAGCTCCTAAGCAAATATAAACTTACTTCTGGATTTCCTCCAATGAAGTTTTTCTTACTGAATTCATTCTATGAGTCACTGATGTGGTAAAATACCCGCAAACAAATTTCATAATCACGTAATCTCATGATCTTTCTCTGCCAGACTTACATTCTGTTTCTTAATTGTTTCTCTATACAACATAAACTGGAGGGGGATGACATGATTCGATAATCCAAAGACGGCATCACGCCAGGGCCTTCCCACGGAATTAGGCAAGTGAACTTCCCCTTGTTCCTGTTTGCCAGGAGAAGAACTTTATGTATGAGTGAAGGTAACAGTAAACTGGCTGATACTGATAACTTTTAACCTGTTTATTTCAATCAAGAGCAAATTTGTTACATAATTCGCTGTCACAATGTAGAGCTTGGGCCTCCTAGAATTAGATCATTGGTTCTATGCATCTTCACTTCTGCAAGAGTCCTGAGCACCTCCAAATAGAAAAAGAAATTACTTTTGGTAGGTGTAATATGCTGCTCAAAAAAGCTTGCGGGGTACAAGTTGTTTTATCACCTAAAATTACATATTAAATCTGGCTTTCATCAAAATAAATATTAATATTGTATCACCAGGGGGCCTGGGTGGCTCAGTGGGTTAAAGCCTCTGCCTTAGGCTCAGGTCATGATCTCAGGGTCCTGGGGTCAAGCCCCACATCAGGCTCTCTGCTCAGCAGGAAGCCTGCTTCCCCCTCTCTCTCTGCCTGCCTCTCTGCCTACTTGTGATCTCTTTCTCTCTGTCAAATAAATAAATAAAATCTTAAAAAAAAAAATACTCTAAGTATAGTCTTTAAGGCCCACAAAGGGAAATTCTTTTTTTCTTTTTTTCAACCCACAGTAGCAACACTGCTAGTCTTAAAAATTGGGTTTAGTTTTGTAGTATAATATTCTTACCTCCTTTCATTATATTGCAATATATTTTTTTCATGTGGATAAGACTGATGGGAATATAACTTCTCTCTCTTTGTTGTACTATTCAGGAAAAGAGTATTTTGGTAGATTTCAGTATTCTAAAATTTAGTGCAGGTGTCAAATTTAATTAAAATAAATATGTACAAATAAAAGTTGTAGAAAATAGGATTGAATATATATATATTGACCTTGGTCTCATATTAGAAATATTTTTTTAACTTAAAATAGTGGTGTAGATATCTAATTTTCTCATATCTATTTATTCCTCAGTGATTTTCTCCTGAGAAATCTACATAGATAAAAATCTGATCAATTGAGTCTATTTTCATTGAATGTATTCATGTGTATATATATCTATGCATGTATTTGACAAATGCCACATACATATGTTAGGGCAGTACCTGACATATAGGAATGGCTTAGTAATTTTAAATAATTGAATTTGGATTTTTAGAACGTGGAGAGGGGAATTAATAATGTTTTTATATAATAAAAATATTTGATAATACAGCTAAATTGGGTCATTAAAGAGCTACTAAAATTTCTGCCTGATTGGTAGGACATATTTTTCAATATTATTTAAGTAAAAACTATTGGGGAAAAAAGTTTCATGCAACTCAAATATTTAGACAAGTCAATGGAATGAAGTCTAATTATATATAGCCTAGTGAGTATTTTTATGTAAGGCATGATGCAATACGTGTGTGTGTATTTGTCGCTTTTATTTTTTCATGACTTGCTAACTGAGTTCATGCTCATACTAGATAAACATTAGTAATCCAGAAAATTGTCTGTTATGAATAGAGAGATTTTATAAAGTCTAATATTCAGGTGATAGATATTTTATCCTTTATCTAGACATTTGGGATTATTTAAACACGAATTTAATGGTCAAGGCAAAAAATATGCATTTATCTAGCATATGGTTTCATCTCATAGATTAATGCTCTTTGGGTTCTCACCTAACTTAACTCCTGTAAGACAATATTAGTACTAGACAGATTTCACAACTCATACTACCCTGCAACCCTCAACCCTCCTGTATTAATACCACCTCATTACCAACAACTGATGTATGACCTATTTCACGAAAGGTTGGGAATTGTCACGAATGAACTACTTCAAATCAATATATTTCCTAAAGCCTCCTTCTATAAGTCTTTAATTCTCCCTACCCCCACCTCCCGCCTCTTTTTTTAAGTTAAATCAATCAGGATATCCCACTTAATTGAAGTTTTTGTATGGTCAGTGATTCTTCTAAAGTACTTGTATTATTTGGTAGAACATTCTTTGAAATTTGATTTGCATTTTAAGTAATATTTTTATTGGCTTCTTTTCTTTACATGGTCATTGGAATAACCAGAAACAAAACTAATACAATTTGACTTATTGGTTCGCTAGAGATTTAATTTTCTGTGGGTCCTTGCTTTTACATTTGGTTAAGGCGTAAGAGCTCAAGGTATTATTCCTGACAACATGTTAAATGTTTGAGGTATGGGGTGTATAATGCAATAATGCAACAAATGTCTTGTGTCCATATTAATTTTGTAGATGAATCTGCTTTGAATCAGCAATCAAATGGTGCTAGGTGCTAAGCCTAGCACCCAGGCTTAATATCACTTAACTATGGTAACCTTTCAGTTTTTTAAAAGAGTTGGCACCTCCATACTGAGATATAATCCCTAGCAGACTGAGCGACAGCGGGGAAATTGATCCTCATCTTCCCATGCTATAAGGTCATTTCAAGGAATCAGGCTCTCCAGGGCTGTACTTCCAGGAAAGCTAGCCAGTGCCACCAAGCTGAGACATAATCTGATGTTTTCTACCGTGTCTGGTATTCCTCATGAATTAAGGAATTACTGAAGCACATGATTCTGAGACATATGGCAAACAGGAAGCAGTATTTCATAACTTAACATTAGTCTTATTAATATAAGATTTTTGGTGATACTCTGATACCCTTTAGAGATGTGGATAAACAATTGCAACCCATTGATTCTCTATTCAATGAAGGTAGCTGAAAGACCAAGAAAATGTAGAAAATCAAGGAAGGTATTTAACATGCATGGTTGATGCTTCAGGAATAGTGTGATAAGAGAGAAAGGCTTTGAAGGGAATGAGAAAGTGAAGGAAGACAGGGAAATTGTATCTTTCAGGGTCTTCTTTATTTCTAAATCTCTATATTTCCCTGGCCTATATCCTTAACATCTGTTAAAGTGAGTAGCTCCCCAAAACGTCCCTTAAGCCTGTTCAAATCTCAAAACAGATGTTTGAGTCCTTTTATACAGCTTCCATTTGCCTAAGTTTTGACAGAAAGGAAGGAAAGGAGGAAGAGAGGAAAGAAAGGAGGAGAAGGGGAAGGAAGGAGGGAGGGAAGGAAGGAAGGAAGGAAGGAGGGAAAGAAGGAAGGAAGGTAGGTGGGAGGGAGGGAGGGAGGAGCAAACTAATCTTTAGTGAGAAATTTTTATGAAAAATTTAAAACCTCCAACTATGTTATGTGGTGGTTTTGCTATGGATTCCCTACCTTTTCATTTCTGTCTTTTCCTGGTCACCTTTCCAGCCAAGGAGCAATTTTCCAAAACAAAACAAGCAAAAATTACAAACAGCAGTGGTGTGCTCTTTTTATTTTGTATATATTTCTCTTTATCTAATTCCTATCATTGAGAATACATAAGTGATTTTAAGTTCATATGTCAAGAGAAGATAGTAGAAATTATTTGGAAGAATTATAACATCTTCTATTCATGTTGCATGATTAGTTTAGCAAAACTCTGCTTTCATCATCCTGAGCTCGACTTCACTGAGTTCTATCCCTGTTCAGAGTCATATTTTGCTTTGCTGTGTTCATTTTCTTGTCAGGACCTTTATTCCTTTATCCATACATTCAACAAAACTGTCTTGAGCGTCTATTGTCTGTTGCGTGCCCCGACTTGTCCAGCCCCTTAGACTTTAGCAATGAACCAGACACTTCTGCTCCCAGAGACTTAAGTGACTGATCCAATGGCATGGAGTGATTCAAGACATAAATATCCAATTTACATGAAATCTTTTCAATAACTCACCTAAATCATTGGGCAGTTAATCACATACACTGTGCTCTCCTTAAAGAACCATAAGTAAGCAATTTAGAAAAATAATCCTGTCACTTTTATGAAATGGAAAAAAAAACCTGATTTTTACAAATTTCTAAACTTTGCTTTTAATCCAAATAAGTTTTTTATTTGTTTGCTTTTCATTTTTCTACTTGGTAAAATGTCTGTAATGTTAATTGGGCCATTTGTCATTTGCCAGAATGTTAGTTTTTTCAAATTTAAATTCTGTTCTCAGCATTCATTTTTCATATCATTTAATATTACAGAGTGCACCCTTTTAAACTGTGTGCCCTACATACAAAGCCATCTAGCATAAATAATACCTGAAACCTGGAGTAACATTAAATTCTTTGACTAATAGGATTGAGCCCTATGAAAACAATATCTAGGCCAGGGAAAACAAGTTTGTTTTGGCCAATCCTGAATCAAATAAAAAACTTCTTAGGCTCCAAAAATTATCCATATCATCTGCAGTGGAAATTGACAGTAACTTTTTAAATTAGTATGTCCCCTTGGCCTAAATGTTATTGGATTAAGTGGCATTTAAGGGAAAAAAATCTATCTATCTATCTATCTAGATAGATAGATAGATAGATAGATATACTATATCCCTTTCATACTATCTCACAACTGATAACAGATTTTAAACTATCAAGTGACCCAAAGAAAAAGCATTACAACTATGAAGGACTCAAAAGCAATTTGGTAAAATGTTATTTGAAGTCTCTGAGGCTGCTAAAGGCCAAATACATGGAAGTTTATTTTCCATTTTTACTGACTGTAGTTTTATCCAGACCAATGGTCCTTTCATTTCATGGTATTTTCTCAATCTATTGCTCTAAATTCTCAGCTCTCACCACAATCAGGTTGACGGAAGAAATCAGAGCTACAATTTCCACTGTGAGATCCTATCTGGCAGTTGCCTCAACTGACACAGCGACTTTCCAAGCAGCTATAAATGCATTCAGCTGCCTTTGCCCTTTTTCCTAATCTCAGTGAGCTACAAAGGAGAAACTCTCACTGGGCTGTTATTTTTCCCCTAAGATCCATAACTTGGAGAGCTTTCAAACTGAGATATCCTGATCATAAGAATATAATCGCAATCTAGCGCCCCCAGAAGTTTCCTAAAGATTTTCAGGTTGCTACTTCTACATTTTTTTTGAATAGTACAAAACACTAGTTAGCAGTTATTTCTTAGCAGAAATCACAGTCTAGCTAGTGAATTTTATCTGATGTAACATAAATTCATGGCTGTACTGCTTATATCTGCTGAATAAGGAAGTATATCGAAAATAATTGGGGTGAGGAAAAGTTTCTGTGTTTTCTTTTTTATGTCCAATTTTTACTATACTTTGTTATACTTTGTGGATATACTACCTCATATTGTGGATATACTACCTCATATTGTTTCATTTATGTTGTCTCTCTAGGTGGACTATGAATTCCCTAGACCAGTGAAGAGGTTTCCTAATTTGTAAAAACCTCCTTTCATGCCTGACACTGAATAAAATGTGATGAACAAAGGCTTTCTGAAATTACTAGTTTGTTAATGAATGACCACTGCTTGGAAAGAAGTAAATTTTATCATCATTTTCTATAAAATCTTAACTTTAGCTTCCAAAATATTAAAACTAATTTTGAACAGATTCATTAATAATTTCAAGATAAAATATTACTTTACATCCCTCTATGGAGTATGGTGTATGGTCTACTAATGTTACCACATGTAACATACATGCACACTATACATACATAATAGCTGCATGCATAACATATACATGTATAAATATATATGTACTAGTATACTGTGAGCTAAGTTATGAAATCATAGGACATGAAATGAACCAAGACCTCCATAAACTGTAAATATAAAGTAGTACATGTTTTTGTCAAAGGGCCATGTTTTATATGATCCTCTATCTAAGCTTACATTTCCAGGAATTATTAGAAATAACACTGAAAAATCTGTAAGAACACAGTTGTATATCCAGTGAAATAATGACTCTATCAAAGCCTCTAAACAATGGCTTGATTTTTTAGGTAGAGTATAAATTAGCAGGAATCATTGTTTATTCTCCCTCTAGGGCAAGTCTCTTTGACTGTTTTGTTTGCGTGTATAATCCAAATACCTAGAATAATACTTGTGCATAATAAGGGCTTAATAAATATTTGTTGAATAAATGACTTATGATTGTGTACGAGAAGGCAACATGTGAGTTTCTGTTTGATGGCTTTATCTAGGTGAAGGAGAATGGATGAAGAACTTAGGGAGAGAAAACAGCACGTACCAAGACCCTGTGGCAGAAAATAATGAGTCATGGTCTGAAAATCCTCAGAGTGGCTGGAATATAGGAAATGGGGAAAATAATTTCATATAGCCTTAGAGATAGAAATAGGCTGTTGTATAAAACTTTTTTCAGGCCAAGTTAAGAATGGTGGTGTTTATCTTTAGAGTAATCAGAAGCATCACAGGGATTCAGGCAGGGTGGAGGCATGATCTGCTTTGCATTTTGAGGAAATTATTGTTATTATTTTTTGCATTTTGAAGAAATTATACTTGTGGTCTGAGCAAGGTTTAGAAGGCAGCATGAGTGGTAGCATGGGACCCAGTTAGTAGTCTGTGTGGTACTCTATGTAAAAAAATTATGTAAAAAAATGTAAAAAAAATACTATACTAGTAAAAATTACTAATTTTTACTATAGTAAAAAGTTTTTACTATAGTAAACATTTACTATACTAGTAAAAAATTACTATGTAAAAAAATTACATAGACTATACTAGATGGTAATGGTGAAATGGAAAGAAGCTTATAGCTTTTATATAAGGTTACAAAGTACTGGGCACTTTCTCCACACCACTTATTAAAGTTTGTAATTGCCATTGGTTTATCTGACTATTGAGTAATGTCTCCACCTATTAATCTCTGACCTCCGTAAGGCTGACACTGTCTAGTTTGGCTCTTCACTCTACCTCAGGACTTAACATCACATCTGGCACAAAGTAACTGTTTCATAAGCATTTGTTGATCGCATAAATGAAAGTGCCTTCAAAATTAAAACTGTCTTGTCACCATATAAAAGTAAAGAGAGATTTGCTAGATAATCCATGTGCGAAACACTGAATTTTAAATTTTTTAAAGAAATTTCAGAATACTACGCAAACCCTAATTACATAGACATTCTAGAGTTTAATCTAGTTTACAATGTTTCTACGAGATGATGGTTTTAGGAAGCTCCACCATGAGTAACCCACTATCATATGAGGCAATTTATTCCATGGCCAAAGAAGGCTTTAGAAGTAATTCTATGATAAGATAAAAAACTATACTCTTTTCATTTCCACTATGAATCCTAGTTCTGAATTCTGCGGCAAGATAGGAAAAAAAACTAATCCCTTTTTTATTTCAGTTGTTTAAATATTTAAAGATGTCTCTGTTGAGTCTACTCTCAAGTACTCAGTTGCTTCCACATGACACACTCTGTAAACTTTTTACAATCCTAAATGTCTTCTCGTGGAGGCCTTCTAGCTTGCTAATGCTCCCAAAATATATACCTACATTTGGGGAGCACCACATTGTATAGAAACACAAACATGCATTTTTTTTTTTAATGTATGAGGCAAAGGGTCAACACAATGTCACAGTTGTGATTTGACCAAAATTATGTGCAGTGGCTTTATTGTTTCCCATGATCTGAGCATCATCTTTAAACAATTTAAAAAACTAAAACTGACTGGGATAAGTGACAGGTCTAAATTGGGATCTCATTTACAACATGTGTTTCTACCTGCACGACTGTTTCCCACCCAGTGTGAACCTCCAGATTTCACAGTAAAAAAAATGATGATGAGACAAATAAAGGACCTCGCCATATTATACTTCCATTGATAAAAACCAGCAATTATAAATGTTTAATTTTCAAGCAGGTTCACAAAGCACTTAATTTAAATTCAAATACTTTCAGTCTGGTCTTCATATGGAAGCATAGATAATGTTGTAATTGTAAGTCGAGTTGTCTTTATAGAAAATATGGCCCAGCCAATGAATGCACATCTGTTTTCTGAAAAATAATTTTAAATTGAGAACCTGATCAATTTTAATTAGGATAATACAAACCAAACTAGTATGGCTATTTTTTCTCACTTAATAAGCACTTCAGTAAAAATCTAAGGCGCCTGGGTGGCTCAGTGGGTTAAAGCCTCTGCCTTCAGCTCAGGTCATGATCTCAGGGTCCTGGGATCAAGCCCCGCATCGGCCTCTCTGCTCAGCGGAGAGCCTGCTTCCCCCTCTCTCTGCCTACTTGTGATCTCTCTCTCTGTCAAATATATAAATAAAGTCTTTAAAAAAAAATAAAAAAAACACATAAAATCATATCCAATTACTAAGGGCAGCTGCTATTTTCATCTGCTTGTATTTTTTCAACCCTGATATAAATAATTTGCTTTAGCCATTATATCTGATGTACTAAAAGTCTAATTACTATGGGATAATTGAGTAGGTTGTTAATTATAGAATCTAAATGAATCAGAATCCTTTATAAACTATAATGTCTATTATTAAATGATAATTAGTGTTACAAATATTAACACTGACATAATAAATATAATTTGAGAAAATGTTAAGAAATCTTTAATTTTGAAATGTATTACTTTACATCTTCTCTTATTGGATCTTCTAATAATAGATGAAATGAATTTTCTAAAGGAACCAATAGGGATAAACAGAGAAAAACTGTGCCTGCATAGGGAAAATCATATCATGAAACTAACATTTATTTTACATCATTAATTTTTACTGAGTACCTACTATATATAAGTAATATATTATCATAACAAGAAATTTAATATCTGTTGTATGTATGTATTATATAACTTAATAATAACTAATAGTAATGTTTAATAATACACATGTACTATAATAATAGCATGTAATAATATACAAATGCCAGATACAAATATATAATATATATGTATGTTTTCATAGGTGCATATATTTTTTGAACTGGAACACATTTGGATGATTATATTTATTCTTTATTCATTTTCCTATAGGCTGAACAGTTATTAGTTTTTCAATAGATAAATACTGACTATAATTAAATTCAGATTCATATGCACAGCAGGTTCTTTCCACATAACAAGTCCATGTGGTAGAACAATTATTAGTTTGTACAATAAATAAGTCTCAGCTCATAAAATTCAAGAAAAAGCATACCATCTGCACAGTCACCTAAAAACTGGACCAGATGATCATTTGAGGTTCTATCCATTTATATTAATCTTCATTTCTGGGTTGTAATTTTTATTAGTTGGATAAATTTTCCTTTTATTGTGGATAAGAAGCATCCTATAAGTACACCGAACTAGTACAACAGCATTCAAACTTGTGCTTTAATACTTCAGTAGTAGGAATGCTGAAAGCTTACTCTCACACAATTTTTACTCAATGTTTAATTTCTTCCTAAAAGCTTAAATAATTGCAATTTATACATTTTCTAACATGTTGCAATTACTGAAATTAAAGAAAAGTCTTTTGTCATTTTAAAATGGAACAAGTGGAATCCAAACATCACAGCAATTTTATACTTGCTTTTATTCATGATTAAAAAATATTTGAAAAGCTTTTCAGTAGTAAGAAACTTAACATCATGATTTTTCTCTTGAATTCATATATCCCTTCCATTTACCCAGAAAATTTTATTAAGATGTAATAAATTATTAGGTTCAGTTTTTTATTGATTCCCACATCATACTTCTCTACGATAAAATAGTATGCAAATTAAAATTAAATTTAAAAAATTTTTCTGTTACTACAAAGCTTTCAAGTGTTAAAAATTTTATTTTTGATTGAGTTACAATTATTTGTAGTACAAACATGAGTAATACAACATGAATATATTACATGTTTTGTAACAATTATTATACATAAAGAGCAAATTTCTATTAGAAATGCATCTCTTAATGAGATGAATGCAGTTTTATTCCCTAATTAATATGTGTATCCAGGGATAAACATTATTTATTGCTAGAATAAGATAGGGTTCACTATCAATTCTAATCTATTTGATCTATCATCAAATAGCAAATCAATTAGGTACTCTTTCAATTTTGTTGAAAGCAAAGAATTAGAAACCATATGGTTTGCAAATGGATTTGGTACTGTTATTAGATTCATTTATTTCCTCTGTACAAACACCAGAATTTGTCAGTGTCATTTTATTTAGTGCTAGGAGTGAGGCTTCTACACAAAGATGATTCAACAGTGGCTGCAACACAGAATGGAAGAGAAGTTTAACTTTCTTTTGTGAAGTAAGAGGACATTTGTAAAAGAAAAAAGGGGCGGTGGGGGGGTGACATAGGAAACCAGATTAGATACACGCGCGCTTACTCAAGCTAATCTTTATTATTGGTACTTATGAAAATTTGAAGACCTTGATATAGCCCAGTGTTGCACCAGCAAAATAATGCATTCTAAAACAATCTTGAGAAATAGTAATAGCTATTTCTATTAATGTCTTCCATGCCTGAGACAATCAGTGTTTTAATGTCCAAGATACTCTCATGTTGAGAGGCAGGAGTGTGGAGAGAGAGATTCTTATGCCACTTGCTGGTACCCAAACTTTCCCCCCAGCTGTTCTGCATTTTCAAGTCCTCTGTTCTGGAGAATAATTGTTCTGGAGAGTAGTGTAACTAAGCACAAGGATAACATGTGCAACACCATCTTGAGGACTCTGCCTCAAATGATTTTAACCAGAATCTAACATTCTGGAGAAATAGTCTGTATTTTTAAGGCAAGTCTCCATCTCTCCCATCCCTAAACACAGACCCTTATCATTCCGTGTCAGAAGGATCCGTTTCTTCAATCACTGGAGATTAACAACATTGGTTGAATTGATTTGTTTTACTAATAACATGGATCATAGTTATTCCATTTAGTTATTATACAGGTCAACATTTTAACATCTTGTCCAAACCTGTATAAGAGAAAAATAGACCCTTGAGCTAATCTAGAAAACAACTGCCCAAAAAGAAAATGGTGTTGATTAAATGTAAAGTTTTCTTAAAGACTCATATTATCTACTAGTGAAACTTAACTTATGAAAAAGCTCACAAATTATTTGACCTAGAATTTTTCCATGGGTTTATAGAAGCTACAAAAATATATAGAATGTATCCATTTTATTTTTTGGAAAGTACTGTAACAGTCTTCCAGCCTTATGTCATCTAATCATCATGAGAGTTTATGTATCTCTATGTGTATGTGCATTGTTCTCTGGCTTAGGATTTAATTTTTCTTCACATAGGCAGTGCTAATGTAAGGCATCTAGATGATTTATCATCTGTCTTGATTTTAATTTCTTTTAAAATATATACTTTTCTATTCTATCTGCTTTGAAAATATCTTTATTACAGAAAACAAGGAAGCAAAATATTATTTTATTAAATAAATGAGAATGTCTTGTCTCCTGATACTAATTACAATATTAGAACTTTTTTATTTTCATCAATTTGAACAACAATATATTTGAATATGGCATTTTAAATATGGGGCAGCATCCACTTAAGCAGACACTCAAGCATGGATGATTAATGTGTGGAGTGCAACACTTCATTTATATCAGCATTTAAGCCACTGGTATGTATTCTGCTAAATGTATTCCACTGAGGCTGCTATTGTCCACATAAATAATTGCCCTGAGGGCAGTTCTCACTCTAATATGGTTCTTATCACAACAATTACAGTAGAATTTTTTTTCTTCCGCTTATCTTCTGTTTGATATCTGTTATCTAAACTCAGTCAATCCTAACGTAGTCTTCAATGAGATCTTTTTAAAAATAGTATTTACCAAGGGAAGCTGCTCTTTGACTCTAATAACTTCTGTATTGAAAGGAAATATCAAATTATTATCAATATCCTGATATTTAAGAATTCTAAATATTTCATAATTCAGGATAGATGAAGGGCAAATTGGGAATTTTTAATTCCAGATTCTTAAGAAGTAACACTTTTTTCATTTAGTTATTTAAGTAGTTACTGCATGTCTATTATTTGTCAGGCACTGTGAGAGGCACTATGGAATCAGTGGAGAGGAAGATAAAGATCTTGCCTTCCTGGAGTTTTCATTTGCAGAAGAGAGAGAAGTCCAATGGTGAGGAGTGGGATGCAGAGTGGAGATGGTGGTGGGCGCCCTCTTCAGGTAGTAGATTATGGAACACATCTGAGACTAGGGCAAGAAGTTGTGGTGAAATGAAAGGTACCTACTAAACCTGAAATATCTTTGATCTACAAGGCTGTTATCCTTTTCATTGAGTTGGTCTCTTTTTACAAATTGTCCTGCCCTGCCCCTTTTAAAGAAGAGGCAAACCATTTCTTCTCAATGTTCTCCTGTGTTATCTGTTCCTCTCTTTCTTCAGCCAGATCCTTCTTTTTATCCCTGAGTAATACGGAGAAATACAGTCTTAGAACTCAAGATTTATCTTGGAAGATTATAGAAATGGGAAGTCTGGCATAAATAAAAACTGATAAAATACAGGTAGCATTGACTAGTATGTCTGATATGAAAAATCTCCATGGTCGAGGAAGGGCTCCCACAACAGAACTGCAGTTTTTTTATAAGGAAAGTGCATGACAGTTGAAAGGCTAGAGTTAACACCAGATCCAGATGATCTAAAAAAGCAAAACTACACAAATAGGGGGAGTTTGGAGCATGTGATTCTTCTGTTGTTATATGTGTGCAGGTCTTAAATGGCTGGATGTCGAGACTGGTAGAAGTGTAGGCCGTTGTACAAACCAAGTACTGTAGTATTTTGGGGGGATCCTAATCTGGCTGGAACTGTGCTAGCGTCTGGGGTACAAAGGTCAAAATCATGAAAGCTATCTTCAGTGTCTTCACACTAAGGAAGTGGCCATAGATGTGCAAATAAAAAATATGCCCCGAGGAAGGGAGTGACTCTTTCTCTCTTTCTCTCCTTCCCCCACGCCCCAGCCCAAGGGCTGATAATTATTTCAGAGACAATAACTAAGCTGATTTAGCAGATGAATAGTAATTGAGCAAGAAATCCCATAACAAATGGACATTAACAAGTTCACTTATGCTCTTATGAAGTTACTGGTATCTTAAGAAGGAAATCAGAAAAGCAAGCAAGGCAAGGCTAAACAGACGACCTGAAGAAGGAGACGAGGTCATACATTGCTTCCCTCTCCACAGTCTGGCCATTAACTGTAGGAAGCATAGTTTGGGACTGGAGGTTTGTATGGAGTCAGATGGTTTAAAGCAGTTGGGTTGCAGTATTCTATATTTGACCTTGAAGGGAAAGAGATGTCTGGGTGTCCTCATACATAGCAGGAGAAAAGATGGCATCCAATGAATACATCAGAGACCCAGGAGGGCATGGAGTTAAACGAAGTCAAAGCAGCACCATCCAGAAGGGATAGAAACCTATAATTTTGAAACATGACTATTTATCTGCTCTTTATATTATATTTTGTACTTCCTTATAAAGTAAGCAAAGCTGCTTTTGAAATGTCATCTGGTCTCAACTGTTTTGAGGGAAATAGGCTGCTGTCTATGCTTTGGTCAAAATGTTAAGCCTAGGAGAGGATATAGATGGTAGCCTGAGGGAAAAACTCCAAGATGAAGTGGTCTCAAGCTCTATGTGGAGGCTGGGAGCGGGGAGAGGAAGGCTCAGGAGTAAGTGGTCAGAAATGTCCCGAAAATGTCTCCCTCTCCTCTGCTCTTAAATTTAAAAGGGTCCTTATAGAGAACTGACTAGACCTTAGTAACTTGGCCTTTCTCTGACGTAAACAGAATGAGGAGGGGTGGAGAGGGAGCTGGTTCTAAGCTGTTCGGGGAGCCTGCTGTTTCAGAGTTTCATGCAGAAGGGCCAAGAAGTGGATCACCAGCTGTAAGACTCTGATTCCTGCACAGAAACCCTTGCTCTCCACCCTTCTCAGACAGGGAAGCCAGGACTTGTATTTTCACGCAATCATGCATGCCTCTCTACGTTTGATGAATATTTACTCACTACCTCTTAAGCTCTGTGCTTTCTGCCAATGGCCAGAGAATGGCAGAACTGCGAGGATGGTGCTGGAGGTGAAGGTCAAGTCCTGCAGGGGGTTCAGAGACTCCCAACACTTGCAGGAGGGTGAGCTGCTGCAACTGTGTTACTTCAGCATTCAGATGGGCAGAAGAACCCTATAAGGCCGGCTGGTCTATGACATTCCATCTGCCAAACTTCAGACAAACCAGGGCAGATAGGAAGGAAACTGCTCTCTCACTCGACACGTCACTAACAGATTTGGAAAAGTTTTCTCCAGCTTCTGAATTCTGAGCATAGACACTTGAATGAGAGAAAAACCAGTGAAACAATACCAGTACAGTGTACTTTTGCAGAAGAGAAGTGAACTGAAAGGGATTTTGCAAGATCATGGGACATAAAAGAGGAAACACTCAACTTGGTAGGAAAATCAGATTTATTGGGGACTGACCATATTCTATGTATCATATAGGTCATCTTATATCCGCTCACATAATGATGCTTCATTACAACTCTATTTATTCAGATCTTACCATTCCTTATTGAAAGATGAGTAAACCAAAGTTTACTTAGTTGGGTTAGGCAACTTGCCCCAAATCATACAGCTAATAGATATCAAAAGTAGAACTTATATCACAATATATCCTATTCCAGAATTTTTCCAATATGACCAGAAATTAGAAGACATGGTTATTGGTATTGAGCCCATCATTAAACTGTCTGGATCTGGACAGGTTAGTTTGATATTCTGGAACTTAGTTTCCTTATTTGTAAAATTATATTCCCTAGGGTATAGTTCTAATCACTATTGAAAACTCAATCATGCTTTGGCTCTTTAAAAAAGATAGCTGAAAAAAAGGGGAGGGTGGATGTGGAAATAAGAAGACTGAACTAGTAAGAAAAATGGGCAGTAGAAGGGCCCAGTATAAAGAGAGTAAAAATGCGATAAGGGAATTGGAATTGGGAGTCCCAGGCTGCAAGGAGGAAGGAGGGGTTTGTGTATGTGTGCGTGTGTGTTTTTATTCATGCGTGCATGCATGTATGTGCTCTACCAGAAAACTAACAACAAAGAAATATGTGACCTGAATCCCAGAAGAATGAGCTGGTTGACATACCCTCTACACACACATACACACCCACACACGAACTCACCACTACTTACCACCATCACCACACACCAACTAGTAACCTTGAAAATCAGCACAAGTTGTCTCAGAAGGCAAGCATAAAATGCAGAGATCATTGCTAGCCAAGTGGCATTTGGCCTCTCTGTAGGCCTGCCCTCAGAGATTAGCTAGATTTTCTATGGCCCAGGACTCTCATGGATTCTGGCACCTGTTTTCAGTTTCTTCATCTTTTTCGCTCTTCACATATACAGTCCCCACCAGAGAACAAGCTAGAACTGTGCAAGAAGGGCTCTAGGATCCATTGCCTTATCCAACGCATCTTCAAACACAACCTTTTCAGTAGGCTACTCATCCAATTCTGACAATTTTGTCTCTTTATGTCTTCCAACTTCATCTGATTTCAACATGATCTGAACAAAGGAAATGGAGTTATCTTTCCACCCTCCCAAGAATAGGAAACATTAGGGTCTCCAGGGGCCCACAGGCAACTCCTTTTGGGTATAGTAAAGGTTTTTACCCCCAGATGGAAATCAAGGCAACTTTCTGGCACTTCTCCTTGACATCCATCATTTCTTTGGATTCGATAACCACCTGAAGGTCATAATGGTTTAGATGCTGAGACATCTGCATGTAGACTTTTTCCTCCTTTCCCTTGGGAGTTTAACAAGAAAATCTTAAATTTTAGCATGCATAAGAATTATTGAGCAAATTTGTATACATAAAACATATAGTATTTCTTCATGATAGACTTAAGGCTTTTTCAAAGGTAATTTTAGCTATAATTATTTTAATTATTCTAAATCTCAAACTTTACTTTAATGGTTCCAGTAATAATATTTGTGAATCTCATTGCTTACATTATAATGCCATAGATGTGTGATGTGTTTTTATTGTGACATACATATATATATATAGAAACCTACCCAAAATAGAAATGCTCTTTGAATGACCATGTGGGACCTGCTATTTAGCACCATCATACAAATGGAAATAATGTGGTATTTGCACTAATCAGAAGTTTTAAAATGAGTCAATTTTAAGATATTGTTGGGAGGTTCAGGCTTTGAAAATTATGACATAAAACGCAAAGAAATGCAATCAGACAAGTTTCTACCAGAAAATGAAAAGAGTTCATTTTTTACTCTGCAGCTCAAATCAGCGTTAACATGACATTTATGTATCTTTAAGCTTTAAATCAGTGCTGCACAGTGGGGGCGAGGTGGGAGGCTATCAGAATCACCCAGGAAGCCTTTTCAAACTACACCAGTCCTCCTCCCCCCGCAGCCCCTCCTCCCCCTGAGATTCTGTCTAAGATGTGTCTCTGAACTTGAGCAACACCATCTGTTCACTTACAAATAGGCATTTTTATCTCCAAAAGGGCAGGTTTCTGCACATGAGACTCTAACATGTATAGAAGGGCGGGGTAGGGGGGGGAGCCTGAAACATACATCAATGACAATCTTTCAACTGAATGCTGACATGTTAAAAAATGAATATGCCTATATTTTCTGAGTGATATATTCACTTGGTTAGTCCCTTGTACTAATGAGATGAAAATTACTACTTTAAATACTCATATAGGTCAGTACGCTCTGTTCTGGGAGTTTTTTGTAAACTTAAGCTTCATTCGGTGAGATTTTCATAAATGCATGCATTTGTAGAAGTAAAAGGTGTGGCCGACTCAGCTCAAATCAACTACTACTATTAGAAAAGCATGGTGGGTGAGTAACAACAACTTTATATCATAAGGAGCACTAAAAGCCATTTTTATGATACACACGTTTCCCATTCCTTAAATTCCTATGACAACTGTGTCACATTCCCCAGAGTGTATTTTTTCCCTCTAAAAAACATTGTGAAAATTTGTGGATATTGTTCTATTCTCCACAGAACTGACCTTTGAGGACTCCTTTGCTGCAAGCGTTATCTTGACTTCGTGAACATAAGGTACAAACATAAACACATACGCTGCTCACATTTTTATGTTATAATCACATAATTGAAACATTTTATTCTAGTATACTTTTGCCAAATTTCTGGAATCTGGAATATGTTGAGCTTTTAAACTAAATATTCATAAATTACATTGTTTCATTTTTGAAAGTAAAAATATGCATATGAATAGAGATAACACATTACAGTATTTATGGAATTGAAATATTCAAAATGTTAGATATTTGATATACAAGTGTTATTTCTGTGAAATGACTGCACTGAAACTTCTTTGACAGATAGATGCTTATTTACTGAAATATAATAATAATTTTTAATGTAGCTAACATTAATGTTTACTCAATCCTATACATGATTATTAATGCTTTATGTGAATTAACTCATTCACTCTTTTCAACGACATTATAAGATAGGTACTACTAGTATCCTGATTTACAGATAAGAGTGCTGATGAATATTTAGGCAAGTTTCTAGGGTCACAAAGTTAGTGAGGGGCAGTGCAGGTATTAGAACCCAGCACTTTCGTGATAGAGCATGTGCTCTGAAACATTTGATGACTGTGACCAGGGTGCTTGGTGGCTCGTCCTCACACTGTCATGTTAGCCCTGCAGAACACAGTGATTTCTAACATTGTCTGTGGCTTCCCAGAGTGGGTATCATTGAATTACCATATCTTTCAAATCAGTGCTACCCTATGTCTTTTTTCATTAAAGGTATCCTGAACGTCTCCCTCACACAAAATTGCCTTCAGAATGCAGTTTCTTATTTTTTTCCACTAAGTCGCACTGTGTTGATGTAAGATGACTGTGCTATCTCCTCCTCTCAGCCCATAGGGTTTCTACACTCTCCTTCTTCATAAGTAGACCTCATAGAAAGTGAAAGGAAAAAACAAAATATCTGACTTCCTTCCTCTTCATTTCTGTTTTTTGCCACAATACTTGGAGACAGACAAAGTGAGAGTTGGTCCTCTGGGTTTTTCACTTCCCCATGTTGTACCTTCTAAATGATCGAGTTTAACAGCCTCTGTCTTGATTAGAAGTGACATCTCTACACTATAGATGCTACTTTTTTAAACTCATTGTTTGGCCTCAGACACAGAAATTCTGTCTTGGAGTTCAAAAACTAAATATGAATTCTTTTACGTATGTACTTTCTGCTTTAACTGTAGCTATGCCCACTTTCTTCACTTTTCCTTTCTTCCCTTTTAGATGAATGCCTTGAGATGACTAGGAAGTCTATTCTGCTCATTGAAAGGCAAAAGAGAAGAGTCATTAACACATTTAAAAAATATTATCCACTTACTACATGTGGACTAAAAGATTAGCTGTTGTTAAAGGATCCAAGGCGTCCCAGACCCAAATTCAAATCATACATGCCATATAAACTAATAGAAAGAAACTATACATTTATAGAGATATCACTAGAAGGTTATATACCACATGTGGAAATCAGAGAAGGGCTGAGCACTTCCAACTATAAGGCTCAGGGAAACTTTATACCTGGATTAGCATTTGAACTGGACTTTAAAGAATGGTTAGTTTATTTGTAAGAAAGGATATTGCAGGTAGAGTAAAGATCATGAGCAATGCAAAGAGACTTGAAGATATCAATTTCCCAGGTAATGGGTTGTAACCAGGCAAAAGATCTAATTCTTGGGAGAAAGAAGTTGGCTATGCCAAGGGCAGGGAGGCAGAGGTGAAGTTCCAACACCAGTCTCTAGATGTCAACAGCCTTCTTCAGATAACTTACTTTACATACTCTTGTGAGATTTCAGCCTTCTCAGGTATTTAAGTAAATTTTCTTCAAGTTATTTGGCCCTCTCTCCTACAATCACAAATTTCTTCAATAGACTCCTCCTATAGTATAACCAGTGTAGTTTTTAGTCTTCGGATGGAGTGGTCAATAAAATAAAAAGTAAACCATCACCTGTAAATGTCTCCTTGTATTTTTAAAAAGCAACATGTGAGCAGACAAAACAAAAACAAAGAAGCAAACAAATAAAAACAGTAGATGAAAGATGAGGTCCTCTTTGACCTCACTAGTGTCAGAAATGTAAAGGAAAATTTATCTTGAAACTAGTAATCATCAAGTGATTTTCCTGGTCTTGATAAGAAATAAAATAGCAAAATACAATAAAAAACAGCATAGATTAAATTAAAATACACATACATTTATTATATCATTTACTCATTTGTTGTTTATTTTTTTCACTATGCAACCACTCTTAGGGTCCTCTAAGAGTTAAGCGTTGGGGTAGGTAAAGCTGATGATTCAAATACTACAGTAGAGTAAAATCTGAGAAGCTCACAGTCTAGACAAGGAACACATGTGAACAAGCAGGAAAATAATTTAAAACTCTTTATCCTTAAGAGTACCTGACCTGTAATATTCCTGTAAATCTTAATGCTTGGTTACCCACTGATATCACTGTATAATACCAGACTGCTCTGGCCCATGGGGCCATCTGGTGGGCCACATGGGTGATACTCTTAGCCATTGTTACTTCCTCACTATTAATTTCATCTCCTTCTTGTTAATTTTTGTTTCACAGGGTTCTGTTTAAAATACTCCTGGAATATGCTCACTCAAATTGTTTTACTCCTTTCATTGCCTATATTTTTCATTTATTTTCCTTAATTTTATCAGAAAAAAATATATTTCCTTTTCTACCTTCTTTGTTCCTTTCAGTTCAATATATTAATAAGACAAACCAAACAAAAAACAATCGTGATTAAGATAAGGCTAGTTAGCACTAGCACAAACATTTGTTAAAGAAAATAAAATCTTCCTGTTTCCAATTGAAATTAGACATGAAGTAGAAGGAATGGTTTCATTGTTGAAAGTTGTTGGAAATATCATGAAAATAACTTAGAAATCTCAATAATATTTTATATTTTTTTCTTTTTCTCCTTTATTTATACTATAAGTACAAATGTCACTTTTTTGCTGATTTAATTATAAATTGTTTGATTTTTTTATTGAATCATATGTATTCTGTAATATCATTGTTTTCCTAATATGTGATTAATAGGATTTTGTAGGTTGAATTCTACACCATAATTATGACATGTTTCTATAAAATAAAGCACTACACCTTTCTAACAATGACCTTGGAGCTAAATTCAAGAAAAAATAGAAAGTAAAAGATTTCTAACATGTAATAACTAATTTAGGATATATATTATGAGAGTTTATTAAACGTTATTTGTTTGCTTTTAAAATGTTTGTTGGGCACCTGGGTGGCTCAGTGGGTTAAAGCCTCTGCCTTCAGCTCAGGTCATGATCTCAGGGTCCTGGGATCGAGCCCCGCATTGGGCTCTACTGCTCAGTGGGGAGCCTGCTTCCCCCTCTCTCTCTGCCTGCCTCTCTGCCTACTTGTGATCTCTCTCTCTGTCAAATAAATAAATAAAATCTTTAAAAAAAAATAAAAAATAAAAAAATAAAATGTTTGTTAACAACCATTCCTGTGCCAGACACAGTGTTAGGTACTGTGGAAAATATAAATATGGATATATAATCAAAATGTTGTTGAGTCATTACCATATTGCTTGAACAAACCATTTCAAGTTCTAGTGAACACAAGTAATCCTAAGAAATTAGTGGGTCCCTCTCACCCTTTAAATCTTATTTCTAATTCATTAATGCCTTTAATTAAGTTGAAGGTAGTTTACTATTGCAAGTAGCTTTTCAGTGTTACATAGTTTATTCTTAATCATATTATGAATATTTAATAATACAAATTTTTCATTCTGTGTTTTGGAATTAGGAACCATCATCCCAATTGAACATTGTGTATATATCTTCTTCATTTGCTATCAGTCTACTACTAGTTATGTTCAGGCTTTCAGTGCTTCTCATCTTGATTATTGAAATAAATTTTGTGATTTTTTCTTCCTACTTTAATCCTTTTTACACATTCATACAAGACATTGTCGTGATATCATCTCATTGCCTAAAGTCCTTTGGTAGATTTCTGGTATACCTATAATGTAGGCTAGTCCACATAACAAACCATGGCCTTTCAAAATTTAGTTCTATCTTCCTTTCTAAATTTACTCCATGGTATTTGTCTGCGTTTACATAAATTTGAATTCAGATCCCAATCTGACACTAATTTAGCTAGGCAAGTTACTTAACTCCACTAAGCCTTGATTTCCTACTTGTGCTTAAAGTGCATTAATGAAAATACCTACTTCATGTATAGTATTATTAAATGAATCTGACCAGTGAGTGTTCAAAATGTTGCCAGAATTTTTAAAAATTATAATTAGTAATAGCATAAGTATAATGCTATAATGCTGTCTATGCTCCAAAATAAGTCACTCAGTAATATTCTACTTTTCTTTCCTGCTTTTGCCCCAGTTGTTTCTTCTTCTTGGAATGCCATCCTCTCCAACTCAGCAAACACAAATTCTGTTTCCCCTTCAAGGTCCAGGCCTAATGTAATACCATTTAAGACTTCACCAATCATTTCAATTTGAAGGAAGTGCCCTTTCTTCTTAGCTCCAACATCCATGTACTTGCACGTCTCCTGCTGCACTTCTCAGACTCACTCTATGTAGTTCTCTGGTCTGTCTTATTTTCTACTAGCTTATTAGCACTACAGGGGAGATTATCATCTGATTTATCTTGAACTTCATCTGAGGACATGATTTCTTACACTATGCATATCAGGCACTTCTTGCTGTGATAATGCTGCACAAAAAAATCTCCCCAGATCTCAGTAGCTGAAGAAACAACCTTTTTTTTTTTTTTTTTTTTTTGCTCATGTGTCATTTGGTCTGCTCTAACTTCGTTAAGCAGGCACCAGGCTCCAAGCTGTACATCTCTCTGTGAGTTTCATAGCTACCTTGAACGCATGGCTGCCTAGGAAATGTTCTTCTCGCAACTAGTGGCAAGAGCACATGAAAACAAGTAGAAGCATGCAATGGAAGGCACTGACACACTGTAATTTTTGCCCACATTTGTTGGCAAAAATCAGTCTCATGGCTAAGCCACCATTGGTGAGGCAGGCAAATTCATCCCACTTATGGTGAGAAGGACAGCAAAGGCAAAAGTTAATTGAATTAACAGGAAAGGAGTAAAGAATGAGAAACGATGCAATCTAGCAGCTATGTTTCCCCCAGAACTCCTTCTTTTAAGGACAGAAGTGTCCCATAATGGACTTTGGGAATGAGGGCCAAAGACAATAAGAAATTCATAAACAGGTTTTTAGGACAGTAAAATGACAATATTTGCATTTTAGAATGTCATCCAGGGGTGTGTGGAGAACATGGATTGGAATGTGAGGGAAGACTGGCTACTGAGGAAGTAATTACCAGAGACCATGGGGAACATGCCAATATATTGTGTGTCTGTGGGGCTGGAGGCAATGGAATAGATCCTGGAGACTTTTAAGTGGTAAAATTGGATGGATTTTGTAATTGAACAGGTAATGTGGGCAAAAGGGAGCAAGATACTGAGAACAGCTCCAACTTTACACTAGGGTGGTACAGAAACCTACATTGCTAATGCTATTCTTTAGATGATTATGCAAATTAGTACAATGGACAATATCAAACATATCTTATCACGATAATGTCCATAGACACATTACAAAGTACTTTTACATGCATTTCATTTTCAGGGCAACTTCATGTGTTCATGTTGTTCCCATTTTATATAACAAAGAAATTGAAGTAGAAAGAAGTTACAGGACTATTGGAGCAAATATGTTAGATAAATAGAGACTTAAATCCATGTTTCCTGATTCAGAATCTTCCCACAATTTCGTAAAGTATCTTATTTCTTCAATCTGTAACAGAAGAGAAACCACCATGGTCCAATTTGGCAGATAAATTTAAAATAAAATGAGGTATTTGAAAGGCTCTAATAAGCAAAAATTATACTATCTATCCCTAGCAATCTCCTAAATTACATATCATATTATTTTCCATATAATTTTTATCAAGCTATTCATTGTTCTCTCCTTTTTTTAATTAATTAATTTTATTTTATTTTTTCAGTGTTCCAAGACTCATTGTTCATGCACCACACCCACTGCTCCATGCAATACGTGCCCTCCTCAATACCCACCGCCAGGCTCAGCCAAAACCCCAACCTCCTCCCCTCCAAAACCCTCAGTTTGTTGCTCAGACTCCACAGTCTCTCTTGGTTCATCTGTTTTCTTCTTCTTATAGCAATTATAGTACGTTACACAAAGGCAGAAATCTCACTGGACTTTCTTTTCTTCTCTTCCTTTACTTCTTCTTTGATCCTCTTTCTTCTTTTCCTTTTCCCTTCCTTCCTTCTTTTGTTCCTTGCGTCCTTATTCCCTCTTTTCTCTTTCCTTTCTCCCTTCTCAGTCTTTCATGTTACTGTTCTTTATTTTTTTGGGGGGGGGCTTTCTTTCTTTCTTTATAAATGTTATCGCTATACACCAGCTAAAAACTCCTTGAGGAAAAGATGCTATCTCAGTGCTATGCACTTCTCAAAGTTCAGCAAATGTACTCTAGTGCACTGAAAATAGTCTGCTGGGCACAATTACATAACCACTCTGTTTCCACGTATATAAATTGGAGATAATGATACAAGTATACATTGTGTTATTGTGCTTCGCTTCATTGTGCTTTGCAGGTATTGCATTTTTTTCTTTTACAAATTGAAGATTTGTGGCAATCTTCTATCAAGCAAGTCTACTGGCACCATTTTTCCAACAGCATTTGCTCATTTCATGTCTCTGTGTCACATTTGTGTACTTCTTGCAATATTTCAAATTTTTCATTATTATTATACTTGTTATGATGATCTGTGATCAGTAATTATGACTCACTAAAGTAAAGGCTCAGATAATGGTTAACGTTTCTTAGCAATAAAGTATTTTTAAAATTAAGGGATGTACATTTTTTTAGACATAACACTATTGCACACATAATATAGAGTAGAACATAAACATAACTTTTATATGCTCTAAGAAACCAAAAACTTCATTCAACTCACTTTATTTCTTTTTGTTTTTTAAAGATTTTATTTATTTGAGAGAGAGAGAGAGAGCATGTGCGAGCATGAGCAAGGGAGGGACAGAGGGAGAGGGAGAAGCAGACTTCCCCCTGAGCAGGGAGCCTGACAAGGTGTCCCGATCCCAGGACCTCGATCCCAGGAATCATGACCTGAGCTAAAGGCAGACACTTAACCAACTGAGCCACCCAGGCACCCAGGCACCCCATAATTCACTTTATTTTGATATTTACTTTCTTGCAGTGGTCTGGAACCGAACCCACGATATCTCTGAGATATGCCTGTATTACTTTTTAAATTTTATTTTATTTTATTTTTATTAAAACAATTTTTTTTATGATTTATTTATTTAAGAGAAGTGGCTGAGGGAGAGGGGAGAGAGAATCCCAAGCAGACTCCACGCTGAGTGTAGAACTTAATGTGGGGCTTCTCCCACAACCCTGAGATCAGGACCCTGAGATCACGACTTGAGCCAAAACCAAGAATCTGTTGCTCAACAGACTGTGCCGCCCAGGCGCCCCTGCCTATATTATTTTAATATAATCCTCATCTTGAGGGTTAAATGAGATAGCATACATAAAGGGCTTAGAATTGAATCAGACACACTGTGTGATCAATAACTTAGTCACTATTAATATTATCCATGGTTTTTGAATTATATAAAGCAATGAGTTCTCCTTTTTGCTTAATTTGGTTTAAGTTGGGTTTCTATCACTTGAAACCAAAAGGGTCTTATCTAATACAATTAACATAAAGTATGAAGTCCCAGAATATATGGTTAATGGCAGGCCAAATTCTTTCCTGTAGGCTGAGGCAGAGGAGGATTGAATCAACTGAATCTGGACCATCTGGCTCCTTTTAGTTGATGTCATCAGTAATTTTACCTGAGTAATTTTTCCAACTCCTAGTTAGGAAAAGTTTTCTCATCACCATCTGATTTATATTCACGAAAATCCTCCTCCTTCTATGTTGACAGTTAGCAATATCCCCGGTACAATCGTTTTTAAAAATATATAAAAATACAAAAAGTGGGGAACCACACATTAGAGAGAAAAATGAAAGAAATATTTCTATAATTAAAATACATTTTGTATTGTTTTTTAGGTCCTAAGCCTTAAGCTGGAAACTTTTTACATACTAGTTTAGAGCAAATAATATTATAACTAAGCAGTCTACATGCTAAATAGCATACTTTCTTGGTGTAGATTTCTGGAGGGATATGCAAGGGATTTGCATGTTTAATTCCCATTAGCACCTGTCACTGGGATTTATTATCCCAGAGTTAATTCTCCACTCATTGCAGCCAAGAAAAAGGAAGCCCTTGTACATGGATTTAAATGAAGCTTTTTATTTTTCAAAATGAGATGAATTTCATGTTTGTTCCTCAAACATCTGCAGTATTTCAACCCTGAAAAAGTCATCTTTAAATTCATTTTTGGTGAAAATTTGCCCAAACTTGACTTTATTCAATAACTAGAAAAGCCTGTTCATAATCTGAAATTTTGTCTACAAGAAAAAAAGAAGTTTCAATCAAGGACTTCACTCAGTTTTAAAGTTCATTGGCTCTCATTCTTCCATTCAGTACTCAATAAATGTTTATTGACCACCTATTATGTGATGTGCCAGGCAGTTTTCTAGGTTCTGGATACAGATGGTGAAAGCACTAGGAAAAAATCCCTCCCCTTGAGGAACCTCCATTCCTCAAGTATATATACATACATGAGTATATATACATATGTGTACATAAACACATATACATAGAATATACAAGGACAAACATATGTATATGCATGTGCATGCATATGCACATACATATATGTAGACATATACATGTATATATACATGTTTATGCAAAAGAAGTGCTATATGGAAAGTCAAGCAAGTGAATATTATTTAGGGCTAAGGGGTATATGCTATTTTAGGTTGTTGGTCAGAGAAGGTCTCTCTAAGCAAGGACATTTGAGCACAGATCTAAGTGAAGTCAGTTAATAATCCTATGCTCAGAAGTCTATGCAGCGCTTCGTTATTTACTTCATAAAGAAAAAAAAATACAGGCAGAATGTTGGTACACAAGGCAAGTTCCATCTGCAACCATGGATTGTAGGAAACTCTCCTGCTTAATAAAGCGGGTCCATTTGCTGGTACTTTTCCTGTCCTTGTTCTTGTGCTCTCACTCTCCCCTCTGTTTTCCACCTCATTTCTACATGTCATTTCTCAAACCATTCTCCTGCCCTCTTTAGGCTGAATTTCAGCATTGAACTACTTTTTCCTTCTTGTCTCTTCCTCTTTCTTTCAAAGAATTAATTTCATGCAATATCTGCCTTTGAGCACTTCAATGTCCCAAACAAGATTATGTAACAATTTAGTTCTATTTAACTAACTAGACTTTGAGGATTTTTTCCTACTGAGAATTTTTGACAATCAACCAATATTGATTGAGCACTGACTACATATTGGGCTCTGTCTTTAAGAACTGGGGATGAAATGAGGAACAAGGCAAAGTCTCTGCCCTAAAAAGTGTGAAATTCTGACTAGAAAAGATAAGCAATAAAATTGTAAATGAATAAACAAAAAACTTCTAGATGTTGCTACTATAATAGTGAATATATGTGAGGATTTCTTAGTAATTAAGCTGCTGTCCTTCCTGGAAAAATTGTAAAGACAAATATGAAATATAATTGTAACTCCTTCTGGTGGTATAATCCTCAAAATAAATGTCGGGTATAAGCCGCCTAGCTGCACTGTCCATCATAGTGGCCACTAGCTGTGTGCCTATTAAAATTAAATTAATTAATTACATTAAAATACTCAATTCATACTAGCCACATTGCAAGTGCTCAATGGCCACACGTGTTTAATGACTACCATTTTGGAGAGCATATGAACATGTTCCTCATTGCAGAAAGTTCTGTTGCACAGCACTAGTGTAGATAGCATGCAGCTGATGAAACTCATCAATGGCAAGAACAGCAGCTAACAATTTTGTGTCAGGCACTTGTCACATCTTTAACTCATTTCTCACAGAGCCCTATAAGCTAATTACTGGTACTAGACCTATCTTACAGATTAAGAAACTAAGGCACCTAACTTTATTGTTCAATATCTGTCAGCTAGTCATAAGAAATGCTGAGAACTGAATGAAGCCAGACAGTCTGGAGCCAGAAGCCACACTTTTACCAAAAGATTGTGATACCTGTACATGGGTAAGGGAAGGTGAAGAGGGTAAAGAAGAGATTTTAACACTACAGGCTGCGCCTCCATAGGAAAAAGAAATGGTCAGATTTGTCAATGTCTTTGCCAAGTATGACCTTTTCAGATCTACTGGACTCATCCAAGACAGGTCTTATTGGCTATAGGTTCAGATGGAGCTTGGCAGACAGGACATGAAATGCTAGCACTGAAAAGAACTTTAAAGTCATCTAGTGAAATATTTAACAGACGAAGAAACTGAGACATGTGATTTACCTGACCTGTCCCAGATAACAGAGTGAGATCACAAGCCTCCCGCCTGTGTGCGTTTATACATTGCCCCCTTGGCAGCAGGAGCTTAAAATTTCCCTGATGTATTATTTATTATTAGTTTAGAAATGTACTAATCTCAGGAAGTGGTTTTCTTCTTTCCAGAATGTTGGACTGCCAATGTGTATCGACCTTTTTAATCCATCCACTTTTCCTTTTGTCTAGCCTGTCATTTTACCCACCCATTATTACATTCCTCCTTCATTACAACAGAGATCCATAACCTAGCTACTCAGACTAACTATCCTTTCCTAAAAAAAAAGGGTAAAAAATTCATAGCAGTTTGAGTCTCTACTCACACTGTTAGGAATTTGGAAAGCATGTCATAGGTTCCACCATCACTTTAAATGAATGTCTACAAATTTTGTTATTTGTTGTGCATTGTTTCTGGGAGTTCCCGTACCATGTATCATCTCACCCCCTTTACATACTCAACATTGCCAGCCACCAGGATGCACGCAGATAAAGCTCTTTTGAAGAATGAGTTTTCCTTTAGCTTTTAGTTTCTGTTCCACTACGGAGAAGGGAGAAGTCATGGGCACCCAGAACACAGAGCAGTCTGAGTGGCGCTGACAATCCCAAGACTGCAACGGGTTGGGGACACTGCAAAAGCTTCTTGCCTTCTTCCCCACCACGCAGGACTTCAACTGGAGCCCTCACCTAGCTTAATCAATCGCAAGACCCCAAGTCGTAGAGTGAGTCCGGTCCTGGGGAGTCTGGCTCAGGCTTTGCTGGCGCCGTGGAGAAGCTGGCAGGCGGCAGGCTGAGCTCCAGTAGATTCAGCCAAGAGGCTCGGGCGCGCCCGCTGCGCTCCTGGAGTCCGAGTCTGGCGCACCGCGGGAGGCAGGCGCGCTCCCACTCTCCGCGGCCGCCTCTGCCCTCAGGTTTCTCTCGCCCAGGCTTCCTCGGATAAACCAACAGCCCGTCTCCACCTCCCGCGCTGGGCGCGCATCTCCCTCCAATCCTTGCTTACATAACGCGGGCGGGCGCGCTCCCGCCGCCGCTTACCCCCCAGCGGAGTTGGGCTGCGCCCTCCACGCCTCCACCGCGAGCGCCTCCGCGCAACCGTGCGCCCCAACGCTAGGAGGTGACCATCCTTGGCCGCTCAGCAGCGGCAGCCAGGACGTCTCTCCGCTGGCGTGAGCACATTGAGACTGGAGACCAGAGAGCCCCACTGTGCCCAACTCCCTCCCTCCGCTTCCACCTCCTCCCACTTCTCGCTTCCTCTCCCTCCGCCGCCTCCCCCCACCCCCTTGCCTGTGTGTGTTCCGCACAGAAGAGGGGGCCCGGAGAGCAGTCCAGGCTCGGCGCGCGGCGGAGCTGCGGCTGTTCCTGCTGCTGGGGGGAGCGGCGAGGTGGCCGCCTTGCGCCTCCCCGGACTTCTCAAGTGGGGGCAGAGCAGCCGCTCACCGAGCTGCCAGTTAGAAGGCACAGGGAGAGAGGGACCGCCAAACTCCTCCTCAGCGTCTCCTCTCCACCCCCTTTTGGCTCCTGCCCTTGGAGAAAGTGGAGTGTGGCTCTTGGTTATCATTATTTCTTCGGACTGCTTCGTGGTGCACGGATTCAGCGGCTTCCCAGTGGGGTTTTCCGCTGTTGGCGCGTCTCTCTGTGTGGTTCCGCCCGGCACACCTCTGTTGACGATGAGGAAAGGTCTACGGGCGACAGCGGCCCGCTGCGGACTGGGACTGGGATACGTGCTGCAAATGCTTGTGCTACCTGCCCTGGCCTTGCTTAGTGCCAGCGGTACCGGCTCGGCCGCTCAAGGTAAGAGAGTCCGCCAAGCTTCGCGGCCACCTCCCTTCGCTTCTTCCTTCCCTCCTCCTTCCTCTCCTCCTCCCCAGTTCTGGCTTTCTTAATTCGCCTCATTGCTCTCCACTGGAAATCAGTTAACGTTCCACTTTCTCAAGTAGTCAAGAAGCTTTGGTTATTTTTAATCCATCTTCCGAGATGGGCACGGATGGACCAGGGACGCACGGGGTGTGGACCGACATCTATCTGTCTCTGGGCATGTGGGCGCCTTGGGTGTCTTTTGCACTTTCTGCTCCACACTCACACGTTGTTGCATATTGTACACACAGAGGTTTGCAGAGACTCTAGGTGCGAGTGGCTGTGTGGCGTACCATGGGTACACCCTGAAGCGCAGAGGCTTCCCGCGCTGAGCCACATCTGGGGTTGCGGGATCTTCAGGGCGTCTCTGAGCGCGTTAGACACCGAATGGCTCTCAGCTAAGGAAATGTGTCCATTACTGCCGAGGACCCACCAGCGCCGGTGCCACTCTGCTGCTGCTTGGGGCGCTGTGGAGATGCACCGTGCACCCGGACCCGCCATCCAGTCTGCGGCAGGCCCCGGGGTGTGCACGCCTCCACACCCTTACCCTTTCCAAGTCTTCCTCCCAGTAAGCCGCGGAAAAACTTAAAACCCCAGAGCTCTGGGGAAACGGACTGGTTGTTCAAACCAAATACGAAACTCCCCTGCGTAATGGGCCGGTTTATAACTCTGACATTTTAATTTAACGCGTCTGAACTTTAAAATAAGTGACCGGGGCCATGTGCAAAACAGGGGTTGGGAGAAGAGTGGTCAGGAGTTGAGGGTGGATAAGGAGCGAGGGGAAGCACAGGGACTGATTGCTTTCTTCTCCCCTGAGTTTGAAGTGGTAACGGCAGCTTTCAGTCTTCCGAGCCCAGGAAGCTGAGTGGAAGGGAGAAAGGACAGGAAAGAGCCAACGCTGCCCCCCTCCGGGGTCTGTTTTGGGTCGCCTAGGCCCCCAACCTTCTGGCCAAGCTGTGAACCCACCTAGGTCTTTTCGACCAGTTCTGTGGTGGTCGCTGTCTTAGCGAGGCAGCTGCTTTTCCTAGGGCGGGGGTGAAGGAACCTTATGCAGCATTCGGTGGTAATTCAGGGATTCCATCATCTCGGTTACACTTCTTTACAAATTTGGAGAGCAGAGGAGGTGCGGCGATAGCCTCGAACTCCCCGGGCGGGCGTTGCTTGCACACTCTGGAGGTACCCGACTGCATCCCCTCTGATCTGCGAAGGCTCTTGGGGGAGAGGGTGTCGGAGGTGGAGGGGAGCGCTGAGCGTTAGCTAGTGTGGTCCGAATGAGGAGGTTAAGTGATTAGCAAGGCTTTGTGAAGTAGCGATTGCTACTTCGGGAGTAAATTTTCCTGCTGCCTAGCTAAGTAGCCACGCTCATAAATCCTTCCTTCCCTTCTTACCAGATGCCTCCCATCCCCGAGGTTCTGCCCCGATTTTCTTGTGCATAGTTCCGGAGCTCATCTGTCTGTCTCTTTTACAAAGGATCATATGAACTTGTAGATTTCTCGAAATTGCTAAGAAGTTCTCTGAGTAGCAGCCAAGAGTGTTTAGAGAGAAGCGTTTGGAAGTTTAAGCTAACAACCTGATGAATAGTCGTGAAATCAATCGCGTGACTCCCTGTGGGATTCGTCTGCTGTTATTGGGCGCACAAAGGACCCAGCCAAGGGTGGGGTTCAGGTGGGAGTGGGTCAGGGGAGGACTGGGCGATGAAAGAATTGTTTGGGAAAAGGACAAGTTAAAGTCCCCAAAGATGCCAAATTGGAGCTATAGGAGCCTTGCTGAGAGCTTACTTACAGCCACGTTAAAAAGACTGGGGTGAGGGAAAAAAAATCAATAAAGATAATCAAACAAGAGATTGTAAGTGGATTAATATTGAAATAAGGGAGAAGAGATTAAAAGAAAAAGACACTGAAGACAGACTGAGTGAGCGAGCTGTGCCACTTGCACTTTTCTTATAGACCAGGCAATCCAAAGATTGGGGATTGAACCTGCTCCTCTGCTCTTAAATGGAAAAATAAAATGTATCCTGTAGGCTATGTGCATTTCAGTGGTGTTCGTCTCCATTTTGTTTGTTTAGTTATTTCAGTTGCTGGAGAATAAACTATGTTTGAATCTTGTGGTCTTGAAAGACACTATACTACCACTTTTATCTTTGTTAGCTTCCATGTTTCAGGACACCAGCCCTTCCTGTGCTGCCTGTTAGGAATTAAAAATGTAGAAAGCACCAAACTCAGCCACTGTCACCATCACTCTAACCCATTTCCCAGCCTGCTTACTACTGAACCACGAGCACACTTTCTTCTCAGAATCACACTTTTCTATCAGTCTGGCGTTCAGACTTCCTTTTTCTTTAAATTTCTTCTCCTTTCTCCACTCTCTTTGGACTAGACCAGTAGGGAAACCAAAGATACTGTTGCTCCCTCAAGGTATGATTTCCATGTGTTGAACACTTAAAGATGGAAATGAACTATTTTTGTGAATGGAACTACATATGCAATTAAGATGAGAAAGTTAATTTGAGTACTTGACAGTGTAGATGAGATTTATTTATTCTGTTGTTAGAGAAGTACTAGAAAAATTAGCAGTTTTAGAAAATATGTATGTCTTCAGAAGTAGCCAAAAAAACAACAGATGTTTAAGATGAAAAAAGAAGCATAATAGGTCTTATTTGTGAGTGTACTATATTTTGTAACTGTAGTTTAAATGAAGACAGCAGTCATTTTATTCAGGTCCTTGGGAGATTCTCCAGGCTTTAGGCAACAACTTTCTCCTTTCAGGCTATGCCTTAATTGTTTCATTCAGGATTGCCTGAAACTCCTACCTCTGAGGGAAAAAAAATTGTGTTGCTTCTGACTTCCAAGAATGAAAGATTTTACTAGGTAAAGAGAGAGAGAGTATTTGATCAGTGTGCCTCAGAGTTAGTGCCCTCTTGTTTTAGAAATGCTTTTATTTTGGATTACACAGCATTGATATTCTGCTTATCTAGCACCAACTAGTGTTATGAGTGTTAACATCACTGAAGTCAGAAGAAAAAATTAGTGAAGACTCTAATCATATTGGAAATATTTGCTACTACCATGAGTTAATGTATAATGTATTTTTTAAACAAACAGTATACTTCCTACAAAAGAGTAGAAATTATTTTCATGCATTTGTGCATATTGCTGTGGTACAAATAGACAGTTGGCACCAAGGATAACTGAATTTCATTACATCACATACTCTCTCCATTTTAGAAGCAAAGTAAATTCATAAAATCACATTTGGCATTTGCAGTCAGGAAAAGTAGGTTAGTTTACTTTTGTTTAGAAAAAATAATTTCATGTATTCTAGCTTAAGGAATGCTTAAAATGCCTCAGAGGAACTTTTCAAAGACTTGCAAAGAAGGAAGAACTATTGGATTGTTAACATAACACTGATTCCTTAGTTTTCTGTACTCTGGATACTGGGGATTTAGCATTCAGCAACACAGGTTCTTTGACTATCTCCCATTTTAGTCTGGAAGCTGGATGTTCTGGTCAGAATTCATACTGACTTTTTTTAAGCAACCCCCCCCCCCTCGCAAAGACATAAAGGAGGCATGAGGTCTCCCAAAGCAAGCCTTCCCAGCTTATTTAGAATTATTGTTGAGACTTAAAAATAACTATTTTTCTAATGTACGCTACTTTTTCCAATTAGTGCCAACAGCGAGGGTGTGCTCTATTAGGCCTGAACTGCATTTAGCACTTTTCTGATTTAGGTCATGGCTTTGCTGGAGCAGCAGAGGGAGTCACTCTCAGAAGAAACATTAAAATTACAGGCTGCAACCACTTCAGGAAGATAATAGGAGAGAGGAGTGGGGGTGGGGATTGAGCTAGAGTCCTTGCCTTGTGATTTTAACCTACATTTTTTTTTAAGTTTGACTTTTGTATGTGTGGCAGTTAAAAACAAACCTGTCCATATTTCCCCACAAATTAGAAATCCATTAACTCGTTTGGGTAGTGTATAATATTAGAAGTAAAATTCTAAACAAACAATTTTTGTGCACTTATTATGTCTCAGACTGTGTGCTATTTGTCAGGGACGCAAAGTTGAAAGGGACAGTTTCAGCCCTCAGGGAAGACAGACTTAGAAGCATATAATTATAACTCACTTTCTGAAAAATGACAGTCAGCATAGGTATAATACTTTCTGGATTCAAGTATCAAAGATAGTGAACATAGATCAGGCTAGGGTTCTACTGGGAATGGTGGTGGGGTTTCCAAAATTTCTACACGAAAGAACTTAAGGATGGATTTGGTTTGAAATGGGATGTTCTAATGCCAAGTTTGCATTGCAACTGTCTAATTGATGTTAAATCTTAATTAAATTTAATATATATTTGCTCTGGCTTTGAGGAGGCACGAGCTAAGGGTTGTTAGTGGTATGTGCCCATTCTGCCGATTGGCTTAGTATTTATCAGTGTCTCCTAATCCTGCTTTTGCCACCTCCTAATTGTGTGGCCATGCGTGAGTTATTTAGCTTCATTTGTGCCTCAGTTTCCACAGAGGTAAAGTGAAGATAATACATCCTATCAGTCCCGTTATGATTGAATGAGTTAATATATGTAAATTGTTTAGGGCCCTGCCTGGCCCATAGGAAGTAAACATTATTCTTTGGCTTCTAACTCTGTAAACCACTGGCAAAGAAATCTAGAAGTTAAACTAAAGGTCAATAATTGTGAACTCAGACTGGAGATTACTGCAGATTCTGCTTCCCCAAAAGCAACAAATGAAGCTGTCTGAGGAGATGTTCCAAAATAGATCACTGAAAACTCCTGGACAGTGATGAGCATGGTTCCTTGAACAGTCAGTCTGGGGCAAGCTTTCTCCCTTCATAACTCCATTTCTTCCTTTCTGCTCTCTCTGGGAAAATTAACCTAATGCCAGTTCTAAAAATGCCATGTTGAGTCACTGCTGGTTAAGTCCTGGCTGCAAGCTCTACCCTTGACTGTCTATCTTTACAATGAGTATTGAAAGATAACTTTTCATAAATCCATACACTTTTGTGGGGGAAAAAAAAACAGGCCAAGTGCCAGGCTTTCAGATAAAGTTTAAAGGAAAATCAACCCTTTATGCAAATGTCAATAGTTTTCCTTTAAAAAAATGGCAAAGTTGTATTGTCTAAAGAACATAATTGAATGCATGTTAAAACAACACAAAGAAACATAGAAAAATAGGTGGACTTGAAGGCAAAGGAAATTCATCAGGACTTTTCATATGTTCGAATTAAATTTGCAATAAAAAGTTTTAGTATCATAATTTAGAACAACGTGGATAATCTAGATAACATATTTTGACACTTTCACATTTAATTAGTTCTTGTTGTTTAATGGTTATTTCTATTTCATGTTTAGTGGGAATGTTGTTTCCTAGCTAACTTTTATGATAACACTAGGGATTTGTGGGGAATTTTATGTTACTTAGAGTTAAGATAGATCTTTTTCTTATAATATTTTCATTCTGCTTTTAATTTTTGATTGCTTGTTCTACACTTACAGATCCCTAGATTTCTGAGTTGCTTTCTTTGTTATCCTAACTTCTGAAAGTTATTTATGGACTCTTCTTTGATTTCACATTTTATTTGGATTTGGTATTGCTTATGTATTTGTGGAGGAGGCTACATGAAACTGAGACCTTGGGTATTGTCCCAGTATTGCTTAGATTAAGGATGTTTAAACTAGAAAAGAGACTCACAGAAACTCAGTGCTATTTTTTATGTGACTTTTTTAAAGTGGAGCAAGTTTGCCTTGAGCAATGCTAAAATACTACTGTCTCCTCTTTTCTAGATCTTAAAAATAAATCCAATAATTGAATAATATATAGTTTTTCTTATTTTAAATATTTGTCTTCTCCACATTTGTGGAGATTTTAATAAAAACATTTTATGGTAATAATTTTATGAGCTAACAAGACCAGAGATAGTAAACTTTTTTATTCCCTCTACCTGATTAGAGCTCTCAGAAGAATTTTTGCCTTTCCATGAAAACCTGATACATATATTATGTTGACAATATTTTGATTCTTCATAAACAAAATGTTAGAAAATACTGTTCTATAATTGCAGGTTTTTAAGTAGAGTTTGTGTTGAACTTGTAATGTGGTTTCTCATCTTGAGCATTCCTGCTCCCACAAAAGTTGCTACTTTGGGATTATATAATGAGGTTTTGAAATACACAAAGAATATCTCCAGATTTTAGAGGTACTGAAAATATATCTAACTTTCTACGTGGAGTTTTTAGTGTTAAAGTTATGGTAACATCGATTCAATTGAAGTTATGATTTGGAAAGTGAGCTATAGCTTCGAAAGTGCCAAATATGCAGATAATTGTCCTTAATGGCATTATCCTTTTTATTAGCAGTGAGCAAAAGTGCTTTGTGTGGCAAAAGTGAAGTCTGATATCTGAAACTCCAATGGTTAGGGAATACCCTCTTTTAATTAAATAACAAACCGTATCTCCATGCAGCATGGTAGGGGAATGTGAGCGTGAGGGGAACCAGGTGAAACTTCATTATATTGGTGTGCTGGTTAGAGTTTTCATTCTAAACATGAAGGCTCAAAATAATCATGTTAACAGATGATACTGACTAATCAAATTTAATTCTACAGTAACCAGCCTTATTTATTTTAAAATGTTGCGAAGATAGGAGTTTTATCTTCATTAATCATTGTCATTTGGGTCCCGTGGCTAGTTTCATTTCGCAGCAATTATGAAAGGCATAAAAATGGCTCATGTAGATAAACGTGTATTCTCTTCTAACTAAGGAGGTTAAACAACGGAAACTCCCTCAGCACATTTAACAAGCTTATTGATGAATGCTAACATTTCTCAGTTTTAGTCAATGTCTTAATTGATTATTTAATCATGAACTGCCTGAACTCAACTATATTTTTTTGTCTTTTCTGTTCTTTTTTCTGTTCAGAAGAAAACCCTTATATATGAGCATTCCTTTCCAATAAAAAACAGATTAGGGCTGGCATATCAATGCCTATTTCAAGATACCTGTTCAAAATACATCTGCAGCCCAGTTATAAGGGCAAATATGTCCATGAATGGAAATGCAGGTGTTTCTAAAACTCCAAGAAAATTAGTGTGTATAGAATATAAAAGAGTAGCATAGAAATAAAATATGCCATTTGCATAGAAATGTAATCACTTGAAATTAATTCATAATGCATATTATCTTAGACCATGGAAGTTTAGTGCAACGTGATAAGGTGTGTGGTGTGGTGATATCCACTTATAATTATAAGCGTAATGAATTACATTCATGTATAAAAGTAAAGAGAGCAATTTTGGACAATTCTAATCTCCGAATTTGCAAGTTCGTTTCTTGTAATGAAATTGCATATTTTAAATCATTCTCCTATCTTTCTGGGATTTCAGAAACCTAAAAAAAAAGTCTTTTCTACAACCAGATCAAAGAGTACTCTCTTTAGCAAGTGGTGTTCTCTAACTTTTGTAGGAACTAAAAACCATCGTCAGTGACAAAAGTTCTGCTGTTTTATTATATGTTATTTCCAGAGTCCTGTATTATATCTGACCCAAACCAGGCAAATAACCAAATTACTACCACAACAAAAACTTTGTGATTGAGAAGATAGAGTAAATAATGGTCATTTCACTTTGAACATTATGTCTGTGTGAAATATGTTGACATTTTAATTTTGCTTTTGATAAGGGGAAAATGATATATTTTATCTTCCCCTGAATAAAGGGTTTGCCAAATACACACGTCGTAGCCACCCAGTGGAAGTGCTCAAGTTTAGCAAGCAGCAATCTTGAAGTCATCCTAAATAAAACAGTAATTATGCCTGTCGTTTTCTTTAGCAACTTTTCCTTCTTCCTCTGGATCTCCGTAAGATGATGGAAGAATATAAGCTTTAAAAATGTATTAGGGATCAAATTCAAGGATTGAAAGAGCTTGAGACTTTTCCCTCCCAGGCTGCCACAGCCATCACCAACCAAGCACGCTGCTTGGTGGAAAACAGAAGCCCATTTCAGTAACTGCTCTCAGAAGCTGAGGAAAAACAGGCATGTTCAAATGATTTATTGTTTTTGCTATCCGGAATAGAGACCTCAGATCAACATTTCATCATAATATTATTCAACAAGCCCTCTGAATTGCAACTTTTATCTAAATAAGAGTGTTGGTCCGCACCGATTTCAGTTAACACAGCAGAAGAACTTGGAAAGTACTTAAAAGGTGTACACTTGAAAATAATTATGTCTGGATTTTATTTGGACCTGTTTGAGCAAGATGTGCTTGTTTGAGAAATTTAGACTTAATTAGTGGGATACTGATATATGGTGTCTGAGTCTATTTCACTAGTAATAGAATATATAATTAATCCTCCAGTGGTCATTATAAAATGCACTCTCATTTCCTGAACTACTCTGTTAAATATTGTCATTAATAAGAATATGAACATCGTAGTTTAAATCTCATGTACATAAGAAATCCAATAGCATTTTTATAATTATGTAAGTGGGTTTTTAAAATTTTTTAAAATTTAAATTCAATTACTTAACATATAATTTATTATTACTTTCAGAGGTAGAGGTCAGTGATTCATCATATAATATCCGGTGCTTATTACATCATGTGCCCTCCTTAATGTCCATCACCCAGTTTATGTAGGAGTTCTTAAGGACAGTTCTTCAACAGAAATATTGCTTAAGTGGAATTTTATCTTTATAAAAGTATCGCCGATGTCTTTATATATTGACCTTTATATATTGATCAAAATACTTATTTTTATTTAGATTTACATACACATGCATATATTTATGTAGAATTAGAAGGACCACTGTGAAGAGAGTTATAGTTTATTTACTGTAACATAATAAAGAAATCAAAAGGATGGCTAAGAAAAGTTTTAACAATAGATATGTTTTCCCAGTAGGGGTTGGGTAATCAGTTTATTGGATTTATTAGAAATGATGATAACGTGAAAGGTACATGTGATTTTTTATTGAATTAAATAACTATAGAATTATTTCCTATGGGGTATTTCCAGGCAGAGTCTTAATGAAATGAAGAGTTACAAGGAATAGGCAAATATAGTTTGGTGATTTCCTAGGAGCATCTGTATGTTGGCACAAATTATGTTTGTGTGTGTGTGCTTCTGTGTAACTATTTTTGTTTTAGGAGTGTTTTTTCGAATAGCCTTGGCAATATCCTTAGAAAACAAAGAGAACCTATCAAAAAATGAAAATAAAACTTACTTATAAAACAAATTCATAAAGGTAGTCATTGGGGAAGCAAGTTTCATCACTGCTTTTAACTGAAAAATTATATTCGACTTTTCTGCAAAAAGTTCCTCACTTTCCGCCAGGTGCTAAGTTATTTGCATAGTGTCCAGTAAAGACACTTCTGTCCCATTGGCGCAATGGCTTATCTATAGAAACGAGTTTTCTTCTATCTTCCATGTGAGAGAAACTAAGGGATCCCCATTTTCACCGGCTTATTTCAACATGTGGAGAAATTCCCGTTGTTTCCTACTCGGTGGACTAGAATTTGTTGACCAAGGGAGAACAATAACTTCCATGCATGAACGGGTAAAATCTTCATCCACATGCATGAGTCCCTCTCCAGGTACTCTCCAGAAGAGAGATTTCCCTGGTAAGCTCCCTGCCTGATGTGACCTCTTTTGTGGGGTGATCGAAGGAGAGGTCAGTTGTGTGGTTCTTCCCTCAATTCTGTGATGATTTGTTTCAATTTCTTAATCAAGTGTGGAGTTGTGTTGCCAGACTGCAGAATATTTGGTTTTCTTGGACTCCCTTAGATGCTGTCCAGGTGGTTTTATTTCCGGATATCTCTATCACATCCATTGAAAGCTTTATATAAATGAACAAAGACATAAAGTTAACTGAGGGGGAAAAAGGTTATTACAAATGAAAGAATATACAGAATTTCATTCCAGATAGAGGAGTAATATACTTCCTTGCTTATATTCAGTATTCTGTTAAATGCAGGTTAATATATAAATATTTATGATGCATCATCATGTAAATGCATATTAATTATTGCCATACATTTTCACATCATTTGGAGTTTTTGAACTAGAATTTTAAAAGGTGCAAATAAATGCTAGGGTTCAGAATATGTCTTGTATGTTCTCTTATCATACGTGTCACACATTGTCAGGTGATATGGGGTTCTCATAACAAAATATGTAGGACTCTGCTAAAAATGGCAAAATAAATAATAATACCTCACAAAGTTTTGTGATTACAAGCCTAAATGCTAATGAGGGTGGTTGCCTGTTTAATGCTGAATTGCAAGGTTAAAAAGAGGGTCTTAAAGATAACAGCAGATTCCAGAGTCCTTGAGTTTGTTTTGCATTCAGTGACAGTCACTAAATTAGGGAAAGGAATGTTCAAACAACACACTTGAGGAAAAGTGATTTTTCTAGAAAGGAGCCATTTCTGCTAATAGCCAGTAACTGCGCGTAACCCCTCTGACATTAAAAGTCCATTAGCTAAGCCCAGTTTAAATAGCAGCTGATGCGGTGTCAGCTAAATGTACATTGGAATTTTTTCATATAATGCAGTAAGAGCAGTTCTATAATTTTTCTCTAAAACTACATACATTAAGTAAAACAAATGTCATCTGATAGTAGTGGCGGGGCTGCTAATAAACAGGCAAAGATTTGTGATGAAACAAAACTAACAGCCTATATAACAAGAAGATAATAAATGGCAGTGATGGTTTTAAAAGGAACTCTGAGAAAAATCATATGGAGAAGCTTAAGCTGACATGCAGAAAGAGTTGTTTCCTTCGAAGCACATAATAACGTGCACTGCTTTGAAATACTCATTTTAAGTGATGTGATTTTTTTTTTCTTCTGTAAGCCTCAATGTTTAGGTTTCCAGTGCACTTTGAAACAACAGGAAGGCACTGGGATGTGTGTAAATGAGGGCAGGGGGAACACAAGGTGATTGAGAAAAGAGAACAAGGAAAAAAGTGAAAACAGAGGTATAATTTCATATATGTGAATATTTTAAGCTAATGACTATGGTACTATTTTTAAAAGCAATATGGTGTTTCCTGCAATGAAATCAAAAGTTAAAATGTTCATTTTATACCCTCCCCTCCCATTTTTCCCCATCTTTTGGATATTTTCTAATCTCCATTAATCATTTAATCATCTGGAAGATAAGATGTTTTACTGCAAATTATATTAGAATCCAAGAATCTTTAATAAGTCTCGTCTTAAAGAATTCTCAAAGACAGCATTCTATAACCATAGGCCATTGTGGAAACAAAGTGTGAGGGTTGCTTAGTGATCTAGTGTGTGAGCTGAGAACAGGGCAGTTATTATCAGTGGCTGTCGTGCTTACACAACGATAAAGTATTACAAGAACCTCCATGCCGACCCCCTATTATCAGACCATTAGTGAAATGCTGTATAGGCAACAGTGGGGAACCCTGCTAAAGCTTATAACCTCAATCACTTGGGCATAAGCTTTGTGTACATTTTCACATGGTCATTTGGACTCTCATCACACTTTTAAGTACTCAGAATTATTTATCAATTTATTTCTGAATTTGAGAATTTATTCATAAATTTAAGTCTACCCCAAGACACTTTTTATAAATTTTAGTCAAACCTGAGACATCACATCATTTATTTTATTTTTTTTAAAAAGCCAATTTTTCTTTATATGATTAAAAAAAACCATCTCACATAAACTTGCATTGCTTGACAATGAAAAGAAAAGAAACAAAAGACAAAAAAGGAAGAGAAGGACTACTATTTAATCCTAATGGGATGGCAGAGATCTCCTTTTTATTCAGATTTTCATACAAGCATTTCTTAATAAAATGAAGAAGTATTTTTTTTGGTGTTGTTAACTGTTTTAATTTGGTTCTGGCCATTGTAAACGCTTGTTTTGAAAGAATTGGAAGTCACATGGGCAGAGTTTATGCAATGAAATTCCGAACCCAAATCCCATTTACTACCATACTGCATGAGGGTCTCGATGACTAATCTCATCTTTAGTGTGTATCTCAAACATTAATAACAGATGGAAATATGCCTCAGTTCAACCAATGGGCTTTGGCTTTTAATTCTAAACCCACTTTATTTTTTTCAGATTACAACATCTGCTAAAAGTGACAATTTTCCATATGTTTTTCTTTTTCTATTGCATAAAACTTAATTCTATTGCAAGATGATAAAGAATATCAGGATATTTGGCTACACAAAAAGTTTGTACACATCTGTGAACCAGTATTATGAAATTGAATTATGTTGGAAATAAGGTGACTCTGGACTGATTGAGATAGGACAATTATTATATTGGAATTTGAAATAGATTTTAGAAAAAATTACCCTGCAATTCCTAAATGTTAATACACTGTTGCTTTCTTGGGTATCTGTACAAATGTATCTTTTTGGTATGAAGAATTACATTAAAAACATTTTGAGTGTATATAATAAATAGTATGGCTTGGTGCTAAATTGAATTTATTTATGCTCGGAAAACTTTTTTAAAAAATAATCTTCGGGATGCCTGAGTGTCTCAGTTGGTTAAGCATCTGCCTTGGGCTCAGGTCATGATTCCAGGTTCCTGGGATCCAGTGCCATACCAGGCTCCCTGCTCAGTGGGGAGTCTGCTTCTTTTAGTGAGATTATCATGACTGCTTAGAGTGGTGAATGGTGGGGCGCCTGGGAGACTTAGTAGGGCTCTCTGCTCAGCAGGGAGCCTCCTTCTCCCTCTCCTTCTGACTGCTGCTCCCCCTGCTTGTGCTCTCTCTCTCTGTCAAAAAAATAAATAAAATCTTAAAAAAAAAAAAAAAAGAATGGTGAATGGTTTTAACTTTCTCTCTTTTTTCTGTTTTGTAGTTTTACATTTCCTATTCAATGTATGCAAATGTGTGGACTCATTAATCTCCTGACATAGGAAATTAATCTGAATTCATTGAAAAAAAATGGATGTCTACTACCAAGTGTGTTCATGTAGTAACTGGGCTAGGGAAATACTAATAGCAAGTTTTAAGTCCATCTTGTGGTGAAGGGAAATAAACTGCAAAACTCTAAGATTGAAAATTGCATCCAAGTTAAAAATCTCTTAGTTTCACTCCACATTTGCAAGTAGAATATCAGAATAATAATAGTATTTCCACTGTAGAATTGTGAGGATGAACAGAGTTATCAAAAGTGAGTAACCAAGAACAGTGCCTGGGACCAGATAAGCATCTAATGTACCTTAGCAATTGTTGCTGCTGCTGCTCTCGCATTTTCATTACATAGGTCTGTGCTATACAACGATTGTCATTTGACACAGCTATGAAAATAATTAAATATATCACAAGAACAAGAGGATTGCACTCATTGGGTGGAAAAATGCCAGATGAAGCAATGAAAACATACTGTGTCGCAGGTAAAATTCTTAAAAGAAATTGGTAGATTTTAAAATCACATTTTTATCCTTGGTTATGAAAATTTAATGGTACAGTAAAAATTTTTTGGAAAGTCAGCACATGTTTGTTTCAGTTTTGTGGACAATCAAGTTAACGTATTTTTTATGTGTGTTCCAAATTCTGACTCTAGAATATATTCTATTAAAACTAGTATCGGGGCGCCTGGGTGGCTCATTCAGTTAAGCATCTGCCTTCGGCTCAGGTCATGATCCCAGAGTCCTGGGATCAAGTCCCGCATCAAGTTTCCTGCTCAGCAGGCAATCTGCCTCTCCCTTTCCTTCTCCCTCGCCCCTGCTCGTGTTCTCTCTCTCTCGCTCTCTAAAATAAATAAAATATTAAAAAAAAAAACAAGAAAACAAACTAGTATCGAGAGGTGCCTAGGTGGCTCAGTAGGTTTGGCACTGTACTCTTAATTTCGGCTCTGGTCATGATCTCAGGGCCATGGGAAGGAGCCCTGCCTCAGGCTCTGGCTCCTTGCACTCAGTGTGGAGACTCCTTGTCCCTCTCCCTCTGCTTCTGCCTCCACCCCGCCTAGAGCATGCCCACTCTCTCTCTCTCAAATAAATAAATAAAATCTTAAAAAAAAAAGCTAGTATCAAACAAACTTCAATGAAAAAAGTCAGTTCATATTTTCCTCCACTATAATTAACTTTATCCGTAAAGACAAACATAGGTAAAAAGGCTAGGAAAGAAAAAAAAGCAAATTCTTTACTTTTTGCTAACACTTAAATTCTTTCTGGAGGCATAGAAACACTTAAATTTCTTCACTTACATCAGAAAATTTAACACATCAAAGCATTTACTGATTTTAAGGTAGAAGCAAAATTTGTTAAACAAATTTCTGAGTAAGGTCAAAGTTTTTACGTGGGCAACAGTCTTATTATAATACAGGCCAAAAAGAGAAATTAATTAGATACCAAACTATTAAATATATATGTTGTGACTGACATTTATTAATTATGTTAAATGTTGCTCATAAAAAATTTTTCTAATGGATTAGTTCATGAACCAATTGTAGCTGAATTCTATAGTTTCTCAATGGTATACATGTATTATTTATGATTTTTATAAGGAGGGAAAGGGGACAGAGTTCACAAAACAGTTCTGTTTGAAAAAAGTTTTCCAGCATGTATTAAAAAAATGAAAGTTGCTTAAGTAACAACCCTATTTGGAAAACAAATATGGACATAGAAAATGCTTTTAGCTACAAATTCAGTATTATATTTTTTAGTTCACAGACATTAAATAATCCCTTTTGTTCTTTTGTTTTATATTCTCTAAAATGATTCATTGTAAAATTAAAATAAGACAAAACATAAAAACCTTCTTTATCAAGATGTGTCAAATTTGATAGGAAGAATAGAACCCAAACATTAATAACCCAAAACAATGCAGTTGTACACCTTTAGCAAATAGAATGTAATACATGCATTATTAACTAAATAAACAAATAGGGTAACTCATTCACTGCACCAAAATGATATGCACACAGGAAACACTTTAAATAGCCATGTAGAACATCGATTCCTTTGTCATTCTCTTTGACCAAAAATCAAAGCTTAACATTTTTATTTTTTAACACTAACCCTCCTTCCTCACTTTCTCAAGTGCAGTGTTGTAGGAAACATCCAGGTTTTTCCAGGGAGAAATAATAAGAATTCTGGAATCAACAGTGTGGTTTAGTCCCAACATAATTATAAAAATCTCTTATATTTATAGGCTCTTAACTCCATTTGAAGAACCCAACAAAAGCAGCCTAGAATGTTTTTAATGATTGATTAAACTGCTTATTTGTTTTTGTTTTGTTTTGCTGTATGTAACATTTGGTTTGTAGTAGTTTCCTTTAAAGATTTCCAGGGGGAAAAAAATTACAACCACTAAAAAGGTGAGACTGTTTTTTATAACCCCTTCTTCTAGGCTATATCTGGGTTTTTTTTTTGTTGTTGTTCTTGTTTTTTAATAAACACAAGCTTCTCAAAACTCTTACTTTCTGAACATTAAACTATCTTAGGAAGTTCTGTTGTGTGATTAATAAGGGTTGTTTAAAAAAAATGATATGAACAATAATTTATTTTGTGCCAAATGTGTGTTTATTTGCTACTGTTTTGTTGCAGGGTGGTGGAGAAGGGAGCAATTCAAAAACCAGGTTGTTCCAGCAAACAAAGAAAATTTAAATTATTTCTTATATATATATATTTAGAGACTTTATATATTTATATTTGCAATCATTTAAACATATTCAACCCTTTTTTAAAAAAGATTTATTTATTTGAGAGAGAGAAAGCATGTGCATGCTCGTGCCTTTGCAAGTGCGGTGAGGGGCAGAGGGAGAGGGGGAGAGAGAAAGAGAATCCTCAAGCAGACTCCCTGCTGAGCTTGGAGGAGCCCAAGGCAGGGTTCGATCCCAGGACCTTGAGATCATGCATGACCTGAGCCAAAATCAAGAGTGAGAAGCTTAACCGGTTGAGCCACCCCCGAACATGTTCAACCCTTTAATGATGTTTTATTATAAAAGATGATATATATTACCTAAATATGCTTCACATATGTCCATTTCTTCCAGCTGGATCACTGAAGAAGGTTCTTCCTGCTTCTTCTTCTGCCCTGCTCTCATCTGTCCTCCTCACAGATGTCAGGCACATTATGACCAGTGTCATCAGTAGAGCTACCCTTTGGTGGCTTTCCAGGGTGTCTAGAATCAGATCTAAAGTTCTTAACGCTGCTAAGAGATATTTGTTTTTACCCTTCCAACTTTGTTACTGGAACTCCTCTGTATTAGTCTCCCGAGACCGTTCCCCTCCCCCGGATCTGGCACAGGGTGTTCCAGTGCAGTCTAGGAGGGAACATCCTTCAGAGATTTTTTAGCAAGCTGGCAGTGAGTGAGCATGGTGGCTTATCCTCTGCTGTGAACAAGTGTTCACGCCTCATGTTCCATCCCTTCCTCTTGGCTGACTTCTATTCCATCTTTTTGCCTTAGTTTAGATTTTTATTCCCTCATGAAGCTACCTTTCACATCCAACTATAGCAATCTTCTTTCCCCTTCGTCCCCAGCTCGCTTGACAGCATGAAGAGGACAGGAGCCATGTTCTTCATGGAATCTCCAGCATGTGACATGGTGCTCGACACAGACAGTGGGCATGCCATGTAGATCTTTTGGATGATGTTGGATGGATACATATTTTGTTTATGCATAAATTACACATCTTGGAGAGGCTTTGGTGACGACTTATGGTGGTAGAGTTAGTGGGGAACTTTCCAGGTTCTCTTCATCATCCACTTCTGAAAGGTACTAGGATTGTGAGCTGAATAAGTTGTTAGGTAGAAAGTGAGGACAGTCTTGGGAGTGAAAGTTCGCCATCTCTTAGAGGCTACCAAAGAGCCAAACTCCTTACCTTTCCTTCAGAAATCCATTCCTTACTTCATATTGTCTGCCCTGTGATTCACAGCTATTAAGTAGTGAAGAACTTGGTTGAAGGAAATTAACCTCAGACAATTGATGAGTAGCCATGTGACTGCAGTTGGACTCTAACTGGTCTGATCAAGTTGCCAAAACACAGAATGGGGAGTTAAAAAAGTACAAGTCAAATAGCAACCCAGAATCCCTGAGAAGCTTTCTGATTAATTACAGAATTCTGTTCTATGGAATACTGCTAAATAAATTCATTTTTGTGTCATGTGATGAAATGGTTTTATGTTTGGATTGTTGTTACTTGGAAAATTGCCCTATAGAGTATTTCTTCTTATTTCTTTCCACTATAAAGTAAACAAGCCTCTAGTATGTATCTTAGTCTGTTAAGGCTGCTACAAGAAAATACGACAGACCTAGTGACTTGAAACAAAACAGAAATTTATTTATCACAGTTTTGGGGCTGGCAATCCATGATCAAGGCACCATCATGGTCTTGTGGGTAAGGATCTATCTCCTGGTTCATAGATGGCCATCTTCTCTCTGTGTCCTCACGTGGTGGAAGGGGTGAAGGATCTCTGAGGGAATCTCTTTTATAAGAACACTAATCCTGGGGCACCTGGGTGGCTCAGATGGTTAAGCATCTGACTTTGGTTCACGTCATGATCTCAGGGTCCTGGGATAGAACTGCCTCTGCCTCCCCCTTGGCCCCCCCTCGCCTCTGAGCTCAGCAGGGCGTCTGCTTGTCCCTCTCTTCTCCCTCTGCCTCTTCCCCTGCTCCTGCATGCTCCAGAGCGCGTTCTCTCTCTCTCTCTCAAATAAATAAATAAATAAAAATATTTAAAAAAAAACAACGCTATTCCCATTCATGAACACTCCACTCTCATAACCTAAGTATCTCTCAAAGGCCCTACCTCTGAATACAATCATCTTTGAGAGTTAGGATTTGAACATATGAGTTTGAGGTGGGGGACACGAACATTGAGACAAAGCTGTACAATAGTGTGAGTATGAGGTGATGGGGAGGCGTTTTTGTGTGGGGGGAGTCCAGTGGCCCAGACTCAAGAAAATTAAGTCTGTTTTGGAGTGCATATTAAACCTAGTTGTTTCCCTGTAGTTGACTATGATCTCACTGTTGTTTTGATGGGACCACAGGCTATTATCTTTGGCTTTTTATTTTAGTTTTTAGACTAGAAAATAGTATAGTGAAATGTATCATTATAGAAAACATTATTGGATTACATATTCTCGTAGGCACTTTTAAGGTGACCAAAATATGTTATGGATTATGCTCCGTTGCCAGCAAAGAGGAAATTGTAACAAGTAACTGCTTCTTTTTCGTTACGACTTCGGTAAACACAGACCAAACTTGTCCTGAATAATTATCGCAGAGAGCTGTGCAGTGGTCTTTAACTGGTAGTTGTTTGTAATCAAGCAGCCTGAGCCTTGCCTTGACATAAAGCAGAGGAAGTGGCTAGGAGACAGACCTGTAATTATCAGCAGCAGGTGCCCATAATGGAATGCCACGGAGATGTTTAAAGAAGCAAATATGACTTTAGGAAAGACTTCAAGACTGTCAATTTAGACCAAACAACATTCAAATAAAAACCAACTATAAAGTAGTATTAAAAGAATATTATTTTGGAAACAAAAAAAAAAATGAAATAAATTCCTTTTCTGCAGATTATCCTCTTCTTTCATATGCCTAAATACTACCAAAATATGAATCTAAACAAGACTTGACTCCATTTTCAGAAAAGGAATCATTTAACAACAGTAGATATTTTTCAGTTATTAAAAGGTTTATTTAAGGTGTAAAAAAGCTTTGCTCTTGTTCTCTATTTTATTTTTTTTAAAGATTGTATTTATTTATTTGACAGAGAGAGACACATCAAGAGAGGGAACGCAAGCAGGGGGAGTGGGAGAGCGGGAAACAGGCTTCCCTTTGAGCAAGAAGCAGGATGTGGTGCTCTATCCCAGGACCCTGGGATCATGACCTGGGCTGAAGGCAGATACTTAACCATATGAGCCACCCAGGCAACCCCCTTGTTTTCTATTTTAATAAGTAGCACATATTTATTATAATTTATCACATGATAAATTGAATGAATGAAAAATTAGTTTCTTTTTAAAATAAATGTGATGGCTTCAAAGGACATCAAATCATTAATTTCATAAAAACATATGACCAATAATTTTTATTTCAATTACATAAGTTAACAATCTTCTCCATTGTCATTTTTAAGTTGAAGAATAAAAACCAAAGAAACTCTACTTAATGGAATCCCCAACTTTCAAATACATTTAAAATTTTACTAATTTACTATATATTAATTTATTAGACATTTGTTAATTGATACACCAAATTTCACCTTTCAGTGATAACATTTTTTAATTTACACCTTTTTCTAAAATAAATAAAATATCTTCATCCTTTCTAAGTGGGACTTAGACTAATAACCTATGCAATAAAATATATACAATAAAAACTTGCAATCAAGCTATATAAAAACATTAAGTGTAGATTTATAAAGCCAGCTCCCCTTTAAGACATGCATGTAACTAAGCTGTTTTGATAGTGCACTATTATTTCAGTATATTCTTCCATCTAAAACTATGGTTTATATTAACTTACAGGAATTCTGTTATGGGAGGCATAGATAGACTGTAGAAACTCAACAAAATATAATTATAATTGCCATTGTAGTGCTTTACATTTTTAATATAGAATTTTCTTTCCAAGTAAGCATATATTTTGGCCGGGTTTTTTTTTGTTGTTATTGTAGTGGAAGTGAATGACTCTCATGGAACTAAACACCTTCTAATGGAGAAAGGAATCATGATGTATCTTACGGGACTCCATTCATTCTCCCATGTGCTTAGCACGTATTTTGGGGAATATTTGTTTTCCTGCCCAGTGTAACCATATATTTATCACTATAAAAGCAAGCGGATAAGTCAGTCATTCACTGCCCTTGCCTGAAATGCCTTCAGCTTTCCACAGTAGTTGTATGTCAAGATCCTGGACTACTTAAAAGGAAGACCTAAGATGTTTTCTTGAAATTTACCAGGACAGACCAGCACTCAAAAATGTGAAGGAAAAGATCTCTGTAGCTAAATTGAAATAAACTTAAGTCACATTTGATGCATTATGCTTAAGATATCTCCATCTAAAAATATATATGCGAGTTCTGAGGGTCTTAGTTCGTCTTCAAAATGGACACCAAATATGGAAGAGAGACTCAAGAATTACTGAGAAACAGATGGAGTAAAAAAAGAGGGGACAATATTTTTATGATTTGAAATTTATCTGCATATTTTGACTTATTTGGAATTTTCTTCAGATTGTCAAGTAAATTAAACTAGGCCTGATATAGGACCTACAAATTACATAGGTGTAATGATGCATCCAAATAGTTGCCTGCATTCTCACTAATGAAATTTAAAATTTACATGGAAAGAAACATGTGACAAGAACTGTTAGAGTGGGAAGTTAGAATATATTTCTATTTTAACATGTAGTGTATTCTCTCACATCACAGTTTAGTTTATATTTTTTATGGAGAAAAAAATGCAGTACAGCTGAGAATAATTCAATTTAGGAAATAATAATTGCTATATCCCATAGAGATAAATGGGTTAGACTAATATAACATATGGTATCTGTCTTTAAGAAACTTAGACTCCTGTTAAGAAGATAAAATGCTGCTGATAAAATATATAAAACTGCAAGTTGGAAAACTGACGTAACAAAAATATTTTGAAAGAGAGAAAAGGAGATAAATGTGATTTGGTGCTAGAACTTTCTGCCAGGATAAACGTAGCTAATTTTGAGAAAGGAATAAAGCAATGTCTCTCATTCCCTTTAAAGTACTGCTCTCACTTAACTTAGAGGCCACTGAAAATGTTTTGTTATAGATGTTTTGTTATAGCTGTGCAAGATCGTATTCTCTCTTCCCCACTTCCAATTTTCTTCCCCTTTCAGTTTTGAGAGCTCTTCCCTCCAGCTTCCCCTATTAATAGCACTTGTCTTTGTCTTGAAGTGAGGAGTTACAGAGACCTGGTCTTTGATTTCTCGGGTTCCTCTTTGCCTTTGCTCTCTCAGGCTGTGTTACATTTTTACAGTGCAAAATGACTCTCCAATCCAAATTTAGCTGTTTTATTACATACTCTGTAGCTAAGCTACTTTAGGCCAGACATTACCGCATCTCTCGGCAACAGAGTTTGAGTTTGTCAAATTGTGCAGGTTTGTTGTCTCCTTTTCAATACGTTTTTACATGTTTCCAAACTTGTTTGGATATTGAGTAATGGTCTCCTTGGTGCTCTGATGTTTATGAAATGATGTCAGTGCTTGAAGGTAGAGGATCGCTGGGTTAGATCTTTCCCCTTCTCTGTAAATGCCATATGAAGGGGAGGGGGACCTGTTGCGTGAATCTCTCTGGGTGAGCAAATGGATAGAACTCAGCAGAAGCAACCTGTAGAACTACTTCAAAGACACTTGTGGACACTTCTGTAGTTAACTAAAACTCATCAGGTAACTTTAAATTGAAAGGACCAGAGGAACATATATGAACAATAAGGAGACTTAGATTTTAAATTCAAGATATCAGAATGCTTTGCTTAATTAGCATCTTTCACAAATAAGTTTGAAACTACAGTTAGATAATTGATAGATATAAATTTAAATTTTGATAGTGTGATAAGTTTTAGAGCTGCAGTGTTCTTACTTTGTCCTTCTCCCTTTGGCAAAGACTTTTTAACTTTTTCTTATGCCTGCTGTCCTTTGGAGAGATGAAGAGTATGACTAGGGTCAACAGTATACACGATGCCAGTGAATATTTCTGAAGCTCTGGTATTTTCCAATTTTAGAAGTGTGAAACAAAAAGGTGGGAAGAATGTGTGACAAGAGTGTAAAGTGATTCGCAGGGTAGTATCACACCCATGCATGTGGTAGGATCTTATTTCTGAAATGGTTGGACTAAAATACATGTAAGGAAGCATCAGATTAAATTGATAGGAAAATCACTCCATATTTTCTCAAATGAAGTCTTAATATTTAGCAAATGCTCTTCTTCTCATTTGACCTACTGATTTTAAGTCTATGAAAATAGATAATTGATTTTTCCTAAAATATAGGAAAATGTTTACTATAATAATCTAATGTATGTTTTACTATATTAAGTGTATATACATAAAAATATATATTGAGATTGAGATCTCTATAGAATGCCTTGAAGACCATGAAAAAAAGATTTAGAGGGTGAGAGGTACTCCAATATTTAAAAAATCTATGGTTGTACAGCTTAAGAAGTAAGAATTGAAGGTGCTTCTTTGATTTAAATTTATTAAGTCAATTTGGTAACACTGATCAATAGCTCTATGTACAATTATTATCTTGGTGATTAGAAGTCAGTTATTATTTCTCAATATATACAATTTATTAAGCAGAATAAAACAATGCAAAGATGGAAAAATACGAAAAGTCCTAAGTGGTGTAAAATTTCAAAAATACTGATTTATTTTATATATTATTGTGAGTGTGATATGTGTTTGTCACTAGTTATTAAAATATTTGCAATTGAAATTTTTCAACATTGCTAGAGTTGAGTTCAGTCAATTTTTGCCATTTGGTTTTATTTACTTGAGTTTGTAGTTTTAATTGATTTTTTAACATTGTCATTTGATTTGAAATTTTATCCTAAAAAGCTATGATATTGTGTCTGTATTAAAGACATGTTATGGTTCCTATTATTGGTTTTTTCAATAGTATATTTTCTTTAAAAAAAAAAATACCCTACAAATGAACTCTCAACGACTTTTATTCATGAAGGAATTAATGCAAAAATTTATTCTTTTGTGTTTTATTGTGAGTTTGTAATGTTGGTAATATCTTAGGATATTTTCCAATTCCTATAGGTAGTTTCAGAGAAGCCAACGCAGTGCAAAATTGACATGTTGTGAGAATATTCAACTTTGGAAAATGAGAGGCCTAGCCGGGCTCATAGTCAAACTTTTTTTTTTTTTTTGACTTAAATTACTTCATTGTACTATGTTTGGAATTTTGTTCTTTAGCAGTGATTTTTTAAATTTCCGTTTATTGGTGATTATTTACATAGTTTGGGCTTTAATTTTGATTTTAACACACAAATTTAAAACATCATAGATACTATAACACATTGGTTCTAGTATCACTTACTAGTTTAGTTATTTTTAGCTGTTTCCGACCATTCTTCATTAAAATTTTTTTCATTATTTAACAAGCCCAAATTTAAAAGTGTATCTTGACTAACATTTGTGTACAAGTGTATTTATTTACATTTAGTACTATAAACTCTTTTGTTTGAGTGTTTTCTTAATTAGATTTAGTCTTATCATTGAACCTACTTGTGCATCTATCTGCAGTGTGTTGAATAGAAGATTAGATGCAGTACAGTGACCCAGAGATAGGGAGGCCACATAATTATTGCCTAAATTAGGTCCTTTTCGTGAGTGAATGGGAAAGCGATTAGGAAGTATGCCTGGACAACAAGCATAAACGGTGTTTGTGCTGAGGAAATGGGATGAATAATCACCCTACCAGGAGGACTGCAAGATCCTGCAATACTTTTTAAATCACTAGGGAAAAAAGTTAGCTCATATTCACAATGGTTTTAGAATTAAGTATACTTTACTTTATGTCTCTGGAACGTTATTACCCTCTGGTGAAGTTGGAGAGAATAGTTGAGTAACCAGAAGGGCTCCTTTGTTGCCCTGTCCATTAACAGCATGTCCTTTCCCTGTGCACTTTCTCTCATGAAGCCTGTTTGTATTTTTTATTAAAGGTACTGTAGGAAGTAAAATGGTTAACAACCAAAAGAACATTAATTTTTTTTAAGGTAGAAGTCAAGATTTGTTTTTAAAAGCCTAGAATACATTTTGCCAGGGTTGATCTTGCCCTGTTTTCTCCCATTCTCACTACTTGTCATTTTTCCTACTGGGAATTGTCACCAAATGGTCATCCCTTTTGAGAGGCTCTATTGACATGTTCATTTGGGGCAGCTCTATAGTTACTCACCACACAGAACACCTTGACGGTAACCTTCTGTAAGTTGATTTACTTGTCTCGGTTGGTTTCTACTTCAGAGCATATAGAAATTCAATGGGAAGGACTGATATGGAATTTTGGACTGAAAAGGAGTAATCTTTCCAAACAAGTATTTTGGACATTGGCAAGATGTATTTGCCACATATGTCTTTGTTATTATAAGCAGTCTTAGCTCACTGATAGGAGCATTACTTAAGGTTATTTTTTTTTAAAGTGCTTATTTTGGGTGAGAATTTTGGTGAGGCCCTCTGAGCTCCAGGTATTTCATAAGTTTTTATTTGGGGAATTTACAGAGGTCATTTTATTAAAGTTTTCCAGGACAAAAAACACAAAAAGAATAAATAATGATTGAATACGCATAGCCATTGAGTTTCAAAATGTAGTTCTGCAAAGTCATAAGAGAATAAGGTTGGAAATTTGCCTAAGAAGAATAAAGCAGCTCTAATTTACTATAGTACTCGAACCTGCATCAGTATTTTAGCAGGAATAAACTTGGGGAAACAATTAGTTGTATTTACTGAGTTAGAACTAATGCACAAGACCAGCAACACAGGGGAGGACATTCTCAAAATTGCTACTATTATGTATATTATACTTCCTTTTGGCATTCGAGCTTCCAAATGTATTCCATCAACTCTGTGTGCAATGTTTCTCTTTTTGACAGGGGCATGTGGAGGGAGGGCTTTCTCTAATTCCGCCAGGCTTCAGTGACCCACTAATTTGGCATCATTTTTTAAAAAGAACACATGAGAAGCTGAAACCCAGATGGGGAACTGCCTTGCCTTGTGTTCAGAAACTTGACCTACCCAGAACATATATTTTACAGATGAGGAAACAGACCCCTATAGAGCCCGGAGTTCACACAGGTGTTAATGCAGAACTGGGACTACAGCTCATGTCCCCTGGCTCCCAGATCCAGCTGCTTTCCACCACGCAGCCCTGCATCTTCAGCTGCCCCCATGCAGATTTATATTTCATGCCTCTTGAGTCTTACCCTTCCTTGGCAGACCCAACAGTCACTAGCCCCTACTCGGGTCCCAGCTAGTGCCTACTGGGACCAGTGAGGTTATTTAAGTATGTGGGCTGAGTGGAGAGTGACACAGCCTGCTGGGGACTATGGCAAACCAACAGCACGCGTCCTGCCTCACATAGAAAGGCTCCAGGTCCTGACTGCAGGAGGATGGGCTCAATATGGTAAAGAGCTTCTAGCGTGCCAAGAAAAGCCAGAACTCTCAATTTTTTTTTAAATTTCTCAGGCAAGGCAGGCTGAAGAAAACTGAAACGCAGGTGGACATTTACTAGCTGCCTACCAGAGTGCAACCTCCCCTCAGTTGCCACCCGCTGTCATCTCCCGAACTGCAGCAGGAAAGACAGGCCCTGTTGCTTAAAGCATGCAAGGCACCAGTTGTGCTTTCTCTTCTTTTGTCCTCTCAACTAGCCAGAAAAGTACTGAAGATAAGGAAACTGAGGCTCTGCCTGTTTGAAATAATTTGCCAAAGTCCAACAGCTAAATGCAGAGCTAGGATCCAAGCTTAGACCCTTCTGATCTGTAGCTTTTCATCTTACCTCACTCTCTCCAGCCTCTGTGATGGTCCAGCCATCACTGGTTGAAGTAAAGCTACTGGCGAAGCTTTAGTAAGAGTTTGCCAAAGTCCATGGCAATTCAGCTTTTAAATGTGTATTGAATTCCGCTATGTGAAAAGCACCGTGTACTCCGAAGATGTGAGGTAACATTACATGAAGCTTGATAAAGCCAAGAATGTAAACTATTAATTATTTTAAACATGGAGTGTGATAATTTCTAGAATTTGAGTCAGATCTGTGGTATAATGATTTTTTTTAAAGATTTTATTTATAAAAAAAAAGATTTTATTTATCGGAGAGAGAGAAGGAGCATAAGCAAGGGGAGTGGCAGGTAGAGGTAGAGGGAGAAGCAGGCTCCCCGTTAAGCAGGGAGCCCGGTGCTGGACTGGATCCCAGGACCCTGGGATCATGACCTGAGCCAAAGGCAGCTGCTTAACTAACTGAGCCACTCAGGTGTCCCTGTGGTATATTGAATTGTTTTTAAAAGCTTTTATTTATAAAAAAAAAAAAAAAAAAAAAAAGCTTTTATTTATATATTTGACACAGAGAGAGCGAGCTAGGAAGAGAGAGAGAGAACAAGCACAAACAGGGGGAACAGTAGGTAGGGGAGAAGCAGCTCCCCGCTGAGCAAGGAGACTGATGTGGGGCTGGATCCCAGGACCCTGGGATCATGACCTGAGCCGAAGGCAGCTGCTTAACCAACTGAGCCACCCAGGTGCCCCAAGTGGTACAATGAATTTTTAACTGCTTATTTATTTGGCTCCTATCTGGGTTGACATATATTTCCTCTTATTTTTCTTCTGGAAATAAAAATCAATAAATTCTTTGTTTACTTGCTATAGAGATTATATGAAGGCTTAAAAAAAAAAACTTATTAGGGGACTGACACTTTTAGACAGTTATTCCTAAAGGTAGCATTGTTTCAATCCAATATATTATGTATTTGGAACTGGAACTCTAATTGACTCTAGGTGTCCATTTGATATTTTTATACTACATCCTTTTAACTGCAGTTATTAAAATCAATTATTTTGTGGGAGGCCTTTCTTTCACAAGGTACATTCCAATCCATTGCACAGTCGTACTTGATTCCAACTACACTCACAACAGTTGGTCTGTCCTAACATCTGTTTCTGCTACATGTGGAGGTGATCAGTTATGTCAAGCGAGAGGTGGTAGAGATCTCTAAGGAAGGGGCACCACAGTGGATGCTCTTGGTTCCGTCTTGATCTCCTTTACTGGCCCAGTACAGACATCCCCCAGCTGCTGTGATGTTGGTGCTTAAAAGCTCAAAGCTTCCCCTCTTTCCAAAGAATTGCCTTTGGCAGAACCAGGAACTGCCTTGCCTGGTAGGTTTCCTCAAAGTGGGAACAGAACTGTGGGGTAGTTCGTCCCTGTCTAAGAGGCTGCAGCCTGACTACAGCTGAGAGCGCATATTTTTTGCTTAGCTCCTTCTCTGCCCTATTCTGCTTCTATCACTTGGATAGGATCCCAATCCGAGTGTTGAGCTCGTCTTTGAAGGAATCCAGGCAAAGACGGACATTGGAGTACCCGTCAGTGTTGTTGAAATACTGTAATTTGCTAGAAAATTAGCCTACAAGTCAGGAAGGCCTTTAATTTCTTGCTGTTTGCTCCCGTTCCTGGGGGTTTTCAAAACCAGAAACTACAGAAGACTTTGGGGTCTTTGAATAGAACAATTATGAGAACATACAGCTAAGAATACAGGATATTCTCCTCAGAAGTCTCTAATGTAGATACAGATTCACTATTAAGAGAAAAAGAAAGAAGAAGTTAAGATGAAAACACTGTAGTGATTTTAAGAATCCTGCTGGGGATTGTAATAGCCCTTTGTATTGAAGGTTAATGGTGATAACAGGATCCACTGAGATTTTGGAGGTTGACTCTCAACTCTGAACTTTAAAAAACTAATTGAAAATGCAGGACACTTTCTATTCTCCATGGGCTGAAAAAAATTATTTTTTTAGTATGTGGTTTTTCATGTTCATATAATAACTTCTTCATAAAGATTAAATTGTTAGAATTTTAATAAAGCCTCCGTTTCTCTCCTCCCTTATCCTCATTTGGTCTCTCTCAGGCTCCCTTCCTCTCTCCCTCATACACATTTGAGGATGCTTTTGCTCTCGCTCTCTTACCTTTCAGAATGGCTTTCATCCAGCCTTATCTATTTTTATTGAAAGAAATATTAGCATTGTACTTTAAAAATGATTATTTAAAACCCCTGGCCATTTTTAGGGTATCAGTATATAACAACTGAGGTTTGGGGGGGGTTTGGTTTTAAATCTTTTATAGAAAAGGTATTTTCCAAACATTGTTTTACATATAACTTAGAATCTGAAAATCAAGTAAGAAAACTATACCTTTATAAAATGTTTAAATACTATCTTTTTTACATATGAAACTGCTCAGCTAAGGATATGACATAGATGATCTGGGAAAATTGAATATGATTTAGTATATAATATTAAATTAATCCAGAAACAAATTACTGGAAGGAATTTGGTCATTTTTTTCATGAGAAAAAAATGCACGTTTTTGACATTTATTTTCAGTTTGATATTCATTAAGTTGAATTACACAATTTGTAACTGCCAGTTTTCTCATTCACCATGCCAAGACCAACTTGAATGATAAAATTAAATAGAAAATTATGTTTGCTATTTCATAATTTTACTCATTTTGTTTTCCCTTGTACTCTGTGATATATAAAAATGGATAGGAACTTTAAAAATACATATGACTATTTCTGGGGTGCCCGGGTGGCTCAGTCGGTTAAGCATCTGCTTTCAGCTCAGGTCATGATCCCAGGGTCCTGGGATCGAGCTCCCTGTGGGGATCCCAACTCACCCGGGAGTCTGCTTCTCCCTCTCCCCTTGTTCCTGCCCCCTGCTAGTGCTCTCTCTCTCACTCACTCTCTCTCAAATAAATAAAAAAAAATCTTTAAAAAATATGACTATTTCTTTCTAGAGTCCATGTTTTTTATGAGGTATTTTGGAAAATTTATGATGATCTCAGTACCTACCTTTCCTCACATTTTTCCCCTTGATGTTTCTACTAGTGGTACAAAGATGGAGGGGAGAATCATTACTTTATAAGGCTACATAGTTGCACCAGGTACCCAAATTATCAAAAAGGAGCATATACTTCGAAATCTTTCTGAAAAAGTGTTTTAAATGCAGCTTCCATGGTGACTCAAGAAATCTGTTTCATGTTGTTCCATTTTTAGTCATTTGTCCAAAGAGATAATAAGTATCTCTTCAGATCAAAGTATTTATATCAGAGTTCAGGTATAAACTTCTACCATATTTTCACCATTCTGGACTTTGGAGTTTGTTAAAGTAACTAATATAACTTCCATGAATATAGTGAGTCAATCATAAAAAAATGAAAAAGGTTAAGACTTGAATTTTACTCTTGATTCAGGTTTAAATCTTGAGATAACTCTCATAACTCTTTTTGTCTGGTATTAATGCAAGTATCTTAGAGAAGTGACATAAAAAAACAGTAATACACCTACAAATGTGTTTCTTATTTTGTATGTTGTTGCGGTGTGATGTGAAAAGATTTTAAAGATCTCTTTCTACTATGGGCTATCTAGAGACCTGAGAAGTTCTGTGACTTTGGGAAAGTCATTTTCCCTTTCTGGGGCCTCAATTTCTTCATCGATCTCAACACTTTTGGGGGTTGATAGAGATCTCCATATACTTCAGCTTATTTGAAAGGCTAAGAATCTGTCTTGGCATTGCTCAAAGAACAGTTTTGTGTGATTCCCAGTGGTTTGGGCACCAGTGATGTCTGGGTTAATGACTCCTCTGGGAGTAGAGCTTCTTCATTATGAAGTCAGCATGTTCTAAAACCTCTTTATAAATCATTTCTGTTAAAGATGCAGGCATTCACAGCTATCTAAGACAAAAATACCTTCAGCTATGTTTGCAATTTAGGTTTGAAGGTAAGTAGGGCAGACAGTGGAATAAATGGGAATTCATAAAAAGTCTCCTCTTTTTGTTCCCTTAAGCAGTCTCTTTCTGTTCCCTATGCATTCCGGACAATTAAAACATTTAATGAATGCTCCCACAGCTAATTCTATCACTCATATTGACCTAGGAAAACATTTGGTGTGCAGTTAGGTAGGTAAGTTGATTGTATTTCATTCCTATGAGTTCCAGTCAGAATACTGCCTCAGTCTACACTTAGAGGAGGAAAGCCTTTAAAAAAAAAAAAAAAAAAAAAAAGTTGTGAGGGGTTAGTATTTATGTTTGCTTTTCTGTTGAAGTTTCCTGAATTAGTAAGTGCAACAATATTTTGGGTCATTGGGTCTAAGTTGTGATGATGAAATAATCTTAAGTCTATTCTATGGTCTATAAAGGAAGGGAATCATTTAATCACTCTGGAATAATAGGGTGGTGTGATGGCCTGAAGGCAGATCTCTGATTTCTCGCTCCAAATGGATTCTTACTCCTCTGGGGGATTCAAACCCATGCTGTCCTTGCTCTAAATCCAAACGCCCAGTTCCACTTGTGAGTGGGTTCAGGTGTCAATTACCACTCTCCGAGAATTTTTTTCTCTTAACCAGCTGCTTGCAGCTTAACAATGAACCCAAGCATCATCATAAAATTTTCTTTAACTCCCTTTCCTCTGTGTCCTGAAGCAACACTTCCCAAATGTCGATCTAACTTTGAAGCGATGTTTCCTGAAGTGTGATCCCTAGAAAATAGGAACTATTTTTCTAATCAAATTCTCTCTCTTCCTCCCTCTCAGCGTCAAAATGAATTTCAAATAAGAAACATTTGAAAATAATACTATCAACCAATCTCTCTAATTCTTTAGCACTAAGCCACCCAAGTCAGTAGTTTTTGTTGCAAATATATTTTTAAATATTAAATAATATTTCTCACTAGCTCCTCATTCTTATCTCCTTTAAGAAGTTACAAAAGTTTACTTATAAGGACTTCTATCTTAGGCAAGCAGCCTCTTTATCAAAGGGATAGTCATACTTTACTCAATTATTCTTTACTCAGTTACCAAGTAAACCATACACACACAAAAAATAGATATTTGACTGCCTTCCTATAAATGAAATAGAAATATAATTCTTAAAGACTGAATGGCTTTGAAAAGACATTTGAAAGTGAAGTGATCATGCTGCCTACTGAATATGACAAATAAAGCTTTTCAAAGGTGAGCTACGGCAGTTGGAGTTCATTTCCTAGGTCTTTTTCCATATTTATATATACCTGATATTGGACCTTCATATAGTTTTCTCTATAAATATGCATATTTAAAAATATTTTAATTATATTTTGTAGCATAAGTACTTAATCGGGTTTTCCCATGTATGTTATAGTTCGCAGAGTTTAAATCTTATCCCTGTATATGGACTCTTGTCTGCGGTGACCTCTTCTTCAGGTTAGTCAATTAACAAATAAATGGTGTGTTGCTGGAAGAAAGGGAAAAGGATCCTCTTCTTGTTCAATGTAAATATTGGGGGCTGGATAGCCTGTGATTTATTTGGAGTGAGAAATGGGCCTTGTTTTTTCAGACACTGTCACCAGTGACACATAAGCCAAACATAAAGGAGATATTGTGTAGCCTTAGTTCTGGAAATCTGGTGGGGCAAGGCCTTCTCTCTGGTACTTTATCAGTTCTAGGGACAAGGACTTCAGGGTTATGTTGAGTAACACATTCACTATCTCAGTCTTTTCTCCTCATTAGGGGAAAAAAATTCTGCCATAATGTGATCCATGATTAGAGTTAATGCAGTCTCTAACGTCTCCCAGATGTTTTAACGTCACTCACGTCACTTGCAGAGTTTATAAATGTGATTTGCCTACTGGCTTATTCTTTTTTGGAGCAAACATTATCTTTCTGCTTGAGGAAAAAAAGCTAAATCAGAGACTCAATGAGTTACTTAACATAATTTACAGTATGTTTAGAAACAGTGCTAAAATGCAGAGTATGTAATCAATGGCACATTCTCATAAAGAATGCATTTGCACTCTGTAACAGAAATATGATCATGCCAAAATGACCAGATGTCTCTTCTTAATGGTATCCCTTTTTTTTCTCCTGTGCCTCAATTTCAACTTCTCATGACCATAAAATATTTTCCTTTTCATGGATGGAACATGGATGGTACAGGGATGGAAATAGAATAATCCCAACCTGGGAGAGTGTATCTTTGTGGTATTGAGTTAATAGTTTAATTCTCAAATTGTTGTCTTTATCATGATATTTTTAGGAGCACTTTGTCACGGCTCTCCGTTTTCGTTTTATTTCACCTGTCTCCATTGTTTCAGTGTTTTAGACGTGTGTGTGTGTGTGTGTGTGTGTGTGTGTGTTTATGATATGGCCGAAACATTGTCTTGGTCCTTTTTAGAGTGTGTTCTAGCTCCCCTACCTCAGGCAAACAAACTTTTATATGTAGTAAGCGTGACTCCAACAGAAGGTCATAGAGGGCTTAGAAACCCCCTAATTCATAGGTTAAAACATAAAGGAACAACAACTTTCGAAGAAGTAAGCATTATATTTGGAGGAAGCAAGAATTGTCTGAGTTAGGTATGAGGAAGAAGATAATAAATAGTACCTTGCGTTTGAATAACACTTTCATATTTTTATCATTAATAGCTGTTTGTATCTAGCTGTCCAGTGTATAAAGACATTTATGTGTTAATTGAATTTAACCTTCATAATTAGTCTTTGAGAAAGGAGAAGTGCTGCAAACCCCCAATTTGCAGAAGAGAAAGCTGAGCAGTAAGTGACTGAGCTGTGAATACATCGTCCCCCTTCTTATGCTCTTCGGTGACTTTGTGCTGCCTCCAGACCTCCATCCTGGGCACTTCAGTTCTCCATTCATAGCGCTCTGCATGTGTATGTTCCACAGGGAACACAGTAACTTGGCGTGCACTGTAGGTCCTTCAGGGCATACAGGGAGTGTCATTCCAAGAAGAGATTTTTAAAATGCATGGCTGAAATGAAGCCTTCTGTTGCTTGGCTCTCCAAGATGATAAACACCAGATGCAGACACTGAAGTAACAACAATTATCCAGGCTGATGAGCATGTTACTTTGATTACAGGGGCATAGGACTTAGACGCAGTACTTGGGAAGGTTTTGGGAGCAGGGAGGGATTCTGCAAATGCAATACTCCCTGCACCCCAAAGGGCCACGTGCCTACTCTGAACAGGATAGCTGACCACCATCGGGTGTTCATACATATTTGTCTCCAGACTTTTGCTACCCACCAGCTAGTGGTCTTGGAAAAAAAAGGCATTTGATCTCCATTATCTGAAATATTGGCCCAAGTTCCAGCAGTCTCACTAAAACCGAAGGCCATGTGTGTCTTTACTCTTTATCACATACTCAGCACTCAGTATGTTCTGGTCGAATGAAGGATATTCCAAACTATAGAATATTCTAATCCCGTTAGTATTTGTTTTCATTTGCCTCACATTTAGAATATCCAGTCCAGGATTCACATTCGAGAATTTTCTGGGAGGAGCTCTGTTTTGGGGCCAATTCAAGAGGTCATATCTTAGTCAAGTATCAAATATATCTCACTTTAATTATATTTTTATTTTAATTCTAAAGTAAAGGACTGTAAAGGAATTACTTTTAAGGATTAGATTTGAAAATATAAGTAAACGTAACCACTATAGTACTGAAAGAAAATAAAGATTTTTCTGCATGGGTGAGCCAGCAAAAGCATATGTATAGTTACAGTTATCTCATTTTTTACTTGAATTGTCCTATGTAGACACAGTTTACAAATTGTAATATAAAATGTAACGTGCATACACACATGTACTTCTAGAATTAATATGGATACATGTACAAAACCACATCATTTACAGATTGTTTGGTTAATGTTTATAAAAATTTTGCAACATCTATATATACTGTTTAGACTGCCAAGTTTTACTTGGCTGAAGTCACCATATAGCTGTAGAATAGGAAAATGTGATCTTTAAAAGTAAGAATTGCTGAAATTGATTTTTTCGAGTGAAAATTGACCTTCATTTTAAGGTGCATTATTTACAAAAAAAATCCTATTAGATGTGTTAGGTGTTTTTTTTCCCCTTAGATCTATGTCGAACATCTGTTGACTATTGGCTATGCATAGTAGATGATTAGAGCTACTTAACTGCATTATTCATGCTTAACATTCATTTATTTCTCTATCATAAAGGAAAATTGTAGATGCTTTCAATTATCCCTTTTATTCGGCTAACAAAAACTTTGGCTCACCAAGGAAAACCTAAGACACTAAGCACAAATATCTTATTTTAAGAGGCAAGCTGTAGAATACCCTTAGAATTTTGTCATTGGGATTTTGTTCAGAATATAAGTCTGTGCAGTTTCCATTCTGTCAGTATCACCTACCAAATGTTTAAATTTGGGCAGGACCCTTAACCTTCTGAGCCTCGGTTTGTGCATCCGTAAAATAGAAACAATAACACCTCAGCCTAAGAACCTTCTTATAATCTACTGAGACGATGTATGTGGAAGCAGTGTGTTCTATGAATGCACTATAATTAGGGATTGAATTACCATTAGTAAATTAATTGCATGTATACTAGAATGTACATTGCTTAAGAAGTGAGATATTTTTGATGCTATTTTTAAATCGTTATTTTCCATTTTACTTATGTAAAGCAATGGGCTTCTTTCTTGTTATCTATATATTATAAATTATCTTTAGTCTTTCTATGCAAATTGAAGGAATACCTCAAAAGTTTTTAGAACCATACAGTTTACATGTACGAATTGTTTGCTTCAGAAATAAGAAATTAACCCACTGAGCCACCTAGCGCCCCCCAGAAATAAGAAATTAGATACATTTAAGATATTGTATTATTAAAATAGGCAAATATCAATGAATAAATCACCATTCATATATTTATTCATTTTATAAATATTTATTCATCCTTACTGTTCACCTGGCACCTTTTTTTAAATACATTTTTTTAAAGATTTTATTTATTTATTTGAGAGAAAGGGAGTGAGTGAGAGAGAGAGCACAAGCAGGGGGAGCAGCAGAGGGAGAGGGAGAAGCAGACTCCTGGCTGAGCAGGGAGCATAACCTGAGCTGAAGGCAGATGCTTAAGCGACTGAGCCACCTAGACAGCCCATCCTGGCACCTTTCTTCTATCTAAAGATTTAGTGTAAGTAAAACTGCTGCGTGGTTCTTGCTCTCATGGAACACACAGGGTAGTGTAAGAGATAAACAGAGAAGAATGATATAGAAAACTATTTAATTGCAATTGTGGTGAGTGCCTTGAAGGAAAGGTAAAGTTAATTATAGAAACCTATGACAGCTTGTGGAGATTCTCAAGGAAGGCTTCTTAGAGGAGGCTATTCTACACCTAGAAGTCTCTCTAAGAATTAACCTAGCATAAAAAGAATTCCCATCCACCGCAAGGGCCAGTAGAACTAAAACTTTTGGAAACTGGTCAAAGCATATTAAGGTCACACAAATTTTTTTAAGTGTCTGGGTTTAATTTCTGTTTGTACTTAATTAGGAATACAAATTTTTTCTCTTCTTCCCTTAATATAAATTCCCTTTAGATATAAATTTGTATTTTGTTAGCTGAATTACTTCTTAGCTAATGAAACTTACCTGTAACAGATTCGATCTTGAGTTATTATATAACATCTATAATTTTTGAACTATTATATAGTACTATCCTGTGGAAGAAACCATGGAAAAATGAGGGAAAATGTATCGAGCCTGCCAAAACCGGTTCCTCTCAGAAGGCTGCTTTGAGAAACAGGGAGGAGCAAGTTAAGTGGTTTGTCATGATGATTGTCAATACATGAGCATCCAAGAAAAACATATTAGGCTTGGATTTTTCAAACTCCCAGAATATTCCAAAGGGATTTGCTAAGCCATTCTAAAGCTGTTGCCTTAGTACCCCCCACCCAACATTGCTTGTCCTGTCCTAACTTTGGTGTGATCTAATATATTCAGCTATAAAAATAAAGTAGTTTAGGAGATGTACATTTTCATACTTTTGGTTCATGTGTCTCAATAATATATATTAAGTTTGAACTTTGTGAGGAAATTAACATGAATTACTATTAAAATTCAACATAATTTGTCTACTCGTTAGGGAAAAGGAAGACTGGTGTTGATACTTAGTTCTGGCAGATCTCTCAATATCTAAAAGATGTCTATATCCTGAGACGGTGTACCAGCAAGGGGAGTTTATGAGAGAAAACTGCCCCCCTGACTCAGTGGGATCATAATGTATTTGTTGCACTGACCGTTGCCTTCTTATCACATTATGAATGGAGGCACCACTTAGCATACCAGACCTGCGTGCGCCGGCCATTCTGGACCTTAATCTGACTAATGCCCCCATTGCAAGATGTAAATAGATTACAGAGAAAAATTCAATATTTTCGCCCTTCTCCCACCAGAGGCAGCCCACATTAGTTGTTTCCTGCCATATAATTGCATTACATGCTGGGATGTGATCCACGGTTAATGGCTGTCACAGTCAACTGTCACTTTGCTTTTAGCCTCGGTCATTCAGCACCATTTACATATTTAGCACCATGACAAGAACTAGGTTTGTCAAACCACTTGTGGAGGAATGATACTAACCTCTATCAAGAAAATAGTTTGTTTTTCTTTCTTTTTTTTTCTTTTTTTCTGGAGAGACACCTTTGCTGAGGGTAAAGAACATACACACCCGGCATCTGTACGGTAAATTAATTTGTCAAGGATTTTTATGTCTTTAAGAATATTGACTATATTACTGGGTCAACACTTCCTAGAAATGATTTTTTATTACTGGAAAATGGCTATTTGCTTTGGTTTCTTACCAGTTAACCTAATTTTAAAAAACAAAAATAACTTTTAAGTAGTAGTAACAAATCCCTGAGCTTGCTTCCACGAACCTGGCAATGGAAAAGTTGAAAATCTAATTTATCATAGTCATTAACAAAACAAATATAATTCAGGTAGAGAATCTTTGGACCCTATTAAAGTGTGAAAAACGGTCAATTTTAGATTTTATTGTTATATGTAAGCAGGTATTAATTTAATCGTACTTACATCATTCAGTTATTTCTATGGAAGTTTTCTCCCAGGGGCGACTTGAATGCCCATGGATTTTGAGCATGTAAGGTGAAGTTCTCTCATTGCCTTATTTTATACATGAACTCTTTTCAGAACCATGCCCCTTTTCCCTTACTTTATACTTTTGCGAGGAGAGGATAAGACGGTTGCTGTCTGTGAGAAATTTTCCATGCTTGTTTGAAAATAGTCCATCCAGGGGCGCCTGGGTGGCTCAGTGGGTTAAAGCCTCTGCCTTTAGCTCAGGTCATGATCTCAGGGTCCTGGGATCAAGGCACCGCATCGGGCTCTCTGCTCGGCAAGGAGCCTGCTTCCCCCTCTTTCTCTCCTGCCTCTCTGCCTGCTTGTGATCTCTCTCTGTCAAAAAAATAAATAAAAACCTTTAAAAAATATTAAAGAAAATAGTCCATCCAAATTCTCTTTATATCCTAGTGTGTAAGTGGAGGAAGAACTGCCTGACTCCAATCCATCCTTTATACCTTCATCAGAGTTTTTTTCTTGGGCATGGGAAATGCAAAAGTAATGATTTTTAAAATATTTTTTAAACAGTTTTTTTCATATTTTTCATGTGTTCCCTTGTCAAGTTCAAGCTTGTCTCTCTGCTTAAAATCTTTAAATGGTCCCTTATCACCAACTGTATTATGTCACAGTTCCCTGTGAGCAAAGGGCACATGCTAAGCCCTTCACATTGGGGTCCTGCCTCCTTTTCCAGCCCCCTCTTTTTGACATTAAATATTCATTTGCCTTTTGCAAAGAAAAATGCAGAGCAGATATCAAAAATTAAGAGCACCAAGCAAAACCCCCGCAGCTCCTGGTCCTTCCAAATAAAAGCATGTAACCTCATCTGAAGTCACAATTCTCAGATTCAGTAAACGCTCTGTCATAAATGACAGGATCCATGCCTTCTTGAGTTTCAGTTTCCCCATTTGCAAAGAGAGGGGATTAATTAATTTAGCAAGTATTTGAAAAGGTTGTAGGTAATGCCTGGGGCCAATGTTGCATCAAATGATCTCTAAGGTTCCTTTCAGCTCTGAAAATCTTTTAATTCCTGCAGTCCTACTTGATAGACATTCTTTCGGCTCTGACTGGGAAGTTTGTCCAGCCCCATTTTTATTTCCGTATTCCACCTGTGTTGCCATCCTTTTCAACCACTTGGTGCCCCGTACCTGGCATGCCGCTTTCCAGTTGTCTCACAGATATTCTTCACTCATCCTTCAAGTTTCTTCCAAAACAAGATATCTTGACAAAGCAATCTTCCCTCTCATCTTCTTCCATTCAGTGCCCAGGATGTTACCCCCGCTCCTAGCTCCTCCAAAGAAAACTTCCACCTGTGCACTTCCATGGTCATTGGTACCTATTTTCTAGTTTTATCAGTTTTCCTATTGCATGGTGTCTGAATCCTCATGGCTGTCTTCTACATGTGAGAGGAAACCCTCCCAAGAAAGGGAACCTTGGCCCAGCTTTATAGCTTTGCGTCTAGAGGGCACAGTGCAGTTTCTCTCTCTAGAATGTGGACATGAGAACAGATCAGGTTCCTGCTGTATCCAAGGAGCCTGAGTAGGAACTCTGTAAATATCTTCTGAAGAAACGAATCAGTATAAATATTAAGTGAAGAAACCATTCGTTAAACAAATATACATTGTTGCCTATTGGTTAAACATTTCTCTCTCGATTTCTGTATCATGTTTTTTTTCCTCCTATGTAATTTAATTAAGGTGAACATTTAATACTCATAGCATTAGTTCTCTGTGCCTTATTTTTGGCATGTGGAAGAGAAGCAGTTTCCCTTTTCCTTACTCATTTGGCGGAATGTGCCAGGTATGTCTAGTTTGCCACCAAAAGTGTTGAGATTAGGAAACATTTTGACTCTGAGATGAACAACGATTAAAAGCAACATCGTGTTAGAGAAAACACACGCATGCAAACGCAATTAAAAATACGTGAGTATTGCTAAACTCTCTTTTGTAGCATTTGGGTTTGGCTTCTGCCGTGAAACTCGTAGCTCCTGCTAATTTGACGAGGTCAGCGGTGGCACTATCTGTCTTGCAATTATCAAAGATTGTAAGGGTTTTCTCTTGGGTGAATCACAAAATCATTAACTTCTGTATCACTGAAAGAGCTTCCCATCTATTCTTTCAGTCTTTCTGGATCAATATCCCCAGGGTATCAGTGTCCTTTTATATTCAACAGAAATTATGAAATCATTCAGCTTGTTTCTCAGGGCACTGGCTAATGGGGACCTGGAGAAGACTTTAATTGTCTCTGACAACTGCTCTACCACTTTTCTCTTTGTATAACAATGCGGGGCCACCTAATAAAAGAAGGGAGAAACCGAGTTAGGAAAATGCTGAGTCAAATTTTGGACAGGGTTGTAGAACATTCTATGAGCTATAGAGTCTATTTATTAATATACTTTATAGCCAGAGCTGCTCTCTGATTTTCAGTATTGGAGATATTTAAGTTACTCTCCTACAACAGTCTGGTACAGTCTGAATATCTGTATTTTGCTATAGCACACTGTATTTATGATAAAATTCTAAAGATAAGAAATTATGAAGGAAAGAAAAAAATATACATATAAATGATTTTTCAAATATATATGCATATATGTGAATGGAAAAAGAGAGACCCAAGGGGAGAGAGAGAGAGAGAGCCATATTTGGTTGCTTTAATTCTGGATTCTGTGTCTGGCATACAGTAAGCATTGGAAAAAATAGTTATTGAATGAAAGAGTAAAGGAAGGAAAGAGAGTAAGAATGAACATTGGATATAACTAGTTATTTTAAGGATAATCCCTTTACTTTTTTATAACTGAGATCAGAGTGTTGCTTGCCCTCTAGTGGTCTGTTTCAATGGAATAGGAAAATTAAACTTCAACCTAGCTTTTAAGAGATGAACATTTACTTGATAATATGAAGTACTATAAATGGATGATAGGGGGATTTTCATTTTTAATAAATTAAACTTCAACCTAGCTTTTAAGAGATGAACATTTACTTGATAATATGAAGTACTATAAATGGATGATAGGGGGATTTTCATTTTTAATAAATATATGTCTAATGGAGTTTTCTTTTATCCATGCTAAAACTTTTGCAGTGAAACATGTCTGGGAGAATTTGGGAAACCAAATATAAAAGAACTTTACCCTTTAGAAAGATGCAGATATTTTATGGGTAACAGTGGTATCTTAAATCTGATATTATTATAAAAATATAATTGACAGGTATAGTTCCAATTTGTTGTACCTTAAATAAAATATATGTAGGGTTTAAATGGTCTTCCGAGAATCAAATATTTCACAGGTAGAAAACCAAATCTATCTGACAGAGCATAGTAATTATAGACATTAAATGGAAACATACTCTTTGGAATATTCTGATTACAGCTACTTAGAAGACAGCGAACAATTTCGATACTAGTGTGGCTGATTAATATTTACTTAGTTTCTTTTTATCTTATTACTTCTATTGTTCATGTTTGGTTACTATTACTCAAATAATTATTTGGGAAAAAATGGCCTGCTACTCTAGTAACCTAAATGAGAATAAAAATAAATGAACATTGATAAAAACTTACATTCTGAGGAATTGTTTTTTTCTTAACAACTATCGAATTGTCTCATAATAGTCTTTATCCTATATGATTGCAATTATTTTTTAATTAAATTAATAACAAGTTACATACATTTTTAGTAAGCAGCAGTGATTGTATCAGTTATACAAGACTGGATGCCAATCTTCAAATTTTTATTAAATCTCTTCCTCTTATTTGTATCTGATATTTCAGTGTCTTCTTTCTTTTCTCTGCTTCAGTTTATAGTGTATATAATAAAAAAAAAGATGGAATTTTTTTAGCTACAAGGCAAGGCCTAGAAATTAGGAGTTGGAGGCTGAAATGTCTGGAAAAGAGCATAGAATTATAGACTAAGAGTCTGTAAGAAATCATTCCATGGATAAGAAAGCTTAAAATAAAACTTTAATCAACATTGGATTATACTTCTTTGACTAACTGCCATCAGATACAACACTATAATTACACTGAAAAATGTGGATAGATATTTTTATGATTACTAAAAAAGCTTTTAAAAAAATCTGTCTCTGGGTTTCCAAAGTTTTTAACTGATATAGTGTCATTAAGTCTAAAGTAAACTTAATTTGATGTTATTAAACATTTTTATTGTTGTTATTCCAGGGTATCATATGTCGATTCTTTCACTTGTTTGAAAATTATAAGTTTTCTACACTCTCAGTTCTTCAGGATTTACTTGAACTCCCTTTTGAAATTTAGAATAATAGTAAGATATTGTGGATATAACACAGTTTAAAAATTAAAAGATTTTCAGTTCTTTTCCTGACTCTGAAATATTCATGTCCAGATTTCTAATAGTTTCTAGAAGGAAAAAAAAAAATGGTTCATCTTCAAGTGAAATTTGGGACACTGTTTAAAAAAGTTGTTTATCATAGGACTTCTCAGAGCCCATTAAATATTAATGTGCATTTGTAATCCCCGAGTTGAGTTATAACACAGTGCTCTGTCCAAGTTCGAGGAACCATTTTTTAAGAAACTTCAGGTTGCAGAAAGTTCTGTCTGGTCCATCCTCTTAGAGAACATTGGAGAATGAACAACACAGTAAAGGTGGAGGGAAAAGGAAACATAGTCAGGGAAGAGGGAGGAACAACATCAATCAGTCACAGAAAGAAAACATAATTTCAAAGTGTGTTTTTTTGTTTACCTTGACTGGACTGGAGAACTCATATAGGCAAATATTATCCATTTAACCTGGACCATTGATATAGGGCCAGACTGGACAGAACCTAATTGCCATGGCTAAGAAATTTGGGCTTTTTCACCCAGTGTATAGGAAACTGTTAAAAGCTTTTAATGAGGAAGATGATAACGGCACCAATAACAGGGGCCATCATTTCTAGATCACGTGTCTTAGGGACTTTTCTACGTGCATTACTTGTGTTAACCCATGTATTTCTCTCAACAACCCTGTGTGCTAGGTAAGAAATAAGGCAACAAAATGTTAAGTAACTTTTACAAGATTGGTAACCCGGTGAAAGTTGGCGCTGGAATGCATAATTCACAAGTGTGATTCCAGAACCTTTGCCCTTAAACTCTGTTCTGTGATAAAGGGCAGCACTGTATGGGAATATTAACCAGGAATCATTTGAAGGGTGGATCCAAGGAGAAGGAGACTGAAAGAAAAATTTATTGGTCAGGAGGTTCTTGAAGTAAACCAAGTGTGAGGTCCTAACATCTTTAACTAATGTAATGGTAGTGGCAATGGACAGGAAGGGGTGAAATTTAGAGGGTCTAAGAAGGAAACATTAATGCTAAACATTTCGACTGAATTGATGGCTTCACATCGATCCAGGGAAGTGAAGGAGTCCCTGTATAGCCGGTTGTGGCATTTTAAACCGGAGGATGGGAAAGTCTTTGATACCATTGACAAAACTGAGAAACTCATACAGAAGAAACAGTCATAGGGGAACATGATGAGCCTGAATTGTGAAGACTTTTAGTTGGGAATGATGTCAGCATCCTAGGATTATGTGATTGCCTATTTGGAGGGAAAAATGACAATACAGAGAGAATTGGAGTCATCAGCACCATCGTGAGGGTTGAGATCTGGAGAAGGTATGAGGTTTTAAGGCCAAGTATGAGATAAGAAATGTTGAGGTTAGAGGAAGGGGTCTTGGGATATGCTCAGTATCGCACGTCTGTGAAAGAAAAAAATCAGAGAAGGAAATTAAGAATTTGTAGAAAATGGAAACTCTAATGTGACAGAGGCCACATAGAAAAAGACATTTGATGAACCTCAACACTGTTAACGAAGACAAAATAAATAAATAAAAAGAGATAACCAGAATGAGAGAGGAAGGGTTAAGTCATTTCATTGGGCTGCTCTGTTTGGCTGTCATTAGGAAGCTCTCACTCATTGCAGAGTTACCAGCTGTCCTTTATCTATCCTCATTATCTATGGCTGTATCATTAGCTCATTTTCTTTAGTCACCTTAAATAGGTAATCACTTTCCTTTGTATCTGTCAGTCAATTTGCTCAGTATGACATTATATTGAAGAAGTGAAAATGATTATTCTCCAATGTTTTTGGTATGTTTGATAATTTCAAATTCATGAGAGTAAAAACTTAAAAATGCATCCCATTTATTATGTCGTCAAATATTTATTAAGTTCCTACCCTGAACCTCAAAATAAAATTATAATGATGCTCAGTCAGCTCAGAGTGCAGTTTCTAATAATCTAGCATATATGTTTGTTTTGTGTATACATTTACCATTTCTTGTTTAAGTCACTCATATTATATCTTGCTTGTATTACATTTCATAATATACTTGCCCTCAAAGAGTGAAGGCATTAGAAGACTATAATTATGGAAGAAAATCAGATGTATCTTGGATATCATCATTGCCATATACGTAAGCAAGCATTTTATTCAATTTCATTCTTCTCATTAATGTAGTACAGTTATTTTATAAACTCAGATTGGTGATATGGTTTTTGATTAATTTTTCCTAGATTTGCCATCTGTCTAGGCTGACTACATAGTCATTTTGCTAGGTCTTCTTTCCCTCTGTGGCAATTAGCCTTACTCAACATGCTGGATTTTTTTATTAATGTAAAGTAACACGTAGTATATTATTACATCGAAGACCATTCAAAATAGCAACTTTAAAGTGTGTGACTGACAGGATAAATTACTACTGAGTATTATGGTTAACGTCACCTAGGGGTAAAAACCATCATGCAATGTTGGTGGTTTGGTGACATATTTTGACTGGAATGTGCTCTACTATTGGGCATCAGTCAAATGTAGTAATTTATGATAATTACTCATCTGAGACAGATAAAAACAGCATCCTAAGTACAAATACTCTCACAACACTATTGCTCTGAACTTATTGCCCCAGAGTTGAATATCCTGCAACCACCTAGTGATTTTACTTCCAAGTTATTTTTGATTATTTTCATGAAACAGAATCTTGTCTACTTTGAATATATTTTCTGGGAAGGTCACAAAAATAAATTTAGCCACTTATTAAGTTAGGATGAATTTACAATGAAGACAAAATTAGATGAAGTCAATAAGTGAAACATGTTCTTCACCTTTTTCTTTTTGCCAGATATTAGGAAAAAAGACAAATGTACCAATTAGCACATACCCTAGTCTTGTGGTAGCACTCCCCTGAAAAGGGCACTTTAGACCCGCTCTTTCTTTACCCTTGAAATGGCTTTGGGCTTATGTTCTTTAAATCCACTCTTGTACTTTCTCAGAGTCAGGGACCAAATCAAAGTTGAGACCTTAGTACTTCTTCTTTTCAGAAGGTATAATCTCTCACTCCTTGTAGAAACTGTGGTATTGCCTTTCTGACATCCCCTGTATTTCAGATTGAAGGCCAGAAGTTTCACTTTTAGAAGTAAGGTTATGCAGACACCTATTTTCCCCCAGTAACATAGTAAGTGATAAATTCATTTGGAGATCACTGAGGTTTCTAGACCACAAATGCAGTGTGCTCCCATAACCTAAATTTGACATGTGTTGAGGAAGAACTTTTCATAATAATGATGAAACCAATTTGCTTTATTTGCTTAAAATATTATGTCACCCAATGACAGAACAAACAAAAAAAAAGTGTTTATAAGACGTACTGCATAATTAGGAAGTAAATTCCTGAGATATATGGCTAATACAGCAGGGTCTGAATAGCGCCATTTCTAAAGCTAAATCATGGTCTTTGATGAGAGTGGGCTATAACAATGCAGGCTTTGAGAGCCTTGCAAAATCTCAATTAAGTTGCTGAAATGTTTCCACAGTTTATTTTTCTAGGATCTTTTCCATGACTGCTTGCTCATAAAGACCTGGCTGTGGAAGGAAATTGGGCAGGAACTCTTGAATTGGCCTCTTGTTTGCCTAGTTCTATTGACCTGTACCAGGGTGGTAACACTTTGGGGGCCTTAAGTTGCTCATTTGCTACTGTTCTTAATCGATAAATTGTTCTGTGTTAATGAATAATTAACATAAAATTTGGACAATGGACCAATTGAAGCAGGAAGCAAAATTCTGAAATTAAGAAGTGAATATTAGTTGCTTTTTCTCTCTGATTTCCTGCCATATCTAGCATTATTATTGGAAGTAATTGTGAAAAAGTGAAAATTAAATAATATCATAACATCATACAAACACCACCCTCAAATTTAAACTGAAATGTATGATGTCATAAGGCAAAGACATTAGCCAGTGATTCATATAAGTGAGGATATTACACACATATACGCACATATAATATCTCTGCAAAAAAACATTTTTTAAAGAGCTGTTAATTTGATTTTGGCAGAAGGGTTGATTTTTCACTCCCCATTCTACTGCGTTAGCATCGTTTTTGAAATCACAGCTCAGTTTTTTTTACTATGTTTGTAGACTGGAAGTGATGTATGTTTTTCTCCCATTAATTTTTTTTTCTTTTCACCTCTAAATAATAGACAAAATCAGTAATGAAATACTCCCTAAATTATTCAGTATCATGGCCATGATTATAATTCATGCTAGTCTTTTCAAGAACACAACTAAGAAGTTAGGTTCACAAAGATGTGATTCACATAACAAGTATATACACTCTTTATATATATTTGCCACAGTCTTAGGGTCAAGAGGAAATGATGGGTGTCCCAAATGGACAACTGGGGATTTAAAGAGAGGAGGTGAAAGAAATGCTGAAAGTTTTCAGTTTATTTTGTGCTATATTTGGAACTGAGTGGTAGGTAAATTTGCTCAGAGAGGAATGTTGTTTGCGATAAGAAAGGAGACGAAGCCTATGTGTATAAAGGCAGAGAAAAAAGGAGAACCTTTCTCAGGAGCTGAGAACCAGGAAGTGCCATTTTCTGTTACCATCCACTGAATGCTCATTATTTCATAGAACACGTCAGTGGGACTTCAAGAACAGAAGTCTTGTTTTACTGTATGATGCGATCGGAGTTAAGATAAAATTGCACATGGTGAAAGCTGTAGGAAATAAATTTTCAGGATTTTTAGTGATATTAGATAGTGGTGATTGATTAATGACATTAATTTGAAGTTCCTCTTAGGGCGATATGAAGTGCTGGTTAGGGACTGAGAGAAAGAAGAAAATGCCACAAGTCTCTGAAACTGAAGTTGCTTTGTTATATCGAGGATACCAGTGAAAAGTTTCCACTGAGTATATAAGAAAATGAAATGGGAGTGGAAAGAAGCAGTGTTAAATGTCTGACAACACTAAAGAATTTAGAGGATGGGGGGTTGCTGTTTTATTTTTTTTTTTTAAAGAGTTGGTTATATGGTTTTTGCATATTCTGCAAGTAAAAAGAGCAGAAATAAAAAGTACATAAATCATATGGCTACTATGCTATTATTTTAGTGCCTTTTAATAAATTTGCTGACATTTTTATTTCATTTGGTTTCTATTTTTCAATAACTTTCAGAAGTTTGTGTCCTAATAGCAGCCAAACAATATTAGAAAAAAGCTGAATTTATTGCATTAGGAGAAGAATTATGTCAAATGACTCTAAGAGGCAGTAAATTATAATAAGAATCAAAATGAATGTCAACCCACTAATGTTAAGAAAGGGAAAAATTAGATATGTTGTCCAATAATTATGAATTTGAAGATAATTGAAGACATATGAATTGAACATTTTTCCTCAATAGGAAGTTAAGATATGGCATTCATTTTGGGAATATTAATAAAAGTCAAATGAATTTTTTTTTTCAAGAAAGAGGGAATGTAAAGCTAGTCATAATCTCGGAAAACATCCTTTGCAAATCTGAGATGGGAGATGTGTAGAAGTCTTGTCAGGGCAGAAATTTTAAGGATTCTAGTCATATTGTTTATCACTAAATATTCAAAATGACTTGACTAAAATCAGTGCTTTGCCCTGAAAGGAAGTTATAGGGAACAACTTTTTTAAGAATTCCATACAAGGGCACCTGGGTGGCTCAGTGGGTTAAAGCCTCTGCCTTCAGCTCAGGTCATGATCTCAGCATCCTGGGATCAAGCCCCGCATCGGGCGCTCTGCTCCGTGGGGAACCTGCTTCCCCCTCTCTCTCTGCCTGCCTCTCTGCCTATTTATGATCTCTCTCTCTCTGTCAAATAAATAAATAAAATATTAAAAAAAAAAAAGAACTCCATACAATGTAAATGTCCACTTGTATTGTGAATAATGTTAAAAATGGTGATGGATATTTACTGAGTCCTTGTAAAGCCTGTGTTCAACATTAGGCCTTGTCATGCAACTGTTGTGTAGTTAGGCCGTGTAATGTAATTATGTATAAGTTTTAGAAAATGTTTATGTGATTTGTTACATTTCTAACAAAGTTGGAATCCAAAGTTCTTACAAGGTGATCTGAGCTGACTGAAATCCAATGTAATAAAACAATCAAACTAGGAAGAGTAGTATTTTGTAAATATCAAGTGTAAATGCTCATTCATTTTTGCCAAAACTAGTGATGAAGTATGACTATAACTCCATGGTAAAAATTTCAAAAGTATTCTTCAAACTAATAAACCACATTTTTTGGGGGCGCCTGGGTGGCTCAGTGGGTTAAGCCTCTGCCTTCAGCTCAGGTCATGATCTCAGGGTCCTGTGATCGAGGCACCGCATGGGGCTCTCTGCTCAGCAGGGGGCCTGCTTCCCCCTCTCTCTCTGCCTGCCTCACTGCCTACTTGCGATATCTCTCTCTGTCAAATACATAAATAAAAAAATCTAAAAAAAAAAACAACAACACATTTTTTGAATTTAAAAATAAAAAAAGGCCACTTCTTAGAAGCCTGATTTATCAATGTAAAGGTAGGATTCATTTGTAGTATTTACTCGACATTTTTTATAAATTGAGGGAAAATAAATCTTTCTCTTTTTATGGCAGCATTTATCTGGGCTGCATCACCACAGGCTTCCAATAAAGAAATAAACATTTCCAATATAAGAGGAAAGAAGCTTTGGCAAATATACATATATTTCAAAACTTGTTTTACATGGAAGAGGTCATTCATCACTTTGAGACTATTTTCAAAGGTGGAATCAGATGTGAAATTCAAAACTGCCTCAAAGCTGAATCCTGAGAAAGGACTTATAATAGACAAAAGGATCCTTGGTCCTGTGCATGTTCTTAGGATTCTGATTTGCCTTTTTAATATTTGTACAAGTTACAGGTTGTTATTTTTAAAGCTATCTCACTCCAAATTATTTTATTCCAGCTATGTCTGTTTCAAGGCACTTACTAATTTCACAACAGTAATTGAGCTCTCCACATTCTTTAGTGTGTGATAATACTAATATTTGATAGGCTGGAAATGACTTTCAGCTATGAAAGAAAGCCTTTAAGCTAATTAGTAATAAAAAGTATATCCCAAATGGGGATGGTTAGCCCTCTTAGAAAGCAAACTCCTTTCAGCTTTTCTTAAATAGTAAAATTATGTGTAAATACTGTATATATGGAATGATTGATACTAGTTGCTGACAATAAAACCTCTAAATAATGGTCTGGAGAGTTCTGAGCCAGTGAAATATGCCTCCAGCTAGTCCTTCTTTTAAAAGAGAGGCTCGTGAAGAACAGAGGAGTAACTGGGTATTTATCTTTAAAAACTAAAATCTAATTGTACTGTCATCTATTTTGATATTTCAAATACCAAATGCTTTCCAAGAACTAAAATAGGTAGATTAATTTGTACCTGTGTCAAGGCGAAATTAGAATCACATCTCTTTTAATGCCTATGGGTATGGTACCTAAATTCTACAAATATTTATTAACACATTGGAAATAGTATTATTCTAAGAGTTTAGTTGCTAGTGGTAGGTCATGTAATACCATTTACAATAGCCATTAATGTTAGAAAGCTGGAACATTTATTTTTCCATGTTATAGCACACGGCTTGCCCTAGGGAAGGAATATACCACACTTGGACATGAACTCCATGTAGGTGATATCCGTGGGACTAAATTTTCCCTCCTTAAATAACCAGTAAATGAAAATTGCTCTCTAGTATTTCAAAGAAGAAAGTGCTAAACACTATTAGCTAAAAGAGCTTTCTGCCTGACTGCATTAATTTCCTATTCATTTCATTAAAGGGAAAGTTTTGATAGGGCTTATAAATTACAGCATGTTCCTAGTAGACTAATAGCTTGAGGAAAAAACATGTAATGGCTCTCCTTAATCAAAATAAGAGCAAGTTGTTGTTTATCCAGCTGAGGAACCTTGTATCAAGGGTACTCATTACATTTACCCATAGAAACATGACTGATGAAATAAGTATAGAAAGTTTGGGGGGAGAAAAAAACTTTAATGTGGCAGTGATAGGCACGGCTTCTTGGGAACTCATCTATTCATTAACCAGCTTCTTTATTTAGGATTTCATATGAGCCAGTTACTGTACTGTAAGCACCAGGGCTATCATGGTAAGTGAAGCACTTATGGGCCCTGTCCTCATGAGATTTATTGCCTGGGAGGAAACTAAATGGATAGGAGAGGGCTTATAGCAACTCCTACCTCTTTTGCAACTGGAGAACCTTCACAAATATTCTTCGTGGAATGACAAGGCGCTAAGAATGCAACCAAAATGGAAATTAAATTTATTTTCTACTAAAAAGAAAATATCACAGCGCTTCCATGAGCTAGGTTTTCAAGGATTGACTGCTCCAAAAACAAAGTAAATCTCCAAAGATTTTATCATTTATAGTAAGTCTCCGAGTCAACTGGCTCTACAAGACTACCGTTAGAGTGCTTCAGTTACTAATGAGTCAGATGCTAAAGATGTAGTAAGTGTTCAAAGGACAGAGGGGTTCGTCCTCATGCACCTTCTGTTTTCTGAAATCCAGGTCTGCGCTTAATGGCCTAGGATGTAGCCAGTTAACCTTTCTGCAACATGGCCCTGTCTTGTCTTGTTAATCACAGTGAACGACTGTCCTTTTATTTCTGTTTTTTCCTCCTCAATGCTTCTACCTTCCATATGTGCACACCCATACCACCAACTTCTAACTGGACATCAGTGTAGACTTACCTTAATGGCTTTGGCAAATGTCTGTGGCGGAGGGGAGGGAGCCCACCGGAATGGGTTTAGTCTCTTCATAAGACTTAAAGGAGTTTAGGTTTCCTGTGATTGAGTGGGGTGCTCCTGCCTTTATCTCCCCACAGTTTCACTTCTGTGCCCCAGATCACCGTCAGAAGTTAAGTGAATCAGTTATTTGAAAGCTGTCTGTTGACCTTTCCGTTGTGATTGATTGCATGAAGAGTGCACAGGAGTGAGGTTTCCAGGGAAGAAAACCCTCATGCTGCCTGCTCTTGCAGGCACTCCCGGAGATCACTAGGATTTCCCACAAAGGCAGAGACCACTTGTGCAGAAGTAAGGACCTGAGAACACTCTCGAGAAACCATAATGAAGCTGAAAGCCACATCCAGCCTTCGTCCATAGTCTGTGGGAATTATTTATAAAGAGAAGACAGTAGTTGAGTGATTTGTTGGCCTTCAAAACATTCCTGAAGGGGACAGTGGCCAGGTCCTCAGTTGCCCAACGGTGTCAAGCTGACTTTTCAGCCTCCACCTAGTGTATCCAGAATATTCCTCCCACCTTGAACTCTGAGAATCACTGGTTATTTTTCAAGTTGAAAATAACATAACAAATGGGATCTGACCTAGAATAAGAAGTTTATTTTAAAGCTGTATGCCTGAAAATATTTTCCTCACCTGAGTGCGTTTCACCAGGTCCTTGATAAACTGTCCTTTTCTTGATTTCCATGAGGGGAAACAGGTTTCGTTATCAAAACACTCTACTCATACAGAATGTTGTAAACTTGCATTTCTTTTTTCTTCTTTAAGCATAAAGAAATGCATTTTTACTTGAGTAGGACAATAGATTTACTGCAGCAAAAGGTAGCAAAGTATCAGGAGTGAAATAATTCTCTGTGTCTTTCCCCACCTTAGAGACTTCATGAAGTGTTACATAACATTTCATATAAATCAACTCCAAAATAAAACATTTAAAGGTAAAATCTGAACTTGGTTAAAATGATACATGACTTCCAAAAACCACATTTCCCAATTTGAAAACATTTTGGAAGGAATATCTGATACATCAGTAGGGATTTTCCACTGTTTTTCCCCCCTGCACATGGAAGAGATTGCCTCAAAGTTTGAGCTACAACCAATCAATGAATAAAAAATCCTATAATTAAATGATAGTATTAGCTCACATTTGTGTACATATTTAAATTTTTAGAGCACTTTGACAAATAGTATCTCATATGATATTTTTAGAATAGAATGCTTTTCTTCTTATGTAATACTTGTCATCTAGCTGAACTTAAAAATAAGCTAGTCTTTCCCTTTTTTGCTTATGGCTCCCTGAACAATTGTTCCTTTTGCCAAAATAACTACTATAATACACTCCTGATTTGAGGTTAGAAAATAAGAAATTCAGGGTTATCCTAAGTAGTAGGCAGAGTTGTGGGTGAAATTGAAGAAAACAATCTAAAAGAGGGGCGCCTGGGTGGCTCAGTGGGTTAAACCTCTGCCTTTGGCTCAGGTCATGATCTCAGGGTCCTGGGATTGAGCCCTGCATCGGGTTCTCTGCTCAGTGGGGAGCCTGCTTCCCCCTCTCTCTCTGCCTGCCTCTCTGCCTACTTGTGATCTCTCTCTGTCAAATAAATAAATAAATCTTTAAAAAAAAAAATCTAAAAGAAATAATTATTCAAAATATTGTAATATAATTCTATAACTTTTGGGGAATAATAAGCAATAGCTGTTGTTTCTTCATTCTCTGTTGAATTTTAGTGTCTGTTGGAGGTGCTTTATGAGGTATAAGTCTCTGATGGTTGAAAAGCTTGAAAGGTATACATTATCATTCTCATGTCACAGACAAGAACACAGGCTAGTAAAATGTTGGTAGAGCAATAATCTAAATTTTTTTTTTAAAGATTTTATTTATTTATTTGGCAGAGAGAGAGATCACAAGTAGGCAGAGAGGCAGGCAGAGAAGAGAGGGAAGCAGGCTCCCTGCTGAGCAGAGAGCCTGATGCAGGACTGGATCCCAAGACCCTGAGATCATGACCTGAGCCTGAGGCAGAGGCTTTAACCCACTGAGCTACCCAGGTGCCCTGAGCAATAATCTAAATCTTGGCCCAGGTTTGTGAGATTTGAAAGATTGAGGTCTTTGCATTATTATGGCATGATTATGATATATCTGCACACAGAATGGGATATGATGTACCTACTTAAAAGTTTATCATAAAATTATGGGAGATTATGTGAAAATGTTTATGAGGGTGTAAATACAAATGTAGAAAACAATAAAATGTATATTTTAAATGACTGGGGAAAAACATGGAAGATAAAAATAGTTTTTATATTATGCTTTTTCTTTGCTGTTCTTTCTAAACTTTCCACAATACCATTATAATTATATTACTCATAAATACAACTTTAGATAATAAATGAATAAAATGGTTGAGTGATAAATGAGTGTGGGGAATATTAATTATTATTTGTGTTACATGTGTGCCTTTTGTGCCATGAGTTTATACTTATTACATTAAGTCTTACAGTTTGTTTATAGCTCTAGGAAACCATTAGTGATTTCTACAGAAGTATGGCCTCTGGGATCCAGCATAGTGATTGGTCCATAATGTTCACTAAATAAACCCCCAGTGAATGATTGTTGAATAAATAAGGCTCTTTCTTAAAGCCCATTAATAATACACAGTTTGTGGAATAAGCATAAGATTAATGAATATAATTTTTCATAAATGCCTTACATGATTGTATCAATATGTATTTATATCTTAAAATATATTTTTAAATATTATTTCTTGTACTTAGTGTCAGTGCATGTTGTCATTAGTGCCTAATATTTATGTCACTTGATCAAATTAGTGTTCTCCTGGCTATGAGTAATAGTTCTCTTTTAAACCTAGATTGGGCTAAAAATGATTCTTCTGTTAGTAGCACACATTAAAATACTTTAAATCTTACAAATGGATTGAAGATGGACAGTTAATAATTTCCTAATTAAAATAAAAACAACCTATAATTTTTTCTCATTCTGTATTTCTCAGATACTTAACACACAATAATATTCAGATATGGTACAGTTCAAAATATAGCCAACACTTTTAATTTCTTACCAGGTACTAAAATACTTCTTCTTGGCCAATCTAGGTCATTCACTGGTTTGAAAGAAAACAGAAACAAAGCCATTGGGCACTTTTGATTAAATACTTATTTCTGAGGTTTGAAAGATCAGGAAAGAGTTAAAATATGTAAGTAGTATGAATGCCACTCTGCTGCTATATTGATAAGCAAGGATTTATGCAGAATGGCCAATGCTATATTTCTCCAGAATGGTATAATCTCCTAGTACTTGGATTTTCATTTTGTTTAGTTGTAGTCGTTCCCATTTAAAATAATTATTTAACTAGAATTTATTGAATTGTTCTTTATGCAATATAAATAGGATAAATGCCTTGAAAAGTGTGACATCCTATACAAATGAAAAGTGTTGCTATTAATATTATGTCCCTGAGTAATTGGTGATTTCTTCATATGAATAGAGTGTTGCCTGGAATCTGGATCCTTTGTCATGCATTTGAACTTGGTAGATCTTCAGATTAAAGCTTCTCCTTTTTGGCCCTTTCTGTTGCAGTCAGCAAAGAGATTTCCATGAAATTCATAATTTATAAGTGAAGCGACTGAGTTGGCCACTAAAAGAATCAGAGCTTTAGAGTCAAACTTCTGGATTTTAAATCCTACGTGTGTCGTGTAATAGCTGTTTAACCTTGGATTGCCATTTATTCTGCTGGAGACTTAGCTCCCTGTCCATAAAATACGGATGATAACCTGTGTCCTAATTTACTGAGATGGTTGTACAGGTCCAGAGTGATAGTATATGTGAAGCTAATGTGCTCTTTATGATATGTACATATCAACTATTATCTTTTTATTATAAATATGTGGATCTCAACTCTAAATAATATCCACTTCTTTCTTCAAATGTTCCATCAGTGCCAAAGAAAGATCAGTGCCTAATTTCACGGTGGAATTGACACACTCTTCCCTTCTGGTGTTAGAGACAACAGTTTTGCCAATTTCAGGGCAGCCTTTATAGGCCAACAGAACCTGGATCTTTATACTAGTACAAATTGTCTTAACATCCCTCAAAGTTTACAGATGATAAAAAGAATATCCTACTGCTAAGAACATCCCTGGGAGACAGGAGTGGGAAATGTGTTACAGTCTTCCTTTCACTGAGGCTTAGAAAATAAGGTTTTATGCAGAAAGAGAAAAATTGAGAGGAATAATTTCTCCTCTAAAATAGGAAAATGCAAATGGATATGGGACATTGGGGGAAAAGAGAAAAACTTTCCAGCTTCATGACTAGCTGATTTCCATTAAAAATAATTAGAAATGCCTGCATAAATCCTATGCACAAATGTAAATTACTGGGTCACTTTCATACATTTGGAGAAACATCCTGCATAAATCCAATTACCAAATATCTCTACATAAACATAAAATATTCCAATTTATGATGAAGTCAATTTTTCGCAATTAGTTTTTCCAATCAAATTTAAAGAAAGTTAATAATGAATTACTTCCAGGTGCTAACATTAATGAAGACATTCATAATTGGTACTGACTTAAAAAAATTGTATCAATTCTACACTTTGAGAGCATATGAATAAATACATTATATGAACATCTTCATTTTAAATTGGATTTTAAAATAAGTTTTAATGTTAGCTAAGATTTTAGTTTAGTAAGTTTTAATTTTAACATGGTGTCTTAGAAATAGAAAATACCCTCCTTCTTCCGCCAAATTTGCTTACATCTAAATTTTACATCTCCAATTTTGAGAATTTCATTAAATGTGGGAAGGTGTTCTAAACAGAGGTGCATCTTTGAGGGACATTTTCTTTGATAAAAGCACTGAATTCTGTTAGCTATACTTAAGGGGAGGTGGTGACAAGATCTGAAAGAATCTCCAAAGCCCTAAGCAAATTATGGGACTTCTTCAGTCTAATTTTTAACGGCTGAAAAATCTCATCAGTAAGTAATGTTTTTAAAGTTTATGAAATCTTTGAATCAGTCACAAGATGCAATTCTTACTATGTTGTTGAATATCTGAACATAGAGACTCTCCCGTGACATTGTCATTAAATTATAAATGCTTTGCTCTTTTGTAAAATGTAAATGGGTTTAAATATAATTTGATTTGTGCTTCTACATTCCGCAAATAGCACTACTCCTTAAGCCCATGATTTAACTATATAGTCAGCCAGTCTTTTTTTTTTTACTCACCGATGATATAACTGATTTTTCTTTCTTGCCCTTTTTAATCTGGGGAACATTTTTAAGAACCCTAGAGTGAGTTAACTGACTCTTACAGTTTTTTATCTCTTTATTGAATTTTGATATCGTAGTTTTGGTTTAATCATAAAATGTACTATATATTTGGCATTTTGGGCACAATTTATTAAAACTAAAAAATGACATTGTAATTGAAATAAAATATTAACTGGGAATAGTAGAGGAGATTTACTATCTATCATTTCCCTTCAGGTTGTTCTAAGATTGGCCTTTGGGTTGGAATATTGTCGATCAGCCAGCCATCTTTAAATTCGGGTTAACAAATCAATGATTCACAAAGCTATCTGAAATAAGCAAGAATGTGCAGCAAGCTTATGTCAACATTTTAAAAGTTCTTGATCTAGTTACTGGATGCCTTAAAAACCTAGACAACTTTTGTTCTATAGCATATAGTTGCAAATGAATAGCTAAGCACAATTTAAAAATTTAAAAGAAGGATTTATTGAAACACCGGTGGTGTGTTTTTCACCTTTTGGAGCACTATTGATTTTTTTCACAAATTAAAAAAATTGTTAAAGTTTAGCAAAGTTCACTACCTATTGTTTCCATCTATTGACTAAAAAAAAATGCATTGCTGGATAAAGATGTTTAGAAAACCCTCTTTAAAAATAGTGTACATGATAACACCTTAGTTTGAAATTCAAACTATTTCTAACTTATTTCTAAGTTCTAAGGTCTATTTCTAAGGTCTATTTCTAACTTATATTTCTACCATGTTTCCAGCCATGAATATTGCATTACAACTGGATTGTTGTACTCACAGTTTTCCAAAGAGGTCTTATGGTTAACTCCTTCAAAGATATACCCTTAATTTCGGTTTGGAATTCCTTACACCTTTTTAACTCCCTGTAGTCTGAGATTCTAGTTCCGGACACGTCTTATCCGTAACAACTCCAGCTCATGGTCATTTCATATTTACCTGAACTTATATAGCATTTATTATCTTTATTCTAATTTGAGGTTAAGCTTACATTACTTTCTAACAATGTTGGTTAATTTAAAGCTGCTCCTCAATATGTCAAACGCTCTATAATTTCTCTATGACATATATCCAAACATGTAATGGAAGTTGAATAATGATTTTTCAGCTATTCTATAATTGAAAAGAGTGGTCTGAACTGATCAAAATAAGGATTATTTATTAATCTAAAATAAATGTAGCTATTCACGACTAAAAAATATGACTCAGGAGCCAAATATTACCAAAAAGGTGTCCTTAGACAACTGGATTAATACGTAGATGAGAATGAGTTAAAATATACATAAAAATCTACCTCAATTAATTGAAAAGTTTGTCCTGTTAAATTAAACATTGCATTTGTAAGAATTTACTTTGTTGATCTCATTAGGTAATGCATTTATGTTAGAGCAATTGTAGACGGCCCCACAGGTCATTCCAGTAGCAGCCTCATCTCCAGTAAAGGTGAAGTTGAGATTCTGTGTGTGTGTGTGTGTGTGTGTGTGTGTGTGTGTGTGTGAAACAAAGATAAATGAATAAATTTTAGTTTTTTCTACAAATGTATTTTTGAATCTTAAATCAGGTTGAAAGTGTTTAATGCGCAAGGAAACACGAAGACAAAACCTTTAAGCTATCTGGTATATATCCCGAGAGAGAATATCGTGAAAATAAAGGGCAGAGGATTCAAGTTCGTAACATTGCAAGAGGATAGATCAGTAACTATGCATGGTATCTGCTAAACTGCTAAGTTGATTACATATTAAATTTAACAGCGGGGTGCCTGGGTGCTGCAGTCACTTGAGCCTCCAACTATTGATTTCAGCTCAGGTCATGACCTCAGCGTCCTTGGATGGAGCCCCCAGGACTCCATGCTCAGCAGGAAGTCTGCTTGAGATTCTTTCCCTCTCTGCCCCTCCACCCCTAAAATAAATAAATAAATTTTTTAAAAAATTTAACAACAAGTAGAAACAACTTTTTAAATTATGTAACAAAGTGCTGTAAGGTGTTAGTCTATTTTTTTTTTTTAATCAGCAATAAATGGTAGAAACATGATGGAAACAAACATACATAAAATGTCTTCAACTGTCATAATCTTGGCTATTCAGATAGTGCAAGAAAGGAGTACTTTATTAGTGTGCTTAAGCATAAAAGTATAATTCATCCAAAAAAAACCCAAAAACCCTATGCATTCCTTTTTGAACAGCATAGGAAATATATCCCATTTTACATTAGATATTTATATCTGCCATCCATTTCCTTTCTCTCACAACTATACACTCTCCTTCACACAGACACAGCCCAGAATCCTATAAAACTTTGCACAATAAATAGTAACAAGATAACTAATGTACTAATTTTAAGGGTTTGGGCATATTAGTCTTTAAGGTACATTTTGCTATAAGCCAAAATTTTCTGGCTAATCATGATGTTCTCTAAACAATGCCCATGACAATCCTATTTCGGTGTTTGGACACATCGATATTCAAATGGAAATTTCTGTTCTAGAGTAGGACAAATCAGTAAATGTCTCAGGAATGTCTTAGTAAAAAAATGGAAGAAAACGAAATGCAGAAATAAAATCATCTTATTTGGAACACAGCATTAACACGTTTCAATATTTATGATTTCTAGGGTGCTTTCAAATAAAAGACCTCATTTGATCTCTGGAGCTATCCATGTGGTAATTATTATGATTTCTGACCCTACATTAGGTTCACTAATGAGCAAATGAATCAGAATTTTGGTACACATTCTTGTACCTGTCCAGTGGTCTTCTCTATCACAGTTTCACAGTAAACAGAATGAAGTGTCCCAAAAACAGAATGACATTTTTGCCTACTTATCCATTTACAGGTAGGCAGCTTTGCATATGTAAATCTTTAAAATGTTAATTAAAATAGCATATAATTGGCCTCTTTGCCTAACTCTGTTTCTTTTCCTAAATTCTGCATTCTTTTTCTATTAGTGGATGAATATGATCACTCCTACAAAATCTTGTCCTTTTTCTATCTTTAAAATCACAAATCACTACTAAACTGAAGAGATTTGCCCTTCGTACCTGTGATTATTTTGTCAGTCTCCAGTTAAGTAAGTTACATGTTAACATTTCTTTCCATGTTTCATGCAAATGATTAAGACACCCACCACACCCCATACCCCCCCCATACATACATACATACATACATACATACATACATGCTTTCTGGGCCAGTCTCTAAAAAATGTTTTACTTGCCAATATTAGAACCTTAGAAAGGAGGGAGTTTGTGTATTCCCCTGTCTAACTTTTATGCTACCACCTGCCCTTTCATTCTTTCATTCACGGGATATGCATTAAGTTCCTCCTTTATTCCATGAGCTAGGCATTGGAGAACTAAAGGAACTCAGTCCCTACCATGAGGATCCTTTCATCTAGTGGGAGAAACAGAAAACATATAAAAATTACAAAAAATAAATTATATTCTATAGTTGATCTCATGCAGTGAAATGAAACATGCCTGGGTATATAATAATTCAGTAGGTGTTCAATTTAAAGCTCTTTATATTTACAGAATATTTTACCTTTTAAAGTGTTTTGTTATTTATCCTTTGGCAGAAATTAAAAACTTCAGAGACTTAATGGATTATCTCCTAGATGTTCTCTTAGTCAATATAACTAATGTATTCAGAAATGAAATTTTCCCTTTGGTAGGAAGATTATTGAGAAATAACTACTGAATGGTAATTTTCTTTTCCGTTTATATCTGTGGTGATGCTGACATTTCAGTAAGGTTTTATTGAAGCAATAAGGTCACTCACTAAAACACAGATGACGAATCTAATATGAGTGTTAATTATGCTTTATTTCATAGACATAGACAAGCAGAATCTGAGTCATCGTCAAAATGTTAATTATTTTATAATGATTAGAATAAATTAATGTAGGGGCTCCTTTTATATATTAATTAAAAGTTCACAATGGGATCAGCAGTTCAGAAAAGCAATAAAATGTGGGTTGAGTGCTTATTTTGCTATGAACTTTAGGAGGTTTATTGCCAGAAATACCCTGAAAAGTTCAGAATTTTAGTGTTGTCATGTTTTTAATGCCTTTTTCTTTTAGTTACTTCTGCAAGGATTATTGGTACCTTGCTGTATTTGAATTTGACCAACACAACCCTTTCCATCTTCTCGAACCATTTCTTTTGACTGACATCATATTTCCCCTCCTCCTTCTTCACCGCAAAACTCTTCTTCTTCATCCCATCCCCATTTCTCATCTTCTCACCATGTACTCCACCATCTCTACGGAGCTCTGCTTGCTTTCATTCGGTCCCTTGATTCTTCTGCTTGAAATGTCCTGTCACCAGAAATTCGACGAGCTATGCTTTCTTAGCCGCTGTCTCCTTTGCATCACTCTATTATCATTTCTCAGGTCTTGAAAAGTAGATTTATTATTTCTCCTGTCCCTCCTTTCCTTCCTTTTTTCCCTGAATCCTTTCATTTTTATTACATTATTATACCATCATTCCCTTTGGGCATAATGCAGTTTAACATGGCAGAGAATAAATAACTATGTGCCATACTGCATGGTTTAAGCAAATTCTCCTTTCTCCAACTGATCCTTCCTTTTCTGAGGATGCCTTTGAAAGCTGGAGAGCGTGCCTGTCCATTTGCGAATGAGCTACTACTTTCTCTAACGTTATGGTTATCTAAAGTTATCTAAATATTTGAAATATTCTGTGCTAACAACTCTTGCCTTCTCCTGAGACTGTGAATAGAATTATTTCCAGATGGCCCTGAAGTTTCAGAATATTGCTACAGTTAACAAAAAGCTTTTGTAAATGTTATATTAACCACCAAGGGGCATGTGCTACCATTAATTTGTGTTATGAGTTCCTGTTGTAAATGGTAGAATTTGCCTGTACATGCATTTTTCTCCTTAAATCATATATAATAATTAGAGTATCGGTTGCTATGAATCACAGATACCAAAGAACTGACATTAAAGCACTTAAAAACATGTTAGGTGTGCCTCTTAACAAAGAATTAACTTTTAGAAGCTATGAAAGTAGCGCACTGTTTGATCTTAAGTAAAACTTCTTTAAAAATCTGCTAAAACAAAGCTCAGAAGACCTGGATTATTGCTGTTAGAGAATGTATAAAGCGTAATCCATCTGTTTCTTTTCTTGTATTTATGTAAATTAATGCCAAATTCTCTTTAGAATGTTATATTTCTGTTTAATTGTTACTATGAATAATAATGCTATGAATAATAGTGATAGTATATCGCATTCAATACTACATTGTTTTCAATGTTCTTTATTTATGTTTACAGAAATTACATTTAAGAAATAAGTTTAGCATCAATATTCGTGCTAATGACTTAATGGTTGTTTCCAGAACCTTTCCAAAATAGAGTGTAAAATCAATTGAGCTCATTGTAGTTTGACTGAAGGAGGCTAAGGATTGCTTTATTGATTGGACCAGTGTATGAACCAAAGAAAAAAGAAAGGTCATCACTATTGTTAGGCCTGACACAAAACATCTGAAAAGCTTTGAAGAAAATGGAATGGGATTTACTAAAATTCTCTTCAACCCACTTGTAAACAGTTGACTTAAATGAAAAAGACAAACCTAAAATTATGCCATAGCCCAGGAGGAAGGAGTTAACCAACAACGAATTCAAGGTCATAAAGTACACTTCCTATTTTTTTTTTTTTTAACAAGAAACCTAAGGCTATAGTTTCTTTTGCTGCTTGCCAACTTATATGTGGTTACCAGGGAAACTTCCTGTTCTAAATTATGCTGTGTGGAACTTATATATATTCTCCTAATTTAGACCCCAAATTTAGATTCCATTTAAAATAACTAGGATGTGGTAGGAGGGAGTTCTCTAATATATCACTTAACATTTGTAGTTTCTTTCTTAAAACAAAAAACTTTGGTGGAATGTAAGTATTTGCAATAGTGTAAATCAATACATAGCACGTTTAACCATGTCATAAATCTAACTAGTCTGGTTTCTTTGTCTAAGTAGAATAAAATAGGCAAAAGGCAGTGTTTTACTTTGAGTGATTTTATGTATGAATATTAAAAAAGTATACCACAGAGTTTAATGTTTATATAGCATTTCCCTTTTGTATCTCTTGTGGCAAAATACGTGCTAGAGATTTATGGGCATATTTTCAAATGGGAATAAATATTTATAGAGTCTTGGAGAATATGCTACTTCAGTACTTTAATGAAACCTTGCATTCAGGTATTAGAGATGCCTATTCATTCACTCCTTTGTTTATTCAACAAGCACACACTGCTTACCATTAGGTATAAAGCAATGTACTAAACACAAAGAAACCCATATCAAATGCTTTACTTACTTTCAAGGAGCCTGGAGGGAAATATGGCAATAAATCAATCATCATAGTACATGGCAATAAATTCTATAAAACAGAAATGCTCTGGGGGCCAGGGTCATGGTGGAGGAACATCCAAATCAGATGATGGGATCCAGGACCATTTGGATTCTTCCAGGATCTGGAAGAGGAAATACTTTAAGACTTTTTTTTTTTCTTTAAGACTTTTTTAAGCCGAGGACTAAGTCAAATGATCAGATTTGTGAATAAGTCTGAGAGCAATGTAAAGGCTGGTGGGCATGTATCCGGACTAGAGCTAAGAACACCGTGTACTTGGGAGACCACTGTGTTATTCAAGTATAGGAAGATGAGAACTTGAATGAAGGCAGTGGCAGTAGCAATGTGAAGAAGGGATGCCAAAGAGTGTTGACAGGACAATGATTTGGAGTCAAAGAATGTTAGAGAGGAAAGGGACTGTGGTTGATGAATTCTTGTATTTTATAGGTTAGGAAGCGATAGCTCAGAAAATGGTACTTACATATAGTCTAAAACTTAGACAAAGGGGATATCGTCAGTGGTGAGTATGCAGTGTTTTCAGGAACATTTTCTACATTAAGGTTAAAATAATAAAAAGCTTCCGTAATGGCTATAAGCTCTGAAATTATACATTTTATTTTTTATGTGTCTTTGACATATTGAACTTGAACAAATCAGAAACCAAAAAGGTAAGCCTGATGGATTTTTTAAATTAAAGCTGATTAAATCAGTAAAAGTATTTCAGCAAAAGGTTGCCCCTTGAATAACCTGATGTTAGAAAAATATTTTTAATTTGTTTCCAATATAAATTTATAAAATGCTCTAATGTTATCTTAACATTCTCTTAACTATCACAATATTCATAATGAAAAAGATGTTAGAAGATTGTATGATTAAATGCATTGTTGAACCTGTGGTTATTCTCTTACTAGTATTACTCATAAAAGTGACCATCTGGGAATAGCGGAAATATAGTTTACAGAACCCTACCTGATATCCTGGACCCTTTCAAAATCATAGCTGAGATTTAATGTCACAATAAATTGTAGGAGAAAATGACAAGCTTTGATCAAAATAATATCTCCTTTACCTTTCCCATTTAAGACTAAAATCAAGATATATTGCATATCTGGCCTATATGATGTAGGGCCACATTATAATCATCAATATGATGATCACTCAGTATTCAAGTACTTGTGCTGTGTAATACACAGAGCACATATGAAGTAGTTCACTGATTTGTGAGGAGGGAGTTTACATTATATAATATTATGACTCTGTTAATTTACTCTGGGACTGTATGAGGTTCATATACATGGTGTGGTTTTTTTTTTTTTTAAAGATTTTATTTATTTATTTGACAGAGAGAGATCCCAAGTAGGCGGAGAGGCAGGCAGAGAGAGGAGGAAGCAGGCTCCCTGCTGAGTGAGGGGGGGGGAGGCAGGACCCTAAGATCATGACTTGAGCTGAAGGCAGAGGCTTTAACCCACTGAGCCACCCAGGTGCCCCTACTCGGTGTTTTTAAAAACACTACAAAATGGATTATTTGGGGCCATAGCATTGGTCTTAGGAAAATCAGTAATTTTTTTATTTCATCATGATACAAGTGCCTAGACAAGTTGTCACACATCATTGTTTTATTACTACATGTTTATTGATAAATAGCTTATGACATTTAATTTTATGCATATCTTTAACTTAGGTATAATTTTAAGCACACCTCATTTAGTATCACTCTAATAGACATTGCCATATTCTGTTTTAGCATAATTCCTAGTAATTCACAATGCGGTTGATAGTGCAGTGAGCTTTTTTTTAATAATATGTCCTTTTATTGGAAATTATTGGCAAAGCAAATAATTAATAACATACTCTGTTCCATTACAGAAATTTACATATTTTCTCAAAATATATGATCATACTAAAGACAGGAAGGCAGAATATAAATGTCACATATTCACCCTGCATTTGTTTCGAGACCATTTCTAGTGATTATATTACATGCTACATCGGCCCAAAGAGATTATATATGCTTAGATGGATTATATTTGTCATTTTTTAAACGATTTATAACAAAGGACAGAAGTTTGGAAAGTGTTTTGAGGTTTAAAACTAATTTGTTGTAACGATAACAGGAATTTGTCAAGAAGTTTGGTTTTCCCTTCAGATTTTATCCAGAATCTCACCTCCACTCCTTGGTCTACGCTACTGTCATCCTGACTGAGTTACTATAATTGCCTCCTAACTAGTTGATTTCATCAGAACGGACTAGGCCTTTGAGCAGCAGCTCTCAATTCTTCAAACCTCGTGGCTTAGCACCAAAACAATTGATATGTCTTGTTCACAAATGTCTACTTTATGTTGGCAAGTCTAGAGGGTCTGCAGGGAGCTTCTGATAGTCACGCAGAGATCCAGGCTGTCGGCTGCTGTGCCGCTCACAGTTTCGCTGGCCGAAAATAGGGGAAGGAGAGAGACTGGAGAATTCTGAAGCCTCCACATGGAAATGACACGTGTCACTCCTGCTTGTCTTTCATCGCCCAACACCAGTCCTGTGGCCCTACCTGACTGCAGAGGGGGCTGGGAAATAGACCCCTTCGTATGCACAGGCAGAAAAAGGAACCAGAAACTGCTGAGCACTAATGGTATCTCTCATACAAATTTGAAATATTCGCATCCTTCCTCTGTACAAGACAGTCTCAAGAGAGTGGCAGAAATCACTGTGGTAATGTGTCTGATCATGTTCCTTCTCTTCTGGGAATCATTGAATGGCTCCTTATTTCATTCAGAGGAAAAACCTATGTCCTTACTGTGAATCACAAAGCCAAACATATACCTGCCTGCATATATACCTTCCTGTATGTCTCTTTACTAGAGAGCCTGCTTTATCACCCTGTCTTATTGTTGTCCACAGCACTTACCATTCTTTAATATACTAATAAATACACTTGGTTATTGGTTTTGTCCATTTATCGTCTCCTCTTACTAGAATGTAAACTTACAAAAGGGCAAAGACTGTTTACTCTGTCATTTTAACCCCAATGCCTACAATGGTGCCTGACATGTTAGAACATGAATGAATGAATGAATGAATGAATGAACAGGATACCCCAAGAACTGTATTAGGATTCTCATTTCTGCTGTATAGTTAACTTGTTTCTCATGTATTATGCTTCAAAAACCATGTTCTTTTTATTTTCCTTTTTTTCCCTTGTTTCTGAGGGTGTCATTAATTAGTATTACAAGGACTAGCCACGTGTTTAATGAGGTCCAGGTTGAAAACAGTCAAAATGAGAGATTACAGCCAAACCTGAGATACAGTTACTTTATTGAGAGATTGTGTCAAGGACAGGGAACCTGCAGGTCAGCAGAGGCCTGATTTGGAGTGATTATGTAGGCTGACTTCTCACTCACACTGAATTGAAAAACAGAAGACAGAGCCATAAATGGGTCTGCTTTTTAGTTTTATTTTATTCATTCTTAGAATAGGACTGTATCTAATAGTTAAACTGAGAAAAGCTTATAGGGCTACCATTTTTTATACTAAAGTCATATTCTAGCATTATAATTATGTTTAAGATTTCTAGTGGACAGTTGCCTTACCAAACGATGAGCAGAGAAAAATGCACATACATATCTATGTTTATATTAGTCGAGCGAAAGTGTGGGTATCTATAAAATAAAGAGAGTTAATAACGTAATGTGAAAAGTGGTGATCTGACTTTAATAGTTGCAAACTGAAGAATATCCATACCCTTTTTAGTTCACTTGACAGGAGATGAACTGTCAAAGAAGGGAAGACAGAAAGGAGTCTGGGTGAATTATTTGCTAGTGTGAGACCGATGATTTATTATGCCTGAGTGGAACTTCAGTTCTTTGCCAGTGGACAGTCTAATATACCAGAACCAAAACCCAGGCATTTACTGTTAGCAGGAGGTCTGAAAATAAGGTAGTGATGGGCTGATTTGTGGGAACTGCTAGAACTCCCTGCTGCTGTTCCAGTGAATTCCATTGTGGTCATCCTAACATTCCTCCCGCCTCCTTTTTTTTTTTTTTCATCTGAGGCATAACAAGCAGGCTGTGTGCAATGGGAGAAAAATGACAGGGGGTGGTCTTTGAGAAAATTCACAGCCCGATTCCATCATATGTGCATGCAAATGATAGTATTTCTTGCTCATTTCCGAGGACATGGAAACTAGTGTTTTTAGGCAACTGTTTCCTACGGCAAGAGGTATTTCAGAAATAATCAACTGAAGCCCCACTGTATATCAGCGTTCTCCAGAGAAACAAAACCAGTATATATAAAGATTTATTATAAAGGTTTGGCTCACGTGATTATGGAGGCTGAGAAGTTCCCAGATCGGCAGTCAGCAAGCTGGAGACCCAGGAGAACTGATAGTAATATTCCAGTCTGAATCTGAAGGGTTGAAAAGCAGGAAAGTCAGTGGTATAAGTTCCAGTCCAAGTCTGAGTGTAAGGCCAAAGAAGAGCCCTATGTCCCAGCTGGAAGATAGGCAGAGACAGTGAATTCTCCCTCATTCAGCCTTTTTGTTCTATTCAAGCCTTCGAAAGATTGGATGAGGCCCACAGGGATTGAGGAAGGCAATCTGCTTTACTCAGTTTACCATTCAAATGTTAATCTCATCCAGAAACACCCTCCAAGACAAACCCAGAATAATGTTTAGCCAAATAATGGCACTCCGTGGCCCAAGGAGTGATAAGCTAATAGATAAAATTAACCATCACACCTGTAAAAAGTAAATACTTTTTTTTTTTTTTTTGAGTGTGGGAGGGCTCCTGGATGAAAAATACTTTCACTTTCTTGGATCCCTTATAAACTAAATTAACCCTTACGGATATGAGGACTTTTATGTCTGTTCAAGATAGTTCATTTGGCATTTCACACCTTCCATTGGGTATTGTAGTTAAGTTCCGAACCTCCCTGTTGTTTTAAACATGTGTTTAGGTAACTGAGGGGGAAGATAACAACCATTCACTCAAATGGTAACACAGTCTCTATCCTCTGCTGTGGTTTACCCTGCAGGATCTCCATCCTGACAGCACATTCCTGTCAGCTAGGGGAGTTTTCGTACTCATTCGAGGGCTGCCATCCAGAACAATTGAATCTGGATTCACCGGGGTGGAGCCTAGCATCTGTGTTTGGTAAAAGCCCCCCAGGTGCTTCTAATGGGCAGCCAGGATTGAAAATCCCTGATTCCATAAACCAGAGTTGATAGGGCAGCCCTTTACTGCGAGTTGCCTTCTGCTTACAAAGTGCCCTGTGCTGCCTGATACTGTCTGGAGGTCCCATCTCCCTCCTTAGATTGTAATGTCCGCGCTTTATCAAATAAATGCTGATTCCTGGGTCTCTCCACTGCTGCTGTGGGATATGTAGGTAAGTACTTCTAAGTTTCTGACCTCTACCATTGTTTCACAAAGTCCTTCGGTGGTTGACTGTTTCCTAAGCACTCCCTAGGCTATGATGGGTTGGACAACTCAGATCCTCTAAATTTATCACCTCTGAGTTCAGAATGGGCTTGCAATTCTGTTCTCTCCTGAAAGATAATTTAAACTCTAGTGTTGCATGACAACTTCAGGAAGCAGAAAGCAGTTTGTTTAAAGGAGTTTGCTCCAACCTTACAGAGTTGTGTCAGGAAAAGAAGCTTGAGGAGTATCTCTGCAAAGCCTTAATTTCTTTGTCCTATGCCTTAATTATAGGGCTTAGCAGTCATTCATTTTAAGAGTAACTGTCTTTCCCATATCTAAATACAAAACATATCTTTTGCTTGTGGCATAATCTTTAATAACACACTAAAGGATCTACCCAGTGGTCTAAAATTCCATATCATAGAAGCCTACGCAAGAACAGTGATCACAGTTTTTTAACCAAAAATAGAGATGCATGACAAGAAAGAATGTACACAGGGGCGCCTGGGTGGCTCAGTGGGTTAAAGCCTCTGCCTTCGGCTCAGGTCATGATCTTAGGGTCCTGGGATTGAGCTCCCCATTGGGCTCTCTGCTCAGCAGGGAGCCTGCTTCCCCCTCTCTCTGCCTGCCTCTCTGCCTACTTGTGATCTCTCTCTGTCAAATAAATAAATAAAATCTTAAAAAAAAAAAAAAGAAAGAATGTATACAGACAGCTAATGGGATAGAATATTTGAAATCAAGAATGACACGCATGTCATGAGAGAGAGTTTTAAGTTCCCAATTTGGTAACAATATTTATACATGTAAAGCAAAGAATAAATAAGCCATTGCTGAATCTTCATGACAAATTGCAGTTTAAGTTTTATTCTTCTCATTTTATGAACCAGGATGTGAGAAAGTTGCCTGAGTTCCCACAGCAAGGAAGGGCCTGGTTCTAAAACTCGGTCCTTCTCATTATATCAGCTGCTTTCAGCCTGTGCAATTTTTATTTCACATAAGATTTTTTTTTGTATTTTGGTTCATGTGAGATGTATGGTTCTTAACAGCATATGAAGACATCATAACATTTTAGAAACCATATCAAAATATGAGTTTGTTTTTCAATTTAGAAAAGGTAGTAGAGTTAAAGGAAATGTTCTCCGACAAAACTAATGACATCCCCAGTTCTAAAAAGTTATATTTCACTTGGTTATGCAAGATTTAATGTAATTTGTAAAATGTTTTACTGCACTCTACCTTCATCTTCAGGGGAAAAGAAAATCGCCCACTGTCTGTCATCTCCAAACTGTGACATTCCTTTTCACAATTGCAAAGTACCCTGTGGAGCTGGTAGATGCCAGGCCTTTTAAGACTTTACAAAGAGTGGAGGCCAGCAGCTTTCAAACAGAAATATTTACTGAGGAGCTAATCCATGTATCAGAGATCTGAAGAAAAAGAGCATGACTAACAGCTGAAAATAGGGCTCATTACTGGAGCAATCTGCAAGGAGCCCAGAGGGAAGTTCTCTAATTCTAGAAAGGATGTTTAAAAGGCAAGGCCAAGAAATGGAGTGATATATTCGATGGAATAGATGGAATGATATATAGATGGAATGATATATTCGAAGTAAAAACTTGGACACACTGACTCAAGTTACTGAGGATTAGTAAGTTATGACAGTGCCTCACACAATCTTCATTCAGAAGTATTTGCCTACCTGACTAGGAACGATGGCCAGTACTTGATGGTATATAGTAATGCAGGGAAACAATGTGTACCTGGCATAATTATGTGAACTTTTGAAGACACTTTTTATTCCTCTGAGAAATGTACTGGGGACCTTCTTGTTATCATTAGAGATCTTGCTGCCTAACAGGGAACGAAGAAGCTGGTAATAGTTTTGTTTCACCGTTAAGCAAGAAAGATAAATTTAAAAAAAATTTGTTTTGCTAAAAGTTAAGAAAAGCTGACGCAAGATGGCTAACAGTAAGTTCTCAGGTGTCCCCACTGGGTAGCTGTTTGCTTTGGAATGGGAGAACTCACTTTAAAATCCTTTTGTGAGTTTAAAGGGACCATGAACTTAGTTGCCTTGGTCATGCAAAATGCCTTTTATTCTGGGTCCCTAGTGACTATAGTTTTGAAATATTTTGATATCAATAAAAATGAAAAGGCAAACAAAACAAATGAGATATAGAACTAAAATAATTGAAAAGATAACATAATCACATAAAAAGTTAATGACCACGGAGGTTTCCTAGGAGCAAAATGTGCTGTATTTTGTATATAATATATGTATTATATATAAAACATATATAAAAATATATAAAATATATATATTATATATAAATATATAAAATAATATATAATATATATACTGAAAATGTACTGTATTTTATAAATATATATGTTTACATATATATACTGAATGTCACAGGATAGAAGTGACGAGAAAAAGCCTACCATGCAAAAATGCATCAGCACCCCTATTGTATGTCTCCTAGATGCCATCACAGAGTTCTCTCAGCAAGACTTCAAACTGGGTGTCAGTAACACTTCCTCTTTATAGATTGGGAGATTGAAGGCAAGATGTGGGAATGACTAAAGCAGGACCGCAAGTGGGTCTCTGATTCAGAGCCCATGTTCTCATGTGTTTGTTCCCTTCAATCGTGGATCCTCCATGGGGTCGCTGGATAGGGTTTCTCATCCTCTTTAAGTCAATTTTCAGAGGACAGAGCATAAAGATACTTCTTAACTTAAAATTAGATTATGCCTTCATCTTCAGGAAAGTGAGACATTTGACCTAAGCTACCAGTGCGCAGAGCGGGAGGTAGGAGCCCAAGATGACTCCCAGATGGGGCTGCGTGTGAAAGAGCAAAGCGGGCTGTGGCGGAAACACCTTCGTCAGGAATGTGCTCGGCCAGTAGATATACCGACATTTATTATATATCGAGGCATTGCAAAGCAAACATAAAATGTTCAAAACCGGGAAAAACTCATCTGTGGTGTTAGAAGTCAGAATAACAGTTACCCTTGGGGGCGGTGCATAGTACCTGGAAAACAGCATAAGGGAGCTTCTGCGATTCTGGTCAAGTTTCTTTCTTGGTCTGTGCTGGATGGGCAGATGGGTTCAGTTTATCAAATTTATGAGCTGTACATTATAATCCCTGTATTTTCCCAGTATTTTCTTATGATACACTGTTTGTATTTTATCCTTTTGTTTATCATATATTTCTGTTTGTATATTTCTGGTCTTTAGGCTTTAGTTTCCTTCTAGTTGTTCCATGTCTTTTTTAAACTCTATGTACAAAATGTATGTGTGTGTATACATGTATGCGTGCATGTGTATGTGTGTGTGTGTGTGTGTGTGTGTGTGTGTGTGTGTGAAGCCCAGTTTGATTGCATCTCACCTTTGTGGCAGAGGTCCAGTCACAGAAAGCAAATCGACTCTGAGGAATGCAAGCACATTTTTGTGCAATATAAACAAAGTGGGGAAAAAAATAATAACACTAATGGTTTCTGAATGAAAGGAAAATATCAAGTACAGAACCATTGAAGGAAGAATTTATCACTGAAGATTTAGGTGATATAAGCAAGGAGTTTGATTATATGAAATATCACTGTCTTCAACACAGAGAAAATTGAAGGTGAGGTAAAATGTGTGATTGTAGCCTACCAGGGTTGAAAAACCCTGTGATCTACGTAAGGGAGTTGGACCTTGAAAAGAAACAGATTGTCAGGTGGGAGCTATTATCCGAACAAACATTTCCTTTCCAGAATTCTGCCATTCTGAGACTCTATGCTGACCTCACCCTCTCATAATTAAGTCTTTTATGGCTACTGTCTTCCCCATGTAGAAGTTTTCAGTGCAAATGATATTAGACTTGGAATATGCCATAGAGGAGTGGAGATTTAGTATTTCTTAAGTAATTTCAGCCGAGGTCACTGCCTTTGAAAATCTGTCTGCATGTGACCATCTTAATAAGACTTTATCTTCTGATAGCTTTTTTGAAAATGAATACTTAACAATGGGTCACCTCAATTTAATGTAAAGTTACACCTGTATCAGGAGAACATGAAAGAAAATTAACTATTGTTGAAGACAGATGGATTCTAAGTGGAATTTGCTCTTCTTACAAAATCTGAAGATAAATGCAGGGAAATTTCCCAGTAAAAAAAGAGAAGGATACAACACATTGTTCATAAAGCACAAAGAAGAAGCAAGCTCTCCAGAGACAAAAAGGGTATGTATTGCTCAGCTAGGTAATAATGAGAACTTCAGTATTCACAGATGAACTTCCCATTCACAGGTGTAAAAGTGAAACAGGACCCCACATTCCCACAGATGGAGATAGGGCAGAAATCTTAGGCAAGTATATTTTAATTAAAATCAAGTTGCAGATATTTGCAATACAATAGATCTTCCAAGGGGAAGTTTTAAGGCAACTTGTGAGTAGAAAATCAAAACACAAAAATGGAGGATTTGGAACGAATTACCATCAGGTGAGGCTATCATCAGATTACATTTCCAGGAACATATTAGGAGTTAAATTCCAAATGCTCTGTTCTGAAGGCAGCAAAATCTATGATATTTGAGTAACAGTTTTGTTATTAACCAATTTATGATCTTTTTATTTCAGTGAAGCATAAGGGACATGATAAGAATTTGCTGCAAATAAATGACAGCTTTGTTGAACAGGAACCTATTTTTTTTCCTAGATTTTACAACAATAGAATGGGCCAAATATCCTTGTAAATTACATTAATGAGATAGATTGCTACTTTTAATGGAGGCTCTGTGCTCTATGCTCTGCCTTATGCAGATTTGCCAGTTAATAAGCCTGAACAGTGTTTCTGTTCGTGGAAAATGAATCTGAAACGATTGTCAGATTATCTGTTTGGCATGCCTGGCTGGTGTCTGGAATGGCACTTTGCTAATGTGCTATTACTCAGTGTCATTAACCCACACAAATGATTGAAAGGTGAATTTATATGTGTATCATGGGGCTCCACACAGGGGATAAGCTGTGGCCAAATGATGTTCCGAAGGGTAAAATGAACCATTCCTTTTGGATTTCCATTCTGTAGTTTTTGTGTCCTTACTCAGAGACATAGGATATTTAAATAGATGGAGAATATTGAGACAAAACATTATCTAAAAAACACAACTTTGGTTTGCGTCAGTGGCTTCAAAGTAATGTAGTTGAAACATGAATAGTCATTTATCCCTCATGATCCTCATATCTGAGGGATCTTGGCCAAAAAAAGGCAGATAAATTAAGTACTTTAGAACTTCATATAAGAATATTTTGGAAATTTTAATTAGAAAAGTAAACTCATGATGGAAATGAGAAATGAAAGGCTTTTCACTCCTTCATCATAGGAATTTAATTTGCACTTTTGTGGATTAATTAAAATATGTTAGCATGGAAAGTATCTTTTTCTTTAAATAACACATCTGTGCAGACTATCACAGAAAAGCCATTAAATGAAAGCTACAAGGTATTTTCCATTTTGGTCTATTAAGTTTGTTTGATATTCCTTCAGCAGATATTTTGATGTACACGAATGTTTTCAAATTCCAAAGGTATTTTGAAACTGGAAATTTTGAGTAGGTCTGTAAAATAATGACACGTATTCCTATTCTTAAGGAAATAGAGAATATGCAAAATATGTTCTGTGATTTCTGTTTTCTGCAGAGCTAGATTTTTTTTTTTTAGATTTAACAGACACTCGAGGCCTTTATTTATAGTTATATTATATTTGTATTATTTTTAGTCATCCAATTTTAAACCAACATCACCATTTCCAAGGAAAATCTTTTTTTCTGCTTTTAATTCCAGCCTCCTCACTCCTGGTTTACTGTGCGTCCCTCTTCTACTCTTGGCCTTCATAGAAATAACCAGTTTTAAGTTTCAGTCATTTTTCCTATATTTTAAATATAAGAAGTTGAATGAAGGATATTTTTAGATTTTCTAATTTGTGCTTATTTTACTTTGATAATGGTTTTTATCTTTGTATCTTTTCTTTGATAAGGATAAAAAAAAAATTGTAGTGTTTCCTGACATTCACCACAGATAGCTAGAACTTTTCTAGCACTATTTATCTTGTTGAGAGATTAAATATTTCATACTTCTTTTTTTCTTTTTTTAACAGTGAAGGTCCTTGCAATTTAAACAGAATAATTTGTAATTTCTGCCTTACTAAGCAAATAGACTGTAAGGGTAATTTGGACTTGCTGGAAATAGGTTTTCTTCAGCACCTTCTTAAAATATTTAGCAGACCAGAAGGTTGTTTATTTTCCTACTGTGGTAATAAATGTTTCTATTTTATTTATTATTATATTTTATATTTATATTATATATTATTATATATAATAACATATTACAAATGATTATATTTTATCTTTTTATTATTATTTTATATATTATTTTATTTATATATGTTTTTTAAGCATGAAATTTGAGAAGTATCGAATCCATCTCAAAACGTATTATGAAACAGCCTTACTTTGAGTCCTCGCTCATCATGACTTGAGTATCCTCACATGACAGCTGGCTTCCACAGAACAGGTGATCCCACAGATGGCAAGAGGGCAAGCAGGAAACCTTACTGCTCTTTACAACCCACTCTCTAAAGTTCCATACCTTCCCATCCACCATATTCTGTTCATTGGAGGGAGTCACTAGATCCAGTCCACAATTAAAATGCACCAAAGAACTTGTGGACGTATCTTAAAACCATCATGTTAATAAGACAGAAAAGATCTCTAGTCATGGAAATGAACACAACAGTGAGATTTATTAATGGTTTTTACAGGTACAATAGTAGGAGTTTCCTCTGAGGGTTGAGATTTTTTTTTTAATCTTGTATCCATAGTTCAACCCAAACGTAGATTTTGGCAGATACTAGTAGGTGCTAAAAAACTGTAGAGTTAATTAATCAATGTCTTCAAAGTCTGAATGTGTTTCCCAAACATTTAAAATTTTACTGCCAATATTTTGTTCTTCTTGCTCTGCTTCCAGTAAGGTTAACCTAGGGGAAAATAGAATTAAATGAATTTATTTCTTTTAATTTTAAAGATTAGTTATAAAAGTTATAAGTGCCCCAATTTGTCTCCTAATTACTTATCCAACTTATGTGGCATTTATGGGGAGTATGTTATGTGTCGATTACCTATTATCACATAACTTATTTATTGCCTACCTTTACTTAGATTTTAAGCTCCATAAAAGCCAAGATTTTTGCTTGTTTTGTTCAAGGCAGGATCCCCAGCACTTGGGTATTGTTCAACATTGCATAGGTACTCAATTAATGTTTATTCAATGAATTAATTAAAATATTCACCGAGGGGGAAAAATATTCACTGAGCTGAGAATCTCAAAACTTTAACTTGTCATTTGCAAAAATTCTGGTTAGACATAGTTATACTTATTTGGAGATCTTCTCCTTGTCTCTGAGCTGAAGTTTTCAGTTTAAATGTAAAAATCTATTTTTGAAATAGATATTCAATATTTTGAAATGTACACTTACAGCTGCTGCAAGATACAAGCCCATGGGAATAAGCCAGTTTACTTGATTAGCTTCTTGGCACCTAGGAAAAGGTAGGGTGAGATATGGGGAAGCCCAATTTTGCAGTGAAAATATGGTGGAGAGAAGCCTTGACTACTTTTGAAGAGGAGCAAAGAGGAGGAAATCTGCACGTGCCCTGTAACATGGGAGAAATCACTCCTTCGTAGTTCTGGTCTTGAAATTAGAAAGGAAATAAAATGTGCAAATCCAAAGTGCTGCTTTTTTTTTTTTTTAAATCCTGAGTGCTTTGCATCCATTTATATATATTTGTCACCATTAGGTTTTCTAATTTCCAGGATATAAATTGCTGTAGATCCTAAAATACACTACTGAATATTCTTTATTCATTTTTATCCATCCCACATGTTACCCAAAATGATGGTGCAGATCTACCTTAAAGAACCACTAAATCTGTTCAGAAAGGATGGGAGTAAGAGAAAGACTATTTGGCTTCTTTCTTACACGAAAGAGATGACAGTATGTACTGAGGAACTAGAACTTTTTGTGTGAACCCCACACAATGATTCATATAACTTGAGAGTTTAGCGGTGCTTCAGAGATCAGATATTCTAATCTCCTGTTATCTCATCAGAGAATTTGGATAATTATCTACCTTAAAGTGTGTCAATATGACAGTTTTCAGTTAAATGTCTTCATTCCTTCATTTTTTGGGAGATGGAAGTTATGGACTGCAGTGTCACATGAGAAGCTATCCCCTGACAGGAATGGTTGACATAGGGACTCTCTTCAAAACGACTTACCCACTTCTACTCCTCAGTGTTCCTAAGTCTTTGTGGCTGTTCATTTTAAATTTTTTATTGTTTTCTTAACATAGCCTGCTGGTGACCCGTACAGTTTTCATTTGGAACTGTGTACCTTCGTCGTAGGATGTCAGGCGGTTACTTGGTTCTCACTATCGCTGGGGACGTACTTACTCTCTGTCTGGATTATCTCCCCATGATATACTCTGAAAGAATTTCTTTTTCATTTATTTAACACCCGATTATGGTATTTCATTTGAACATTAAAACTCTTCAGGTTCACTTACTTTGCCCAAGGTTGATATGTAGCACTTAACCTCATTCAGGAAACTAGTAATTTTTCTAAGTTCTGAAAATAATTCTTTTATTTATTTATTTATTTATTTATTTATTTATTTATTTATTTATTTTTTAGTTTCACAACTTATACAAAAGATAGGTAGGAGGACACCCTCAACAGACCCAGGTTGAAACAAAGCCTATTTGGAATTGTTTTCATGCTTATTAGGTAAGAAAGTAAGACAGTCATGTATGAGAGAAATTCAAACAAATAATTCCCATAAATTATCTCAAGTGCAAAATGGTGTGAATTGTTTGTAACTAAGAAATGCGTTTTTGACATTGGGAGGTATTATTAGTGAAATGTTACCCTGTACTTAATTTTGCTTTCTTGTGGCTAATGCATGAGCCCATCTGATTATGTTCATAAGTTAAAGAATTTAAAGTAACACTATTTTAGATTCTCTTACTTTCCTGGCATAAAAAAGCCTTTCCCATACCATACAGAATACTGTCAAATAACAATTCCTAAGGCTTGGAAAGAAACTTCTCTAATCAGACTCTTCTTAATGATGCTGTGCTCTATACTTGTCCTTTTTACCTGTCTTTGACTAATTCTCATGTCTTAAAGAAAGATGGAATGGCTCTCAAATGCTAAGATTAAAATGCCAGGTGCAGCACATGAATCAATTGTAAATGACAAAAACGAACAGTAACAATTTCATTTCCGTAGGAACCAATTCATTATTATGCAGCCCGCCTCTGATGCCCCCTTGTTCCAGCTCCTCCCAGCAGGCCCACTTAGCCTTTACCAAATATTTTTTCCTTATAAGTAAACCAATACAGAGCTTTTCAGACCAGCCTTATGTTGTAGTTCAGTATTAATACCTTCTAACTAGAGTCGATTGGATCACTAAAATGAGATATTTCCTGTAATCCACAGATCCAGCACTTTTTGGCGATTTGATAAAAATGGTACTTGCAAACACCGAGTTGTATTGCTCTCTATGTAAGCTCATATTTTCAGCTTATATAAAAGGATTTATGCTAATATATTTCCTCTTGTGCTTCCTGAGAAAGCTCATTTACACTAAGGATTAGCAATCACTTTATTAAAAGGCTTCTTAATCTATTATTAACTGAATATTAATAATTTAATAATATAGTTGTAGAGTTTAAAAATACTTAGGACAGAAACCTCCATTTCGTTCACATATCTTTTTCCGTCCCCTAGACTGTCCCCAGTGGATAGCGCTTGCTTCTTACTCATCTTCGCGTATGGAGCACCCAGCACTGGGGTTTGAAATTAGAGTCCACATAGGTCTGCTGAGGAAATGAATTCCTGGTTCAATGAGTGTCAGTGCTGCTACGAGGCATAGGCAGAGATTTGCATTTGCGGTACTCTGAACCGCCCCCATTTTTATCAGCCTCTCTGTCTCCCGAGTCACGGACATGAAGCAGGTTATCAGTTTTGACCGGGTTGGGGGTTGGGCGGTGGTTTCAGTACTGTGACTTCTTAGGCTTGTGGTCCTGTCCTCTGCTCTATGCTTCACTTTCCTGCTTTCCCTTAGAACGGGTGCGTGCATCCTTTTACCTCCTGGTTTGTTGGCGGAGCTTCAGCCTCTGCTGGGGCCTTAGTCTACAGTCACCACAGTTGGGCTTCTTGCCTTTTAAATTAGGAGAGCCTGGTCTTTTCGGCCACTGAGACCTCTCCTGACCGTACTTCTTCCCGAGCACCATTCCTCTTGGCAACAGAAGCCTCTTGTTCTCACTTGTGAGCAATGCTTCTGCACATTTGGCAGCTCCGCAGTCCCTGGGACCATGTGTCCCCGTGCAAAGGTGGCAGTTTGATCCCACAGCCTGGTTGCCGTTCCAATCCCTGACCTTTCCCATCAGCCCTTTCTTTCGCCTCAATGAGACTGGAAGCCTGGTTTTTCTCCAACATGAAAGCCCAGAGTTTAGCCTGTGGGAGAGCACAGCATGTTGGAGGGGGGCAGCTGGAGGGCTACCTGCCCCACCAGAAACACATCAAATGATCATCTGAGATCCTTCCGGGTTTCCTTGTTTAAAAGGCAGACAGATCAAAGACCCTGCCACCCTCAAAGATTTGAAGACTAGCAGAGCAGCCTCAAGGCCTTCACCCCTTCATGACCCTTAACTGTTTACCAACTGGGTGTTATTTCACGTTCAAGTGCCTGAGTGTGAGGTGACTTCGTAGTATGTGATTTGACTGTCTCCCTTAACCAAGAAATCTGGAAAATCAAAGAGTGCACTCACATATACGCTTAAGTTTCTTGACTATGCCTGTCAACAAGAGGAGGGCCGTTCGTTAATTATTTGAATACACTGGAAGAAAATCCTCTCTGTATGTTGTTTTGAAATTTGCCACATAAACCCAGGATACATGTTAATAATAATTGTAAGATTTTCTGGGAAAGGTTTAAAATACTACAGATCTTACCCCTTCTCACTTCATCCGGAAAGCTTTCTCTGACTTTCCCTTAAGACAGAATTACCTCCTGTGTGTTTCTATATTATAGAAACTTACCCTTGAACTAGGAATTACTCCTGAGGATTTCATTTTTAAATTCAAGGTTAGCACGACTGTGTTCTCCACTACGATGCTTTTAGACTGAAAAGGGCCTTTATGAGCAGGGAATGGGTCTTGCTTATGATTTGATTCCTAATGCCTAATATAGTACCTGGAACATATTTATCATTCAATGAATAGTTCTTGAATTTATAAATAAATTCATAGTGTATGGCTGGTTTGAATGTTCCATGTTTCCATTTTTTGTTGTTTAAATTTACAGTTATTTACTGTGTGTCCACTTTGGTATAATCAGTATACACATCATATGTCAAACAGAAGGTATTTATGTAGAGAGGGAGGGAGGAGGGGTAGGGGGAGAGGGGGAAGTAGACTCCCTGGCTGAGCAGGGAGCCCATCCCGGGGCTCGATCCCAGGACCCTGAGATCATGACCTGAGCCAAAGGCAAATGATTGACTGAGCCACCCAGGCAACCCAGCAGCTATTTTTGAATGTGGCTTTCTTTATGGTCTCATAGCATATCCTTTTTTCCCCTCTATTCCCTCACCTAAAAAACCCCAAAGTTCTATCGAGTTGATTGAGGAAGGGATTGTGGGAATCAGCAAACAAGTAAAAAATCAATAAATAGTTCCAACTGCCAATCATATAACCACAAAATAAAAATGAGAAAATCAAAAGAAGTGAAGGTTTTCCTCTTATTCGGCCACATTTGTGCGAAGGGGAGGCTATGGTGAGCTAGGTAGGAAGGGGCTGTGATTTCTCCTGCAGCATTACAGGCTTGGTCAGGATTCTCCGCCTGCGTCCACTCTGTCCTCTCAGATTGACATCCTCTTTCGTGGCAGCGCAGGGTCACACAAGGGAGGAGAAAAACACCAAGTTCAAGCTGTGCCACAGCGTGTGGAAGGTGCACCTGCCCCATTAAAGACCCAGAATTGTTGCTAGTGATTTCTTTTTTATAGAAACAGACTAAGGATACTGTGACGGAAATAAACTCAACTGACCAGAAAATAGAGAGAATGCATCATGTCTAACACTGCTGTGAATCCCATTTATCACCTTGAGATAATGTTTCTAACGTAAAACCGAAGTGGCCTTTAGATGAATGGTAATCCCGCATTCTCTCTTTTTAATTGTGTTTTGAATGAGCCAAAAATTTCTGATTTTACCGAGGAGAAAATTTTTATACCTTCATTTGAGTGTAATGTGTTTGTAATATAGTATTTTAATCACAAAGAGGACAATGACTTCTTTCTCTGATTTTCCTCTTTTTTTTTTATAAAGATTTTATTTATTTATTTGACAGAGAGAGAGATCACAAGTAGGCAGAGAGGCAGGCAGAGAGAGAGGAGGGGAAGCAGGCTCCCTGCTGAGCAGAAAGCCCGATGCGGGGCTCGATCCCAGGACCCTGAGATCATGACCTGAACCGAAGGCAGAGGCTTTAACCCACTGAGCCACCTAGGCACCTCTGATTTTCCTCTTTTGACATCAGTTCAACTCATTCTTGCCTTCTGCTCTATATTGGAAAAGGACTGTACTGCCTCTTAACTGTACAGGAAGAATGAGTCTAACAGTATGTGAGTTATTATAAATTCATGCCTTATGCTATCCTTGGAAGAAGAGATATTTTGCATTAAGAAGTCTTCCCTCCAAGTCTTTCTGAAAGAATAAACAGAGGACCTGTTTATATCACCAGAGAGTATTTAACTAAGTAGAATAGCTATCCCTGTCAATAATTGGAAGTTAAGACTTATTAATATTTTCTGTAATAATAAAATGTGGCTTCTCAGAATGTGATATTCCAGAGTATCAGAAAATATCTGAAATATTTAAAACCATCCATCGTGCCTGCATAGAAAATATCATGTGCTTATCATTTTTGTAAGTAACAAGCATCTTTCATCTACATGAAAGATAGGGAGAATTCTAAGATGACCCATAGGAATACTTCCAGTGTGAGCACCCTGAAGAGTCTTCTCCCCTTGTGTGTGGGTAGGCCCATGAATATGATGGGATATAACTGCTATCATCATTACATTATTTGGCAAAAGGAATTTTGTAGCTGTAATTCAGATCCATGAACAGTTGACACCTAGCTGACCAAAAGAGAAACAATCACGTTTGCTGTTTAACTTATTCCACAGAGAAAAGGTATTATTATAATGTTATTAAACGTTAATATATAAAAATATGTTTATATATTGTGTGTTAATATGTATATAAATGTATATTCTCTTTATAAATGTTTACTATTATAATATAAAACTATAATTACTTTAAATGTAATATTTATGTATCCATATGTATAACTAGAACTATTCAAAAAGCAAGTTTATCACAAGGAAATAATGCAAAACACACTTTATACTTTATAAAAGTTGTTTAAATTTTGATATCATCCATATAGACAGTTTTAGAAGCAGGCTTGTAAGATGTAGTTACTCAAGACAGTCCTCATGGGGGACTCTCTGGTAATTTCTTACTCTTCCTCCTTTTTTCAAAGTATAGTTTTCTCATATTTGAACCAAAGAAAAATTCATTTTCACGAGAAACAGTGAAGTCTGAATTTAGTACCTGTTTTAGTATTTTTTTACTCATTGGCTATTATGAAAAATAACTTCAGTTGCTATTTAAAATCATCAGTAAGGTGTTTAATGTTATATGAATTATAGGTCATATAAATTCCAAATCCACAAATTGAGTAATAAATATGTTACATCTGTAGAAGATTATTGAAAAATACTCAAAGATACTTCTAAGAATGCTAATTGCATGCAAATTGAGAACACTGTTATTTAAAGAAATTAATGTGTTCACCACAATGTATTGCAATGAATACTACCACAATAAATGATTGCTTTTCAATATTAAGAGTCCTTTAGGGGAATTCTTTTAGGCCATCCTGGGATCACATGGTCCACCATCAATGCAATGTGATATGAGTTAATGCCACATTCAAGTCCCCCATTACTTCAGATAGAGTTGGAGCCCACATTAACTGCTCTGCCTCCAATTCTATTATCATTGATAAAACTGTGGGCAGAGTCACTCACAAGGTTGTTAGAATATTTGCAATTTGCAAAGAAGTTTATCAAATCCATTGCATTGAACTGGGTTGTAATTACAGTCTATTTGTATACATTTATTGTATTTTGTCCATTTACATTGTGACTTATGGGTCTGATGTATTCTCAATCAATGACATGTGCATAAATCGTTATTGAACCAAAATACACAATGGCAGGTTTGGAGCCAGGATAGTCTGATGCCTTAATGGGCCTTTAAGGACTTTTACTACACACTGATACTGGAATGATACAATGTCAATCTAGTGAATGACTTTGTATGTTTTGATTTTTTTTTTTAATCTTTAGACACAAACCAAAGTCAGTTCTTAAAGAAAACAATTACAATGCCTGTGAAAGGACTTGAATTGAATTCCAGGTATATTTTTCTATATTAAATATAGGAAAAGACTACGGATTTGAAAGGAAATTCGAGTTGGGAGGAACAGGAGAAACACTGAACCCATGTAGTACTTTTGCCTTTAATCTAAGAAATACTTTCAGATGGGACACAGGTTTCTTTTTAACTTTCTATTTTTTCTTAAAATAGATGTAGTGAGTAAATGACCCAGGAAAATTCCTGCATGGTTTGCTAGAGTGTAAATCAAAAGGTGCTAGGAATGTCCACATAACTTTTCTGGAATTGCAAGAGAACTCAGAAATCTTTGTAGAGCAAGCCAAAGGAAATTATAATTTTAGAATTCATTTATTTACATATTAGTAGTTAAAATCTTAGGATAAAAGTTAAATTGATGGTTATAAATTCTCGCTGTATCATTTACATTTGGGGGCTACTATGAACTTAAATATTCTATTAAATAATAGTAATCCTAGCACTTACTAAATCATTTTTGGGGATTTGAGGAATTAACATGTGTAAAACTGTATAGGAGGGACTCAATAAAAATCAAATCATTATTTATTTATTCATTTAAATCAAAATTACCTGTTGATAGAGAAGGTATATTTTTATAATCAACCTACTCTGAAAAAAATGAGAGTTTTAACTTTGAAAGGCTTTAAAAGCAATCTCACTGAAGTTTTTTCTGTCTTTGGTTAGCTCTGCTAAGAGGCTGTATATCTTGAGGTTGAGAGGGAAAAAATGAAAGACAAATTTTGTTATTTTATTTTATTTTTTAGATTTTATTTATTTATTTGACAGAAAGAGAGATCACAAGTAGGCAGAGAGGCAGGCAGAGAGAGAGGGGGAAGCAGGCTCCCCGCTGAGCAGAGAGCCCGATGCGGGGCTCGATCCCAGGACTCTGAGATCATGACCCGAGCCGAAGGCAGAGGCTTTAACCCACTGAGCCACCCAGGCGCCCCTTTATTTAATTTAATTTAATTTAATTTAATTTTATTTAATTTTATTTTATTTATTTGAAAGTGAGAGCAAGAGAGAGAAAGAGATAACAAGAGAGAGCATGAGCGGTGAGGAGAGGGAGAAGCAGGCTCCCTGTGAGCAGGGAACCCAATGCAGGACTTGATCCCAGGACCTTGGGATCATGACCTGAGCTGAAGGCAGATGCTTTACCCACCGAGCCACCCAGGCACCCACCAAATTTTGTAATTTTAGAAAGATAAAGGAAAAAATGGAAAAGGCAGACTGAAACTATATGTTACTTTCTGTGAAAAGAGAAACATAACATAAAGGAAATGGCAGAAATATCTGTTTTCATGTTTATTTTTCACGTGACTGAAAAATCACACCCAGGAAAAAATGCTATTGGTAGAGAGATGTGATATACACATCCTCTCAATCATCTTTTTATTTCAGTGGCCTCTATTTCATGACCAAAACAGAAGCAGAAATGTAATCTTTCATGTAATAAATATTATGGTAATATTTTCAAATGTAGTACTATGGGGAGGCCTGTTCATACTAGGTTCCACTTTTGTTAGTTTGCAACTCCTAAATCTCTAAAAAATAAAAAATATGGCCTAGATTATTAATGGGCTGTTTGGAGCTTCATTTTCTTCTCAGCTGTATTGAAATAACATCATAAAAATTTTTTAAGAGAGGTAAAATGCACCCCCACACCCTCATTTGTTGAAGCAGAAACAAACATAAAGAACACGTAGCTGAAAACAGAGCAATATCTTTATCATAAGTAAATATTCTTAGACATTAGATGCTTTATCATATATGCTATTCACTTTTTCCTCCTATTCCTTATGAAGCAAACAAATTGGTCTTAGACTGGAGATTTTGGACTTTTAAGTATAAACTCTCCTAGTTTAGCACCATAAAGAAAGCTGTTCACATTGGGTTAGCAAGTTTCTCTGTTCATCAGTCTCCTTGGGCTTAATCAAGGTGTCAGTCTGTGCTATAATGCCATCTGGGGCTCAAGCCCACGTCCAAGGTCTTTGGTTATTGGCAGAATTCAGCTCCTTCAGTTGTAGGACTAATGTCCCCATTTTCTTGTTGGCTGTCAGTTCTTACAAAGTAAATCTCTGTCTCTTTCTCTCTCACTGTAAATCACAATTTCTCTCTTTCTCTCCAAAGTTTGTGACTAAGGATTCAGAATTAAATAAATTAAAATATCGGTTTTATCCTATTACCACTTATGCTGAAATATTAACAGTATTAAATGCACAAATAGGCAATGTGAGTGCAGACCAGAAGCCTTTAAGCAGTGTGCTGTCGTCTTGTTGGTTTCTTAGAGTATTTTCTCTTGTGCCTTTCCCAGATAAACAAAAATTGACAGAAGTGATAAGAATGTTTGATATGGTCTGGGCTTCTGGGTGGCTCCATTGGTTAAGCCTCCAGTTCTTGGTTTTAGCTCCAGTCCCGCATCAGGCTCCCTGCTCAGTGGGGAATATGCTTCCCCTCTTCCTCTGCCCCTCTCCCCTCTCTCTATAAAAGGAATAAATAAATCTTTAGGAAAAAGAAAGGTGGTTTGATATGGTCACCACAATTCTTTGACAGCGGATGGATAAAGAGGATAAGGGAAAGTTCTCTTGTTCATGTTTGTTTATTTTAAGAAACACATTTTTTCAAAGAGTGTATCACATATGTGTGCTCTATATGGAATGTATAAAAATATTTATTTGCAATTCATGTACATAACATGTCTGAAGAAGGGAAACGACAGAAAATGAGTGTATTCCTAATGCTTCTAAATTCAGATTGAATGAACTCGAAAAACATTATCAAGAAGAATGACTTATTATTTTTAAATGTGTATATAAACATGTAAGTGAAGGTATTTTTAAATTATGTCGACTGATTTGGAATTCATTCCATAGTATCATATGTGTAAAGTGCATAGTATTTTTTGGGAACATTGAAGTTAGAGACGAATGTAGTATTTTATTGCTTATGTTACTCATATTAAATATTTTTGGTTTTAAGTACTTACGGACTTAGAAAATACTCTCATTTGCTTTTAATTTTCTGAACAAATAAATCTCTCTCTTCTATTTGTATAAGAAATATAATCTTTTAATAGTATTTAATATCTTATCAATGAATGTGTTATGCCCATTAACTGTAACAAAATGTTTAATTTTTTTTTTTAAAAAGAAACCTTCCTCTTTGTACGTAAGTACATAACTTCACCATCTTCAACTCACCTGAAATTTCTAATGTCCAACTTTTGGATGAGTCTTTGAATATTTATAATTTCCTTAATATGTCTTGGTGCCAAGATTTTTTTTAATCAGGCAGTATCTCTTATCTAAAAATCAAGCCTAGGGGCACCTGGGTGGCTCAGTGGGTTAAAACCTCTGCCTTCGGCTCAGGTCATGATCTCAGGGTCCTGGGATCGAGCCCCACATTGGGCTCTCTGCTCAGCAGGGAGCCTGCTTCCTCCTCTCTCTCTGCCTGCCTCTCTGCCTACTTGTGATCTCTCTCTCTCTGTCAAATAAATAAATAAAATCTTAAAAAAAAATAAAAAATAAAAAATAAAAAAAATAAAAATCAAGCCTAAAAAAGCCATTTACTTCACTTTAAGGGTTTGGATTGAACATCAGAACCAAATTAATCTCTTGCATCTGAAAATTAAGAAAGCTCTAATGACACTGTCCATGACAATGCACACATTTACGCAGTTGAGTTTATCTAAGCAATTTAATCTCTTTCTACCATTGCTATAGTTAAGTTCCTTCAACTCAGCTCTCTATCCTTGCAAGTGACTTTCCTGCAATCTTCTTATCCTACTCGTACACCTTTTTCATATCTAGAGAATTTAAATGTAAAATTAACTTACGTTATAATTTTTTTTAACTTGAGTAGATTTTCTCTTCAATTTTGTGATTTTTTTCTCAGATAGTTCGTGGTCTGCTCCATTTGTTAATATTATATTCAAAATTAATGTTTACTTGCCATGTTATCATCATTACCGTCATATGGCAATTAAAATTGAGGGGAAAGGGTACCTCTGTTTGCAGTCCCTTAACAATATAGCAGGCTAGATGTTGTTCCTCTGGGATAAAGCCCACAACTGTCACCCACAAGGCTCATGGGGCAGTGGTCATTCTCTTGCAAAGAAACTAACATCTAGGGCCTGGCCCTCACACTTTTGATTTCAGACACCAGTGGATTCAGTCATCCCTCATGGGTTTACTGAGATATCAAACCAAAATTCCAATTTAAAATGAGAACCATGAACATTACATGGAGTGGAATACTGCCCTGGACCATGATGGTGCATTGTTTTCCCATGGTCTAGATACATGGGAAATCAAATCATATGGAAGACCAAGTTATTTATGTACAGTAATAACTATTATCTCAAGGACAAGAGTGTCATGGTCTGTATGACAAAAACATTTTCTCTTTGTGGCCATGGAAAAATAAGTAATGCATGTTGTTTGGAATCAGGACAAGGAGAATTAGATAAATTGTATGGCTTTGGGCCATTTCAGATGGACACCAAATGCAGTAGAAAAGATCTTGCTAATGGAAAGGGGACAATATAAGCCCCTGCATCTATCTCCAGCCTAGACATGACTTTGCCAATGGGAAGAAGTTCTTGAAGTTTATTGCCCAAAGTTCATACTGTCCTGAGCAATGTTTGAAAGATATTTTGAATGTTGACCTCTATGACTCCCTTTCCATGTAATCACCTGAATGATTAATGGTCCTTTGCCTTCTCCAGGGATTGAGAAACTGTTTTTCATATGTATATACGTTTTGCTACCCCTTTTTTGTTCCACTACATTTCCATTTTATAGTTTAACATTAAGAAGGCAATATAATTTCTTATTATTTCCAGGTTTTTAAGGAATATCTCATACTGGTCTACAAATATTAACAAGTGTATATTTCTTAATGTCCTTCCCATAGACTTAATCATAAAATTAAATATAAATGGTTAACAGATATTTGGATACTGATACATCGAAATCGTTAGAAAAGGAATTTTATAGATGTGGACATTTAAAAATGGATGTATATGTTACTAATGACAATTTCAATCAGAAGATGATTAATTCTTTATTTTTAAAGATTTTATTTTATTTATTTATTTGACAGAGAGAGAGATCACAAGTAGGCAGAGAGGCAGGCAGAGAGAGAGGGGGAAGCAGGCTCCCTGTTGAGCAGAGAGCCCGATGCGGGGCTCGATCCCAGGACCCTGAGATCATGACCTGAGCCAAAGGCAGAGTCTAACCCACTGAGCCACCCAGGCGCCTCAGAAGATGACTAATTCTAAGTCCCATTCTACATTCAAGAACACCTAGGTATATTCTGCCAGGTTAAAAAGTCAGTCAAGTAAACACGCAGCTAATTACATGGTACTTCTAATTTACCTCTTCTTCAGTACGTCATTTCTCCTCCTCCACATCCCACTTGCTTGTTTTCTTACAAAGCTGCCAAGAAACTGTGAACAAATGTAACGTCTGAATAACTGCTTGCTCTCTTAATGACCTTGAAAAATTACTTGTATCATTAAAAATTCATGGAAAAGAAAGTTTTTGAGAAGACTGGCATATGTAATCATAGTACCTCCTTGGATGCTACTGTATTATTACAATCTTACGAACTTGAAAAAGTATTTCAAAGACATTAACTTTGTTATCGTTACCCAATTATATCAAAATCTTCTGATTTTTTTTGAAGAGAATCATACACTTTTCGGTATATAGAGAGTAAGAGAAAAACAGAGAGACTGATTAATCCTGTACATTTTTGTGATACTTCACAGTAACTATTTCAAACAGTGCCACAAATTTCCAAATTTTTCAATTGTTTTTTTTACACTTTACAGTTTGGTGGCTCTTAGGGCTTCACAGTGCATCTCTAGCTTCAAAACGCTTCATCACCCCGGAAGAAGGCTCTGTACCCTTCAAGAAATGGCTCTCCATTTTTTCCCTCCCACTCCCCTGAACCGCTAATATGCTTCCTGTGTCTGTAGTTTTACTCATTCTGGATTTCAGTGCTTTTAATTATAAGTATGTATACATTTAAAATTCTGTTGGTGCCTTGATTTTATATACCATTTTTCTTGTGGAAAGAGATATGGAGGGGAAGGAGATAAAACCCTAAGAATAAATCCTGAAAACTAAAAAGATGGCCAAGTGTCGTCCAAAGAAACACTCTCTTACCTCTCCCTCAGCAAGTTCCAGTCTTGTATGATCTGCTTGCTGTCTGTCTTCTCTTGAAGGCTGGAATCTCTATAGCCTTAATGCTTAGCACAGTGCCGTCATAACATTTGCGTGCTTGCTGTTTGTTGAAGGAAGGGGGAAGGGAGAAGAGAAGAGGTGCAGCTCACAGATTATGTTTTACCTAAATTAATAAATAGGAAGTAATTATACTGGATTCTTTTTCTTCTTTTTTCTTCTTTCTTCATTTCTTTTTCTCCTCCTTTGTGTGTGCGTGTGTGTGTGTGTGTGTGTGTGTGTCGTTTTTGAGGTATGCCTTTCCTGAACTTACTTTGAAGAATACAGAATTGGCTATGAAGTATATTTATAGAATTAAATTGACCTTACCTTGAGTTATCTAACATTTAGCTTTATTAGCATATAAGCAGTAATTATGCGTGTGTGTAGATATGCGTGTATGTGTATATATATATAGATACATTATTGTCTATTGTCATGCATTATTGTCTATATATGTGTGTATTGTCTATATTGTCTATATACACTTGTTGTCTATATTGTCTGTATATGTTTGTAATACTGTCTAATATGTAAAAGAGCTTCATTTAATTAGATGGGCAAAAGCAACCTAATTTTATTTTGTCTCTGTCTAGGAGTTCTTTCCTCTTGGCACAACCTGTCTTCCACCCCTAGCCCCACCTCTTTGCCCAAAGCGTCAGTACTCAGTTGGACGGGTTCAAGGAATACCCACCTAGTACTAGAGTAAGACATATCATTAGAATAGTGCCTATGGAAAGGGAAGTAAAACTGTATCCAAATCACTTCCTCCTGTATATCTTCCCTAAAATTTGATTTTTTTATTTTGCATGGCATAGTGGGAACTCTAATTATTTAAAAACTCAGCGTCAACCCCATTCAGTTTCCTCCAAGACAGTTTGCTTCTAGTAAACAAATTACCCACCACTGTGGTGGGTATCATTTCAGCAATGAATAAGATAAACATTTTCCCTTTACCTCACCCTTTTTTTTCACTTCATGCTGGAAGAAAATTCTGCTAATCCTGGCAGGTCTTTTTGGGATGTCTGAAAAAAGTCAATGGGAAATAACAGCCTTTTCCATAATTCTTTAAATGTCAATGTCCACGAGCATTCATTCTGTGCTGGTTTAGACAGACAATTCCCTTACAGGTGGGATGTTAGGAGAGTATTTTAATCCTCTGTTTCCAAGATCCTGTGAAGATAGTGCTACATGTTTGATTTGTGAGCAAGAACAGGTCATTGTTGATTTTATTGAATTCCTAAGGAAATTGTTTTCTGTTCATTTTGAATTTCCTCTGGGTAACACATCACATTATCTTGTATGGGGGGTGTCTGCGGCTCACTGCTCGGTGCCATTAACATACATCTGGGCCACCCTTTGTGTGGAACTGTCCCCTGGTGAAACCCTCAGTTGTCTGGGATGGAGAAAGGCTGCAATTTACAGAGTCCATTATCACCTCTGGACGTGTAGAATGATAATGGAAGTGACAGAGGTGCAGCTGAAAATTGGCTCTTAATATTTTATGTGTTCAAGCAGAGGATTGGAAATCTCATGCTGCTCTTTAGGGAAAATGAAGTATGTGAGGTTTTTTTTTTTTTTTCCTATTAGAAAGTTATATGCAAAGAGTTGACTGCACGATTTCAAAGAAAGTATTACAGTGCATTCATTTTGTGTTAACCAATACCTCTCATTAGAGGTTTAAAGAAAAATGATTCTTCTAGGTGAAAAATTAAAATATAGAAACAAAGTATATCCATCACTGAAGCAAAGTTTTAGAACTGACAGTTATAAAATAATGCACTGTATACGTTACCACTTTGTCTTAACTAATGTACTGTGTCTAAAGAATCATAAATGTTTGCCTGAAGATAGTATCGCCAAACTTGGGGGTTGCTTTTTCTTATTTTTCCCCTCAACACATTTTTTTTTCTGACTTATGACTTAGAATAATGTTTCAAGAGCTATTATTGTCACATTGATTTTGAAAATATGATTCTCTGTCAAAAATTTTTAAGTGTTTAAGACATATATGACAGAAAATAAATGCAGCTTCTAAAAATAGTTATGTTTAATATTTACCTCAGTATATTACAATGCTTATAATAGCACTAATGAGATGCTTGTTGAAAGAATTCTTTCTTGAAAAATTCTAGCTTGAAAATCTAGCTTGACTAAGATGAGAAATAAAACAGTGCCCTTTTTATGAGTATTTTATTACTTATCATCCATCTTATTTCAGACAAAAGTAGTAAAATATTTTCTTAATAATGAAAGACTAAATATTATTGAAAGTTAGCAGATGTTAAGTCCTGTGTATATTTTCTTGACGTATATTTATGGTATCAAGAATTTCTAATTCTTCTATTTTACCAGTAGAAAACATTAGTGACATCAGTGTTTCACTATTGCCTCATCGTTAATATGCCTCATTTTACACTTTGAGGGATCCGGAGATGATAGGATAAGCTTGGTGGTTTGTTTGTTTCTTTCAGTTGCTTTTCAGAAACGACATTGCTTCTGTCAGTGTTTCTTTTCTGGAAATGAACATCACTTTACTCAGCTGTAAGTAGGGAAAGTTTGAAGTTGCTATGGTGGATTTCAAGCCTCATTTAAATCAGCAACGCCTGCCATTTTGAATAAGGTCTCTGTAGATCCATTTATTTAGATGTGTCATTTAATTTAGTTGCCACTGGCAGGATCAAAGTAACAAGACTTATAGATGGAGATTTAAGGAGAATTCTAGATGCTACAAACACCCTGTCAGAGATGCCTAACTAACTGCTTGGATTATAAATTTCTCATACTTTTATGATTTAGAGGTAGTCTTCATATTGTATGAGCTCAATATGATTAAGTCTCATCACTACATATTTATTATGTGTCAAGCCAAATTTTAGGCACTTTTACATATGTTCTCTATACTACATTAGTTTGAGGGGCCTTCGGAGTTTATGAGGAAAAATATGCTTCTCTTAGCCACCGTTAGCCCCTGATCTAATCCAGTTTCTGGAAATTAATAGGAACTCAATAAATATTTGTTGAATGAAAAAAAGAATTACTTTAATTCTAGACATGATAACTAAAATAGCTACTTAGACAATTTAAGAATGGTTTCATAACCATCCCGGTGTTGGTGAAAGGACAATGCTTTTCTCTTTGCTTTTGGGGGCATACAATGTGAATAATAGAATTCCAGAGATAAAAACTTCATCAAGGTTGGGGGAGGGAGAGCTTAATTGATTTGCTATTTAGAGGTGGACCCGGTCACAGTGGTTTTTCCTTTTGTTACCAGAAACAGTTTCTCCCTCCGGGCCCTGCCAGGTCTAAAGTGTCAATGTTTAAAATGGCTATTTTCTTTTTAAATAGTATAAACCATAAATGATAAAACGTTAATTCCAACAGTTTTTCTATGTAAAAGTGTATGTCCCAGGTGTTATTACATACCATACTTCATGTTAAAAATCTATAGGTTTTGTTGGTAGTTGTAATTTATCAAAGGAAATATGTAGAAAATTCCATTGCTTCACACTTTCTCACACTGTTGAACATTACGAACACTTGTAACAGATCTGCATCTGTTGTCACCACTTTCTGTCAGCTCCACGCTGAATTAGAGCTGTTGTCTGCACTGTGTATCTGGTAACTCTAGGCCAGAAAAGCAGGATATGGGGCCATTTTTGACGGTCTTTCCTTAAATAGCTCCATCATATACTATTATTAGAATTTGAAATTTAATTCGTATATATATAATTTAATTTGTTCTTCAGACAATCTCAAGGGGTAGATAGGACAGATAATGTTGTTATTGTACTTCTTTCACAGATGAGGGAACTAAAGCCCAACTAGGTTGTATGGTTTGTCCTTGGGGACGAGATTTTTCCGAGGTTGCATATGGACCTACAACCCCAGTTCAGTGTTCTTCCCACAGAAGTCATAATAGTGTCCAGAAATCAGGTTTAGGTCTCTTTTTTGAGTTGGCAAATCCTGACCGTAAGAGAAATCACACTCAAAATTCTACATTAGCTAGAAGAGTACTAGCATAAAAGTGGTTGCTTCCTCTCCTGGCACAGTCCCTCCCACCTTAATTTATCAAAGTTGTGTCTACCCTCGAAGGGCTGGCTCCAAGTCTCTTCGTCCTGAGAGATCCTGTTTCCTGCAGATTCCTTTACCTCTATTACAATATTCTTTACAGTCTGTCTTGTGGTAGACTTTCTGTTTTCTATCATTGTGTCTTAATGAACTTAGAGTTAGGCAAACTTGAATTCTAACCTCAGTCCTTCCGTATAACTAGCTGTGTGTCATTAAGCAAGTGGTTAAATTTTCTAGTAGAGCTTTCCTTGTCTACAAATAGGTCTCCTATCTCATAGGGGAGTTTTTAAGCTTAAAATATGTAAGTAGCTCTGCAAAATGTATAACATATAGTAAATGCTCAATAAATAGTAGCTATTATTATTTCTGGCCTTTAATTCTCACTAAAATTTAATACAAATATTCCTCTTTTTAAGAATCTAGCAAAGTAGTTGGATATTGAATTTTATGTGAATATCTGCTGTATCTCTTTCAGTTGTCTATCTATTTACCCATCTAATCTAATCTAATCTAATCTAATCTAATCTCTAACTATTCAGCTATTACTGGACAAGCTAGATTCAAAGTAATCTAAAAAAATGTTTCCAGGTAAAATGCAACATTTTCAACACACTAGAGAGGAGCTAATTTTTTTATCTTTCTTCCTTGTTTCAAGGTACTATGAATATATTTTAAAAATAATTTTTATGTGGAGTCAATTCTTGACTGGGTCAGACAGAGAAACAAATAAGCACAAATGATGGTAAGCTTCTCCTAGTCTATGTAACTGTGTGCATAGGGAATAATAGAGCAATGCAGTGAGGACCATTCAGTGAAAATTGGTAGCCAAGATTGAGCAGTGGCACCGAAGTCTTACTCAGTCAATAGACATATTTAATGTGCCACCATTTATACACGAGAAAATGAACTGATTTTTTAAAAAATTGTGGTATAATTTACATAGAATAAAAATTACCCTTTTTAGTTTACGGTTCTATGAGGTTCGACAAATGCATTCAGTTATATAACCACCACAGTTGTGTAGCCAACACAGTCAAGATACAGAACATTTATCATTGTCAGTGAATCTGAAATTAGACAGGCCTAAATTTAAACCTGGATCCGCCACTCTCAGCCAGCATGTCATTGAACATTTCCCTCACATCCAAAATATTCTTCATGTCCACTTTTTGTCAGTTAATTTCCTTACTCCCAGCTTCTGGCAACATTTAGCTATTTCCTGTCCTTTACAGTTTTTCCTTTTCCAGCATGTCATATAAAAATAATAATAAAACATGTAGCTTCTTTCTCTGGTTTCTTTTATTTAGCATAATTATCTGAGATTCAGCCATGTTTTTGTATGCGTCAATAGTTAATTCCTTTCATTCCTAAGTAGTAGTCCATTTTATAGATGTAGCTTGGTTTGTTTATCCACTCACCAGTTGAAGGTTGCCTACAATTTTTGGTAATTATGAATAAAATCACTATATGCATTTATGTACAGGTTTTTGTGGGAACATAAATTTTCATTTCTCTTGCGTAATATCTAACAGTGGATTGCTGGGTCATATAGTAAGTGTTTTGAACTATTGTACAAAATATAATGAATGACATGTCATACTGATGTTTTAATTTAGTAATTCTAGATTTACTCTGACTTCTGATATTAAGTATCATGTAAGATTTTCCTTTTTTTTTTTAAGATTTTCTTAAACAGTCATCATTTTGAGCATAGCTTATTGAGTATTGAGTAACTACTCTATATAGGAATGTTAATATTATACTATCTAGTCCCTCAGAGTGTATCACCATATGGGCTGCCAATTTTCCCTGAATGGATTGAGACAATGATTTTTTTGGATTCTCATCTACTATTTTGTAGATTTTTTTTTCTTCTGTCTTCAAAATTTGCCTGATTCCCCTCTGGCTACTTCTTCCTACACTTTGTTCTTCTTATTTACTATATTTTATCTATTGCATCAAAATAAATTAATGTAAACAACTTGTTAGTTAAATTTTTGGTTACTTAAGAACAGATAGGCTCTGAATGAGGGCATCTCTTTTAGGTACTTTCATGAGAAGTGTATCCTTCCTTCATTCTAGATACTTTGTAAAATCTGCTTTTCTAAAAAGCAACCCATATTTTGCAGGTTCTTTTGTTATCTTCCAGAAACTTGATATTCCTCTATTTTTTTAAAGAGACTTTTTTATAAAGATTTTATTTACTTTTTTGAAAGAGAGAGAGAAAGCAGGAGAGGGGGAGGGTCAGAGGGAGAAGCAGACTCCCTGCTGAACAGGGAGCCTGCTGCAGGACTAGATCCTGGGATTCCAGGATCATGACCTGAGCCGAAGGCAGTGGCTTAACCAACTGAACCACCCAGGCGCCCCAGAAACTTGATATTCCTGATAAGTAATTTCTTTGGTATTATCTTATTGGTAAAATGGATTCACATTTCAAATGTGCCGTGTCCTCCACTCCAGCAATGAATACCCCAGCCTGCACTACCTAACTTAAGACTTATTTCCTCCCTCTTCAAGAATGTATTTTTGGGGTGCCTGGGTGGCTCATTTGGTTAAGTGTCCAGCTCTTGGTTTTGGCTCAGGTCATGATCTCATGGATTGTAAGATCCAGTCCTGGTCACGCTCCATGCTCAGCAGTGAATCTGCCCGAAGGGTCTCTCCCTCTGCCCCTCCCCCTACTCACAGGAACTCTCTCTCTCTTTCTCTCTCTAAAATAAATAAATATTTAAAAAAGAGAATGTATTCTTGTTTCTAACTCAGATTGCTCAGAAAACTCATTTTTGCCTTATATACTCTGTCTTACAATATTTTTAAGCTTATCTTAACAACAAAATTGTCAAAAACTTGATGTACTCTCCCCTGAAGTGCTTCCCCTTGTATTAGATATATTATTGCCAAGCCAGTAAATATTTACAGATCAATTGCTTGATTAGATGGTATAAAGCAGCATTACTAAGAGTATCATTTTACTGAATTTGCCTACTTGGTGTTCTGAGTCTACCACAGGGTACTATTAACAACCGAATGAAACAAAGCAAAACCCTACATGTTGACTGTTTCTATCACAGGATGATAGAGGAAAGCCCTATTTGATTCCAGATAGAGTAGAACAGAAACCTGAACTTCATTCAGTGGTTCCCCTTCTTTTTTTCACCATTACTCACCAAAAAAAAAAAAAAAAAAAAAAAAGATTCATCCCTACAATTCATATATCTAAGGAAAGGAGGAGGGGGGGACATATGGAACGAAGCAGAGAAAAGTAAGGATGAAAATGATATATCCTTATAAGTAAGGAGGAAAAACATACACCTTGGTAACTTAGCTCATAAAGTGTTCTCTGAAATTTGAGATATATGTGATATATGAATTGTCTCTAAACCTTCTCCTTTGCAAAAATAGAAAAAGCAAAAGGCAACTAATAATGAAAATAAGTTGAGTGAGGTGACAGCTTTGTCATTTTTTAAATTGGATTCCCTCTCTCCTTCCCTCCCAGAATGACGCACCCAAGGCTCTGCCTCCACAGCTGTCAGTTCAGTTCCCTCCAACATTATTAAACCCTGAAGTGAAAGTTCCATTAGGATAAATCTACCAAGAGTCGCTATTTATATGCTTCTCTGTACATTTCTAAATATAATTGAAGACTGCTTCAATATAACATTTCAGTTAATTTTTTAATGGAGCACAATCTTGGATTTGCAGAGTGGTGATAATCCCCCTAAGACTCGCGAAGAGCAGAGCTAGACTCAGCTCTAGCAGTCAGTGGAGGAGAGAATTATTAGTCCACTGCTCCAGTTCCAAGGACCCTTCTCCTTAAACCTCTTATACATGTAATGTCCTCTCGGCTAATCGTACTGGTTCCTAAAGGACTTCATAGGGCAGTCCATTATGCCTACCTATTGTCAGGTAAGTGTCCCCATTGTGTCAATGGATTGCTGAGGCCCACAGTGGACATCCTAAGATCGCACGGTGACTAAGGGAAATGAGGTTAATATGAAGAAGGTCTCTATCTAACCAGTGGTCTTTTCACTGTGGAACTCCATGTTAACAAGGTTAACCCCAATTTGGTTGCTTGTCTCTCAATTTCCAATATTTTGTTCTATCAAACTTTAGTAGATTATCAGCATATATGGAGATGTACTATTTTAATAGTCATCACCATGATTGAAGACTAAGAAATTCATTCTGTTCGTACTTAAAAAGGGTGATTGGGTCTTAATGGATTAACACACAGTTATATATAAAATAAAACATTTATGATTTAATTAAAAATCTTGTAAAGTTAGCTTGATTTAATCTTTAGTATAAAATAGAGTATTTGTATCATACAATAAGGAACAGATCAAATGCTATCGTCCCTTAGACTTAAAATTCAATAATCCCACAGAAACCCCATAAAGAACAATATTATATAGAGAAAGCAAATAAACAGCTCAAATAAATAGCTCAAATAAACTTTGCCACACTTTTTTTAAGTTGGTAAAATTCTATTTAGAGACGTTAATTTCCATGTTGTGTCTCTAAAAAAGTATAAACTGAAAATTGAAGAATAAGATAACTAAAGGGCAATATTGTTGAATATAAAATTTTTGGTGAGTTCCAAAAGGAGGAATTTATTAAGTTCTTAAAGATTATGGATTTTTACAGAAGCCTGAGGGAGAAAGATTACTGGTCAATACCTTTGACTGTTCATATAAAATCTAAGTGTATTTAGGCAAGCAGAGAGTTATCATTAGATCATCCAAAGGAATCTCTTGAGAGTTAAGAATTCTTTGGGAAATAGTACTTAAAACACTAATTCATACTGTGAGCAGTAAAAATAAGTAGCTTATTACCCTCCGGTAGCTTCTAATTAAATTTGAAAAATAACAACAGAAATAAGCAAAGGCTTCTGAGGCCCTCCTTGGTCTCTCGGTGGCCCCTTTAATCTGGCCATGTGCCAGTCTCGTCTTGCCTGTGTCACACTGGCCTCCTTGCTGTCTCTTGGCCTATCCAAGCTGATTCTGAGCTCAAGAGTCCTGCATTAGCTGTTCTTTTCCTGGCAAAATGTTTTCCTTATTCTTATAATTTAGTCCTTCCCTGACCAGTCTCACTGAAATATTATCAGCTTTCTATTCACTCTGTCTCCAATAAGCATATTTCTTTACATGTTTTCTCCCCTGAAATGTAAATTCTTAGAGAGAAAGAACTGTCTGGTTCATCATTATGTCCTCTTAACCTAGGGAACACTTGCCAGACTTATCAGCATAGTAAATAATGCAAGAAGAAGCTACACGTGACTATATATTTTGTATGAGCGTTTGTGTGTGTGCGTGCGCGCGCTTGTGTGTGGCGCTCGTATACTCATACCTGGAACTTCTAAAAGAAAAATAAAGGACACCTCTGCATATATTTGTTATTTAGTACACCGACTGTTATTCAGCAAACTATTTAGAATATATTGCTAATTATTCTTTGTAAGCTTGCTATTATTTTTCCTAACCAAAATTTTCCTAACTGCAAATAACAGGGGCAGAAGAAAATAAATCTATGTTGTTAAAAGTAGTAGGGACTTTTAATACTTTCTAATTCCTTCTCTTTTTGGGAAAGTCATGCAGTTGTCCAGTTAAGGTAAATGAGACCCAAAAAGGTGATATAGTACACAGGAGCACATGTCTAGTAGACTATGTAAGCCATACTCCAAACTGGGCTTCTTTTTTTTTTTTTTTAATTAACACATAATGTATTATTTGCCCCAGGGTACATGTCTGTGAAGCACATACCCTCCTCAATGTCCATAACCCAGCCACCCTATCCCTACCCACCCCTACCCCC
>CM052899.1:107733453-107873350 GCA_028534135.1 Potos flavus
TCTCCGCATCCTCGCCAACATCTGTCGTTTCCTGACCTGCTTATTTTAGCCATTCTGACTGGTGTGAGGTGGTATCTCACTGTGGTTTTGATTTGTATTTCTCTGATGCCGAGTGATGTTGAGCACTTTTTCATGTGTCTGTTGGCCATTTGAACGTCCTCTTTGCAGAAATGTCTGTTCATATCTTCTGCCCATTTCTTGATCACATTATTTGTTCTTTGGGTGTTGAGTTTGAGAAGTTCTTTATAGATTTTGGATACTAGCCCTTTATCTGATATGTCATTTGCGAATATCTTCTCCCATTCTGCTGGTTGTCTTTTGGTTTTGTCGACTATTTCCTTTGCTGTGCAAAAGCTTTTGATCTTGGTGAAGTCCCAATAGTTCCTTTTTGCTCTTGCTTCCCTTGCTTTTGGTGATGTTTCTCGGAAGAAGTTGCTGCGGCTGAGGTCGAAGAGGTTGCTGCCTGTGTTCTCCTCAAGGATTTTGATGGATTCCTGTCTCACATTGAGGTCTTTCATCCATTTTGAGTCTATTTTTGTGTGTGGTGTAAGGAAATGGTCCCAAACTCGGCTTTTAAATGGACCGACCCAGGCTGCCTTTCTTTCCTCTGTGTTGGGTTATCCATTTATCTACTTGCCTGGCATCTGTTGGTCTCCGGGGTTTCCTCTAACTATTTGACTTCATGTAAGCTACTTATTCTGAAACAGTGTTTAAGAGCCCCATGCTCCTGAAGCAGACTGGTCTGAATCCTGACCATACCATTCACTACATCACTAGATAATTCAACCTAGTTAGGTAGGATGACTGCATCAGTTACTTCATCCATAAAACTGCGATACTACTACTTTTTTTTTATGTTATCATTAAATAAAATAATTTATATATGTGTATATATATACATAAATATGTAGAACAGAGGCGCACCTGGGTGGTCAGTCGGTTAAGTGTCTGTCTTCGACTCAGGTCATGATCCCAGCGTACTGGGATCAAGCCCCACATCAGGCTCCCTGCTCAGTGGAGAGCCTGCTTCTCTCTCTGCCTGCTGTTCCTCTCTCTCTCTCTCTCTCACTGTCTCTGTGAAATAAATAAATAAATAAATAAATAAATAAAATCTTTAAAAAATATGTAGAACAGGAATTGCACCTATTTTTTAATAAGATTTTTAAAACATTGGGTTGCAGTTATTAAGGATAAACAAAAATTAAGTAGTAACATATTAAGCAAATAACACCTGGCCAGAGTAACTTAGAAATGTCTTTATTAGTTAAATATTGATTTAAGAAAAAAAAAAAAAAACCTTGGATAGATTTCTTACCACTAACCAAGGAGCTCTTCAACTATTAATTAAATGTAAAACAATTTCAGTATTATATTTGAAACATACAATTTTAAAAGTTAAATTTACTGCAAGGAGAGTAATAAATTCATTTGAAGTCCATTATGAATGATTTTTATATTATGTCTTGATTTAGCAGTGCCATTGCTTCCTTTCATTAAGCCGGATAATGATGAGATGGCTGTATTTGACCATTCGGAAGTGCATAGAAATGAAATGCAAAAATGAAATCTGGTGGCTTTAAATTGAAGTTAACCCTTCTGTATCCATTTTTGAACCAGTTTCTCAAACTCTTGAATTTAAACTGCCTTCGTGAAGGAATGCTTTTGTTTGGTCAAAAATCAAATTTAGGTATCAGATATTCTAAATTCTAATGTTGTATCAAGTCTATTTCCAATGGCCTCACCAGTTTTTCTTAGTGTTTTTGTTCCTCCTCTCTTTTTAAAAATCAATTGAGGGGCGCCTGGGTGGCTCAGTGGGTTAAAGCCTCTGCCTTTGACTCAGGTCATGATCTCAGGGTCCTGGGATTGAGCCCTGCATCAGGCTCTCTGCTCAGTGGGGAGCTTGCTTCCCCCCCTTCTCTCTGCCTGCCTCTCTGCCTACTTGTGATCTCTCTCTGTCAAATAAATAAATAAAATCTTTTAAAAAAAGTCAATTGGGAGTATGGCTTAAATTTAATATTTGTGAAGTTCTTTTATATTCTTCAAATGAGCGGCTCTATGAGTGCAAAATATCACTGTTAATTCTCAGGAATGCTAAAAAATTCCTTAATGTTTGTAAAGTTCCCTGAAGATGGAAATCATGATGTAGGCACTAAGTGTAAGTTTATTAAAGAAAACTATTTTAGAGCTGTTTGCTGATGAGCACTTTTTAAATTTCATTTCACTGAACTCCTTTCAAAAGTTCACTGAAGCATGGTGAAATGTTATTCAGGCACTCCAGGAATCTTTCCCTTGTTTCTTCTTCTTCTTCTTCTTTTTTTTTTTTTTTAATCTTTTTAGTGTCAAGTCTTAGGAATTCTAGTTTTCTTTTTTTAACCATCACCATTACTACCATTTTTGAAATCTATATATAATACCTTAAATTGTATGTGGGTGAGTCTCACTATAGATGCCCTATTGTCTTTTTATTCTAAAGAAATAAGTAGAGCCTTCTACTCATACTCACTTACTTAATGAGTTATTTATTTATCCATCAAAATCATACCAATATTTGAAATAATTATGAGAATACTAAATAATTGGAGAGAATCTAACATCCTCTCTTCATGGTAAGTGATATGAATTATCCCTACTAACTTACTCTTAATGAAGGTTTTTAAAAAAAAAGTGATCTTGTTTGAATTTCTCACATTTAGACAGCAAAATACTTTTTTCAATGTGATTAAATTCATCTGGGCTATCTCTTTTTCTTTTCCATTCCCTTCTCTAATACTGATTCACAGGGAAAAAATTAAAAAACCAATAAACACACAGATAAGTCATCTCCCACTGAAAATAATTTGGTGCCTCCTTTTATCCCAATACATATCTTTCTGGCATCTCTATCCATGTAGAACAGTGGTGACCCTATCTGTGATTTTAAAATGTCTATATAGTAATACCAGCAAAAATAGCTGAGGGTAGCTAGCTACCTTGCCAAATAGAATAGAAGTGGCCTAAACGCCAATTGAAAACAATAGCAACAGTTGGTCAAATTGTGGCCACAGAGAGCTGGGTGACAGGAGAGAAATATGAATAAGAGAAAGCAATCAGTGTTATGGGAATGTATACTCTCGACTCGTCCTCTCTTCTTGCACACTCTCTCCTTTTCTCTCCCTTTCTCACATTTCAACTTCTAGTAAGAAGTTGGTAAAGGAAAAAAAAAAAAAAAAAAAAAAAGTTGGTAAAGGAGTAGTGACATGAGATATAAGAGAAAGATTGACATTCCATTTCTTGGTGCTTGTGGGGTCACTACACACTCTGACATATGGGTTTATGTTTCCCATCCAATTAGCCAGTCAAAATCCACATTGACATCAGCATCTCCTAAATTTATCTGACCTAAGAACACTTTTTTCTGAAATACCATTAACATCCCACTTCTAAAACCAGTGTTCCATAGAATGCATTTAGAGGAATGATGCTTTAAAAAATCAAACAAGGTTTAATTACATTTTCAGCGTACCACATTAACAAGGAAATATGTAATAGTTTTTTTTTTCCCAAGTTTTCCTTCAAAAATAGTTCAAATAGAAATTACTTTGTTTCTGAAAGTATTACTCTTTCATCTATTGGAAGCATATGTATGACGCTAACCATATCAGATAACTAAGGGACTGTTTGTGTGTTGTTAAATAAACTTTGTCTTAAAACATAGGAAGGAGAGAAGGAAGAAAGAAAACAAAAACTCACATTAACACTCTTCTTTTTGCTAAATGATTCAGATTTTTCGTCTTGAGTTTATGGTTCTAATGGCCTCTGAACCCTTCCTCACGTCATTCTTGCCAGCCATGCTTATAAATCTCTTACATTCTAGAAGCTTAGGATGTTTCATTATTTATCTGTATTTGTTGGGGCTAGCCTTGATGAAGAAGACTATTTATAATGGACTGTTTATTGCAAGGGCCTGTAAAAGAAAAATAAGCTGATCGTGGCCTGTGAACTTGGAAATGCACCAGAGGTATAATTTTTCTTGCTACATGACAGGGTAGAAGGAGACTGAAATCTGAATTTTTGAGGATTTAGGGATTATAAACATAGCTACCTTGTGTCCTCTTCCCATGGCAAGAGGGAAGGACGCAGCATTTAGAGATGATCCTAGTACCACAGGCCTCCATGTCACTGCTGATTCACTTCACTGTATAAGGATAACATGAAAAGAAGAAGGTATTTGTAGCTCATTTCTAGAAAACTAGGTATCTTCAGAAACCAGTGCCACTGTTCTTAAGTTTTAAAATAAATTCAGCTGTTTTGGAAGCTCTGCACAGGGTAAGCATTTTCTGTTCCAGCATACCTCAGATAATGTGTGCTTAGGTTCCTTGGAGGCAAAACACAGATAATAAGAATATACCTATCTTTTTAAGGATGTTGGAGTGATAACTGCACTTTTGCTCTCATAATTTATCAGTGAAAAGTTAAAAGCACTTTTGCAAATTATCTTTTGTTTTGAGAAGTGTATTTTTGCTCCCTACAATACTTTTTAATATATTTTTTTATGATTTCACTTACAGATGTTTTCAAAAAAAGACTTTTACATGGTTGAATTATTAAGAGGGTACCTGTTCCCAGACAATCATCTTGATCCAAAGCCCTGGAATTCATTCTTCTAATCTGCACGATTATATAGTGATATGTGGTTATTTGGGAGCTTCGTTTTAATAGAGGAAGAAGACATATAGTTTTTGATTTTCACTCATATTACTTTGAAGTGGTTGTAGTATCTCCAAGTTCAGGTCCAGGACTATCTTTATGAGAAATGTCTTGTTAAAAATAGTGTGATCTCTGGAAGAACAAATTTATATTTAGCTACGTAGCTAGACTTCTCTATAACTTTGATCTGCTAGAAAGTGCCAATATCTTTAAATGGAGCTCCTTTCCTGCAAAGTTTATTTTACAGTGGATTGTGTTACAGTGATAGAAAAGAAAATCCATACAGATTATTAATGAATTTAGAAGCATGCATGTGCAACGTTGACTGGCAGCTCTGCCTTTATCTCTACACCGAAATAAACTACAGCTAAATTGTGAAATTAATCACACTGAAGTCCTGGGCTCTGATAAGGAGGCTGCCACTCTATTTTATTTCTTTTGACACTGCAAAAACAATTTAGCAAAGTTTTCTTAGTTGGGCTTTTGCTTTATTACAGAATCATATGGCATCACATGAGACCTTATCATTAATGCTGTATCATTCTAGTGATCCAGTAACATCGCTGCAAAATTGCAGTGTTGCAGGAAGCCTCATTATAGTTCTGCTTTAGACTGGTCCTTACTGTCTACTCTACCCATTACAAAATATGGTGATCTATGCTAATCAAAATTTTTCAGTAGTTCATTTTATAGTTTATTGTTTTATCATATCTGTATAGGAGAAAAGGGCTATACCCTTTATTGCCAATTATTTAACACTTCTTATAAAATTCCAGATTTTTCTTCCCCTGTGCTACAGATTCCTAATATAATATGCCACAGCATAAAGACAGGCTTTGATCTCCTCACTTATATAATATTGTGATTTGTGAATTTTCAATAAGTAAAAATATTGACCCTAATAATGTAAAATCTCTTGCATTTTTGAATCCTTGAGAATTTCAGATTATACCAAAAGAACTATGATAATGTGAAACCACTAGTTCCAGTATTCAGAGCCTCCTCAATATGAATTTTTAATAATATTTTTAATAAAATATAATGACTGTATTATAATTGACATGATACACTTATGTAAATTTCACAATTAGAGCTGCATAATTTATTCACATCAATATTAGACCTATATTTGATGTTCAGCTATGCTTTTATTCACTTTAAAATGGTTTCTGTTCTGCTTAATTGGTTTGGATTTGCTCTGTCGGGTTTTTTTCCCTTTATTTCCTTAGTGAGAAAGTTGCAGACCTGCTGTTTTATATTAAGTCTCTATTTTTTTTTTTTTACAAGAAAGAAAAAGGCAAGCAAAAATCTAAGTCTGATTAAAGGCAGTTTATTCAGAGTTTATGAGCACTTCAAAAAAATGTTTCCTGCTTTCACTGAAGCATTATGAAAATCCCATGATACATCTTTCATAGAAAGTAAACACTAGAAAACACATAAGCCATGAAATTGCATTAAAGATCATTATTTCCAAAATCGTAATATTGAGTGTGTTCTGGAAAAACTAAGCATAATGTCAGGGGGACAGCAGCCCCACACCCTTCCTTAATTGGTTTGCTATCTCTTTCTATAGTTCTTTTGGTTACAGAGCAATTAACACTATTCCAGGATATATTGGTAAAATATTCTGTTATACTAGTAGCTTTAAAGTGTTCTTTTAGCTCTTAAGTTATTTCTAGAGTTAGTTAACAGAAACAACCTAGGACCTTTTGTCATGAGTAAGCCATCTTCACATTTTCAGTAAGATGGCTGACTCAAAAATGCCAGAACAAGAGCTAGACCATTTATCCCTAGTAGTCTCCGTAGTTAGTTGTGTATCTTTGCACTATTCAGTGTAATCATTGAACAATCACTGTGGTTGCAGTTCGCCTTTAATTTCATGACTGTGGTTTTCTCCTTGCTCTCTTATGCTGAGGAATCTTTCCTAGCTTCAAAAAAGTTTAATAGTCTACCTCCAAGAAAATAATTCATGGACTTTTTGAAGATACATTATGTAATAGAGGGGCATTTTCTCAATTTTGGAGAAACAGATTATGGGTTATTATTTTTAATCTAGTAGTTAATGATTGCTCCAGTTAGTTTTCTCCTTGGAAATTTTTTTCATCAAACAAGTTATAATTTCTTATATCCCTAGTTATTATCAATCCTGTAAATGGATAATCACAGGAAATTATTAGAATAAGAATTATTTTAAGTTAAATTTGTATTTAATGTCATATGGCCCTTTTAAATTACGGAGAGGTACTTTTAAATTACGGAGAGGTACTACTACTGTAGTGTACTTCATACACTACAAAATCACATTTAGCCATGGGTAACTGTACGGAAGTTTCTGCTACAACACAGCATATGTGATCCTAAAACTCACTCCACAATGCAAGATCATGAAATAAAAATCACAAGTACTTATGGGAAAAATGGGGTTGGGGCATAACACTCAAGCTTTGAATTAGGCATGTGCACTGATAAAGATGGACACCTAATAAAAATAATAGCGTAGTTTTAAACTTGCACATGGTTAAGAAATACATAAATGCTGCAAAAAATATGGATTTTACCATGGAAGAGACCTGATGTTTATTTACAGAAGAGTTGCAGCTTGGAAGTTATTGTGAGTAGGTGGAAGGAGAGTTATCTGAAATCTGATAGGAAGCTAGAACACCAGATGTGGATCGTTAACACATGTGGTAAACTGAAGTAGCTGGTAGGTGTGTAAAGGGTGTGTGTGTGTGTGTGTGTACGTGTGCACTCATGTACACACGCATGGATTTTTGTGTGTTCCTATGTTGCGGGTTCAGTTAGGTACAGTTTTCTGTGTTCATCTCTTGTTTCTCACATACAAAATAATGTATAATCAAGTGGGAAATTTACATGCTCAAATTATTCTCTGTTGGCAATTTGCATTTGCAAAACAAGACTTATGGTGGAACTGACTCTGCATTTGAAAAATGGGCACACCAACTTTCTCATTGAAGATGATGAGTGCCATGACTGTTCAATTTTGTCACTAACAGTGGTACAATTAATATGCAACATCTTGGTTTTTCCATCTACTGTTATGCAAAAGTGAACTTCAGCCTCTCTGTCCAACTTGATTCATTCATTGGAATTTGTTTTGCGTTGAGAAATAACATCTTTCCTAGAAGGGATATCAGAATCAGAAAGACTGCTGAGTATTCATGTAATATTTAAAACTCTTTCGTTTGTCTGCTTTCTTGTTCTCTATCTCTGGAATTTGTGCTTACCAAACCAGTCAGGACAAACACGCATGTGATTATTCATTTAACGAATGAATGGATTTAAAGGAGTAAGTGAAAATGTGGAACATGCAAAATGTACTCAACCTATCCTATTTCCTGTTGTGTTTTTCTGCAAGACAAAAATCTCCTGTGATGTGTTCCTGTACTCTGAGAAAAGTTAACAAATATTGGAGAGGAATGGGCTTTGACAGACTTCAGTGCTTCTGTGGCCCTTGAAATGTGCTTTCATATTCTGGAGCTAGACTCCAGTGCACAGAGTAGAAAAATAATAAGTCCTTTGAGCTGAAACTTCATAGTCACTGTGGGATATTCAAGAAGGAGGCCATTGGGGAGAAAGATAATATAGTCATAGCTTTGAACTTGTCCTGGATTTTACTTGCCAGAAACCAAGTGAGAGTCTCTCTGACACCTTATTATTACTAGCTCTTTCTCCGAGTTGGGAAAAGTGCTCCACAGTCCATGTTGATAAAAGTGAAGGGAGTTCACACATTAGAGAGAAGGTGGTCTTGAATTTTAGTGTGAAAAAGAAGTATAGTAAGACTAAGATCTACTCCAAGCCTCAACTTGGAGGCTACTTTCAATGGTAAGTCTTTCCTTCCCTTCTGATCCAAGTTGGGTGTCTCTTCTCACATTGCCAAAGCACTTTTCAGGCTGCATTATATTTCTCTTATCTCTTTCCTGTTGTGGGGTGAAGACAAACATTTCTGTCTCATTCCCTATTAAGTGCTCCAGTGTTTAGTTCTAATGTCTGGTGTATATTAGGTGCTTAATAAACATATATGAATGAGTGAATAAGAATTAGAACTCAAAAACTTACTGTCTACAGGATGAGATAAAAGATAAACATACAATGGGCTAAGAAATAATATGACATGTTATGGTAGAATGAATAAGTACTACTTAAGAAAGAAGCACACAGATGGACTATAATTCAGTCAACAGTTATCTGCTGTATACCTACTGTGTTGTGCTGTGTTAGATGGCATGTGAGTTAGAAATATAGAGTCCCTGCCATCAGGAGTTCAGAGTCTAGTGAAGTACACAGACATTACATAAAGAAAACATAAAGTATGATTCAAGGTTCGATAAGAATGATTATGGAGCATAACTGGGAAGACATACTCCACAAGGGCAAGCAGTAAGGGCATTTGTTTTTATTATGTTCAGTTAGCCAGCATATAGTACATCGTAAGTTTTTGTTGTAGTGTTCATGGATGGAACTGGAGAGGATTATGCTAAGTAAGGGAATTTTTACGAAGGTGATATTTAAAAGTGGAAATTGAAGAATGAGGAGGGGCAGGAAGAAAAGGATTAACTTGTGCTTGGGCTGTGAAGGCAACAGGGGCTCAGTTGTATGAGAGCAAGAAAGAAGGCTGGTTCAACTGGAGATGAGGGGGCCGGGCGTGAGGGATTGGGGCAGCAGTTCGAGAAACAGGCTGAAGCCAGATCATGCTTGGTAGAGGGTTTGCATGTCAGTCAGGATGAGGTTGTGTGCATTTGTAAAAATTCAGTGAATTTTAACTTAATATTTATGAATTCTAACTTGTGTAAACATTACATTAAAAAAACTAAACAAATAGGGAACTCTGGTTAATGATATTCATCCTTAAATATTTAGGGGAAAGTACACTAGGGTCTTAATCTACTTTCAAATACATGCAAAAAGTGATTGACTGATTGGTAGGTAGATGGAGGAATGGATAGGTGTATAGAAATGTGATAAAACAAGTAAAGTTACTAATAAAATGTATATGGTAGATACATAGATGCTCACTGTAAAATTCCTTCAACTTTGCCATACGTTTGTATTAGTGTTCATAATAAACCTTTGGAAAAAATAAGTAAATGCTCAAAAATGCTAATAAGGGAAGATCCAATAATCATGCAAAATCCCACAACCAAAAGAATTATTCTAGCACTTTACCATGTGGTTCTTCTTCTATGGATTTTTATTTTACTGGAGTTAGTACCTGCTTTTAAGATAGTAGGCATATCCCATAGCTTTAAAAACATGGCAGATTGTTTGCATGTTTTCACATCACTGAGACTTATCGAATCTTCTGATGAGGTACTTCTTTAAATAAGTATAAAAACAAATCTGTTAGACAAGATCTCATGAATCCTTGACAGTTCAACAGCACCTATCAGCGTAGCAGAAAGGAAATCAACACACACAAGTCTATTAGTGTGATCGGCTATTAGCCAAAGATACTGCTTAATTTTTTTTTCAGGTTCGTGATTGACTTAAATAACATGAAAGAAAGAACTATTGTTTCTTTGAAAGTTAGCTAAATGTGCCCAGGAGTCTCGGTCTACTCAGTAGTTTGGCTTGTAACGTGACTGTAAAAATTTAAGTAGCATAGTCTGAAGGCTGTGGAACAGAGATCTCTTTTTCTTGATGAGTTGTTACCCACCATGCCCATTTCACTGATAAATTAGTGCATCACAGAATCACATTGGAAACCTTGTGCTTGATCTCCCTATGTTTTCAATGAAAACATTTCCCTTTTATTGATGTTTGTTCTTATTGACCCTCTGAGGTCAGAAGACAGAGTTTCTTTATTAAATCAGTAAATCAGGGGTATTTAATTGGCTCTAGAAACTTCTGAGTGGTCTTGGCCTATTCCAGCCCCAAACAGGGTTCTGACCAACCACTGTGAATTCTGCTTTTCCAAGAAAGTAGGGGGTGAGAGATTATAACAAGCTCTGTGTAAGTAGTCGGTCACTCGTTGCCTTCAAAGCACTGATTTTCTTGGTGTAGGCAACATGCCAAAATCAATGTTTTTGGCTCACATAAAGAAATAGTTTAGCATTTAGAAAACTGTAGGGTTATTTCCCTTTTTCTGAAAAGCCAGCAGACATTAAAAAAAATAAAATACGTTGCAGGTTTTTACAGAAGAACTTATTTTTTTTCTCTGTGTTATACAGAAAATAATTAGATGATTGTTGGCATTAGCAACTGTGCTAAGATCAATGATAAGGCAGAAACAAGGAAAGCAGACTTTCATAATGAGAGTAAATGGCCTGGAGTCTACGAGAAATTGCTGAGAATCCTCTTAGGGTGGCACCACTGCTAATTAAAACCTGAGAAACAACACCAAAATTGTTCAGGAAACATGGATACTCATTGCAGAACCAACCTTGAGGGTCATTCCAATTTCTAAACTATCTTCATTGGAATTTGAGTTTTAAAAAAACATCTCCAGAGCTGCACAACCACATTTATATTCATTTCCTTTTACATCTCTTTCAATTGGTTCCCTTGGTTTTCTCTTCTTGTGTTTAACATCCTTATTACTTGATATGGGGCAGTGAGAAGTGAGGGAAGCAAGTTGTTGCGAAATCGTGCCTGTGGCAAGTATTTCTAGACTGGAGAGTGCAGCCTCATTTATCACCATCATTATCACTAAAAAACTATGGGTCAGGAGTGTCTTAAGTCCCCTGTGTTTCAGCATTGTCTACTAAATTGGGGTTAATTAAAATGTCTCTTTTAAAAGTACTTCTCTTGAATACACACACACACACACACACACACACACACACACACACATATACACATTTTTGCTCCTGTCTTTTTAAAAGGAGTCATTATTCTATGTCTTGCAGGAAGGAATGGCATTGACATGTACAGGGCACGGTTTCATTTTTCTAGAGTAGAAAAGGAAAAAAAAATCAACTAAGAAATTGTGACTTTCAGACATGTAGATGGTTCTACCCTCATGCAAAGGTTATATTCCATTTAAAAAATATCATTATGTTTTACCCCTTATTCTCTTGATTTTTTTTAGTAAGCTCCATGCTCAGCATGGAGCCAAATATGGGGCTCAAACTCATGACTTGTCAGATCAAGACCTGAGCTGAGATCAAGAGTCCGGCACTGAACAGACTGAGCCTCAAAGGCGGCCCCTCTCTTGCTACTTTTTAAAAAGCAAAAGTACCCTCAATCTCTACTTTCACTCTTCCAAATAATATATTTTCCTCCCTTGTGGTTCTGAAGCTAAGAGATAGGTACTACCTGGGAAACGTATTTAAAGATTTCTCAGGTCCATTACCAGAGATTTTGATTCAGTAGGACCATGGTGGGACCCAGAAATTTGTGTTTTAGCAATTCTCAGAGGAGGGACACCTGGGTGGCTCAGTGGGTTAAGCGTCTGCCTTTGGCTCAGGTCATGATCTTGGGGTCCTGGGATCAAGTCCCACATTGGGCTCCTTGCTCAGCAGGGAGTCTCCCTCTCTCTCTGCCTGCTGCTCCTCCTGCTTGTGCTTTCTCTCTCTCTCTCTCTCTCTGGCAAACACATATATAAAATATTAAAAAAAAAATTCTCAAAGGAGATTCCAGTGCATGTGAACCTTGGACATATTCTGAAAAACTTTCTTCTACCACTGCAGGGTGTTACGGAGGTGAGCAAGGGGTACTATGAAACTGCATGGGAGTCAACCTAAATTGACAACGTGGTAGAACTGGGACTCCAACTGGGTATTGAAGGTTGAGTGGAATTTACCCAGTCAGGAAGTTGGGACTAATGGGGATGGGAGGATGAGGACATTTTAGTTAGAAGTAAATTCAAGTGCAAACCTTTGAGGACTAGAGGGAAAACTATGCTTTCTGAGGTCCACAAATAGATCGATCTATCTGGATAAGAATGATGTGTGAGTGGTTGAGGAGGTATGACAGAAAGATGAGGTTGAAGAAGGGAATTGATATTAGAGTACAGAGACCTTGTAGCCAGGTCAAGGGTTTACGGAAACATCCTATAAACCATGAGCAGAACTCCTGTAAGCTCTTTGCCCTTGGCACCACCCGGGCTCTTTCATGTTCGTGGGCTCCATGTAACCTTGGGTCTATCATCATCTTAAAAAGATAGCTGCTTTCAGTGCAATTGCCATTTCCACTGCAACTTCCAAGGATGGAAACTCTACAGAAATAACAGGTCATAATGTAATGTGCATGAGGAATGGCTTTTTGAATATATTTTATTTGATAATAACTGCTACCTAATAATTTAGCCTGTTCTCTTCATTGACTTTGTCTAATAAATACTAGGAAGAGAACAGTCACATTGTGGTAAAAGAATGCCATGTGACAAAGACAAAAGGAAAAAACTGATCTAAACCTCTGCTATTTGGGTTCTGTGGCCTGTATTTTTAGGTGCATTTCTTTTCTACTTGGTAACTGAAGGTACACCAAGCTTTTTTTTTTTTTTTTTAAGATTTTATTTATTTATTTACTGATTTATTTGAGGGGAAGAGAGAGAGACAGCAGATGGAGGAGCAGAGGGAGAGGGACAAGCAGACTCCTGCTGTCCCGACACGAGGACACAGAGCCCGACACAGGGCTCGATCTCACAACCCTGAGCTCATGACCTGAGCCAAAATCAAGAGTAGGATGCTTAATCGACCAAGCCACCCAGGCTCCCTAAGCCAAACATTTTTTTTTAATCATTCACTTTGAATATATTTTATCATGACATGTAAATAAATAATAAATATCACCATCCTGTCCCATAATTAATGTTAAGATACACATTGATCTTCAGACTAAAGAAATCCCATATTCCTATCATTTGGCCATTACTTTTTCATTAAGCTACTCATTCTTATTTTCGCTTTCTGGTTAAGGATATATGTGTGTTTAAAGGTGTGCTTATATAAGTGTCAAGAATTGCCCATTGAGAAATGGCAAGAAAATATGCCCTGAAATGTAAGAAAACAGCTAACTTGAGCTTTAATGAGATGCGTTGACTCCACCTCTGTGAATGTGACTTCTTTGGCCTCACTCTGATCATATCAGTGTACAAACACCTTTAAATGGAAAGCTTAGAGCCTGCCAGGAAGCATTTTTTTCCCCTTTCCTTTTTCTCCATTTAACTTCGAAAATGGGAGGATTTGATTTTTTGATCTGCCAAGTACCTGTCAACAAAGAGCAACTAGATTTTATTTCCTCATGTTTCTTTTTTTGATCTGGATTAAAACTCGAACAAGAAAACAACTACCAATCTAAACAAGTATTGGGGCAAGAAAACTTTTACTCCCTGAGTGCTAGATAGAATGCAGACACAACTTCAAGTCCATATAAGACAGTGAACTCCAGTCAAGTTAGCTTTGGTTTATTTTTTAAACAAATCACTAACTGTTACCTTAAAGGAAAATGCAAAGTGCTTCTTCAAGTAGAATCAAATTCTGAAGACAGTCTTTAAAGACAGTTTTCAGATGAGGCATTTATTGACTTTTAAAGTGCCCCCTAATGAACTAGAAGAGGCCTTCATTACCAAATTTACTTGCATTTGGCTTACTGAGTAGTGAAAGGCTTGTTTAGGGTGGGCTCTGCTTTCTCAGATTGCCCTCCTTAAACAAACAGAGCAAGGGAAGAAAGCTTTTAGATGTATAACATGAACCATTACAAGAAGCTGAAAGTCAACCCCTGAAAGAAAGGAGCTGGTTAGTGGGTTTCCAGTTAAGGATCTGGGTGGTGCTGGAAACAGAATGGAAGATAATAGACTCCTAGTGATGGGGCTGTCAGGGGACAGAAAACTGTAGCAGCTTTGTGGGAAAATAGAATTGCTGGGTTTGCCCACTTGACCTTTACTCTGAATAGATAGGCTTAAGAAGATCACAAAGGGCTTTGCAAAAAAGTGGTCTGCTCAGTTCTTTTGGTGCCTGAAACTCCTCTTTTATTCTAGGGAGTTTTAGGTTTGTTTCTTGGTATCCTTGAAATTCCTATTATCATACCGTAGGTATGTGTTTTCAATGAAGGCGTTGCTCACTCTCTGGCTACCGGGTTCCCTATGCAGCAGCAAGACGGAGTATGGATGAGGAACGATTGCTGAATAGGGACCTCAGCATCTTATACTCCACATTATCAGTCTTATCAAAGGCAGTCATTGAGTCCCCCTTCTGTTTCTGGGTAATTGCATTTAAATCAGAAATACAATCACCATTTGAAAGCACAATGTATATCAAATGCGTATATGCTGCTATGTAGATGAAAGCCTGGTAGATTAATGGCCAGCATTTTCAGAAAACAGGGCTTGACAGCACTGGTTCCTGTGAAAAAGATCTGGAAGATTTTTGTTACGTACCAGTTGAATACATGCCAAGGGTATGATGTGGTAGCCAACAACCCCATTTAATCCTAGCTACATTTATGGAATTATAATTTCCTGCCCTAAGATGCATGGACAGTGATTGCACATTTAAGAAAAAAACAAAAAAACAAAAAACCTGTGCCCAGTTGTCAATGTCACACTTCCAAAACAAAATTGGCAAATTTGAGAACATGTAGAAGAGACTACTTCTCAAACCCTTTTGAAGAAAGAAGTTGATCATATTTAGCATAAAAAGACTTGTGATTAGGATGGAAGAGAAATGATGGACATGATAACAGATTTCAAATATCTAAGGCCTGTTATGTAGAAGAATATCATTTGTGAGACTCCACAAAATTGATAGTTCCTTAAACTATAAAATATATGCCAGAATAAAGGACAGGTAGATTAAAGAGCTAACAGAAATATTAAAAAAAACATAAAATTTACACAAAAAAATAGAAGCAAATATTTAACTTCTTTTGGTGTTGAAATGGATGATACCAAATGAAGAAACCATAAAGGAAATGTTGATAGTTATAAGATGCGATATCTAAATTATTCAAAACTTCTTAAAAGTTATAAGAAAAAATTAAAAATATAAAGAAACTGAAGATACTTTAAAAATTATATTCACCAAGAATAGTTAATGACACAGATACATGTTTACATTATAATGTTGAGTAAAAGATCACTAGATTGGGACACATGGCTAGCTCAGTCAGTAGAGCATGTGATTCTTGGTCTCAAGTCATCAGTTCAAGCCCCACATTGGGCCTAGAGCCTACTTAAAAAAAAAAAATCACTAGATCATAGTCTAATTTGTAAAGTGAAAATATATATTAAAATAACTGCTAAGAAATCCTTTTCAGTGGATTTTTGGGGTAAGTGAATTATAGGTTTTTAAAAAATTTTTTGTGGTATTCCTGTATGTTTTAAAAACTTTACAAATTAAACCTGTTTTTATGTCTATAGAAAGTTATATAAAAAGCAAAGGATTAAAAAAAAGAAGTGAGTTAATATTTAGACCATATGGGTAGATAAAGTTAACAAAAAGAAGATATTTCTAACAGTTAAACTTCTAAGAATATCTCATGACCTATGAGCCATACCCTTCTTTGGAAGACTGTATTTTGAAAAATCACAGTAAATCAGAGATATGATAAAATGGGTTTCCTTAACGGGGGGTGGGAGTCTGGATTTGGGGACCTTAAATGCATGCACTTTCAACACTAAACTTTCTGTGGGGGTGGGGAGAGGTTACAGTTTGAAGGGTTAGGTAGATTAGATCTGAAAAGTGACATAGAAATCTAAGACTTCAGGTTATTTAGACATTTTTTAAATGAAAACAATGGGAAAAAATAAGTGAAAAGATGGGATTCAGCAAATTATTATAATAGACAAGCCCATTAAAATTTTTTGAACCCTATTTCAATTCTTCCCTTTCCTGTACAGACTTAATGGTTCCTGATTGAAAGTGTGTTTATTTGGATCCTAGTCTGGTCACTTCTGGTTTCTGTAAATCTCTTTGCCTCAGTCTCCTGATGTGTAAAAGTTAAAGCTTTATGATACTGAAGAGCTTGCTGAGAGGACTGAGCACATTAACATAATGTAAAGCAGTCACCAGAATTCCTGACATATGTGGAAAATCAGTTTTACCTATTCTTCACACATTAAAAAAATATATCTATATAAAGAACTTCTCAAACTCAACACCCAAAGAACAAATAATCCAATCAAGAAAGGGGCAGAAGACATGAACAGACATTTCTGCAAAGAAGATATCCAAATGGCCAACAGACATATGAAAAAGTGCTCAACATCCCTGGGCATCAGGGAAATACAAATCAAAACCACAGTGAGATACCACCTCACACCAGTCAGAAAGGCTAAAATTAACAAGTTAGGAAATGACAGGTGTTGGTGAGGATGCAGAGAAAGGGGAACCCTCCTACACTGTTGGTGGCAATGCAAGCTGGTGCAGCCACTCTGGAAAACAGTACGGAGGTTCCCCAAAAAGGTGAAAGTAGAGCTACCCTACGACCCAGCAATTGCACAACTGGGTATTTACCGCAAAGATACAAATGTGGTGATCTGAAGGGGCACCCGCACCCCAATGTTTACAGGAGCAATGTGCACAGTAGCCAAACTATGGAAAGAGCATAGATGTCCATTGACAGATGAATGGATAAAGAAGGCATGGTGTGTATATATATATATATATATATATATATATATATATATATATATATAATGGAATACTATGCAGCTATCAAAAAATGAAATCTTGCCATTTGCAACGATGTGGATGGAACTAGAGGGTATTATGCTAAGCAAAATAAGTCAATCAGAGGAAGGCAATTACCATATGATCTCATTGATAATGTGGAATTTGAGAAATAAGGCAGAGGATCATAGGAGAAGAGAGGAAAAAATGAAACAAGATGAAACTAGAGAGGGAGACAAACCGTAAGAGATTCTTAATCTTAGGAAACAGACTGAGGGTTTCTGGAGTGGAGGGAGGTGGGAGGGATGGGGTAGCTGGGTGATGGACATTGGAGAGGGCATGTGCTGTGGTGAGTGCAGTGAATCATGTATGACTGATGAATCAAAGACTTGTATCCTTGAAACAAATAATACATTATATGTTAATAAAAAAACAAGCAAAAAAAATACATCTATATATGACAATTTGGGTATTCTAACTTTGGCTTCTATAGATAAGCATATATGTATGGGGTGGGTGGGGAGAGGTATGTTAATGGCTATTCTAGTTTATTTACTTATTTATTTTAATCATATCTTACTGCCTGCAGAAGTCACTCGCCAGCTTTCTTATCCCCCAATGTGATTTATTAAGAATTTCATGAATCAGAGAGAGAGAAAAAGAAAGCCCTTTATAAGTGTTCTATCATGTAAGGGATGACAGTTTTTTACATGTGAATTAATGCTGGCCTTTTTACTTAGTATTTAATATTTGTGGAGACTGACTAATTTTGTTATAGTTACCTGTGTTAAAACCTTCTAGCTTAGACCATGAACATAATTCTATTCATTCTACAATGACTATACAGAAATGCTTGCTTCACTGTCATGGGTGTCTTTAACTTTAGAAGATTATAGCAGTGTGAGGGAATATTTACTTTAAAATCACTAGAGCCTGGTTCTTACACCAATACGAATGATCCCATGTACACATTACATCTTCTCAAGCATAGAGGAGCGGGCACAGAGTTCTCAGGTTTTTTTTTTCATTACATAAAACTTTAATTTACATACATTCTTTACATGGTGGAAGTCTTGACAAGTTTGCAGTACATTAAGTTACTGTGGACATTGTGCTCTGAACACATATTGACAGCTGACACCATTCAGAGCATGCGTGGTTGGGACAGGTGTCCCTCTCCCTGCACCTCCTGGGACCTTCCCTCGTTTCCTGAAGATGCACAACAGCTGTCCCATCTCCTGTCCCTGACCCATGGTAGGGGTTTTCACGTTTTAAAGGAAAAGTTGGAGATTATTTATGCCTCTGGATGTCTACTCTCCATTTTATTTATTTATTTTTTTTAATTTTTTTAATTTTTTTAATTTTTTAAAGATTTTATTTATTTATTTGACAGAGAGAGATCACGAGTAGGCAGAGGCAGGCAGAGAGAGAGGAGGAAGCAGGCTCCCTGCTGAGCAGAGAGCCCGATGCGGGGCTCGATCCCAGGACCCTGAGATCATGACCTGAGCCGAAGGCAGAGGCTTAACCCGCTGAGCCACCCAGGCGCCCCTACTCTCCATTTTAAAGGGCATGTCTCCCTAAAATATTTTTGGAGTATAGCTGCTTCGTAAAATATCTTTTATTTGTCATTTATATTCCCCAATTTCCAAATATTTTGCATATTGGAAACGAAGACAGAAGAAAACTCAGATGTATTTGTTTGAATGGAAAAGAATGCTATAAAACAGTCCTTTATGTCTTGTGAATATATTTTATTGTGAAACCTTTTTCAGATCTTGTAGTGGTCCAGAATGGAACCCCTTCCATACAAATTCATGACCTCATAATTCCATGTTACTTATAGCTGTTTAAAATTTTTCAGTATAACTCCACTGGGAAGGGTGAGCCAAGAGCAGTCACCTTGGTTCATTCTGCCATATAAAAAGAACACTGGGATCGGCTGCCAGTGCCTACAGGTAGAGGTGTACGCATGTAGTCTGTCTTTAGCAACACAGAGGTCCGAACTGCAGTTTTGTTTCCTCCAACTCCCAGAGAGATATTTCTATTGAGATATTTAAATGATTTTCAGCTCAGAAAATTCTCTCTAGCAGAAAATATAATTCTTTATATAGAAAGTTTGATTATTCCAGTGGGGCTTGTCAAAGGATTTGTCTGCGTTTGTAAAGGTTACTCCTTAGAGCGTAGGAGGGAGAAGATTCATTGAGCTGAGACCACCACCACTTTATGTATATTGAAAATGATAATGTTCCTGAGGATTGAAAATCAACAAATTCAAAATTCTGAAGTTGCAGATTGATATTTCTGTGTTATATCCATGATGCCTGTAATCATCTTTGGGATTTCATTTTCAAGGATCTCATTCTCAGTGACTTCCTCATAGATTTTGTTGTTGGCTCGTACGCGGGAAAGAAAACGCACCTAACCACACATATGTGTTAAACACACATACAAGTATAGCAGATTATCTACCCGCAGTCATTATCTGTAAAACTAATTAAAGAGAATAGCATATTAACATGCACACGGTAAAGCAAACTCCATTTTCTCTAGAGTATTCTCTCATTGAGATACAAGTACTTTATCTCTGGCACAGTGGGTCTGAACTAATTGAGATGTCATTAAAAACAAGAAGTCAGTTAAGAAGGTTAGGGGAGAGGGTTGTTGTTGCAAAATTGTCCGCTTCGCAAGAAGACATTCTTTAGTAAAAATACAGCCCCCAGTTGCAGATCTAATCAGTGGCAGGAATGGGGGTGGGGTTGGGGGAGAGAAGAGAGAGAAAAAGCGTGTCTCAAAAGAGAAAAAAAAAAAAGAGCAAGACCCTAATTGAAATGGGAAGCACTCTCATTTTAGAAAATGTTTTCTTAACAGATTGCTCTAGACCTCTGCCTCAAGGTTTTTGATTAAATTAATGATGGTAGTGATAAGCTCCATTAGTGTTGCTGTTTCCAGAGGGACATTTTCTACAGCCTTCTCTTTTCCTTCCTTCCCCAAATCTCAGGTATGACAATAGAATTGCTAATTGAGGCCAGAACAAGCCAAAAGATGAACTTATTATTACTATGCAAATGCAGACAATCCAGGAAATTAATCTTTCATGTGTGCTACCTAAAGGAGTAATGTTTCCATTATGGGCTTCATGTCACTCAGCTGGGAAGCTGTTGCTGCAGCTTGTTGTCGTCTGTGAGGTCTTGAACTTCTCTTTTTTGTCGCATGTTGCCTGCTGTCTTGGGACCAGTCAGCACATCTGACATGTTGTGCTCAGTTGGCCCTTGCTGTTACCACAGATCTTCTACCCGTACAAGTAGATGAACTTGTTATGATCCATACAACATTGCCAACTTGATTTCCTGTCTTGGCAGGAAAGGAAAAGGCAGCCAAATCCTACATAATAAAGAAGGGAAGAAGGGTTTCGATAAAAGGAACCATAAAATCCATACTAGGGGATGTGAGGGGACTCTTCCATTTAGCATGATTAGCTTAATGAAAGCTTTAGAAAACACAATAAAAAGAGTTACTTTGGGGGCCTGAAATAGTTACATTAAATTATTCATAAACATTTGTGTGCCAACTCCATTATATTTTATATTCTGATGAAAACTGTTATGTTAACAATTAACATTGTGTGTGTGTGTGTGTGTGTGTGTGTGTGTGTGTGTGTGTGTGAAAAAGAGAGTGTGTAGTAGAAGTGAGTATGAAGTAATTTCAGTTTTAACTTTCTGAATCTTATGTTGGGTCAAATATCAAATAATAGATATATTACATAAGAGGAGAAACCAAAAGAACTTTTTTTTTAATCTACCATAGTACCTGAAATGGTGCTAAACATTCAAATAGATGTCCAATAAATATGTCGAATTTAATTTATTTGTACTTCCCTAACCTTGTTGAAAAATAGATAAATTCCAGAAATGGAGGATGGAGATGAGTGACAGAGAAAGGGGGGCTTGTTGAGGTCTCCACTAGTCTGTCTTATTCTGCCTGTCTGCAAAGCTGTTGATTCAGATATTATCCTTCCTAGTTCACTAGGTCTTTATCTTTATGAAGAATATACTGCAGTTATAAAGTGGTGTTTGAGAGTAAAGAGACTTTTAGGGTAAGTGGAGATGGGAAAGTCTGTTCCAAAAGGATCATGGGGAAGTTTTGGGGATTAGAGTGATTCGTTGAGATGGCAATGAATGGGAAATACACGCCTGATCATTGAGAGAGGGAAATGTGTGGCTTACATTTACCTGGATGGAGTGAAGAGACAGAGCTAGAACATTATAGAGATGGAGGATAATTAATCTCTCAGAGAACTGGCCCCAAATCTCAGCATCTAATAGGTGGTAGACCTCAAGTTAAATCCTGGGATTTGGTTTGCTAATTTAAGTATGAATTATATAGTTTTGTAGAATTTCATCTAAGTAGCTTTTATTCTTCTCTAGTAGAGAATTTTCTTCATTTAAGCTCTTTTAAAAACATGACCTGAATTATTTAAATTTCCCTTTTCTGGTCCTTCCTTGGGTCTTATGTATCTTCTTTATGTTACTCATAATGACAGTGTATAGATGCCTCTGTGAAAGATTAGAGTGTTTTCTACTATGTTTGCAGGGCCTTTGTATGGAAGCCAGTGTTTTTCTTGAATTTTCTTAGTATTGCAGCTCATTGTAATAAAATCTAAAAGAGACTCTTTAAAAGAAAGGAAAGCAAAATGAACAAGTGAATGAGATTAAAGCAATTTGAAACTCTAAAAACTACTTTGTATACTTTTGCTTATGCATCGATAAAATATAGTTACATTAAGATTTATTGGGAAATATTTATCAGTCCCCTTCTAAAAGATAAAAGTATGCAAGTGCTAGTAGCTAGAACAAATTAAATTTGTTGACTCTCCAGACTTATGAAAGTATTGATTTTTTTTTGTTATTTGCCCCCTTTGACACAAATAGATCCGACATTCTCAATGAAATTGCTTATAAAATAGCCTAAGTCTGCCTGGATTTTGTATCTGACATCTCCATTGTATGTAACAACAAAGAATAACTGGATGTGGAGCCTCCAGGTTCTGTCTTGGTCCCTGTTTAGCAAGTTTTCATCATGTTTTGGAGGGTATAGATTTATATTTCTCAAATAAAACTCATCATTTGAACGGATCCATAATTTTTCAGACACACAGTACGTGCAGGATAAATGAACAAATTCTGTTTACTAAGGCTTTGTTTTTACATCTGATATTTGTAATTACTCTCAGGTTCTCTCCAGCAGAAATGTTGAAAATGCTATTTCTTCATAAAAAGACCATCAGAGATTATGGAAATATTGTGTTGCATATCAAGTCCTTTTTATTTATAATCTCTTATCAATAAGATCCATCCTTCCCATTTCTATAAGAACTTTTGGGCTATTCTGAGCTGCTATTTTAGAAATTAAGTTCTAGAGGACAAGAATCCTTTGTTTGGGTGTTTTGTTTTTTTTTAATATCATCTAGTATATCCAGTATAGCATCTGGAGTAGTTAGTATTTCATAATATTCAGCATGTACCAGAAAAGCACCATTCAAGGAATGACTTCCCTGGGAGCAGAGCACTGAACACAGAAAAGTTTGAGGGTCTTCCGGGTAGCAAGGTGATGACTGCGTTACCACATTACTGCAGTACTCTGTCTTATGTGCAGTGGTGCTCAATAAATATCCCTTTACTTTAATTGAATGGGCATAAATAGCATTTCCCAGAAATCCTTTGCTGGCAGCCTGCTGCATTAGGCTGCAGAGAACCATAGCATATTGTCCCTGGAGGTGGAGGGAATATAACCTCCTCTTTTTAGTATCCACCTTTGCTCAGAGGAGAGACTCATCCTGTAAGACCCATTATGATTGCGGTATGAGCACTGATAAAATGGCTTACTAGAAAAGAAATTCATTTTATCATAAAGAATCTCTGGGCAAAAAGGCCAATGGAATAAAATACAAGGTTTTTAGATAATTATTTAAGTCGTAGTGATTTTCATTACTGTAAAGAAATTAAGAACTGGTCTCTCTCTCTCTCTCTCAGTATGTTTATATAATAGTAAAGTTACTTTGTCATCTGAATTTCCCCGATATAAAACTGGCTGAGCTTGAGGGACTATTTAGAAACCAACCAATAAGCCACCAGGATGTAGTTTGCTCTATTGCCATCAATCATTTTTTCACAAATTTGGTATCTTAATGTTTCAGCTGTCAGCATATTGATGACTTTAAGAAAGTCTATGTTTGGGTGCTTGGGTGGCTCAGTTGTTAAGTGTCTGCCTTCGGCTCAGGTCATGATCCCAGGGTCCTGGGATCGAGCCCCGCATCTGGCTCCCTGCTCGGCAGGAAACCTGCTTCTCCCTCTCTCTCTCCCCCTGCTTGTCTTCCTTCTCTCGCTGTCTCTCTCTCAAATAAATAAATAAAATATTTTTTAAAAAAGTCTGTGTTTTCATTTATATTATCTCAATCCCAAAGAGCTCTCTATGAGAAAAAAAAAATTAAAGGATGTCCAAAATGTCAAGATTATTTTGTCTCATCTGAGGAGATGGATACTACCAAGACAAACTAAAGGCAGTGATACAGAGAGTGAAGAGCGGTAAAACATTCCAAAGTCATAGAAGTCAGGGGTTGGGGGAAGGCGTGGAGTCAGTCTCCCATATTCACCTGGCATTGGCCTGTGATTGTGAGGAGCAGGAACTGCTATGTAATCATTGCTCATCTTTCTATAGAAAGTTAGATTTCCTCTTGTTAGCACTGAACTACTCCTTCTCCATAATACTGGCATGATTTGATCCTGCCTTTTCTCTCTATACGTAGTGAGGAGTCAGAGTCATGGGCAGCAGGTGCTTGTCCAGTAAGGAATATTCCTGTTGTTGTAGTAGAAGACAGGCCTCGGGTTACAAGGCATACTTCCCATCAGGCAGCCTGCTATCCCTATTCAGATACACATTTTGGATCAAGGCATGATTATTTGTAATGTGCTTTCTTTTCACCATTTCTTTCTTCATTTTGTGTTTCTTGAAATTCCTAATTAGGTTTATTTTAAAAATTACTTAAGAGGTCACATAAAACTCTTCCTCGCTTGGGTGGCTCAGTTGGTTAAGCATCTGCCTTCGGCGCAGGTCATGATCCCGGGGTCCTGGGATCAAGCCCCATCTCAGGCCCTGCTCAGCGGGGAGCCTGCTTCTCCCTCTCCCTCTGCTCCTGCTTATGCTCTCTCTCTCTCTCAAATAAATAAATAAAAATCTTAAAAAAAAAACAACAAAATGAAGCAAAACAAAACTCTTCCTTGTTTCAAAAACTGTTAACAAGTCAAAGTGAAAACCTCTTGTCGTGGCATTTCTGGTCACACTTGCAGAGTTTTAGAATTGAATTCTGAAAAAGGACAATAACCCCAGCCTGATATTTCGAAGGAGGATGCAGTTGTTTTTGAAGCATGTAAGTCATTCACTACAGCAAGACTGAAGCTGTAAGACAGTCCATCTCCAATTATGGGCAGGTGGGGTGGGTCCTCACTGCTCCAGTCCCTCACTGCAGGAATTGGCCATGACGTGATTTTGGAGGATTCAGCCCATTCGGAACACAGTTCTCTGCTGACTTCTTGCTTATTCCTAAATCACCACTTCTCCACACTGAAGAAGGAGTACTAATAAAGTTTCTAATCACTTTGCATGATCATTAAATATCAATAAATTATTTTCTTTGGGAGAACAAGCCACCAGAGGCTATTGGTGCATGGATGGAGAGACGGCCTGGAAGGAGGAGTGAAGTTGCAGGCAAGAAAGCACAGGAAGACAAATTAACTTTCCCCAAGAATTGACCCCATCGCAAGAATACAAGTGCGTTTTGTGAAATTCTAGAATTTGGAAACATTCTAAGAAGTTTGGAGGAGAGAGAGATGCCTTTAAATCAAGTAAAGTGAAATACTAGGTTAAGTAGAAGATTATAATTCTTAAGGAGATAAAGCTAAGCATACAGACTCATAAAGCCTTTAGCCAACTTCAGAGATAAACCATGGTTATTTATTTAGGGTATGTTTGAATGTATATCTCTAATCTTTTGCAGTTGGTGTTATGGAAGACAAAACAGATATTACTTATTCTAACATGTTCACAGTATACAGAGATCTTTACAAAAAAGTGATAGAGCATGCTTGGAGTTTTAAGAACTCTCATTCACTTTGCATTTCTTGTGTTCATATATAATTGGTTTATTTATTGATTTTTTATTTTTTTAAAGATTTCATTTATTTATTGGAGAGAGACAGAGATAGCGACAGAGCAGGAGCAGGGAGGAGAGAGAGAAGTAGTCTCCCCCTCTGAGCAAGGAATGAGATATAGGACTCATCTCAGGACCCTGGGATCATTACCTGAACCAAAGGCAGCCACTTAACCAACTGAGTCACCCAGGCGCCCCCATATATGGTTGTTTTAATTGTGCTTGATAACAGGTTAGGGGAAAAGAAATAACTGGTGTGGCTAGGACAACATGGGAGATATATATATATATATAAAAATATATATATATATATTTTTGGACTTGTCATAATGCCAGAAGCATACACTCAATCCTATGTATGTATATTCACCTACTCATTCCCTTTATGCTATCCCCATTTCCTTCCTGCGTTGGCTCTACTTCGTGAATAATCACCATATGAATGATGAAATACAACTAAGAAATGTTATGTCAATTATAGAGACTTCATATGATGCTAATTAGCTTAGGAACTGAGGATGCTTACCTCCTTTTCCCTCTAAATTAGTTTTAATCAATCTGAATAACATCCCAAGGAAGCATTTTGAGGGAGAATTACAAAATGGTCATCAAGAGGATGATTTTTTTCTGCTCACTAAATGTGAAAATCACTATGCAACAAGTACATGATGTCGAACATTGGGAGTTTATTAATAATGAAAATAGCAGAATATAGGTCAAAGAGCTTTGTGTGGTGGGAGACACATTTGAAAGAAATGATTCAACTTTATGCACATTCAGGACTCACAGTGCTAATTTATGTAAAATGATGTATTAAATCTCTACCTGGCAACTCATTTTCATATATACTTTCTTTTTCTGTGTGCCGTTAGAGCTCTAGTTTCTTCATACTACAGAGGTCCCGACAGGGCTCATTCTGAAACGTATAAAGAATGATATACCAGGGACACCTGGGTGGCTCAGTTGGTTAAGCCTCCGCATTGGGCTCAGGTCATGATCCCAGCGTCCTGGGATCAAGCCTTGAATCCTTAGTCAATGGGGAGTCTGCTTCTCTCCCTCTCTCTCTGCCCCTCCCTACCACTGCTGCTCTCTCTCTCTCAAACAAATAAATAAAATCTTAAAAAAGAAAAGAACAATATATTAGAGCAGAAGGAGTGTGTGGAGATCACTCAGCTCAGACTTAACAGTGGTAAGTGCCTGGTTTCTGGCATTAAACAGACTTGGTTTAATTCTTGTTTCTAGCATTTACCTTGGGCAAGTTGCTTGGCCTCAGTTTGTCACCAGTAAGAGAGGTGTCATAGAATCTACGTCATAGGGCTCTTCTAAGAAATGAAACAACAGATGAAATACTTTTTAAGTTCCCAGAACAGGAGTGTGAGCTAACATAACACTCATGTAGTTCTCCTAAGTGTGCTCCATACAGCTTTATTGAGCGTTTACCTCGTGGCACGTCTTCTGCTAGGTGTTGGGTCCTTTCAAACAGCTTTATATTTACATATTACTAATGCTCACTTTTTCAAGAAGCAAAAGCCGTTTAATTATGTCAGATATTTTGTTCTTTTGCCCCGTGACTTGGACATGGCATGTGGACATTTTGATACTAATGTCATAGAAGTTTTGAAAATGAAAGTATATTTTTGAAATGCTGATATTTAAGCATTTTTAAGCATATTTAAGCAAACTGGACCTTATTATTCCTATTGCCAGAAAAATCCTATTTATCCTGAATCGAATTATGTCTTTTTTTTTAAGATTTTATTTATTTATTTGACAGAGAGAGAGAGATCACAAGTAGGCAGAGAGGCAGGCAGAGAGAGAGGGGGGAGCGGGCTCCCTGCTGATCAGAGAGTCTGATGCGGGGCTCGATCCCAGGACCCTGAGACCATGACCTGAGCCGAAGGCAGAGGCTTAACCCACTGAGCCACCCAGGCCCCCCGAATTATATCTCTTTTTAATTTTGTGCATTTTTTTTCTATCCCTTAGAGTCAGAGAATTTGATAGCACTTATACAGAGAATTTGCATCATATCTGCACCCTTCTCCACTCATTTTTTGCTTGTTTGTTTAAATCACTATCCCCGAAATAGTCTCTAATTATTTGGTGTTCCACTTGGTTCTTAAAGGCAGACACAGTTCAGAGATGGACAGATGAGTGGACTTTTTTTAAATTAAACTTTCTAATTATTTAGGGAAGATACAGTACACACCACCATTTCAACTGCTTCCTTCCTCTAAAAACTCACAATTAGCCTCTAATCTTTCAAAACCTGTAGTCTGAACGCTGCCTCCAGAAACACTGACAGATGGTTCTCTTGTGTCCGCTGATGAGCCAGTCCATTCCATAAAATAAGTGCTTAGAGCTTCTTCCTTACATTGACTTAAATCTTTCTAACTTCCGCTCTATTTCTGCCCTCTGGACATTCACAAATGAGTTTATTCTAACGACCCCTTTGTCTCACTTGATTTATCCTATTTTAATCTTCACACGGCTATTCCAGGAATGTTTTTACATAGTCTGATGAAGTTGAAGTTAGGGACTGGAGGGAAAGGGGACATTATTATCTTTTAATGATTGCCAGAGGAAAATGCAAGAATTTTAGAGTGATTTTCGAAGCACTTGAAAAGTGGGCTCCAGGTGTCTCTTTTCAAAATGGTAGCATCACACTTAGGGTGGCCTTGTAGCACTTCCTGAACTCAAGCAATAAACCCACACTTTTTATCCCATACTTTCTGATTACTTATAATGGACACCAGTCAAAGTTGTTCATCATCGAGGTTGTTTTGGAAGTAAGTCATGATACATATAAAAAGCCTTATTTTAAAAATGATCTGTTTTGCCTTAAGGAACATAAGGCACTGAACTTATTAAAACCAGGCAATTGATCTTATGCATAGTGTGTAAATAATGTCCAGGGACTAGAAAAGTGGCCTGCACATAAGAGACCGTCAATAAGTATCAACTCAATCAATGAATAACCAGTTTGGCGTATTTATTCTGTTTTTCACTGACTTGCTTTTTTTGGATGTTCTCTTCTCTTAGAAATCTGTAGTTTGGGAGAAACTCAGGGTATTTGTTATAAGTCATCTGTGTTCTCAGCCCCATCTGAGGTTTGGCTTCTGAAAGTTAAGAATGGAAGCTACAGGTTTGACAATTTCGGTGATTTCTTTTGTCAGATAATTTGGGGATCATCGTCTAAGTGTATTTGTGAACTTTGAACTAAAAAGTTGTGATTTGAAAAAGGAGGTAGAGTGTAAGGACAGGGTGATCATCCTGAGACAAATATTAATGGCTAATGAAACTATGTTCCTCGTAGTTTAAAACAATTCTTAACTTGGTTCCTTTACATTAGTGTTCCTGACACAACCTTTAAGAGTTAATGGGATCTGTCACAGCTCGGGCTAAAGTAACAGAAAAATAAGAAAAGAGAAATTCTTAGCTGTGGTGGCCAGGGCTCAAATGGATTTATAATCAAGGGAGAGGCTTAAGGTTATATGAATTTAATATGATGAGTAAATATTATTGTACTGAAGATTTGGGCTTTATTTTATTTCCCACTTGCAAAAGAAAGGTCACAATAATCTCCAAAATTCTTTTCTTTATATTTTCAGCATAATTATCCAGATCATTTTTTCTCCTTCACTGCACTATATAACCTCCTCAAAGAAAATGTGTTTAAGTTCAAGGTATTTTACTGAATCTGAAAAAAATTACCTTAAAATATTAGGTCAGGAATTTCTACCTGCCCATGTACATCATGTAGATAAAGTTATAGGCATTCACATTCTCATGCAGAGGGTTATTAAATTATCTTTTACATGTTATATTTTATTAGGATAGAATGTGGACTCGGGATTAGAAAAAATGGACATCTCAGAAGTGTTTGTAATCACATGGTTATACAGTAATAATATCTACATTCATGTTTAATAAAAAGACAGTTGGATCTAAGCACCTTAGTTGCTTATGTGCCATCATCTGCCAATGAATTCAAGTAATTCTGCCTCACAGAATTCAAATCACTGCTGGGAGTCTTCATGGCAAAACCAGTTGAGTTGCATAGTTGGCTTGTGTAGTAGGAAACTCCCAAGTAGTCATGGAGGTGTTGGGGACATAGAGTCAACCTTGCAGGTAGGGTAGACCTTTGGGTACTTGCCTGATTTCTTTGTATGACCCTCTATTGTTTGATCTTATTCTCTCTCTCTCTCTCTCTCTCTCTCTCTCAGTAACTTTTCCTCTCCAAAAAGGCCTATATAAAAAAAAAAAGAGGTATAAACTGAAACAGGAAATTTGAGGGGATTCTAAAGAACTGATAGAAGCATCTTTCCTTAATTTCAGAATTCTAACCAACAATATGAGCTCTTCAGTAAGTTAACTTTGTGTGCTATTTGTGATGATGCTTAGGTCTGATCAAAAGAAATAGGCATTTGTCTAATGTGCCTCCACTATTTAATAAGGAATAGAGAAATTTGACAGTGCATTTGGGTCTGAGTGCAAATTAGAAAACAACTTTCTTTTCTTTTTTTAAAATATTTTATTTATTTATTTGACAGAGGGAGAGATCACAAGTAGGCAGAAAGGCAGGCAGAGAGAGAAGAGGAAGCAGGCTCCCTGCTAAAAAGAGAGCCCAATGTGGGGCTCAATCCCAGGATCCTGAGATCATGACCTGAGCCGAAGGCAGAGGGTTTAACTCACTGAGCCACCCAGGCGTCCCAGAAAACAACTTTCTTCTGAGGGTAAGGATTCATCCTTCCCATTTTCAGGGTGTGTCCCTTGTATTAAAAGGACAACCAGGGAGCCATTCTGGAGTTCACTGAACACTTGTACATTTGCAGGATTTGCAGTGGGGAGCCCTGGAGTAGAACGACTCAGGGACAGGAAATTTATGATATTCTGCTTCCTTGACTGTTGCATAGACACACAAGTAGGCTAGGAGGAAAAGTTTTCAACTCTTTGGAAGTAAGATGTTTTTAATGCAGAAATTACCATTGTTATAAGAGTGAAAATGAGGTATATGACAGTGTTAGAAGACACTTCCCCCAAACTTGTAGCTTTAAGACCTCAGTCCCCCTCTTGGGAGAATGAATTCAGATGTGATGATTCTGGATCTCATTGTCTTCAATAAAGCGGAAAGGTAATAAGACCCTCCACACGAATGTGGTGTAATCAGAATAATTAGATGTTAGATCCAATCTGAATGATGAGGTTGATAAATAGCAATTCTGGAAAGGAGTGGAGCCTTCTGTGGGAAAATGTTGGAGGCCAAGCTCCATCGTGGGTGGCCTTTGAGAGAGAAGTGCTGACAAGGTAGGCCGGGAAATAAAGGGCACAAGCAAAAGCCCATTTATGTTGTGTAAGCGGTGTTATGAGAGATATTGGAAGCTTAGGAGAGGCCATACCAAAAAAAAAAAAAAAAAAACCTGAACAGGAGATGCCTCAGGTATATTAAAATAAATAATAACTCCCAAAAATCAAGGATGTGTAAGACGAGGAGGCTACAGTATGGCACAGGGCATTGTGATATCATTTGAGGAACTGAGTGTGCGGAAAAGGAAAGTGGGTTTAGCAGAGGGTCACATGGGATTCTTCCATTCTCTTCCAAGATCTACTGTACTTGTAATAGAAAAATTGTCCATTCACTTGTGTTCAATTCCCATAAGTGAAAGAAACAGGGAGAATCCTGGCCGCATAGATGGAAGGTGAGAGTTGGTGCCAAGGAAGATTATGAAGCTGATAAATTTACTTTTGTTCCTTCCCTCTGCCACCTGTGCAATCTGGCCTCACACTTTTGCCATTTGCCTATTTTCTTGGCACCTGTATTTTGCAGTCTTGTGCTCTCAGTTCTGTCTGGTGGCACAGGGAACCTAGAAGCCTATTCAAGGTCAGGAGTTGGTGACTCATTGTGCTAATTCTCACATGAGTATTTACATTTTAATAGTGTCCCAGAAATAAGGCAATAAATCATTTATGGAATAAATCATGAATGGTAGATTTTCAGGCATGGGTACTGTGTGTGTGTGTGTGTGTGTGTGTGTGTGTGTGTGTGCGACTCTCCAGTGTTTCTCATATTATACCAAATATGGTGACTTTGAACTCAATATACTCTTATTATATTCATTTATGCAACAAACATTTGTCAAGCATCTTCTAATGTATGCCAGGCACAACTCTTGGGACTTGAAACATAACTGCAAGATAAAGGTCAGTTCCTTCAAGGAGCTTACAGTCCAGAAAAGGGGTGGGGAAAAGCTAACCTAAGATTACAATAAGGTGTGAGGAAAGACAAGCAGATCCCAATGAGACCCCCTGATGAGACGGCTAAGTTGAATAGCATATAAAGTGATGTCAACCTGGTGAAGAGGATTGAGAAGGGCAGTCTTTAGAAATGGTAAATGTATGAATATAAAGAGGCTTAAAACAGCACAGTCCATATGAAGAATTGCAAGTCATTTGGCGTGACTTAACCATGAGCTGTTGGAAGAGAGAAAGGTAACAGCAAGAGATGAGACGGAGGAAGCTCCCGTGGGACCCTACACCAATCTGTGCAGCAGGCATCTGCATCCTGAAGGCAATTAGGAAACAGTTAAGTTACATGATTACGGGGGCGCCTGAGTAGCTCAGTCAGTTGGGCATCTGCCTTCGGCTCTGGTCATGATCTCGGGATCCTGCGATCAAGTCCCATGTCCGGCTCCCTGGTCAGAAAGGAGTCTGCTTCTCCCTCCCTCTCTCTGTCTCTCTCTCTTTCTCTCTCTCTCAAATAAATAAATAAATAAATCTTAAAAAAAAATTTAAAAAAAAAGACATTATTAGAATTGTGCTTTGGAGAAGAACATTCCACAGCAGTATGGAGAATTGCTGGGAGGCACTGGAAACAGGAGGCCAGGGGAAGCCAGTTAGGAGGGTCTTGCAGTTGTTAAGCGAAGAATGGTAAGGCCCTTAATGAAGGCAGTACCAGTGGATATAAGCAGGAGGGGACCAGTTGGAGGGAAAATAATGACTGGTCAAGGATCCATGATTGCCCTGCGGAAAGCCATCAGAAAAGGCCCAACTTAATAACCAGCTCTATTCTCCTAGACATCACTTAGCCAGGTAGGAGGATTTAAAACCTATGAATAGAGAGAAGAGATTGAGATCCAATTTAATTGTGACTTTTTCATTTGCCTGATTTCCTTTGGTGTAATACAAGTTCACGTGCGTTATGGGAATTATTTAAAATATATGTATTTTTCCTCTAGTGTGCAGACTTATGGGTGGATATGAGGGAGCCTGATGTTAAACAGACATGTGATTAATTTTTGAAAATCAGGAAACTAGAAGTGTTACTATTTCCTGCAAGAACTCTTAACAGAACCAAACAAAAAAAGTAACGTGCCGGAAAGCTCAAGGGAATGTATAAAAGTAAACTGCGAGGAAGAGAAGTCTGACCACCTAAAGGAAGATAACTTCCTCTTTAAAATTCTGCCCTATATGCCCCTAATCAGATAGGCTGAGTAACTGAAACAGGACCCTTTATGGACATCCAAGTTTTTTTTGCCCCCTAGACCAAAAGCATAAATCTTGTTTCTCTAATAAAGACATTTAAGGCAGAAAGTTATGATAGTATCCTCAATATCTTAAAGTTAGATGTGTCGGGACATTGGAAGACATCCATCTTCCCTGCCCAGCAATTCTCTGGCTTATCCCGAGGGGCTGTGGCATGTGTTTTCCTTGAAATTTTCAATAAAAGATAAGAAAATAATTTCTTTTGGATCATCAGTTTTCCCAGCTGAACTCCTGCAAGGTTGACTTGTAGAGACAATTAAACCAAGCATTTGCTCAGTTTACGTGGACATTGTTATTGCCGCATTTGTCCCTTTCCTGACAAATTGCATTATTCCTCTGCCCTCTGAACCATTAGATGGTCCAGAGGGAACCAGGTGGTGATGAGGAGGGGCTGATCTCACATTTGTCAACCCCGAGGCAGAGCCCGGCTGAACTGAGAGCTCCCTTTGATTCTTACCCTGGGTAAAGGAGATGGGGGCTGAATTGGGGTGGGACACACATTTGAATGCTGTCATTTGCCTCTGAGCAGAAGGCCATCATCTCTTCAGTGTTCAGAGTGAATGTGATGGCCCCGGATTTGTTCCATAATTGCCCTGATTTCTGCCTGAGGCTTGACTTTCTTCTAGCTAAACGTTGTGTCCCCTAACACTGTCCCCCATCACTAACAAAGTGGCTCTTTCATGTGCGCTGGGCGGTGGCAGCATCCTTCTGCCGTGCGCTTGAGCTCTGAGGCTGATTCAGGATCACAGACTTCCCTTTGTGAACATCTCGCCTCTCTTCCCTCTTCTTTCCCCTCCTCCAGGAGTTGAAAATATAATAGGGGATTTTCGTTAATGCTATAACATCTGTTGAATTCTAAAGAAGGAGTCGAGCTTTTAACAAATGCAGCGGTGTAGGGAAGCATAGGTAGCCCTTCGGATGGAATCTGTGGGTCTTCTCTTTTTTATTAACGAGGCTGTGACCTAGTATGGGCTGTCATGCCTTTGAAGTGATCCCAGGGACAGTACAACCTGCTGGATTAGGACAGTTTTTAGGCACATGCGTAGAGCATTAAGAGCTACATGGGCACCTGTTGGTGTGGCCCGGGGTCCAGTGCCCGCCTCCTCTGAGAATCAGTTGTGTTTCTGCAAAGTCGAGGTGACAATACCCTTCTTACAGATGAGGACACAAATACAAAACGTAGTAAGGAACTGACGTGTTGTGCTAAAGAGTCCAAACCCATCAACAGTGGTCACTATTTTCACTGGCAGAGTTTTTTTTTTGGGGGGGGTTGGTTTTTTGGTTTTGTTTTTTTAATTTATGCTGTGACCCTCTGCTCTTAGAGGGTAGAGCCACAAGCCAGGTGAGTGTAGCAACATCCCTTCCATATGAAGTCCCCAGAGCTGGATGGGGACCCTCTTTTGTTCCAGGCCAACACTAGGTACACACCACGGTACCTGAGAGGGACACTGGCTCTGTCCCCAGGGATTACACCCTCTTGTGGCAAGTGAGGAGTGGATCAGAGCTGACTCCACCACCAGTCAAAAGACAAAGGGAATGCTTGAGAGTGTGACGAGTGCAATGAAGGGAAAAGGGGGCTGAGATAGAGAAGAGTGGGTGGAGTGGGCACTTAGTTTAGTTCGGCTGATCAAAGAGGGTCTCTTTGAGAACATGGTGAGAGAAAGGGGGCTTTCCAACTTTATTCAGACAGGTTTGACCTGATCCACGGAATAAGTTGTTGTACTTTTAATTTCCATTGACTTGAGAATACACAAAGATAAAAGGCTATTGTGAATGCAGTAAAAAGCTTTTATGTTTGTACATTTTATTTACGTTTTATTTACCGGAGTGACACCAATGCACGTTTGAAAACTAGAAGTACATAGATATATAAGGCATGCTATTGATTCTTCTGAAGATAATGCCAGGTTTGCATTTGGACCTGAGGATCTAGACACTTTAAAATTATTCTGAATCCCTTAGGTATTTTGAGACCAGCAAGTTGGGAATCACGGATGGAGTGAAAAATTAAACAAACAAACAATAGTGGAAAAGAAAGGAGACCTGAGCCCTATTTTCTCCTTTTTCAAAAACTAAACGAAGAGCAAAGAAGCCACTTTTTTGAGTCCGTTTCCTCATTGAAATGAGGATAATAATGTGTCATTTAACCTCTTAATGATTGTGTGAGGTTGAACTAATCTGACAGATAGGAAAGTTCTTGCAAACCATTTCAAACTATGTAAAGATACAAGTATTAGCAATGGCTGGAAATAAGGAATTCTAATAATCTAGAATACAACTCAGTTGTTTTGAAAAGTAATTTGTCACACTACTCACTTCACCTGCCTTTTCCAGGATTAATGTCTTGAGAAACTTTGCTGGCATCAGCTACTTTAACCTGTGTCCATTTCTCTAAATGATGTGAATGTGGGTCAAGTAATGGGCTCAAAAAGAAAAGGGATTGTTACCTCAATCCTCCAATCTTTAGGGATCTTGTATGTTGTAGCCGACTTAAATATTAGGAAAGAAGGTTGCCCCTTTCTCATATTTTCTTTTTTTTTCTTGTTGCAGAGCATAGGACTCACCGTGGTCAATAAGTATTGATTATTGATTGGTGACTCATTCTCTGCCTCATTTGAAAGCAAAGTTTTAGGAACACACCTCCACAAATATTTATGCAACTTCCAAGTGTATATTTACAGTTTTAATATACTATTGAGAGGCAAGTATTGATAATAAATATATGTAAACATATAGATACTTTCTAATTTTAAATTAAGTGGCCTCCAATCTTTCTGGCACAATTTAAGCTTCTTGAAAGAAGAAAATCAGCTCCCAAAGGTGCCTGAGGATTCTTGTCTGTACTTTCAAGTGTTTGGATTTCACGACAAAGTAAAATAAAAAATAAAAAATGACTGAGATTCCACAACTTTTTAAGTATTTTCAATTAAAAACATTGAACATACACTCAAAACACAAAATGTGATCTATTATCACCACCTTTTTGAAAAACAAGCGATATTTAAAAATTTTTGTCTTATATTTCTTATTTCTCTATAGATCAGAGGAAACTTGATCACAGACCAGCTGCTAGAAAAATGTTTCTTTTTCTTTTTCTTCTCCTTTATGTATACCCTTATATATCATGGTATCTCCAAGAGGTATTTCTGGACAATTTTTTGTACAAGAAATACCTCAGTGTGCTAAGCACTAGTGTTTCACTGTGTTAAATAACCAAGCCTGATTCATTCCCCTTTTCATTAAACAGTTCAGTGTTAAGTTAGTGTATTTCAAATAACATCCACTGTGCTTCTTTTCATGTTTGGTAACAAATGGTTTGTTATTGAGAGAGGCAAGATTTCCTTTAGAATTCTGGCATACAGCAAATCAGCAATTCAAAGAAGTTCTTATAGTTTATCCTGTCCCTAATATTTTCAATTGAGAGTGAGTCACTCCAACGGCAAAAAAGCATTAATGAAAACAGGCTGAATATATTTGTGTGCTAAAGAACAGATAAGGAAGATTACAGGTGAAAATCCTTGTTATCTTGTATACAGAATATTATCCAGACAACAGGAAACATTTTTACTCTTCTGAGGTCTCAAAAACACCTTAAACCATTTAAAACAGAAATTAGGGGCGCCCGGGTGGCTCAGATGGTTAAACGTCTGCCTTTGGCTCAGGTCATGAGGGGCTCTTGGCTCAGTGAGGAGCCTGCTTCTCCCTCTCCTTCTGCCTCTCCCCCTGCTCATTGTCTCTCTCTCTCTGTATCTCTGTCTCTCAAAAGAATAAATAAAATCTTAAAAAAAAAAACAGAGATTAGAAGAAAATGCATATTTAGAGGAATATGAATATTCTATGACTGAAATATTCTTGCCACAGTTTTGCATTCAGTTGTATAAAGTATCTGTTTTGAGATATTTCTAGAAATTAACAGTTTGTTTAATAATAAATGTGCTTAACAATTCATTTAACAATGTAGAGGCATTTATTTTATTTTGCAGATTAATTAAATATGTAATACATTGTTATAGTAACAGTCATATGTGACATTTTTAAAAGTTAAATGATTCCTTATCCATTCCTCTCAAACCCTTGAGCCAACCACTTTTGACTCTTTTAAATGTTTCTTTTGATTTTTACATATTTTTTCCTGAACTGTTTATTCTATTATTTCATAACATCTTTAGCCCCTATGATTGACATAACTATTGCAAATCATAATTTAACTCTATTATAATTCCTTTTTCTACCTCATACGCTCCCCTCCCTTGTGTCTCCAATATAGTAATATAACACTAGGGTTAAATTAATATTGTTTATAGCCTCATGATTTGTAAATATCATCATATGAATCTATTTTCTTGTACAATTTTCTATTTTTATTGAAATTAATGTTTACCTCTCTGCACCTCTCTCCACCTCTCGGACTTTGTTCCTCTGTCTCCTTAGATTTCTAAGTACTAACATTAACATATCCTCAGATGCTTCCTCCAAAATCTGAAATAGCTCCCAGCAAAGCCAAATGCATTATGTAATCTATCTGTTGTCCCTTGGACTCAACTGTTTTAGAGCCCTCTGTCCTCCGCCCCACCCTTTCCTGGTCCACACCAGGCTTGCCTTACAGCGGTCTACCTGAGCTTTCCCTGCCTATTGCCCTGGAAATAACTCTCTGTCTCTCACCTTCGCTGGATACTTTGCATCTAGAAAATACCTCACATCCTCTTGTATGGTTTACTCCCCAGTGTTGGTGAAACACATCTTCTAGTATCTTCCTAAGAACATAAAAGTGTGAAAGATGCAACTGTACTGCCCTCTGTGTATCTGAAAATATCTTTCTTCTCTTCAGATAGTCAATTGATACTGTGTTGCGTATAGAATTCTGGATAAGAACTTTATTATCTAAAACCTTAGCTTTTAATAATTCATCATCTTATTTCCATATTTCATTTCTTTTTTTACAACATTCATCTTCTGTTGTCTACTCTCTCATTCTCTTTGTTCTTGCATGTTTGTAGCTTTTCTCTTTCTTTATTGGAATTAGGAGTTTCAGAAACAAGGTACTGTCATTCATATATAAATAATAAGTTGAACCTCCTTCATGAAACCCCTAAAATATGCCCATTTAACATCATTTTTGTAAAATTTGCCCTCTATTACTGTTGAATTATTTTAATTTTAAAAGCAGATGTTTATTTTTTTGAATGGGTATATTTTTTAAATAATGAAATTGCTAAAAATATAGTTTGGTGTGAAACAGCTTTTGAATAATATATAAATTACTTTTACTTAACAATTTTAAGCATTAAGGTTTGAATTTTACTTTCATTCTCTAGGAGCTTATCACTTTATTTCTGAATGTTTGAGTTGCTTTATAAATTATACTTAGAAATTTAAACATGGAAATGAGGAATGATAAACTTTATTAAGGCAGTATGGTGGCTAAAAGGACTAAGAGTAAAAGAAGTCAGAGGTTATGACCTATTTTTTTGTTATATAACCTATTTTTTGCCACATTCTGAAAATTTGGACTATGAATAAAGTGTGCTCTAGTTGCATTATGTATAAGCGTTGCCTAAACTAGAGTTTAGAGTTGTTGGGTTTCACTTTTGAGAATGAGACCAGGGTTGGACTTGATGGAATCAAACAATAACTTTTCAGATGATTTCAAGGTCTTTGAAAGTCTGACACAGTTCTGGGGATCATGACGTTGTCTCCAAGAAGCTTGTGCTGGATAATGCAATAGTTTATCTAGAGGCAGGCAAGTTCTTGTCCAACTTAACATTGATATGCATGATGTATTCCTACTGATAGGCAGCAGAGCATTGGAAAGCAGAGAAATGGGAAATAAAACCAACAAATTGTTCATATGAGCCCTGAGTTGGAAGTCAAGATATATAGAAGGCAGGTAATCTTGGAATCCTACCTTGATCTAGCATGAAAGTAAAGTTGTTCTTGTTTTTCAGACCTCATTCAATTAAGCTGAGAGTCAATTTTTTGCTGGTTGGCTGATTTATCCTAACATTTGCTAATCTACATTTTTAACAAGAAGAGGCTGCCTTTGACCCCAGATATATGGCAAGTAAAAGTACCTAACTAAATGATGAAGCATTGCTTTGTGTTCCTTTTACCATCTTATGGTAACCTTCTATTATGGCAGTTGATACTGGTTTCTGTTTACTGTGATGATAGATTCCTTTTGTAGTAAATATACTTAAGTAAAAACATAAATTGATTTCAGTAAAAAATTCACAGATAATAAATAGTGAGCAAATATATCAGACTGTGAACATGGAGCACATGCAAATGAGGTTTAGCAAACTCTGGCACAGAGCCAGAACATGGGAGGCAGACTTTGTTTCTACCCACAGCAAATGTATGACAAGGGCAAGTCATCTAACTTCTCCATCTAAAATGTGAATCTCAACCACATATCTTACTATTGAACCCCTCATGTTTCTTAAATTTTGAGATTTCAAAGATTTTTCCTGGCACTTTATATATATATATATATATATATATATATATATATATATATATATATATATGTTGGGTTTTGGTTTGATACAATTGGGGATAGTGAAAAATTTTGAAGGAGTTAATGATAGCCATCACCAGCATCCCACTGAGGAACAGAGGGATTATTAAAGAATGACAAGGAGGGGGTGGGGCAAAAAAAAAGAATAGACTAACTTTGTTTCACAGAATTTTAGAGCTGGTTGTACCCTGGTAGTGAACTGCTAAACCACTGCTAAACCCCCATTTAATAAATGAGAAAACTAAAATGTCCTGGAAAATTTATGAGGCTCATTATCATATAGCTGAGTAGTTAGAGGCAAATAACTACTTGGATCCTTGGACTATGGACTGGAACCTTGGATCCACTTGATCCCCTTTATATGATATCATTGTGGTCTTGTGATAAGATTTTCTCAAACTTGTGCTTGTAAGAAGTGAAGGTGATGCCTGAATGTTGAAATTTTTTACATCTAACACAGTCAGAAATGAAACAAAGCTTAGCCAGGTGTGTACCTAAAGCATTGTGTGTCTTGCTTCATCAATAGCAGCAGCTAATAAAAATAACTCAATGCTACTAATTTTTTTCTGGGACATACTCTGGGTAGTTTCATCCAAAATTTATATATTTTTTTTCTTTTAGTGGCTAGATCTAAATGAAATATGGGGTATAATCAGACCCCTTCCAGGAAAAACAGTAGAGAGATTAGCAGACATTATAAACCACTTCAGAATTGTAAACAGTTGCATTATTAATTTGTTTTTCTAGTTGGTGATGTAAAATAAAAGCTATTCTTAAAAACGGAGAAGGGGAATGTTTATGTGCTGGGGTTTTTTTATTTGTTTTTTCCTCCCAGTCCTTTAGAGTCTATTGACTGTTCATCAATTTAATTATTGCGTTATATATGTCTAATGTACTCACCACACAGGAGGCTAAGTAGTTTCCTTCCCCCAAGGTAGCTTTCTATGTCTGGAAAGCGATCCATCTGTGAGCCACGCTGGCTTCTTTGGAAATATCCTCCTATTGATTACAAAAAAGAACTTTAAAAGATGACTCAAGAAACACCACCGAGGAAAATACCAATGTTTCCTTCTTTAATTATGACCTAAAGCAAATCACTGAAACCCGGGATGCATAGAGCAGCAAGGAACAGAACATTACAGTGACATGGCGACTGAGGGAAATGGAAGGGGATGGACTTGGACCAGAAGAAAGGGACTTGGGAAAAGAGTGATCCATTTGCAGCTGACCATGCATACGGAACATGTATATTTATTTTGTTTCCACAATAGAAGAATTATATCTAAAACATTCACAAGGGCTCCTGAAGGGAAACGAGGCTTTGCAAGAAATTAAAAAAAAAAAAAAAATCTTGGTACATACTTACTGAGTGCTATTGACTTTGCTGCACAGAAGCTTTCGATGGCTTCCCGCTGTCTGTCAAATTAAATGCCTTCTCTTCATCTCCACACTGAGCTTCTCCCCGTACGGGGGCTGTATTTCAGCTGAGCTGTCGTGTTCAAGACAGATTCAGTGTTGCTCTCTCAACACATTGTGCTGGAGCTGTTTCCTCAGGTGTTCTCTTCCCAGCTGACTCCTAGTCTCTGCCTTTGGAAATTTTATTTATACTGATAGACTCATTTCAAGGCCCTATTCTGAGAAGCCTTACCTAATGCCCCCAACCAGAGCCAACCTTTTGCTCTTCTTTCATCCTTAATACCTACTGCCCTTTCTCCTGTTCCACTTAGTAATTATTGCCACAGTTGTCTACAACTTCCTCTTTCTTCCTCCAAGACTGTGAAGTTCTTGACATCCTCCTGTGCATAGAAGGAATTTATACTCACCAAATTGAAAACTTATACTGAACGCCTTAGAGTGTATTTTATGTTTTAAATTTTTAATTTTTTTTAAAGATTTTATTTATTTGAGAGACAGAGAAAGAGCATGTGTGAGAGAGCACAAGCAGGGGTGGGGCAGAGGGGAGAAGGAGAAGCAGACTCCTCCTCGCTGAGCAGGGAGACCGATGCAGGACTTAATACCAGGACCCTGGGATCATGACCTCATGACCGCTTAGCCAACTGAGCCACCCAGACACCCCTTACAGTGTATTTTAAAGAATTGGTATCTAATATATGCAAAAAGTAAATAACCCAAAATTTAATCAGTGTTAGGACCACAGAAGAAATGTCTCCAAGGGATTTTAGATTTGTTTCTAACTTTAGAAGAAAGGAGCAATCTCTGTAGTCTGAGGAATTCTAGAGACATTGCTGCCAAGAAGCCAGAATTTCAAATAGGTTTAGGAATATTTAGCTGAGTGCAGTTAATAATCTAGAGAAGTAGCCTAACTGAACTGGAGAGTAGGAAAACATAGGGTACAGTCATGAAATAGTAAATACTTGTTATACTATAGTTATATGGTGATAGAGGGTTTTTATAGCTTGCAAATCATTTTGTATATATTATCTTTGTCCTTAAAACCACCCTGGAACACTTAGGTACTATAACCCTTTAAGACCTTCTGAGATTATCCATTTATTCCTCTCCCCTATTTGACTTGGGTGATCAGAAACAGGAAGAACCATTTGCATGCACTTTTAGTCCCCTCAAGGCTAAGCAGCTCTTCAAGAAATAAACAAATGGAGAATGATTATGCCCATTACACAAAATAAGTCCCTGAGAGAAGTGTGCTTGATCACAGGGCTCAGACTTAAACACAGGTCTTCTTTGTCCATGCCCAGAGCTCTTTCTTAGACATCAAGGCCTCCAGGGTGCCAGGACAGCAGGCCCAGAAGAAGAGAGAAACCTGGAAATGCACATCTGACAGATGTTATACAGGGGTAGGAGTCATTTAAAAATTATAACCAGCTTAGTGAAACATAGAAGATCTCTTTAACTGGCGTAATAGTATTGATTAGAAAGCATTCTGGAACAAAATTACAAGTATGTAGAAATGAAATTAAATGAAAATGTTGCATTAGTAGCATTACATGTCACAAAATGAATAAAACTACAAGTGCTACATTTTTAGAAACAGCTTTTAGGAAAAAACTAGATAAATCATACCTGAAATTGCAGAAAGATAGGTGAAGAGCTTTCCTCCATTCTCTGCTAATCACAGTTGTCAATATCTTTAAGAACCAACATAAGACCACTTTGAAGAAGCTATCCTTGACATGTGCCATCATATTATCTGATATCTTTTGGACTTTAAATTAAAAATTAGTATTCCTTGTATGTCGTCTGTGCTTCAGGGGAATATACAGGTGAACAAAATATTGTTCCTGGACTCATATGGGAGGGGAGTATATCAGACACTATTAAGTGCTCAGCTCCAATCGACCTCACTGTTCTTGGGCCCTTGCTGCCTATTCTGTCCCCGAGGCCAGTAGCGACTTCATCCCAGCCTCTGAGGGATGAGGCTGGAATAAAAACATCACAAAGATGCACTGAATGCGTATGTTGAGTTCTTTGTATTATTATTTGGTCTGTATTATATTATTGGACTTTATGTTTTATCCAGTAGCTTCAATATGCCCCCCAAAAGCATACTCCAACTTACACATCCTGCAGTGCACATGGTACACACTTAGTTTATGAACAAATTAAAATTCCTTAGGTATGTTGAAAAGGAAAGAAAATACTTCTAAAATTCTATCTGAAGGGGGGAGAGGACTTTTTTTTTTATCGAGAAACCCCTAAAAAAAAAAAAAAAGGAAAAGAAAACACCCCACTATCCAAAACTCAGTTGATAAAATCAGAATAAAAAAGAAGAAAAAGGCATTGGATGGCAATTTGGCTTTGGAGGTGATCCAGTTTAGCAGTTGGATTAGTTTTCTGTTGCTGTATAACAAATTACCACATAATTAGCAGCTTAAAAAAGCACCTGTGTATTATCTCGTGGTCAAAGCGTGGTTTACCTGGATTTTCTGCTCGGGGTCTCACCAGGCTGCAGTGCAGGTGTGTGTTCTCATCAGAGGCTCGATGGGGTCACTACCAGAGGTGGAGAGTGGGGGAAAGATCAACTTCTCGGCTCCGTCAGATGGTTGGAATAATTCATTTTCTTATGGCTGTAGCACTAAGGGCCACATTTTCTTGCTGTTGTTGGTGAGGTCTGTCCTGAGTCTCCGGTCTCCCTATAGCTACTTGCTATATGCCTGTCTCAGACCATGGCAGCCTGTTTCATCGAAGCCAACATAGGGAGTCTCTCTACCTGCTAAGACAGTCTTAAATCATGTAACCTAATAATGGGAGTGACATTCCATCCCCTTCACCATATGCTATTAGTTAGAAGCAAGTCACAGATTTCTTCTGTGCTCAAGGGAAGGGGATTACACAAGGCTATAACTCACTGGGATCTGTTTAGAGTATGTTTCCTACAACAGTTTTGTCTGTTAGAATTTATTTATTTTTTATTTTTATTTTTTTAAAGATTTTATTTATTTACTTGAGAAAGAGAAAATGAGTAAGAGAGAGCATGAGAGGGGAGAAGGTCAGAGGGAGAAGCAGACTCCCCATAGAGCTGGGAGCCCGATGCGGGACTCGATCCCAGGACTCCGAGATCGTGACCCGAGCCGAAGGCAGTCGCCCAACCAACTGAGCCACCCAGGCACCCTAGAATTTATTTATATGTAAAAGATTGGTTACTTTTATCTGTAACAATGTTAGGAACCAAGGACCAATGATTGAAAAGTTAATTTTCATTTTAGGAAATATATGTGAATATATGGAGGCATGATGCTACAGATAAACAATGGAGACATAGTCACTATAGTGGAGGAACATATACTCCAATAGGGAAGGCTAATATATTAAAGACAAACAAAAATCCTACTCCCATACATAATTATAGTTCCTAAGAAGTACTGTGAAGGAGCAGGGTTAAGAAAAAAGTTTAATGAGGGAAACCCACTTGGGTGTTAGAGAGGATAAAAACAAAAATGTACTCTAGATTTGATATGGCATGTTTCCCTAAAGAAAGTCATTTGACCACCTAGAGGATGCCTAGTAGCTATCTGGGAAGGAAGAAAAGGAACTTTAGGAGAATGTAAGTTCAAAGGCTCTGTGGCAGGAAAGACTGAGCCTATCTGAGAGACTGGAAGAAGTCTAGTGTACCTGTAAGAGATACAGTGTAGGCAGATGAAGCTGGAGAGGTGGAAAGGAGCTACAGGCCATGTTGAAGATTTTACATTTATCCTAAATGCTGTGGGAATCCATTGAGGAATTTTCAACAGGGAAGTGGCATGATCTGATTTGAAAACACTAATGGAGAAAAAATATTTTGCATTTTTTTTTATCCTCAATAACTTGGAAGGGTTCTCACCTGCTGTATGCAGTACAATACTTTTTTGTGAAGCTGTTGACATGGTTTCCTTGGTAGCCTCTGGGGAAGGGCCTACTTAAGTCAAAGTAATTGGTACTTAATCATGTCTCATCTTTAGAAATTGTTTTTGGCCTGGTAATTTTTGTGTCTTGTGTTGCTTTTTCTTTCTTATTTTTTAGTGATAACATTTTTATTTTAGGAACATAACATTGCAGGTAATATACTTCTTTTCATATTTGTTATCCTAATTTTGTCTAAAATACTAGAGAGACCTTTGATATAAATAGTATGTTAAAAGTAAATTGACCTTATTTTGGAAGATTCCAGTGAACTGCTATATTTTTCCTGTGTTATTCAGGGAATGCATGGAGTAAAATAACATTTTCAGTTTCTGCTCAAGTAATAACCAGTATTTTTCCTGTGATTTTTATCTAATTAGTTCTAAAGCTGCATTTATATCTGAAAGCCTTCTGCAGCAACCTCATTCCCACATAGAATTCACTGTTGGCAGAAAAAGGACATGCTGCTGAAGTTTTTTGCTACCAATTAAATAGCAAAAACCATCCCACCGAGAAAGCGCAGACTAAACTTTATCTCATTAAGACAAAGTCCAGATGCCTTGTTTACTTGTGGTTGAAAATCAATACCCTATTGTCTTCTAGAAATACATAATATGCAACAGAAACAAGAAACAGGAGGTGTGTATTTATTGCTTTGTCTAAACTAGTAATTAAAATGCAAGCTTTTATTTTCAGATGGACAGTTCTAGCAAGTCAACAATAGTTAGAGTGATCCCAACACTCAATAGGGGGAATTCTCTGCTTTGGTAGAACATTACTGATTGTTGCTTAGCTGACACTCAAATAATTGCTGAATGAATGAATAATGAGTGATTAAATGAAGTTAGACTTCTGAATTGCAGCTATTATTCTCACTAATTTGGTGGACAGTTTGCAGAGAATGGCCACCAGAATTGGGCAGGAGTGGTGTCACTATTGGGGTTGATGGTTTCTTGGTTGCAACTTGAGTAAAATGCAGAATAGATCCAATGACTCAGAAGTACAGGATACCTTTCATTAAAATTCTGGGGAAATAATTTCTTCTGATTACCCACGTCATTTTGATGACCCAGGTAAATGGTTTTGATTATAGTCATGAAACTCTTTGTTTCAATTTGCATATGGTTAGTGATATAAATTTTCTCCCTGCCCTTTGAGAGCAAGGATGTATGTTATCCACTGTAGCATTTTACATAGGAAGCAAAAAAAAAAACCAACAAAAAACTACATTTGGCTAGTTCTTATTGGGAAATTGTGTCCCAAGGGTACAATAAAAATGCCAATTTTATGAAACAGATGTAGAAGTGAACATATTGAATTATGAAGATGGAGCAGAATGCAGACAATTAATAATACTGCTGCTCTAAAATATAGATGAGAGTTTTAAAGAAATGTTTTTGATAGTTGTCTTGATGTTGTACAATGAGATGATCTCTATTCTGCTTTGCACCGCTAATTTAAATGTCTTTATTCCCTGAGGTCTATGTCTAAAATTTTGAAAGACAGTAAAAACTCATACATTATTTCTTCCATATGTGGACGTTTGTCCAAGGAACTGAGTTTTAAGGATGATACTGGCCTCATTGGGTACATTTATGTCCTGGGCAGCTAATAACACAGACAAAATATATCAAAAAAGCTACTTAAGTTTCTATTTACAGTATATCCTGCCCAATGTACTTTTTTTTCTATTTGGGAAAGATATACTTGTATTTATTTGAAAAGTAATTGTTATTATAATATCTAATAAAAAATTAGGGATATAAAGAAACAGGTTCTTTGTCTAGAGCATAATTAATTAATTCCTATAGGTACCTAAGTGTTTTCTTATTAACCTTTCTCTAATGTTGCTATTTAAAAATCATTTGGTGGAAGAAAAACAAATGTGAGTTCTCATATCCGCGCTTGCTTGGTTGAAAATATATAACAGATTGGCAAAGGTTTAAATGCATCATTTTATTAACCTTGGAGTTGGTGAAACTTTCTCAGTTTGTGTAAAGCACTTGTATTTCTCAGAAACATGAATGGAATCTATTTTATGTTCAGGATAATTCTTCTTATTTTCCCTTTGTCAAACCCTTACTTTTCCCTTCTGTATTCTATTCTTTTTTGGGGCCCCCAGACAACACACACCAGACTTGGTGCCTTTGTTTCCTCTCTTGCCATTCTCTGGTGCTCAGGCTCCTGGCTTCCCCGAGCCTGAATGCATTGATCCCATGGGCTCTGCCATAGATCCTAGCACATGGTAGAGGCTTAGTAAATATCAGTGTCTTTAAGCCTTTTGGACCTCAACTCCCTTACCTATATAATAGGCATAATTACGGTCCCTATTTCATAAAGTGTTTATGAAAATTAGATGAGCTAAATGTAAACTAAATTAGTCAAATGTGACATGTAAAGTACTTAAACAGAGCTTAGCAAATAGTACCATCATCATCATCATCCTTCTATAAAATTTAAATGCCCATTAAAAGTAGAGATTTTTCCCTCTTTGAGAAAAGAAAATATAGATCATCTCTGTTTTTTCTCATCTCAGAGACTTAGTAAATGTTCCAGGGACCCTCAGGATCATGTGTCCAACACCTTTACTTTACAAGTGAGAAAAAGGAGATCCAGAGAGCGGGAATAACTTACACAAGATCACATAGCCGGTTAATGAACACCAGATCTGAACCCAAGTGTTCTGGTAACTGTAGGGTCAGCACATGTTCTCTATGTGGTAGAAGTCTTCTCTGAAGCTTCCCAAGGTCTTAAAGGCACAGACCCCAAGATTAATATCATGTGGGTTTATCCTAAGTTGAAATTCCTTGTCCTGGTTATCAGTTATCTGTCTATCATAGTCTGCATGTTATTTCCTATGTCTCATACCACAGTGGCTCGTTATAAAAAAACATATAGAAGTTCCTTCATGATGAAGTCAGAGAAACTCCTGCTGCCCCCATTCTCCTTCCAGCCCCGTGGGAAGCAGAGACAGTGGTTCCCAGGTGCGCGCCAGGAAGCCTTATGGCTCTTGAGAGGCTCCATGCTTAGTTTAATGCGCTGCTGCTGCTTTCTTGAAATTTTTAATATTTTTTGAACTAGGAAATTCCATGTTTTATGATCTCTTGACCTTTCAAATTATCTTGTCAGTCTCACATAGAAGCAGCGGATCTTTACGGTAAATCCTTGGGCCCTCAGTAAACTTCCAATCTGCTTTGCATGGGAAGAAGAGCTGGTTTGTATAGCAAAACTCAGGACTGTAAGATCCTCAGTCAGTACAATGAGAACTGTGTTTTCTTTAGACCAGTATGCTGCATTTTATTTAAGAAGAGAGTTCCGTAGCTTTGCAATGCCAGCGAAAGAGAGAAGGCCTGCTTTGGGAGAGCTATACCCTTAGGTCTTAGAGGAAACTAAGATAACTTCACCATGATGAGGACCAGCATTTAACCATCCAACTGAATTAATGGCTCTATTGGAAAAGTAAGGTAAAAAACATTAAAAAAAAAAAACAACCACAGAAGAACATTGCTAAAGGGCAAATAACTTTGGATCTAACTAGCAGTCTCTTAGCATTTCAAAGTAGACAACTTGCAGAGCTCAGACTAATAGTCTATAAGACAAGGGGCCACTTTTTATTTTTTTAATTCCAGTATAGTTAACATACAGTGTTATATTAGTTTCAGGTGTACGATATAGTGATTCAACAATTCTATAATTACTCAGTGCTCATTTCAATGATAAGTGAGTTCCTAATTCCCTTCACCATTTCACTCATTCCCCCATCCGCCTCCCTCTGGTAACCATCTGTTTTTTCTCTAGAGTTAAGAGTCTAGGGGCCACTTGTATACTGATGCAAAGACCTGGCCAAAAGACCTGCCCATCATGGAGGGCTCCTTGAAACCATTTACCTCCTGGCCAGGGAAGAGGGCTAAAGAAGCAGACTGGTGGGAAAAAGGGGGCTCACTGTGAATCTTTGCCCTTTGAATTAATTCTAGTTGACCTACTTGAGCAATGAATGAGGAATTTTTGATTCAGTTTGCCCCGATCTATCCCCTGGTGAGTATAAGCTTGTTATTTTTTAATGAAACCATTTTCACAGCCTGTTGTTTTAGGTGTCAGTAATAGAAGAGAGTGAGGTTTTTTTCTCAATTCCTATTCCATTTTTTCATCAATTCTTCTAGGGCTACTCGTGCTGCTGAATTGCTTTGAAACTAGCATCTTGCTGCAGAGCGTACTTTCTGGCAAACAGTGGGATAACACTAACAAAGGATAAAAATAATCCCAGATAATGACAGATGAGGAAAAAGTATATATATAAGCAAATACCTTCTCAAAATTATGACTGTATATTTTGTCATTCCCTCCGATTTATGTAAAGGAATCTTTGGGGAGGCATTTGTCCCACCATTTAACTTTTCAGTCCTAACTCCTCACCTATCTCTGGAAGTCAACAGAAAAAAATACACGTTACTTTATGGGTTTTGCTACTAAAGTGAACTGTGTGTACTTACATTGTTTATTTCTTTAATTTAACTTACTGTTTTCATCCTTTGGCAGTCAGGGTAGGCCAATCCCTGTTCTACCACGAGAAGTTTTCCAGCTAGAGACATTGTTTTCATAGTGCAACGAGGGGCAAATGGCACTGTTAGCTCCCCCAGTTTGTGGGATTTCATTACTGCCTTTCAAAAATTGCTCCAGTAGGATTGAAGTTGCCTTCACAAATTATTCATGAAGCTTCAGGAGAGGAAAGGAGTCTCCGTTACATAGCTAGGAAGCAGCTGGGTACAGAAGTCAAGCTTCACTAACTCTTAAAATAACACAAATGGAGTAGCAATACTGCAGAAAATAGTAGATTTATTTTGTGGTATCAGAGTACGAGCTTCTGTACATCAAAAGCACCACTAAGGGCAATGCGTTAACAGTTCTCAGTGCAGGTTTGTAGAGAAGATGTCCTTAGCTACCCAACCAGACATCTTCATTTGTTTTTCTATTTCTTAATAAAACTATCAGAGAATAGGTTTTCAAAGCTGAGTACCATTATCATAACTTTAATCTTATTTACATTCAAAACTGTCTTCCAGGGTTGATGCCTAAAGGAGAGACATATAGTAAGCTGTCTTGAAAAAAGCAGGTTGTATAAGAATTGCTCTTTGAATTCTGTTTTTAAAACAAGCAACTCTGTAATTTATGGAACAGCTGGCTATAATAAACTATCGGGAAAATGCCCATTCTTGGTTTTTAATTTCAAATGAATAAGTGATCACAGGAAGGAAATATCAGCATGCTAAATATTCTCCACATAAACCTGGTAAAACTACACCCATATCCATATTTCAGAGGTGGGAGGTTGGTAATTAGACCGCAGAAATAATATCCTCATTCAATATTTAGAAGAAAAAAATGAAATATTTGGAAATGTTAATGGTACTCAATAGAACTTCCTAATCAAACCCAGAGAGTCAGTTCGAATGATTCTAATTTAGAAAATACTCCAGGAGAATCTTAAGATATAGTAAATGCCTTGTGGATTATCAACCCAGCCCACATAGCATGTGTGCTATGAGCATTTTACAGGAGTCTCTTACCTCCTTTCTTGATATTTACCCATTGATTCCTCCAACTGTGCTTTACAGCCAGCTAGTATGATCTGGTCACAAATGTTCCATCTTGGAAAATTCAAATTACTTACATTTACTCAACGTTTTACATTTTACCCTATGACCTCTTTAAAATAACAACTCCTAATACACTTGTGGGGAAGGTAACGTGGCAGTCCAGAGACGTGACTTTGAGATTCCCTCCAAATCATCTAACTCCTCCATCTGTCCTCCTCCCACCTTGCACTGTATCATGAAGTGACACATAGCAGAGCAGAATACAATAAATCTAAGCCAATGGCTACTATGTTTCCCCAAGGGTAGAAATCCCTTCTGTTTCTTTTCTCTTTTGTGTCCAGGTTAAAGGGTGCGTTTGTGGACATCTAATGCTGCGCATGCTGATCTGAAGGAATTTCCCTGAGGGAATGTTTGATGTATATATCTTATTTATAGTCTCCTGGGAGATTTTTACTTTTAGATAGTCACAGTTAAATCAATATGGCCTCGTTCCTGTCCTTCTGAACCAGTAATATATGTTTAGCTGAATTGGTGTATAAAACATCCAATAAATTAAAATTCTCTTATTTTCCATCTTGTGACACTTTAAATCATTTTGCACTGCTAAGATTTCTATAGCCGTCTATTAGTAAAGTGTTTATATAATTCACTCTCTTAAAAATCGCTCTGCCAATTGTTTAAATTATGCCAAAAAATCGTAACATTTTTAGACTAATTAATGACTAATCATTTTAACTGGAATGCTTTCTCTTGGCCTAAAAATGTTATCTGTTATATAATTGTTTTCTACTGACTCACAGAAGAAATAACTATTAATTACTCAATAATGAACCACGTTTCTGGGGGGAAGGGGTTCTTGGTTGAGAATTGAGTAAATTTTTAAACTATTTAGTTCTTTTGGGCCTTGAAGATATATTTCTGTAAAAAAAAAATCCTAATTTATTTTTCAACCTACATTAAAAAATATTATGAGTACCTATCCAAAACTACCTTTTTCCCCACAAAAAGAACATGGCTCGTTTCATAATTTGTACAGTATCATAGCTGAAAAAAGTTAAGAGATTTATCATCAAAATAGCTATGACACTGTCTAGTAAATACATTTTGTCTATCTTTAATAGAATTCTCACCAAGTTCTAAGAGTTTACATTTAAAATTATTGAATTGACAGGGAAAGAAGAAGAAAGAGTGCCTGATATATTAGAAAGAAATGACAGTTATCTGTCTAGCCCATCTTTTGTAAATGATTTAATATATGAAAATTGTTCTGCATAATTTCTGCAACTGTTAGAAAATGACAATCAGTACAATATATGGGAAAATAATTTAGATTAGTTGTAGTCCGAGGCTACCAAGTTTCTAAAACTCTATCAGTTTGGAGGTCATTTAGCCTCTTTTCTCCTTGGTTAAGGGGGGTTAAGAAGCCTGTCACCAGGTTGTTATGAATTAAATATGGAAGGTGCTATGAAAAATGGAAAACATTCTATAAGAGTTAGCTTCTTAGAATCCATTTAGAATCACCAACTTTTAGAGATAGAAGAAAACTTTGGATATTATGAATCTCCCTATTTTCATTTGGGAAATAAGGGAACAGGTCCAGGGGGAAGTAGTGACCTTTCCTCTCTGTCACATAGGACTTGACCCTCAATTCAGATTTCTGGACACACTTAGCCATCTTATTTGTTTACTTGTGTGTTTATTTGTTTGGTTTGGGTATATTTACTTTTAGAGGGTAACCCAAAGGATAAATACCGTTGGGATCAGTAAGAAGCATAAGGTGGTAGCTTTATCTCTTTTGAAAATGTAGAAGCCAAGAATGAGAATGCTTTATATTTCTTTAGTTGCAAACTCCCCTGTTTAGAAGTTCTGGAGAGGGTGCCTGTTTTGGAACCTGTTAGAAATGTACCTTGCATAAGTCATCTGGCCAGTTTTCAGCTAGTCATTTACCAAATCCTGGTTTTAACCCACCAATGGTGGTGTCTAGAGAAATGGAGTGAGTAAGGCACCCCAAAGAATCTCTGTGTCCCTTTTATTTGAGTGATTCATCTTTTGCTGAGTCTACTTAATAAAGAATCAGAATGATACTTCTTACAGTCCAAGAACAGGAATGGAGATTATGATTAAGAAATAATGTTGTCATTTTCATAAGTTTTGGGGTATACTTTTAATATGTTTTCAAGAAAAGCAGTGAACTTTCAAATTCTAAAACAATAGAACTATCTAGAATCATATCCAATAGAGCTATAATGGGCACTGCATATGTAATTTTAAATATTTTTATAATTACACTTCAAAAAAAATAAAAGGCATCAGGTAAAATTAATCTTCACAGTATTTTCAACTCAGTACATTTAAAATATCATTTTAACATGTGATCAATATTTAAAAACTATTAATGAGATATATAATATCCTCTTCTTTAATGTTTTTGAAACCCAGTGTGTATTTTATATTCACAGCACATCTCAACTCAGATGCTAAATTTTCATTGGAAATACATGATCAGTATTTGATTTCATAGAATTTGCATTTGAAAAGTAAATTTATATACCCGAGTTACACTAAAGATACTTAAAAATTTTCCAGTAACGGAATTGAGTATCAATCAATTTTAAATTTAAATCAGTTAATAGAAATACAAATTTAAAATTCACTTCATCAATTGTTTAACCAGATTTTAAGTGCCTAATAGCCACATGTAGCTAGCGGCTATTGTGTAGGATAACACAGTTCTAGAACACTGTGTAATGCTCATGTTTTAGCTTATCTCTATGTATGTGGGAGAAAAGGGGGGCAAAAATCCATCTAACCATCTGTTTTATCTCATCTCATTGACTAATGCTTTGTTTTATTATACAAACATCTTTCATATACCTTCTGTAATAAATACTTAGATTTTTCTTTTCAAACCAAGTAGTAAAACATCCTTTATAAGAACTGATGGGAAGATAAATGTTGGGAAATTGCCCTAACTGTGGTTGTTAGTATTTGAATTGACCAGATTTCCTTTCCAACAGCTTTGAATGCTTTGTGGGTTTGTATAACCGTGTGCCCAGCTTTATAAGTACTTTCAGTGTAACCTGCTTTGTTTCACTTGATTGCTCTAGTATGGTTAAGGACAAGTGTGTTTGAATAATAACAGGCCTATCAAATTGCCAACTGGGAGATCTGTGGAATATGCTTAGGGCAGCTTTTTGCAACATTTCCTTTACCTGGCAAAACATTTTTAGAAAAAAATGTTCAGTTGCACGAAGGATTCTTAACTGGCAGATTCTAGAAAATATTTATTTATCTAACATACATGCTTATTTGTTACCATTAATTAAAAAAAAAAAAAAAAAAGTAAATGTCCTGGGCTGTAGAGAGAGATAGTATAGCAAAAAAATTGAAAGCATGGTTCAGGAGTCAGAATGGCTGTATTTATATCATGATTTCACCACTTATAAATTATGTGACTTTATGCAAAATTACTTCACCTTTTCAAATCTGTTTCCTCATTCTAGAATAGAGCTAGGAATAGGACCTACTTAATAGGGATGTTAAAAAATTAAATGAGCATATATCCTCAGCCCTATGCCTGGCACAGAGTCAGTGCTCAGAATATGAATTATTCTTATACAAGACTGTTAGAACTACAGGCATTGCCACACTTTAGTTCCATCTCCAAAAGTTAAGAAGAGAAAAAGCAAATGCCCTACGTGACTATGGTGAAGTAAAGTCAGAGTGTAGAAAGAAACCTGAACAGTGGCGAGTCAGAGGCCCCATCTCCGGTTTCATTTTTTATTATTTGTTTCTTTTTTTAAGTTTATTTATTTGTTTTTTAGTAAGCACTACCCCCAACATGGGGCTTGAACTCATGACCCTGAGATCTAGAGTCACAAGCTCTTCTGACTGAGCCAGCCAGGTCCCCTGTTTCTTTTTGCTTTAATTAGTGTGAAGGGTCTTTCTGTGAAGAAGCAAAAGGAATTGTTGATTAGTTGTGTGAGAATTTTCCTACTTGTTCCAAGATAACTAATTTGCATCTGTTTTGCAATGAGACTTTATAAACAAATTCTCTGAAACGATTCTATGAATAATAGATCAGACTTGTAATCAAGGTATGGTTTTATGTTCTGAAAATTATAGCAAAGATAAACATCATAGAATACATTTGCTACTTTTATGTAGTGCCAGATTGGTAAATTACTGTACTTTTTTGCTATCTTATAATTGTTGTTGTTGGTTGTTTTTTTAATTTACATTATTCTTCATGTTCCTGGACTCCTATTTCTCAGATCCCTTTTCTGTATGATTGTTATTAATGTGGCATGTGTAATGTTTATAGTGTTTGCATAAAAATAGATCATCTCTGGTAGGTAATGTTCAGTATTAAAGCAAATGTGCTTACTCATTGAATGTGAAAAATATCCCTCTGGAACAAATGTAGAACTATCCATCTCTTAAACAGAGTTCTTATGGGCTTTTCTTATCTACCTAACTGCCTTGGTAATATGGCTTGGAAATCTTTAGCATGCTTTTGGGAAACAGTCAATCATTTAGGCAGTTTCTACTAAACAGCAAACTCCTTGACATAATCAGGTTATTACAAGTAAAAACATTTTAGGAAGGGGGTCTCTGTCAGCTAAGTAAAAACCTGCACTGAACTGTTGTTTAAGATGCATTATCACAGGCCAAAAAGACAAAAAAGAAAACAAAGCAAAACAAAACAAAAAACCTTACTTTATTCTTTAACAAAGCTAGTTACAGAGGTTCATAGTTGGGTGAGCCATGATAGAAACAAAGGACTTTAGAAATATTTGACGTTATTTTTAAAAACATTAATATTGAGTTGTTAGCACTGCATGTGGATGGCATTTCAGAGCACTTCCTTTTTTTTTACGCTTTAAAGTAGAACTGGGTCAGAAATTGGCACAAAATTAGAAATGTCAGGATGTTTTATTTGAGGTATGGCTGACTATTCTTAAATATATTGAATTCAAACAAACAGGACACAGAGTCACATAAAACATGAATGCATTTTTAAAATATTCTTTCTTTACGAGCTAGAATACATATTTTTTCTTCCAGATTTGAATTTATATTCTTTAAATCTCATGTGTTATTTATGTGAGGGGTGAAAGAGCAGCATATGTAGAAGACCAGAGTTTATATTTGTGTAAGCATTGCCATACATGTTTCTTGTATTTTATTGACATCTTGTATAGGTTTCTAATCTTGGATTATAACCCATATGAATATCCATTAAGATCCACAAGAAGATCTTGTGGGGGGAAAAAAAAAGTACTTGACCACATTAAATTAAGCACAAGAGGAGCACAAGACAAGGACCTTTTTGGTGGAAAGTGAGAATAGGTCCAGCATCTGTCCTTCCCAGCAAGGCAAGGATGTGGCCATGGTATCTCAGGCTGTCAACATTCTTGTCCTTAAGACAGACTAGCAAATCACAGCTCTGCAGAAGTTTGTCTGTATTTGCTAGGGAGAACATCAGCATCAGGGAGACTGAGAAGTCATCTGCATCTCAAAGGATAAGCAGGCAGTAGATAGAGAAGCACAGAGGACTTCAGAAAAATCAAAGGCACTGATGTCCAAACTATGCAGTTGTGCTGTGTGCTCAGAAGAAAGAAATATTTGAAAGATCAGTGTTGTAGTAAAGAAGATAAGACTGAAAAAATGTAGACATGTGAATGCTTAGCCAACAGTATATGCAGAAACTGTATTGAGGCTTAATAGTGGTGTCAGAGACCAGCTAGAAATTGGTTGTAATAATACAAGAGTGAGCTGCGTTGGGGGCAGAGGTGGTTGAAGAAATACATGGGAGAAACATTACAGAAATTATAGGAAGAGACGCTGCAGGTTCTGATGGATGATCAGAAATGAGCCAAGACAAATTTCAGAATGGTTACCAGCAATAACAGTGACACCATAATCAGCAGCTTTATATAGAGAGAACGTTAGATGTTGTTTAGAGGACTGAGGTTTTTTGATATTTTAACTTTGTATCAGTGTGGTTCAGCCTCTGAGCAACTTTTAGATTTCGGCTTTTGCAACAATGGTCATCCTATTAGAGCTTGATTTTTTTTTTCTCAGCTCATTACTAAAAGACAGCCAAATAAGAGAATTCTGAATATGTCAGAGCTCAAAAGATAAGTAGAAAACAAAACCGAGGAGGTGGATTTCTTAACATGTGTAATTTGAGGTCCAACGAGGACATGTAGGAAGGCTGCCTAGTGGAAGTTGTCATCATGGGGCTGGACCTTCAGCCACTGGCCAGCATTGGAGGTGAAGTGTGGCTAGCCATCAGCTGAAATAATGATTTTGTTGTAATATGAAGATTTGCAAGTTAATAAGGACATTTTTGTTTCCTCATTTTAATGTAAGAACCATCAACTCAATTCAAGGCTATCAGTAGCAATGAAAACTTCTCACGCTTTTAATTGCAGAACCCTAGAATATAATACCCTGTGCTAGTCAAAACCTTCTTTCTGTGTTTTATAGTTCTATGAAATATCATTAAAAATCCTTTGGCTTTAGTTCTTACTTGTTTAGTGATGGTAAAAATGAATTTTAGTGAAAATATAAATTCTTTACAAGAATAAAATGAAATTGAGCAGTCCAACATTGAATGTTCTCTTTTTACAAATTGTAATCTGCAATTTTTTTATAATATGAGCGATTCAACTATCTGTACAACAGAGAAAAATCATAAAAAAGCACAGTTGTATTTCCAAAGCATGTTTGAAATAAAAAGAGGGCTTTATGAGGATGAAAGGTTTTTTTTTCTTTAATTACAAAGCGCTAAGGGAATAGATGATATAAACAGGGAATCTGTACTTGCTCCAGTGGTTGAAGACCTTTCGCCTCACTCTGGGAGATCTCCCACTGACAGTGCCAAAAGGGCTCCAGTCCTCCATCTGGGCACAGATGTAACGTGAGGGAACTCATCCTCCTTCTCCCCTCTTTTAAACTGTCTTTTATTGGTTGCACCAGTCAGCCAAGTCAGACGCTTCATTCTTAACTTCTCCCTCTCCTCAGTTACCCATATCCAATTAAAGACCTCATCTTCTCAATTGAGCCTTGAAGGGTCTTTTAAATTTTCTTTGTCATCTTTTCCAAAACCAGAGTTTTGGCACAGGCTCTGTAATATCACCAGATTTCCAATGTTCTTGTGTCTTCTCATCCCCTTTTCTGTTTTCTACCTCTTCGAATTCCTTTTCCACACAGCTACTGGAGTAATTATTTTTATTTTTATTTTTTGCTCAATGGATATATTTTATTTTTTAAACATTTTTTATTCAAATTCAGTTAATTAACATATAATGTATTATTGGTTTCAGAGGTAGAGGTTAGTGATTCACCAGTCTTATATAATACACAGTGCTCATTACATCACGTGCCCTCCTTAATGTCCATCACCCAGTTATGTCCATCCCTCCACTCCCCTCCCCTCCAGCAACCCTCAGTTTGTTTCCTATGATTAAGAGTCTTTTACAGGTTGTCTCCCTCTCTGATGTCCTGTTTTATTTTTTCCTCTCTTCCCCTATGATCCTCTGCCTTGTTTCTTAAATTCCACATATCAATGAGATCATATGATAATTTTCTTTCCCTGATTGACTTATTTCGCTTAGCATAATACCCTCTAGTTCTAGCCATGTCATTGCAAGTGGCAAGATTTCATTTTTTGATGGCTGCATGATATTCCTGTGTGTGTGTGTTTATACCATATCATATATATATATATTCATATATGTACATGATATATATATATATACATATATCATGTATATATATGCACACACACACACCATATCTTCTTTAGCCATTCATCTATCAACGGACAGCTGGGCTCTTTCCATAGTTTGGCTATTGTGGACATTGCTGCTATAAATATCGGGGTGCAGGTGCCCCTTCCGATCACTACATTTGTATCTTTCAGGTAAATACTCAGTAGTGCAATTGCTGGGTCATAGGATATGGAATAATCATTTTTAAATGGAAGTTGGGACCTGTTACTATTTCCTGAGAAACTCTTTAATGGCTTCTTGCCAGGATTCATTCAAGTTTCTTGCTTCTACCTGCCAGGCCCTTACCGTCTCTTCACCCTTTAGCCACACTCACATACATGTGACCTGTGTTCCAGCTCTACCAAACTTCCTCTGCTTCTTCACAGCTGCTCTCTTGGGCCTCGCTTCTGTAACGTGGCAAGCGTATAAAGTGCCTTTTACCCACTTGCCCATCTAACCAGGTTGTCTGTCAAGATTCTGCTAAAACATACTCTCCTCTGACCTCTTCCCTTGCAGGCACAATTTATTCTCTTTGCTTTATACTTCTATCTATTATTCCTGTATTTGTAATCATTTTTCAGTTTGTCTCTCTATTACAGAGTAAATTCTTTAAGGACAGAGAATATTTATATGCACATTGTATTTGCAAGCCCAAGCACAGAACCTAGGACGTAATAGTTATTCAAGAAATATTTCCTACATGAAGTTGAAGACCTGGCAGAGATGAGCTTAAAGTTAGGACAACAGCAGTTCTCTTCCTGGCCCTACTACTGACAAGCTTTCATATAAAGCCTGTTGAAAAACACATAGATTCCAACCATATATATTCCCACATGTGCATATATATGTCACATATATATTTGAGATATATATAATTAGTTGTATTTTTTTTAAGATTTTATTTATTTATTTGACAGAGAGAGAGAGAGATCACAAGTAGGCAGAGAGGCAGGCAGAGAGAGGAGGGGGAAGCAGGCTCCCTGCTGAGCAGAGAGCCCGATGCGGAGCTCTATCCCAGGCCCCTGAGATCATGACCTGAGCCGAAGGCAGAGGCTTTAACCCACTGAGCCACCCAGGCACCTCTAATTAGTTGTATTTATGTAAAATAAAATATTTGGGTTTGAAACAGACTGTTCTAGTTACTTTCTTTTAGAACAAGTCATTTTTTCACTCTCTGCCACTAATTTAGTAAATGATCCTTTATGAGGTATATCTGTTTGGTATATTAGACTAATGTTTTGAAAGAATATAATCCTCTTTTTTTAAGTGAAAGATGACAGAGACAAATCTGAGTATCCTAATGGAAAGAGGCAGTGAGTGGGTCTTCTTGAGAAGATTAAAGGGTGACATGTGCCCTTATTTGCTGGTGTAATGAGAATGTCCGTGTCTCAGCTTATTAAAACTTGGGAAGTTTATATTAAAGCTAGTTGTCATCCTTCAATTAAGTTAGCAAATATGGATGTCAATATTATCACAAATGCAATATTAGAACTGATGTTTGGTCCTATCTTGAATGCAATGATTAAATTAAGTTTAGTATTCAACTCCCTCCTATTGAATGAGGAGAAAGAGCCTGGCATTTTGCTCATCACAGAAATCTCCTTGGTATGCTGTTGTTTGGTATTTATATAAATACTCTGGTAGAAAAGGTAAACAGACTCATCATTAAGTTGTTGTATTGAATCAGTAAAGCGATAATTGAGTCTTAACATTCCCAAACAGAAATCTTGAGGATGACTATTATGGGAATAGTTTTTTAAAAGGAGAAAACATTAAATCACCAAAAGAGATCTGTTTGTAACATTCTATTCTTTTTATGTGTTTAACAACAACAATAAAGAAAATCCATGCACATAGTGTTTGGAGTACTTATCCCTTTAAAGCTGTTCATTGGTTTGGAAAAGATATCTGGCTAAAAGTAATATATATATTATATATATATATAAAAAACATATTATATATATTATATAATACATACATAATATATGTTACTTTTAATATACTCAATTTTAATATATTTCCAATATATTGTATTATGCTAGATAATATATCTCAGACAATTAATATTTTCTTCTTTTTTGGAAGAAGAAAAATATGAGAGCATACTGATGATTTAGCTTCTTTTTCTTCATCCTTTTCTCTTTTTTTGCTATTTTCACGCTTATCTTTGGCTTTGATACTGCACGTGGCTTTGGCAGCCTTGCATACTGTTTATCCTAGCAATCCTTCCGTATAGGGCCTCTATTATCATATCCTGCTAACAGTACAGTAAACGGAAATTTGGGGAAAGCAACAGTGGGAACTGCTGTGTATCTGCAGTAAGTTAATCAGATTTTGATCCCCCAAAACTAACACAGCCTACAAGACTGATAGCCCTATGCTACAGTAAATTGTTTCTTAGCAGGAAATCTACAGTAGTAGTGTAATTTGGACAATGGAGCATTTGACAGCTAACCCATCAAAAGCAGTGCACCCTGAGGAAGTCACTCACTTCCAGCTTTATATTCAGCCAAGCATTGATAAAGCGGTGGCTAAGTGGGAGAATCAATTTAGAATCAAATGATGGCAAGGCTATTTATTCCATTGCCAAAAGGGGACATTGGCCGATAGGAGATTACTCCACCTGGGGACTCTATACTATGTACTTATCCAAATTCAGGGATTGGTCACCTATGCTTTATGAATTCCTTTTGAGTGCCAGTTTGCTCATATATTCATAAGTGTGCCTGAAAGCTAAGGTAGAATCTTTTCCGAAAAGATTGGTTTATACAAAATGGCACAGGATATTTGAACATTTTTCTCTCATGCAGTGTACTGGAAGTAATCAAATATGAAAGTTGATGTTTGCGACTTTAAAGAAAAAAAAATCTTTGGAGAACATGTACATTATGTTTATGTATGGAAGTTTATCGTGTATAGTGGCCAGAAAGTGTTAAAAGATTGAAAAAGAGTAGAGATTCTTAAAATTCCCAAATTAGGAGAGCACTTCTTTGAATGTGAACTTTTTATGTTTTGTTTTTGTTTTTGTTGTTTTGTTTTGTTTTGTTTTTTAATTTAGGCAAAGGACACGCAATTATTTCTCATACCCTACAGTTCTCACCTCTTCTTTTCTGCTTAAAAAAAAGATTGCAGATTCAAGATCCCCACCCCATATCACAAGTTGCTGTAAAGAAAGATCAGAGATGCCAGTGATAGTGGAGCCAAGAGTTAGCAAAGCTGTGACAGGGAGAAGCCAGTGGCCATGAAACCAAACCCATTGTCATTTCTGCTGGGTCATGTGACCAGGGGAAGAGTGATTCACTCTCACAGGTGTACTAACCAGACCAGTGGTGGCATGCCATCCACAGTAGAGCCAAGCACCTGTGCTGAGGAGTAAGAAGCTAAAGGGAAACAGCACTGAAAAATGCTTCGAAGACCAACATGGCAACAAACTACAAGCTTGCAATTATAGGCCCTTATTTATAACACAGGGAAATGAGACAAGTCAGATGAATACATACTAAATGCAAGACCTTTGTCACCTGGGAAAGCCATAAAGAGTGGGAAGTAGAACAAATGCGAAGAGAAAAAGAAAAAACCACTATGAAACCGTGACAAGCAGTTAAGAAGAAAAAAGATGTTAATTTTCTGAATTTTGTGATGTTTGTAATACTTGTCTTTTTTTCAGATTTTTAATTTTTTATGACTTCTCATCTTAAATAAAATACTTTGCATTTAAGTTTTTATACATGATTTTGGATTATTCTTCTTAAAATGGCCTCCCAAATTCTTTAAGCTTCAGGTCCCACAGAACCTGGATATATTCATGCAGGTCAGGGATGATGATGTTGGTAAAGAGGACTTTATGTCTGCCAGGTGTAGACGCTAGACTGGGAAACAGGCCAGCTGTGATCTGAACCAACTCATTAGTGTCGATTGCAGTGTGGCTGGAAACCTGGACACCAGTCCTCACTTAGTTTCATCTTGGGCTCCTGAGCTTGCAGGTGGCCATTTTAGTAACCCTAGGATTGGGCTTTGCTCTTTTCTTCTAGTAACAGCTGCTACTGACCAGCTAACCCTCACACACATACATTGTTACCTACATTCTAGTACTGTGGTCCACAGACAATCATTGTTAAACTGATACGATGTGGCATAAGAAACCCCCATTGTCTGAATATCCTAGAAGCCTTGGAAATCTAAAATTTTCATCTAATGTTTTAGCAGGGTTTTTTTTTTTTCATGTCTAGTCACTTAGGTTGTCGTTTAGGTCATTGGCAAGTGTATAATGCAGTATTTTATACAATGTTTCCAAATCCTCATTATTGATAAAATACTTAAATGTTAAAAGTAACGTAACAAATAATTAAGTTGTACAATTTAATTTGGCATCCTAATATCTAAACTTTAGACAAATTCAAAATTTAATAATTTTTGTTAAAGTTAACACTGCTCAAAGTTACTGTCTCATAGATAGACAGATATGGTGGTGGTGTTTTCCTTTTGGGGAAAGCCGGAGAAGAAATGTTTCTTTGAAAAATGAAATAAGAAAAGAGAAGAATAGGGATAGTTCTTTTATACTCCTCTGATTTCCATTTTCTATCAGTGCCGTGGCACCCACACTCAGACACATATTTTCTTTTCACAGCAAATCTGCTGTGAACTTCAAGCACCTTCATGAATAATTTCACAGAAATATACAATCAACACATCCAGCTCCATGATGTTGATCTTCAAAGTGGCTCTCTTAGAATCACTATGGATAAAAAAAAAAAAAGAATCACTATGGATGTTCAATAATGATGAGTGTTCATACTCAGAAGCAAAGCATATGTCTCCTCCTGCACCTGTAAGAAATTCACGTCGTTTCCTGTGGTTTGATGATAGTGCAGAAAAGTTTTTCAAAAAACGTATGACTCTAAAATAAAAAGTTTTCCTGTGGTTTGATGATAGTGCAGAAAAGTTTTTCAAAAAACGTATGACTCTAAAATAAAAAGTTCATTAAGAATCTATTTATAAACAATAAGAAATGTTTATTTAAGGATTAGAATTTTAAAACAATTGAATTCTAAGTATCTTGGTTCCTTTTCTTGTATACTGAATAAAAATCCTCTTCGGTCCACGTTGCATACTTAACAAATACTCATTACAATGAAGGTTTTAAATCGGTATGGTAAAATTGAACAAAATATGAACTTTCACATTTTACTTGTCACGTGGTCCCCAGGAGAAAGCGCCTTTCCTTAATGAGGTTAAGTTAATTAAAATGGGCTCAGTGCTATTAGCTACATGCAAAATCTGAAGCTAAATGCTTAATCATAGAAATTAGAGATGATCGTTTAATGAATTCTGAATAAATAGTGTGGTTTTACTCCAGGATATTCACAAAAGGGAGTTGTTTGTCACCATAGAAAAAAAGATGAAAAAAAAATAGCATCACAGCAAATCTGGTGATTTGGTTTACAAGGTTTTGTTTTTTAAATTAATGACTAATTTTAAGAAGTTATGTTCAAGATGGTCACATAAGGAATATAGAAGTCTTAGATATCAGGAAAAACAGTAATTTGTATTTACAATTATGCTAGTGATGTTAAGTGTTCTTTATAATGTGTTATTTACATTGCACCCAAATTTGACCATATTGATGAGACATAAAAAAGCAAATTGATAACCTAGATTTTTATTTATTTATTTAAAGATTTTTATTTATTTATTTGACAGAGAGAGAGATCACAAGTAGGCAGAGAGGCAGGCAGAGAGAGAGAGGGGGAAGCAGGCTCCCTGCTGAGCAGAGAGCCCGATGCAGGACTCGATCCCAGGACCCTGAGATCATGACCTGAGCCGAAGGCAGAGGCTTTAACCCACTGAGCCACCCAGGCACCCCCCTCAATTTTTATTTTTAAATAAATTTCAATGTTCTATATTATTTTAAACATTAAAATCAAAGAATTTTAAAAGATACATTTAAAGTACATGGAAAGAAACTAGATATGAGAATGTAGCTAAAATAGAAATTGGAGCATGGGAAAATGGGACCAAATACGATTGCTTTCCATCAAAGAGAGTTAAGTCAATGTAGAAGTCATGAAAATAAAGTAAAGAACAAAGAATTTCAAAACAGATGCTTTAAAGAGAATGTTTCAGAAGGCTTGCTGATGAAGAACGAGTGAAGTGATAAAGGCAACAACTAGCGTCTTTTGTCATCAAGGCACAAGTCTTCCAGGGACTGTTCGTGGCTCTTATCCATTTCCTAGCCCAGTCTTGAACAGCCCTTCCCCAGGAGTAGTTGACAGAGCCCACAAAGGCGTGAGGTGTCACCGCCATCTTGTCACCTCCTTATCTTAGGCCTGTCCTCTCCCAAGATTCCTTATCCTGCTTCACAAGTACCAAGTGGTTGTTATTCTGATGGCTGCTGAGCACTGATCTACCACCATGTGAAACTAAATCATGTGAAACTAAATCCAAAATTCCATAAGGAATGGGGTCAACCTATCAGTGAAAATAATAGCTCATTTGAGCGCTTCTTCTTTCTCTGACCGGAAGGCAAGCTCTCCAGAGTCCACTGGGGATATTTCCTAAAAACACTTTGAAAGCTCACACATGTGTGCTGTGATTTTTAGAAAGCAGGATACCCCGCTTGGGGAATAGGAAGACCTCCACAACAATGAAAAATGATAGAATCGAGAAAGATCCATGAGCCGGTTCAGAGGATTCTGCATAATTTAATGTTGTTGATGTTTCTAAAGCTTAGATGATTGTTTGTTAAAGACTTCAGCAAGTTTATAGAAATAGTGCTTGCTACATGCTAGTCACTATATGGCACAAAACTATTTTATAAGCAAATTTTCCAATAGTGCACAGCATGCATCTGTGACTGAGACAAAAATCAATGCTTATGGATTTAGCCGTGTAATCCTATCACTTGTTCTGTGAGATATGATTTGAAATGTAAAGTACGTTAAGACTTAAGTGAACTTGGAGGCATGGAGTCTCTGGGGTGTTTCTTAGTATCCTATTTATTATTGATCAGACTATATTTCTTTATTGTCTCTCTACTCCTTCCCCCAGTTATCCTTTTCCCCCTATTCACCGATAGTCTTTAAATTATGTGTATCAGAACCAATAAATTACCTTCAGTACGAATGTTTATTCCTACTTTCAAAACAAGTAATGATTTTAAAGTTCTTAAACCAAGAACACAATCATGTGGCCAAATCAGGTTAGGTCTTAAAACAAAATACTGGTAAAATATTAGGGGAACACTCTATGTTTTATGAAAAAAATTCAGCGTTTTCTCTAGAAATACAGTATAAATTCAGTGAGTCACCTATTTCTAAGTAACCTTAAATAAGCCGAAATTATCATGTTTAGTATCCATAGGAAGTCAGTAAAGTAAAATTTTACATGTTGTGGTTGTTAATCTAACTTAATTAAGGTTTTAAAATCAGATGTTTGCTCTCAAATTTCCTATGGAAGAACAATTAGATGAAGATTGAAGTAGTCAGAGCTACCCGGAGTCATTCATTCAGTTATCCAAGAAATATCTGTTTGAGACCTATGTGTGTGCTAGTCACTGACAGGCATTGGGACAAAGGCCTGACTCCATACTGCTCATGATGCAATGATCCCTCCTAAGCTCTGTGCAGGAAGCTGTTACTAACTGGAACTTACATAAATCATGTTTGTTTGGACATGCAAAAAAATTTGACTTTTTTAGCTCCTGAAATGATCATCACCCGTATAATAGCCTTAGGATAACATAAAAATAGTTACAATTACATGGGCTTTTATCAGCACTTTAATCCAGCCTGATTTGAGATAAAATTCTGCCCAGTTTAGTAGATGTTCCTCCCATTAATAGATTATATCGCTGAGATTCTGTTTCTTAGCCCCTATTCTGAAAGTGGGTTATACTTTGCATTTACTGTACACTTTTTAGACGATTCAGTTGCCAACTAATCTGAATTCTAAAAGCTGTATTTCCTCTCAAGTCATTATGCTCTACATCTTAAGTACATGTAGTGCTGTATGTCAATTATAGCTGAATAAAACGGAAAGGAAAAAAGCCTACGATTTTCGTTCCCATTAACATAGTCTTAAGTTGTGGAAGAAAGAGACCTGCCAGTGAAAGGCCACTCACTCTATAAACTACCAAATCTTGTGTTTCTGTGAACTAGGTGGCTTTTAGATGTGGGTGAAAGTAGTGTGTGACTCTGCGTGTGGAAGTAATTATGGTGGGGGGGGGCATCTTTTCCCATCGATGTGAGCTCTCCTTGCTTGGATGCGTGTCTGTATCTTTAAAGCTTGTCACTTATTGAGAAGGAATCCTTCTGAATACTCTGAACACTGTGGATAGTATCTACTTACCCAGGCAGTCTGAGTCTTTTAAAAGTTATTTTGTCTTTAAAAGAGCAAATCCACAGAATGACCTTCAGCTACTATTAATCCATCTAAATGTAGGGCGTGAATGCAGCACACATCTGCCATCTGTCAGCTGAGAATTCCCCTGCCACTGCCCCCCGACCGCCACTCCCCACAGAGTTCTCTTGGGGCTGAGATAACTTAGGGAGAAGTCTTTCTTTGCTGGCAAGGAAGGAGTGCATTTAGACTAATCATTAAAATCCATTACCTAACAAAGTGCATGTTCTTAAGGAACATAGTGAAACTTGCCAATGAATTAATCAGCAAAACAGACTATGAGAAGGTGAGATTAGCTGTCTCAGAAAAGATCAGAATCCATGAGATGCCAAAGCAGTTTCTAGTGCCATAAATCTTAGCCCAATTAGAGGAATTTTCTCTTAACAATTCAGAATTCTATCTGGATTTGGTCTCTTTGTTGCTCCACACTGTGTTATATCTGGGGCTGGAGCAACGACCAAGACTTTTCTTGGAGCTTGATAGGGAGAATCATTTATTTGAATAATTGATCATTCAATTAGTAGAGCAAATGTTGAACAGTTGGACAGCTCTTTTTATCAGTGTTGATGGGAAGTAATTGGCTGTAGTTCATTATAAAGCAGAAGATTGGAAAGTGTGATTTTAAAATAAGAATATTAAAGACAGCCTTCCCCCCACAATAAAGCCTTCTTACTTTTTATCATAGCAGTTCGATTGACTTTTTTCCCTGGGTGCTGTTACATTCCAAAATATAATCAAGTAACTGATTATGTTTCCTGAGTATTAGAAATTGTGATTTGCTTATACAAAGTCTGTGTAATGTTAAAAAACCCTGCAGAGCTGAAGCCTGAGTAGGGAATGGTATTAGCACTTCACTGGGTTTAGCCTAAAATACCAGTGAAGGGTCAGGCCACCAAAACTGTTGGCCCTGGGGCACTACCCATGCCCTCTGGTTACGCTGACTGTTCTTTAATTTGTAAAATGCAACTGCAGTTTTGAGAAAACTGCTTACTTAAATGATCAAATTTGAATTTCTAGCAATAAAATAACGGATGTATGGTGTTTATAGACAATAATATTAATTTCTTTGAAAAGGAACTTGAAAATACTTAATCAAGGAAAACAGAAAAAGTTGGAAAAGCAAATCAAGGAGTTGTAGCCTACACTGATTTCATGTTAAGTTTAATCTAATGTCAAGGACTGTAATTTGTTTCAGAATGATACACTCATAACTTAGTTACCATAATAAAAAATAGAGAAAATCCATTTTACTTTTTAAAAAGAAAACTTCTAAAAATAAAATAGATTACTGGTTTTCAAGCCGACCCTGTTTTAAACCAACATAAATATTGGTACACCTACATATCTACTTTTTCCTGTAGAATATAGGAACAATTTCAATATTTACAAGCAGTCTATTTCCTTTTACTCTCTAATATCAGATAACTTGTTTCATAGAGTAGAAAATATGAAGCACCTTATAGGTCAACACTACAAGATACAGAGCAAACATCTTTCACTGAAAAAGTATGTGTGCGTGTGTGTGTGTGTGTGTGTGTGCGTGCCATATTTATGACATATATCTATATCTCAAAGGCAGATTTTTAAAAAAAATTATCTAAATCCCAAGGGCATCATAAAAATGACTTAATGAATCAAATATCTTTTATGTTTATTGCCTTTATTTTAAACATTTTATATAAGAAATATTAAGTAACATAATTATTATAAATTATATAAGATAAAATAATATTAAATAGCGAGCACTCTTATTTTGTTCCTGGATTTAAAGGGACTCACTTAAGGAGTTTGCCATTGAGAACATTGCTTTTCATTGTAAAATAGGTCATTTACTGTTAGAAAATTGTCCTCCTAATCTTATTTTTGGTGGTTTTATTAGGAGTGTTTAAAGTTATCAAATATCTTTTTAGCTCAAATTACTTATACGATGTTTTGGTTGTTCAGATAAGCACATTATATTAACACATTTTCTTTGTAACAATCACCTTTGCATTCCTACTATTGTATCGTTCTGTTTCCTCTTCATTGCAGAAAGAATATCTATACATTTCTTGAAAATGGTTTCATTTAAAATCATCTTTTTTTTCACCCTGTGTGGCAGTGTAGAGAATTTATTTTTCTCTGAGATTAAATAATTTTAAGAGAAGGTACTTTGATAATGGTTTCTTCATATTAATTTTAACTACGTTTTAAAATATTTTCTTCAATTATGTCCCTAATAACTAATTCTCATTTATTTTTACATTGATTCAGAACCCTGATTGTTTACTTTCTATGTCTGTCAGCTTCTCTCATATTTTTTTAATTTAATTTTTTATTTGTTCTTCCACTTCTTACCCAAATGTTAATTGAGGGTCAACTACACAACAAGCCACTAGACAAGGTGGGTGAAGGAAAGACAAATAGGATAAAATGTTCACTTCTCAGTCTCTGTTAAGTTTTTTCAGTGTATGTTACACCAGTCTATGTTATTTGCCACGTAATTTATACTCTTTAATGCTTGAAGTGCTGATTTAAATATTTAATACTATAATTCAATATATTGTATTATTATAATTAAGCTCTCAAGACATTTTTAACTACCTGAGAATTAATAATGTGATTTTTTTTTCCCCTGAACTTTGTATTTACTTTATATGACCCATGTACTGTGTTTGGCTCCATTCTTCTCTACTTTCTTCTTTTCCTATTCTGTAGAAAGACTGACTGGTATGGACCGTACCACCCATAAGCCTGCTTTAGAGGTTTGCTGTTCTGGGCCTTGCACTCTAGAGGCTCCCCACTGTGGCTCCTCTCTGCCCCTCCTCCCCCACATCCCAGTCTAGGTTTGCAGTGGGTACCCAGGACTTCCAATATTCTCTGCTCAAATGGCTCTTGCTTGATTCTAAGGCACGCATATACCATGTCCCTGGGTCTGTCCTCTCAAAGCAAACCTTTTCGTCAGTGTATAAATTCCTAGGTCTGAGGGGTGGCCAAGGCACAACCATTTGTAAGGATTGTGGACAGAGCTTCTGAGGTATATGGGGATGGCCACATGGGTGCCTGCAAGGCAGCTCATGGCAATTAAGGGATCTGGGGGTGGAAAGAGAATGCATCCACTCCTCCCAGGCCCCCATGGGCCTCAACATGGAACTCAGAGTCCATAAAGAATGATAATATAGAATTAAGCCATATAGTAAATCCCTGGAAGGTAGATTTGTCAAGATTAGAGGATAACAAATATTTTATTTAATAATTTGTTAGCTTGATTTGTAACCTTGAAATGTTTAGACATATGGTATGTGGGCCTCCCTTTGCACTCTTGTCCTGAGTCCTGGAAATGTTGTGGGAAGGTCTGTGTTGAAATATTATTTTGTGTTCTTGGATTAATTTCCTAAATCATTCAGAGAAGTTCTTGAGGGATGCTGCTTTGACATTTTCTTTCTCTTATCTTCACATTAGAGTGCACACTCCCCAAATTTGTGTTGGGATGTAAACCTGCTTATAATATAATTGAAGGGCTAATTCAAATCCATTCTTCAGATTTACCAAATGATGACAATTGGAGACCAGCCAGAGATCAGATCTTATCTATGGTGATTTGATTAGAGATTGTCATCAAAATGGCTTCATTATACTTAGAATTGCTTCACAAACCAAGAAGAAATAATGTATTTACTCACGTTTTCTTCTTTTGAAGCCTAGCATAGTTTAATACCCAAAGAGGAATTAATGGAAGTATTCCACCCTTTTTCCACATTTGTAAAAACAGTCAGTCTCTTTCATTCCCTACCCTATAGACTAACAGCAAAGCCATTTATTTCCTAGAAACTGGAGGCCCATTCACTTATTCAGTAGTCAATTGTTTAATACCTCTTATGTACCTGTCACTGTGCTAATGCTGTGGATACAGCAGTGAAATAAACTCTTTTAGGAGAGTTGGAAGGAGGAATTAGATAAAAAGCATACTAATAAATCAACATAGGCCATAATATTGGGTGAAGGTAAAGTCCACAAAGAAGGATGAAGTAGTAAATGAGGAGACAGAGAATAGAGACAACAGGCTCCTAGGGGAAGTGACAGTAGGGAGGGGTCCTGGATGAGTTAAGAGAGCAGAGTGGAAGGAGAACTGCCCCATCAGGTTCCATCAGGAACCACAAATGATCCAAAAGCCAGAGACTGTTGGCAGTTGTTCACAGGAACACCAAAAAAGCCTGAGTAGCTTGAACAGAGTGAGGAGGGGGAGTGTGGTAGGAAGGATGGGCAGCTAGTATCAGGTTGTGTAAATATAATGCATTCTGGGCCATAGTAAAAGCCAAAAGGAGGTTGTGAGCCGTATCGTGGCATGTGTCCATTTATATGTTTAAGATAATCACTCTGGTGTTGGCAGATGGTCATATTCAAGAGTTTCGAGTCAAAGCAAGGGAGAGCTTTGAGGAGGATATTATGGTAGTAAAGGACAAAAGATCATGGTGGCTTGCCCTTTATTGGTAGCAGAGGTTGCTGCAGGACCTAGTTGAACTGGGGTAGATGTAGTTTTGCAGAAATCAGCTCTTAGCAACCCCTAGCTTAAAAGAGTCCTGGCAGAATCGCACTACCCTTTCCTTACGCCCTCTCCTCTTCCTAAGGGCCTGGAGTCCAGTGCCATCTCTTCCACTCAACTGTACAGAAATCTAGATTGTACTCTTTTATTACATTTACATCCTCTGAACACTACAGAATGATTTTTGAATACTTTGCTTAAAGGCCAAGTGAGAAAATCTCCCTTGTGTTCACGAACCACCAGCCACACATTAGTTCCAGCTTTATTTTAAATGCTGTGTTTTATATCATTTTTATTGTAAGGTGCCTCAGATCTATTTTTGAATACAGCATGAATACTTTAAATAAAAAACGGAGTAGCACCCAAACAGGGCTGAAGAAATTGAAAATCAGGCTGTTTAACCTCGTAAAATAGTTTTGACTGTTTCTCAGTTTTGTAGACGAAGAAAGGGAGAGGAAAGATTATGAAATCTCTATGGTATTAAGGGTACTTGATAGAGCAAAACTTTACTGTTTGAAAATTGTTTTTGTGTATGTGGCTGGGGAGGGAGGGACGGGATTTGACATCTGAAATATCATGGAGACCATTTTCTACCCTTGTGTCCATGGGGGTTCACCTAATTTAGGCCTTAATACAAGACGCCAAACGCTTCAAAAGCAGCTGTTCTTCTAAATGTATTAAGCAATTTACTTTAGGTGATGTAGCCTATAAAATTTTAATTTTGGATTAAATAAACCATATCCTTGAGCGTGCCTATTGCACCTTGATACTCAAGAGATGAAATATGAGGCATATTTAGTGAATTTCCTCCCAGGATGCTCCAGTGGAGGAGGGTCAATAGTTTTCTAATGAAAGTAGTCAATAGCAATTCTTCTTAGAAAGCTCAAGGAAATTAACGTTAAACAACAGGCATGGGTATCTTGGGTTTTACACAATTATGTGATACGGTTGTTACATGTTTTAGGAAATGGTTTCAGGAGGCATTGCATTGAAGAGGTAATTGATTAAAAACAGGATAATCATCCAGGTCTAGTGCTTGTTGCATTATAATCTAGAAACCAGAAAGATGCATACCTTGAAAACCTTTCCCCAGAAATGCAGAACATGGTGTTTATAAATAAATTGTCAAAGGTCAGTAAGGGTGATTGCATTTTCATGTTTTATTTGGAAGAGAACAGATGGTATGCTGGGTGAAAATTTGAATTAAATACCCATTCGATTTATTGCTTTTCAAGTGTCTGTATGCTCAATGCTGTGAGGTTTTGAGCTTGCTTCCTTCCATGAAAAACTATTTTATTAACAAGCACTGTTTAGCCCCTGTGTTCTCAGTGCTTTATACATATTAACTCACTTAACCTACGTAACAGTGCTTTGAAGTTGGCAATAAAATTATCCCCAATTCTCAAATGAAACAAGAGAGGAACAGAGAGGTTAAGTAAACTGCTCAAATTCACACAGGCATTAAATAGTGAACTCGGGCAATGTGGAGGCAGACACATGGCTCTTAATTTACAGATCATGCTGCAGCTTCCGTATTCTTTAGAATAACCAAAGGACTTGATTTTCCCCAAGTCTAATCCCAATCCCATTCAATTTCACCACAAAAATATCTTAAGAAGTATTTTTCTTTCTTTTTAACTATAGGCTCAGCAAATGTTGAAGCATAATGACAAGTCTGTCTTATGCACAGTGTGTTTGCATATTTTTTAAAGTAGTCTGGATTTTCTCATTTTTTACAGTTCCTATGATTTTATGATACTATGTCTGTCAAGTTATAACCCATGCAAAGAAACTTACCAAATGGCATTATAGTGAGCAGCCCATTGTACCCGGGAAAAAGCTGCTTAACCAAAGCACTACTGAAAACAGACAGACTTTCAATTCCCTTCTGAAGGCACTCACATTTCCCTGTTAAAACAAGGAAATTGGTTATAAATATCGAGCCAAGAAAGTTTATCTGTTTGCTCTATAGCATTTTAATAAATAAAAAGTGAAAAGAAAATCAATGCTTGCCTATTTTCTCATGCCAACTCTGGTTTATTCATTGTCTAATTAACATTTGCCATACCATGTAGTGTCTTCAAGCACACAGAATTCACTAGTGGCCTGAAGCAAATTCCTCTGCTGTGATTTTGTTAGCTCTTTTAAGCTAAGCTGTGATAGACAAAGGGAGTTGGAAAAAAAACCACTAAGGACTATTTTAATGCTCTAGAAGTCTTGCTTACGTAGATGGCATTTGTCCTTTTAGGTCTAGCCAAAATTAATGTCAGCTGCTCTAAAGGTATTAGATGATAATGGGTCTCCACAGTTCCTGTTATTGGCTTAATGCTGGTCATTCAATCTCTCCTAGTTCTTTCTGCCTGAAGAGTCAATAGAAGTTTAAGAAATTTCACCTTGTCTCCGTTTGTTTTTGATGTTTTCCAACTAAAATAGTAGCCTTGCTATAACTCTAGTTGACAAACCTGTATTCTGTTTTCTCAGTTTACGTTTCATCTACAGCTTTGTTTAAACAATCAGTTTACTGGACATGTATTAAGCTCCTACTGTTTGCAGGGCAGGAGGGATGACAAGATACATTGTTCTCATTTTACTAATACAGAGATAGAAAATCATAACCCAAATTAGACTAAAAGTTAAGTGCTATGGAGTCATGGAATGAGTATTGATTAATATACCTAAGGAATTAAGAAAATCCTCAAAACGTAGGCAATATTAGACCTATGAGGTTACGGATAGGGGAGATTTTTGCCAGTTGAAAGATGAATAATTAGGCAAGGGACATGGATTTCTTGGAAACAGAAGATATAAGGAACAATGTCTTTCAGGGAATTTATTCTTTCATTCAGCAGGTATTTATTGAATACTCACTAGATTTAGAAACTGTTTTAGTAATTTTCAATGATAAATACATAGATGGGCAAAACAGACAAAAATCGCTGTTCTGGTGGGGCCTGAATTCCAGTGAGATGGAAATTAATAGTAAACAGAGAAATGAGTAACTGTTGGAAGGGAGAGATGTTGTAGGGGGGAAATGCATAAGAGGAACCGAAAGTGCTGGATGGAGAGGGAAAGTTACACTTGTAAGTTCAATGAAGACTAAAGATAAGAACAAGAGGCCAAGAATTAAGGATTAAGGCCAAGAATAGAAGACCTATATGATCAGAGTAGGGTAGGGAGATGTCAGATGAGGCTAGAAAAGTAGACCAGAGTTATATTATAAAGGCCTTTGAAGACAGATAAACCCTGATTGACTTTAATGCCAGAGATAAAGGAGAAACATGAAAATATTTTGGAGAAAGTTGGAAATATGATTAGATTGCATTTTAGAGAAACAAATAAATAATATGGTGTTTTTTTTTCCCTAGCAAGAACAGATAGGTGGTTCGGGGTGAGGCTGGTGAGGATCCTATTAAAAGCTGGTGGGTAAGGATGGAATTCATAAACATGGCAGAGGTCCAGCTGATCTGACTTGAAAATGAAGTGGTTGTGAGAAGGCAGAGGGAAAAATTAAACTTGATTCCTAGGTTTCTAATTTAAGAGAAAATTTATACTTAATTTTCTATATTTGAGATAAGGAACATAAGACAATCAGAATGGTGGTCATCAGATAAAACTTGTATGGATGTAAATCACCTCGCTCACAGTAGGGGCATAAAAATGTCAGCTTCCTTAATACCCTCCCTTCTCTCCACCTTGGATATGTTGAATTTGAAAACGCAGCTTGAGTAAATTTATGTGAAGGTGTCTGGCAAGATGGCAACTTGCTCTTGACCCATAAATGTCTAGAGATACAGATTTATGAGTTATGGACCTAAAGCCAGAGAAGAGAATAAGATTATGCAAGGAGAGAAAGGAAAAATAAGTCAAATAATCACAAGAATTGTAATGTTAACTCAAATTTCAAGTCTTTGATTTGATTAAAGAAATAGCATTTCTTTTCCAACCTTTTCAATAATTTTCCTTGATAGCCTGTTACATACAGCCTATACTGTGCTTCCCAACATAGATGAAATCTTCAGTTTTCCACTTAGGATCCTTCTCACAGTTCTGAGCATTTAACATTCTTTCATTATGAAACTTTTTTTTTTTAATTTCTTCTTTTCCAGCTCATCTATGATCTGTTCAAAACAATAACTGAGACAGAGAGATAAACTACAAACGTTCACTCTTTCCCTTATTTTAACTTAATAATCTGTATGTATACATACAGAATTATGAATTACTAGAATTACGGCATTTCTTTTAGAGGGATATAAACTTGGAAAAGTCTACATTTAGATAGAAGGTTACTCACTAAATTGTGTTTCAGTTTGTTATCAGACAAAAGGTTGAAGGGATGGCAAAGTTAATGTCCGCCACATGCCATTTCTTGCCTGACTGATTCAAAGATTGTTCTGTGGCATAATTAGGAAAACCTATTTGTGAATTGCTTAAAATTAGTGTTAACAGTTGGAGAGTGAGTTATGAATAAAAATTTTATTGCTTTATTAAATGTTACTAAAATATAGAACTGTTGTGCTCTATATGATTGAAAACGTGTGGTGGTTTCTTTATTGGTTCTTTCTTTACCCATCCATATTTGGAAAATTATTTAAACAAAGGGTAATGCCAAGGACTTAGAGATTAAAGACAGCTGTTTATTGATAAACAGTTACTGTAAACATTATTCAGTCTAAAAATTTCAGCTCACTAAAATCCATCCTAATTTTAATCGAGATGCTATCCCAAGCAATTAAAAAAAAAAAATCATAATATCACCAAGTTGGAAAATCCAGCCTCAGCAATCACTCATGGATAATTGCCACAGTCATGCTAGTCAGTAAGTCACCCAACTTTAATTCAGGTGAATCTTTTCCAACATAAAGACAGTCTGGCTGTTAGCTCAGTACAAATAAGAGATAGAAATGAGCAATGTTGGGCGCCTGGGTGGCTCAGTTGGTTAAGCGACTGCCTTCAGCTCAGGTCATGATCCTGGAGTCCCGGGATCGAGTCCCGCATCGGGCTCCCAGCTCCATGGGGAGTCTGCTTCTCCCTCTGACCTTCTCCTCTCTCATGTTCTCTCTCTCTATCTCAAATAAATAAATAAAATCTTTAAAAAAAAAAAAAAGAAATGAGCAATGTTAGGCTTAGTGATAGAAGTTAGGACATTAAAACCTTAGGTGAATCTTGGAATCATATCTATGATTCTTTATCTTGTAAATTTTGGAAAGGAAGACTGAGAAATAGACTTTTGTCTATCACCAGAGAAATTTCACATTATTTTTTATCACCAGGAAACCATTGTGAGGACTTGTGTAGGCAGAATTCCTGGGTTAATACTCTGTCGATTGGTAATGAGTAGTAACGTATCTCTAAAATTTCATGTTTATTGTTGCATAACTCCTTTCATAGTAGTGACGTAGCTTAATGGAAAGCCTCGGGCTGTGTGATTAGACAGAACAGCATTCAGGTTTCTGTAGAGCCACAGACAAGTCACGTGAGCTTAGGGAATCTGCCCTCACTTACTCTTGGTTTCCTCATCTATCCATGAAGCTTATGCTTGAGCTGATAATTGTAAGCATTCAGGAGACCATGTTGGTTAAGTGCTAAGTACGGTACCTGAACTCAGTAGGCTCTCAACAAACATAATATTATTTAATTCAGAGTCTCAGAAATTCTTTTGTATAAAGGAGTGACAACTAAATGAATGAAAGGTAGTAGATATTGACCATAACAACAAAGAATTAATGTCAAATATGTAATGATGTCAACTCTATATTATTGAAGACATAAATTAATGGACAAGAGTTAGGCATTGTCCGTCCTCTGAGTGTATTCCTTCTTTTCCCATCCACCTCTACCGGCACTTGTTAAATTTTTATTAGGAAAAACAAGTCTATCAAAATTCTGTGCCTTTGGTATTCCGTTTCCAAGAGTATGCCTCTTCTATTTATAATTGAGATTTCAGGTAAATAATTCTGAGAGAAAATGGCAGGTACTATGTAATTAATATCCTAGCTTGGCTTTTCTAGAAATTCACTGGAATTAGTAATTAGAAAAGGAATTACTTGGGCGCCTGGGTGGCTCAGTGGGTTAAAGCCTCTGCCTTCGGCTCAGGTCATGATCTCAGGGTCCTGGGATCGAGCCCCGCATCGGGCTCTCTGCTTGGCGGGGAGCCTGCTTCCCCCCCGCCCCCGCCTGCTTGTGATCTCTCTCTCTGTCAAATAAATAAATAAATAAATCTTAAAAAAAAAATTTAGAAAAAGAATTACTTCTTAAAACTAGAGAATGTGTTGTTATATGCATTTGAAATACACATAGATACCCACATGGGGTGCTAAGTCAATGTTTACATAAACTGCCATTCCACTTTTCAGTCTGTCAGCAAGATGAACATTTAAAAAGGTGAATTATATTAGCTATTTTTCCGTTTTCAGTCATATAAGCAACCTTATTAACCTCTTAAAAGGAAGTGCTGAACTTGGTGGACCTCTCGTAGGCAATTGTGCTGGATAACTCAGTTCTTTTATGTTTCTTGTTGAAAGTCTATGCTTGTAAGTGGTGTTATTAAATGGTGTGTTTTAACGAGATTTGACTATTTCATATTCTAAGGGCTCTCTTTGGGGGATCCTTAGAGGTGTGTTACATTACCACAGTGTTACAAGGCTGTATACAAGTCTGCTCCTCCTTATATGAGCCATGCAAGAGTGTGTCGTATTAGAGCCCTAGAGCTCCAGGCAAAATGTCTTTCAAGGATCAAACACAGGGAGTGTGCGGAGTAGAAGCAGCCTTTCTCTAGAAGCGAAGGTGTCAGAGAGATTCACAAAGGACAGTGGGCATCAGACGTGGGGTCACCACCTCAGCAAAAGGAGCAAGCACACTTTGTGTCCCTTTGCACTGAGGCATTGGTGACAGCACAGTGCTGAGGCCGATATGGTTGAGTCACTTATGCCAGGAAGGTCCTGAGAAACCTCATGTGACAATGCCACTTTACAGGTTCTCCAAACCGAAGTTTCCAGATCCCCTGCAGTATGTGTACAACCTAAGGAACACAGATCCACGTGATCCCTTAGGATCTCTTGGTGTAACACCATGAAAGCTGTTTTTCTGCCCTTCTTGCCACCGAAAGTATAGCAGACAGAACAGGCAGCAGCAGAGGTCCAACACCTTTCCAACTTCATTGACAACCTCAGAGCCGCCGAGCCGCATGTATGATAACTAGACAGACCATGTAAAGACTGACACAAATAAAACTATAGCTTTCCTTCCACAGACTGCCTGCCTATTAATAAAATGAATGCCCACTTGGAACTGCACGTTCTTTTGAATTACATACTCTTTTGAACAACATGGTGATTATTTTATTCATATAATTATTCATGTAGTGCTTTTCTTATAATGCCTTTGTCCTACTGTGATAAAAATGTAAAACTGCGTGTAGTAATTGCATGCGGTCGCCCACGATGGGGGGTGTAGTTTGCTACTTTTGCAACTCCTAAAGAATGAAAAGCACAAATCAAGCTGCCAAACATAAGTGAGCAAAAAAAGGTTAACAGAACAAAACAGCAATTAGCTGAAAATGAGAACAGATAAACCCTGCTTTTCAGGGAGGCCCTGGAGTCCACCCTAACTTTGCTTGCAAAAACCAGCGACAGGAAACCAGGTCATAAGCCCCACTGTGGCCAACAAGATGCAGCTTTTTCTTGGCAGCGTATTGGTAAAGAGGAACTCTGAAAATCAGAAATCACATGCTCAGAGTAAACCGAAAACCAAGCAATGCAGCCTCAGCGGTCAACTCTGTGATGCGAGCAAATGCAAGGTCTCTTTCCAGACAGTGTTGTCCAATAAAAAAATAATGTGACCACACATGAAATTTTAAATTTCTAGCAGCTATATTAAAAAAATAAAAAGAGGGGCACCTGGGTGGCTCAGTCAGTTGAGCGTCTGCCTTCAGCTCAGGTCATGGTCTCGGGGGTGTCCTGGGACAGAGATCCGTGTTGGGCTCCCTGCTCAGGGGGCAGTCTGCTTGTCTCCCTCTCCCTCGGCCCCTCCCCCCACTTGTACTAACGTGCGTGTGTTCTGTCTCTCAAATAAATAAATAAAAATCTTTTTAAAAATAAATAAAAAGAAACAAAATTAACTTTAAATAATTATATTTAATAAAATTTAATTTTAATTTAATAAAATCTAAATAAAATTTAAAAGTTAATTTAATAAAATTAACTTTAATAATTATATAATCTAATATATCCCAAATAGAATCATCGTAACAGGTATTCAGTCTTAAAACATTTTAGTAAGACATTTTACCTTTATTTGTGCTAAGTCTTTAAGATCCAATGTGGATTTTATACTTACACCACATCTCGGTTTAGACTAGCCATGTTCTAAGGGCCCAGTAGTTGTATATGGCTAGTGGCCAATGCATTGGATAGTTGAACTCCAGACTAAACTTTTCTGACGGATAGAAAGGATTTGAAATGGGTGCTCTTGAGCACCATTCCAACCTTAAAACTGTGTCCTATATCATCTTACGGCCTGCAAATAAACAAATGTCAAGACTATTCTGGAAACCAAAAAAATGACAGAGTAATCTTGGAAACAATTTTTTTTTAATTAGGCTTACAAAAAGCAGCTTTATCCATACTTACCATTGTCCTCGTTTTCTTCCTCAGCATACCATCCTCATTTCCTCTTACACCTACTGCTCCAGTTGAAATTTTGTTTTGTTGAATTTGTTTAGATCTGTGCTATTTAATACATAATTCCAGCTACATTGAATGACCAAGGACTTAAAATATTGCTAGTGTGACTGAGGAATACTTCATTTTATTTAATTTTCATTAATTTAAATTTAAAACTGATACTGGAGTCGGTTATTAGAAAATATTTAAGTACGTTTGGAATGTTTTGGATGCTTGACTCTATCCATAGCTATTGCACTATACATCAAATTCGAATCAAGTAATTCCAGTGGAAATTTAGCTGTCAGGTTGAGATCGCTAAGTTATAAATAAATATACACTGGATTTCATAGGCTTAGTACAAAAAAAAGAATGTGGAATATCAGTAAATTTTTATGTTGAATATATGTTACAGTGACAATATTTTTAACATATTGGGTTAAATAAAATATATCATTAAAATTAATCCCATTTGTTTCTTTTTACTTTTTGTAATGTGGCTACTAGAAGATTTAAAAATCCTATGTGGTTTGCCTTATATTTGTATTGGGTAGTCCTTACACTTATCTAGGTTTGGAAGTGTCTCAGACACCTGGTTTGGAGAGTAATGGCTGAGAATTGAATGCATTCCTAAGACCTACAAATCATAACTGGTTTACAGGTGGCCCTTGGAAAAGTCAAAGGGTTTAATGAAGTGCATCATAAATAAACATTAGCAGTCATCAGAGCTGGCCTACTTTCAACGGATTGCTCTATGCAATGTTTTTGCCTGTTTTGTTTCTGGGTTGTTTTTTTTTTTTAATTTCACGTATTTGTATTTTAAGTCAATTCATAACTCTTAGCAATGCCATAAAGTGACCTGAAATGTAGTAGTAAGACCGTAATTTGTAAAGAGTTTCGAAATTGACAGTTAAAAAAAAAGATACTATAAAAACACAAGTTGTTTTACTTAGATTCCACATGTATAGGGAGAAAAACATAGACTTTTTATCTTATTGAATTTGCTTTTCCAAATACCTCAGTGTTCAATTGAACTGCTCAGTTATGATATATTACAATTTCATACATCACAGGTAACTAAATTTAATGTTGTTTTAGACGTCAAAATGTTTTTAAGTCATGAAAGGGGTATTCATATACTATGCTGCACAGGCTGTCAGCACACCAGAGGCTAATTTAGACTGTGTCTGGGTTATTTTCATGGGCTCTAATGTTTCTGTGAAAGCATCTATTCACTGCACCATATCTGTCTTTCATCAGAATGAATTTGTCAGCCATTTCCAGAGATGATAATGTAAAATAATTTTCTGAATATCCTATTTGTATTCCATTGCTTACACAATCTATAAAGTTTTCCTTAAGCAGAAGCTGGTCAATTCAAAAAGAATTTCTTAAACCCCTACTATGGGCTAAGTATGGTAGGCCATGTAATCCGTTTTCCTGAAACAACTAAAATCTACATGAATCAGCCAAATTAACCTACGTGAAAAGTTTAAACATCAGAACAAAGAAAGATAAATTAGTATAATAAATAATAATGTTCAAAGGTCTGAATATAACCAGGAAAACATAATTAATCCTAATATATTCCAGGAGGAACGAATAAGGTTTGTGAGGTGAGGAGATAAAGATTTAGAGCATAAGTATAGATATTTAATATGTAGAATGTTTAAAAATTCTAACATCTAAATTCAGATAAAATGGCACAAGGCATGGTGTTAAAAAAGAACAGGAAAAGAAGTGAGAAGACCCAGTTTCTAGTTCTGACCTCCCATTGGCCAAAGGTACAATTTGGGGAGATGCCATTTGGCTTTCAGAGCCTCAGTATTATCGTATGTAAAATGGGGATAAATAAACCCTTCCCTGATTGATCTACAAGGTCTTAGTGAAGATAGATGGTAGGTTTGTGAAGGGTTTTCTGAACTTTAAATGACTAGTCAAATGCAAGACATTAATAACCTCCTAAATTCCTTTGAAGTCTTGTAACATTTCTCTGCTTTGTTCAGCTGTTTTAGACCTGATATGATTGCAAATTATACTTGTGCACAAATAGAAATGTTTTGGAATAAACTGCCTCACACAGAGAAGTTAGTGTTATTTTCAAATAACAAACTCAATGCTTAGCCCTGCTGTTTAATGTGACAAAGATAAGTTTAATAATTTAAAAATACACAGTTAGGTTTGACTGGACTTCATCAGATTATCACAAAGGGTTTTAATATGGAGTTCCTTTGTAGATTATTTTACAATTAGGTTTCCAGCTAACATTTTATATTAGCAAAGTTCATGCCAGTGTTAGCTTCTTGTTACATTTTACAATGAGTTGTATGACTAGTTTAGTATTTGATTTTTTATTTTAGTGGGAGCTTTTAGGCTCTGAAGTGATTTTGTGAGACTTAAAAGAATCCAGGGGAAAAACTAGGGTTTTAATTATGTCATCTTTGTTTTTGTTGGACACTCGGATAGTTTAGATTCCTCAAGAGGCTTAAGATAAAAAGAAATAGTGACTCATCTCTTATAATAAATTTTGGTTCAGATGTAATTTAAAAGTTGATCAGTGTTTTCAACATTGCATATATTTTCTTAATATAAAACAATGCTTATTACCTTGACTTCATTTCTTAAAAATTATGAATTCGTACTTTTGTCCTTTGAAAAGTAGGTAATTCCAGGTCTGTTTTGTGATAGGACCAGATAGTGGGTTTGCAGCACCTTTGCTCCACAATACTCCACAGAACAAATTTTATTTCTTTTCAAATGAAAAAATACATATGTTAACACTTACAGTTTGGATATTAAAAAAAAAAAAAAAAACTGCTTCTCAGACAATTCTGTAGATTGGAGAAATTCCAGGGGAAGAGTTACTTGGATCAAAGTTAAATCCTGGATAACAAGGAAGATATTGCTCTGTAGATGAGTGCCAGAGCTCAGATCTCTAGAAATGACCAGTTATCCCAGGCAGCCTGGGTCTCATTATCCCATTTGCCTTTTATGTTGTTTATTCTCAATAACTTTTCATATGCATTGATATTCAAGGCATATGTAGTTTTAACTCTACGTATGTTAGAAATTGATCTTTTTGAAAAGATCATTTGACATGCCAGCATATATTTGAGTGTTGAGAAGAACACTTAAATATGGTATGAACCATTAGAAGTGGCATTATGAAATAAAATCTTTAAACAGTATTATGAAATAAAATCTTCAGTGAGGATGTGCGTATAAAAGCAAAACAGGCTACTATTTCTGCTAGGAAATTAGAAGAATAAATTATTTATATTGTTTGTTTTGTTTATACTGTGCTGTGCTTGATAAAGAATTTGGCAATGCCTAGAAAAGTACATAAGCTACAGTGAATAAGATAAATCACTGAGGAAATTGGTAGGGCAGGAAAATTATCAAGGCAATGATGATAATGAACTTATGATAATGATGGCATGTTTATTCAGTGTCTACTCCTGCCAGGTACTGCTGTGAACACTTTTCATGTAGAAACCCATTTCATTCCCACAGTAACCTTAGTTGTTGGAACAGCTTACAGATGAAGAAAAAGCACTAAATACACATCCCACATCACAGTGCTAGAGATGCAGAACCCGTGTTCGAAACCTGCCACCCGGCCTTCAAGGTCACTGGGCTCCACTGCCTTCTCTCTAAAACCAGCATGTGGAATAACGTAGCCCTTACAGGGTCCACAGGTTTGGTTCTAAGCCTTTCAGCAGCTAAACCAAAGCTGCAAATGCAGTCATGGTGTCTGTAGGTGAAAAAAGTCAATCATCCAGGAGAATTCAAAAATGGAATACTTGATAGATGTACTTGAAACTGCCTCACTGCACTATATACCTAGTCATACTGAGACTTAAAACATGCCCCTGTATCAGTAATACAATGTAACTCTTGAAAGTATCCACACCTCTGAACATCCGCAAATTAGTGAGAGGCAGCCAGGTAAGCGTAGTTGTACTTTGCCAGCTCAGCTGAGCTCAACCTTTCAGCCTCTGCACGGATGTTCTGTGACACGCAGGCCACAGGGTACTTTGGAGAGTTTCAAATTGTGGGTTAGGACTGCTGCGGAAGCCAGGTTGGGGAGCGCGGACGGTGGAGCTGGGTAAATTTGAACATGGAGCCAAGTTAGCGGCAGATCTTAATATGTTGATAAATACGGTTGTGGATGTGTATGGATTTGGCATCATGGCACTTTATTGAAAGAGTTTGGCCAGCACGATTCAAATGCCAGATGAGGTTCAGTGTCTAAGTAAAGTAAAGCAATCAATCCAAGCGCAGGGCCTAAAGCCATCTTGTCCTGTGAAGGAGAGGTGGCCTGTTCTGAGTCTGAGCCCAAGAAAAGAGAAAAGAAAAGAGAAAAGAAGAGAAAAGAGAGGGAAGGAGAGGGGAGGGGAGGGGAGAAGAGCAGAAGGGAGAGGGAAGAAAGAAAAAAGAAAAGAGAAAGAGGGGAGGGGAAGGGAGAGGAGGGGAGGAGAGGAGAGGAGAGGAGATCAGCATCTCCCCGAAGGTCTCCCAGATTTGTTGTGGTTGGTGGTGGTGGCGGTGGTGTCGTTGTAACTTAATAATGAACTACCTTGGCACTGCTTCCGAAGGGGCATTGTATCAAAGAACTATTTTCTCTCTCTCTTGTAACTGAGAACAAGAGAGAAGCAAAACCTCTTTTATTCAGTGCATATTAATCACTATCAAAACATGCAGCTGTTGGCTTAATTTGGATACTAATTTACTTCTAGTTTGATTTTGCCACTTAAAATGAAGTGGTATCGCTGAGGCAACAGTGTGAAAGTATGTTGTTGTAAACGACCTTTGAGTCATGAAAGCTCCACTTGTTTTGCCAAATAATTAATCTGATGTTCAATGAATCTCCCACTGCCCAGAGACCTTTGTCATCCTGAGATGCAACATTTTATATTTACGGATGCTTGATTTAGTGGGGCCTCTGCCAGCTGATGGCTAACAAATGATAGCACAGCCAAGGAAAGCCAGTGGGATTTGCATCTGGTTTGTGTAATGGTAAACCTGGGGTACCAGCTGTCTGTCACAAACTCTCCTCAAAAACTCAAGTAGAGGGGCCAATAATCAGTTCATTAAAAAATGCAACAGCCAAGGACTCTCACGAAGATTGCAAATATCTGTTGGTGCAAATGCTTGGCTGGCCCAGTGTACCAGCTGACAGAGGTGTAGTTGAGCTAGGGTTTCTGTGCATTACTCCAGGGGGTGACATTTACATAAGTGGTGGTGTGAATGGCGCCCCCCAGCTTTGTGTTACATGGTAGCTCTGCCTTTTTTATAGTCCCCGGTTTTTACTTTTTTTACAGTAGCCCATTGTTATTTGACACGTTTGTGTACCTGCTTGCCTCCAAACTCCTATAGAATTAGTTTTATTTTCTTAGAATGTTGCCGAACTGTGGCAGAGTGCCCATGGCCTAGGAACCCTTTTTTTAAGCTTCTTCATTTAATCAAATAAAAGTGAAAGCATATTTTGTAAAGCCAAGAATTTTAGCTTTTGTGTTTAAACACATAAGAACTTCTTACAAGTGTTATTCATATTGGTATGTCAGCTCAGTCTTCACATTGTAATTGCTAAGAATCTTCAGGAGACAAGTGAAAGAAGACCAAATCAAACATGCTTAAGGTCAAAAGAAAAAAACCTGAATTTAGTGGTTCACGTAACAGACATCCCAGAGTCAGATCCATCTGACTTCAGTCCAGATCCACTGACCCGGAAGATGACCTCAGGGCTTTCTCTCAACATCTCTCAGTCCTGCCTTTCTCTGTGTGGGCTTCATTCACGCTTGCTTTTTCCATCCCCCATCAAGATGGCCACTAGCAGCGCCACACTGGCAGACAGTCCTCTCAGCAGTCCTTTCCTTTCTGTACAGCAAAACCCCAGATTCCATTTTGGTGGCACTACCTTGGGTCACGTGCTCACGGGGGGCAGGGGCAGTAATTGTGGTCCGGGATTGGATTCTCTGATGGGGTGGAGGGGAAGTGAATGGGAAACTGAGAGTGTAGGAAAAGTTTCTGTCACAAAAAAGAAGTGGGTGATGAGCAAAGAAAAGCGTGTTTCCATGACATTATCCTCCATTTAACAGGTGATGAAACAAGGCTTAGAGAGGATACTGTCTGGACAACATGGGTCTCCTGGCCCTGAGTCCAGTATGTTTTGTACATTATCTCTCACTTAATGCAGTTGTTCCTGTAACATACTAGGTGAGGTGAGTAGGGAATCAGTAGTAAGGACTTTTTTCAGACCCATAGCATGGGACTGAGAATACTGAAGAACTGGAAGCAGTGAATGGGTAAACTGAAAGTCAGAGGCATGAGAATATTTTTTTGAGTCTTTGTTTCAGTGGGATTCAACTTGATTTCCCAGTTAATGAAAAAGACAGCTTGATTTTCCTGACAGATCATACATGTGGACGTTTTCCCTGAAGTACCAGCAGTGATCTCAACAGAAACAGTCAAGTTCAGATAGCTTCCTCGTTCCTCTGTTCTCCTGACTATTTGAAGGATTTTATTTGATCCGATTTGAATGTGGTTCTGGTTTTGGTGAGTGAAGCAGCATTTTGGCCTCAGGGACATGTGTGGGTTCTGGAGAATCATAGGCATTGGCTCTGCACAGCCCACAATGCCTTGGAGACATTTTCACAAATACCGCATGATTCTGCATCCACGTTTGCCTAAAACAGCATATCTTTGATGCCCACATTTCTGTTAATTTAGTTTTATTTACTTTTTGATTCACTTTTTGTAGCAGTCAGTCTGGAAGGTATGACAAGGATAATGATTCCACAAGAACTTGAGTTGAACCCGTTCAGAGGAAGAGGGAGTTAGGGATCTGCCTTGAAATCAACCTGCTTATTTAAGTAGATTTAAAGAAAAACAGAGCATGAAAACAACAAATCAGCCTGACTTATCTAAGAGGAGTAGATAAAATACTCCCTGCAGGAGGAAACGTGTAACCCAATCCAGTAGTTTATCACATCTTCATGAAACCTTGAAATAGCTCTATGAATTTATATTGTTTCCAAAAGCTATGTGAGCCGTGTTGTCTTGCCCTGCCCCACTGTGAACCCTGAAATCAATCCATTGCTCTCTCAAACTTTGGGAAAATGATATGCTGCTAATGTCAATGAACTAGCTGCATTCACAGAATGTTTTTTCACTCCCCGAGTTTACTGAAGTGGAAGACGGAGAGGGTATGCCTTTCTGAAAATAACCACATGTGCTCAGAGACTTAGATTTTCCAGGCATGAGTGCATTTCTGATAAAACACCTCCTTAACATGAGGAAACCTTGTTATTCTTCCTTTCCACAAATCGTTTGCCTCCTTTATATTTGTAAAGATTGTCAACTCTTATTTCTTTTTTGGGGGTTTGATAAAACAGAGGCCCCGGAGAGAGGAAAATGGATACCGTTCAAAGAAATCCACCTCCTATAACGAAAGAGGCCAGAACTGTATCCTAGTGCCCCTCAGCTCTATCCTACCTTTCCACAAATAACTCTCCTTTGCCTCAGTTTCCATTAGTTCATAATCATTATTTATATTATAGATATTCTGAAGAAGTACTTTAGAGGTGGAGAAAGTGCAACTTCAGATATTTCTGGCTCAAGAATAACTAGGAGTTTGTTTTTTTTTTAAAGATTTTATTTCCTTATTTGATACAAAGAGATCACAAGCAGGCGGGGGTGGGGGGGAGCAGGCTCCCTGCTGAGCAGAGAGCCCTATGCAGGGCTCAATCCCAGGAACCTGAGATCATAACCTGAGCCCAAGGCAGAGGCTTTAACGCACTGAGCCACCCGGGCGCCCCTAGGAGTTTTTTTATCTTGCAGCAGAGTTGCACTACGTATCTTTGAGTATTTTTCCTTACATCTTTTTACAGATTGTCTTGGCTTGTTATTACTTATTGACAATAATTTTAACAGTGCTAAAACCTCACTCTGTGTGGTGGTGAACAATTTTCAAATTGCTTACACATATTCTGTGCCCATTGTGTTGTATTATTCTTCTCCATATTGTGGACAATGATTTGCTAAGTCTGCTTCCTTTACCTTAGACAACAGCTTTTCTAGGTGATTTAAAGCAGTTATTATGAATATGTTGGTTGAATAAATTAGAAAGTAAACCCAGTAAAAGAGCAATAAGAACATATCATTGTGATCTCTGAAGACACTAGCAAATACAGCATGTATAAAATGATATTAAAAAGGTAGCATTTGTATATTTCCCGTTTTGACCTATAACTTATAAATAGAAGTTGGTGCCTCCTTGAGAAGCTCCACAGAGATGATTCTTCATCAGATGATTCTCTAAGTCTATGTGTTGAATGTTCATCAAAGGAAATTACTGCTACTTAGGAGCTGCATGGACCTTGGGAAAGCTAATTGGCTTCTTTGTACCCCTGCTTTTTCATCTTTACAGTAACAGAGATAACGATATCACCCATGGTGCTGTGAGACCTACATGAGGGAATAAATCTAAAGTACTTAATGAGATACCTGGTCTTTGTAAGTGCTTTGTATTTGTTATTTTTATAGTTGTTCTGATGTTGTCCCTAACAATAATAATGTAAGAGAATCATGGACAGTGATTTGATAAATCAAAGTCTTCTCGTTATGAGAGGCAGCATCACTCAGGCTTACCAAACTAGGAATACCTGGATTCCTTTCCCAGCTCTTCCATTCATCGGATGGACGGTCTTGGGAAACAACACTCAAACTTTCAAAACCCAAGTTTTCATCTCTGAAAAACATAAGGGGCGTATTATGAAAGTTGCATCCATAAGATAGCTAAAAAATGAGATGGCAATAGGACATCATTAAATAATTTTTAAAAAATGGTGTCATAAAGAAAACTTTCTTCACATCTTCTTAGACACAGTCTCTGGCTTTAAGCAAGCGATTGTGGAGCCCATCATTAAATCTCATTCAGTCTTTTGCCCTAGAGCTGAGTACCCTGGATCAACAACGAATGGTATGTGTTTGATCTTTTCATTTTTAAACAAAATAAAAGTAATATTTTCTGTCTATTTGTAAAATGTAGAAGTAGGTTTGAAATAATTGGCACCACAGCAAGTTTTAATTTGATCTTAGCAGAGAAAATACCTTAGTAGTCCTGTGTTTCAAGTCTTATCTCCTTATTTCCTTTGGTCTTCACTTTTGTTTTCATCTAAATGCATAATAATATTAACAGTGCCGCTTAATTCTGAGGTCCAAAATGATTCCCAAAACAAATTTATTGGGAATAAGTTCAACTGTGCTGGTTGGTTAATCCTTTTCCATTTTTGTCGAAGAATTTAGTTATAGACCCCAAGAAAAGTACTTCCAAATATAATAGTACATATATTTTTTTAAGTTTAACTGTCTTTAAATGAGACCAGAGTCTTTGTAACTTTCTGTTTATTTGTAAACTTCTAACAGTGTTGAAGCTTTTGTCATATTTCAGCATCTAGTATTTATCTGAAACATCAAGGTAGACTTAGGTCTTGAAAGAGTTCTTATTTTATAAAAATAGCTTACCTCTTTCAATTTCATGTAAAGATGGCAGGCTAGGCTAAAGTGACAAAGAATGCCTTAAGGGGAACTTTGAATGAATAACTTTGAAGGAAAACTATTTTCACCAAAGACTTGTCCAGATTTAATTAGTTAGGGGGTTAAAGGCAGAGAGAAAAGGCCAGGAGCCTAGAGGGATTTTAGGAGTAAAGTGTCAAGGAGAAGTGAGGTCTCACATGGAGAAGGAAGTGTTGCTACTTTAAGGTTTAATAATTTTGTGACCCAGTGTCAAGTGTTGTGATTTCCAGTGGCAGGGGAGGTGAAAATGTGAAACATTAACCAACACTGTACCTTGCTGGAGGTGATTCATACCCTTACTATCTTCTTCAGGATCCTGGGTATATTATCTTCCCAAACAGTAAATTTTAGAAGAATGTCATTTGTTCCATCAAAAGGGATAAAAAGTGGGGGTTTGGCTCATAATCAGTACCCTCCCACAATCAGTGAATTAATCTTTTCCTGGCAAAGTCATGAAATGTGAATTTATATCACATGCCACTTGGAAACTATAATTTTAAATAAGACACATACGTGGATCCAGAATTCAGTTACCAGAGCTAAAGATAACAATGATATTAATAAAGGTTGTGATGCTTGTTTGTTTCTGTTTTACAACATGTGCACAAATTTTGGTGTCATGTAAATATTACTGAAACTATAAGTGTGGCAGTGGTTTTTAGTTGTTGATGTTTTTATTTTTAACATTGGATGTTAGCTTATCCTAAACATTGTAGGACAGTGGTTAGAACATAGTAGGCATATGATAACATCAACTTTGGCAAGTGATGGGTCAAGTGAGGCAGAGAATTTACTATGAAAAGCAAAACATATGCATATATATTTCCTTTTATATTTCATTGCTATATCTGTATCCAAACACATTTGCACATATATAAATAACTGCATAGAGAAAGGTCCAGAACAAAACACACTAGTGTGAAAAGTTGGTAGAACTGGGGAGTAGGAGGGAGCTTGAGGGGTGAATTTCCATTTTCGTTATTTGTTTATTATAGAATTTTAGCAACTGGAATAAATAAAATTTAAAATATGCAATTTTTTAAAAACCATAACAGCATTAAAAAGGCAATAGTCTATGGGTAGCTCAAAAATAAGAAGATAAAATAAATTATCAGGTGAATTAGAAGGGGGTATTGAAATGGTGCTACAGAGCTTACACAATCAAAAAATATATACCAAAAAAAAAATATATATATATATATATATACCAAAGCCAGGAAATCTAGAGATTGGCCTGAGACATCTACTCCTGCCACTTAATAGTCACACAGTCTCAGACAAGTCACTCAGACTGTCTGGGCCTCAGTTTTTTCTATAAGATGAGAGAATTGAATCAAAATTCTATGTAGATATTTAACTGTACAACACATTACTTCTCTGTAGCCACAAGCAATACTCACTCATGTTTTCCCCATCCTAAGTTCTTGTACAAGCACCCAGCCAGGGAGACAGGGCACAAAGAAATAAAACAATGCTCTGAGCATTTTTTCCCCACCGTTGCACCCCTGGCCTCCCTCCCACAGTCTTGAGCACAGTCATGACGGAAGCATAGACTTCTTGACTAGAGGACTTCTAGAGTGCGCTCAAGTTCTAGAAGCTCTGCTCTTTATGTGTACAGTGTACTCACACCTTGGATTTTTGTTCACACCATACAGACCTACTTATCAACCTGCCTATGTACCTAACCATACTTAAAAAAGCAATAGATTGTTGGAAGCGTGACGAGGGCCAGCACCGGGCTCCCCATTCAACAGCAGTGTTCCTCTCACCACCTGCTGCTGCCTCCTCCATATCAGTCCCTGACAGTAAACCTATTTTGAGAAGTGATAAAGTGACTGGTGTTGGTGTGTAGGGAGATTACTAATGAGAAAGCAAATCCTGATGTTTTATTTATAAATTACATTCAAAATTTTAAAAGAGGAAATCTATAGTGGGACAAAACTATTTTCTATACCCCCAAGAAAGAATGAGGACTCGTAAGAGGACACTAATACAAAATCTAAAGTTTTATTTTTTACAAAGTAGGAAAATAAGAAGTAGTCACGTCTCTAGATTTGAAAAAAATCTAGAAACTTACAGTTTTAGGAATTTATGTATCTTTTCATCAGTTTACTCAGCAAATATCGTCCTTTGGTCCTGCTACATACCAAATATGGCTGTGTGTTACAGATTCATGAATGAATTACACCTAATTGTATTGAAATAAGCTCTCTGTGTAGTGGGGCACAGAAAGGTCAATGTGACCTATCACTGTGTTAAATGTGATGACATAGCAATGCACATTGTGTGGTATTAAGGCAGAGAGAAGACAACAAATGCATGCTCAAAGAGTCTAGAGTGACTTCCTGTAGGGGATAAAACTTAAGATGAACTTGGAAAGAAGAATAGGAGTTTACTAGGCACTGTTCAGAAAGGATACTTAGGGAAGACAGATTAAAGAGTTCCTAGTGCTCAAGAGTGTTTTGGAAAATGAGAGAGGGTTAGTATCCACAACAGCAATACAACAAGAAAACAATAAAATAGTTATCATATGTGAAGATCTTATCTATGGTCAGCTCTATGCTGAATCATTCCTATTGCTTTACTTCATGTACCCCGCACACTATCACCACATTGCTTTGTCTACCCATTTTATTTTATTTGTTTTAAAGATTTTATTTCTTTATTTGAGAATGAGAGAGAGCACAAGCAGGGGAAGCAGCAGAGGGAGAGGGAGATTGGCTGTGGCCCGATCCTAGGACACTGGGATCATGACCTGGGCCAAAGGCAGATGCTTAACTGACTGAGCCACCCAGGCACCCTGCCTACCCATTTTATAGTCATGGAAACTGAAACGAGGTGAAATGCCAAAAGTCACACACAGTAAGAAGTGGTACTGAGATGCAAATCCAAGTCTGTGAGGTCCCAAAGTCAATTTTCATAGCAATTACCCAATTCAGAGTTACGAAAACCCAGTCTGTGGTCTCCCCTGGATACAGAAAGTCCCGTACCCATTTATTCAAAAAGTATATATTCAGTTCCAAAGACTATAATAAGCACTAAGTATACAAAGATGAATAAGAGCCAGTTAGTTCTCTATAAAGTTATTATGAAATGCACTGCTAGAAATACTTTTAAGCCCCTAACAAAGTAGTCAGTAGGGCTAGGGGAGAGGTAGGCTCTAGGCTGGCAGAGGTAGGAAAGGAAGAGAAAACTTCCTGGAAGAAATGATGGCTTGAGCTGGAGTTTAGAGGATGAAAAGGAGCAGTGAAATAGGAGAGGAGCGGCACTGAAGCAGAATGTGTAGAAACTGCAGGTTGTGTCCAGAAGACAGTAGATGGCCTGTGTTGTTAGAACGTAGAGGACAGGGAATGGAGTGGTGACAAAGGAAGGTGCGAAGGTACACACACATTAGATCATGGAGGAGTTTATGAACCATGTTGATGAGCTTGCATTTATCTTATGAGAAAGGAGGTTTAGTATTTTAAACAGAGAAGTGACTTAGAACTTGCCTTTAATCAGGAGACAAGGGATACCACCCAAGAGGCTTTGAAAATGGTGAGAAATGATGATAGCAGTGGAATCAGAAACAGGGAAAAAGAGGCAGATTCAAGAAACACATAGGCTATAATATTAGTAGCACTGTTGATTGTTTTTATGTTGGAAGTGAGAAAGAGGAAAAAATCAAAGACAATTCTTGAAAGATCAAGATTTTATAACTTTGAAGTTTCCTATATTCATGAACTTCATTATGGATCCATACAGTACTGTATATTTTAGGTGTATTATTAATTATTTCACTAAATTTAAGGGATAATTTCTTCACTCGATAGTCACTAAAAAGGGTTTCTAATTTGCATGTGAAATCTGAGATTATAGTTTATTAATGGTCACATTTTAAAAACATAAATTGTGTGTTCTTATCATTGATCATTATTATTTTTAGGTCTTAATTTTATGGCTGAATGTCATATACATATTGCCATAGATTTTATTTTCATTGTTTCCAATATTCTGAATTTAATTCTTTTTTTTTTTAAGATTTTATTTATTTATTTGACAGAGAGAGAGAGATCACAAGTAGGCAGAGAGGCAGGCAGAGAGAGAGGGGAGGGGGAAGCGGGCTCCCCGCTGAGCAGAGAGGCCGATGCGGGACTCAATCCCAGGACCCCGAGATCACGACCTGAGCTGAAGGCAGAGGCTTTAACCCACTGAGCCACCCAGGCACCCCTTGAATTTAATTCTTATTCTTAATTTGGTGACATTTGTCTCCTTTGCTATCTCATCCTAGCATTCTGATATGTTCAGTTTCCCTTACATGTGAATGTTGAAATTCCCAGAAGCTGGGTTATGGGTGTTCAGATTCTTTGTTCTATCATTTTTCACATACTTGAAAATTTCCATCTAAGTTAAAAAACAGTACAGATTTTTTGATAAGTATATAGATAGAGAGATTATATTCAGGTAATTTGAATTATCATAATACATTACTATGGGGAAGTAATTAATATTTTTCATAGTTCTTGGAGCAAGTAATCAATTTTAGATGTGTTCACTTTGAATAAAAGTTTTAAAACCTACTAAATATATAGTGGAGCTGGACTATAGTAAGGAATACAGAAATGACTGAGACTCTCAAATTGCATCAAAGGATTTTTACAATCAAACAGTAAGGAACAGTTATCTCTGGGAGGATTAGGACTAGATTTCTCAGTGACGTTGAGATAGGCAGTGACGAGTCAATAGGAAATAAAGCATCACGTTCACAGCTTACATGCACGTGGGAAAACATTGAAAAAAGCTACCTTAGTGTGGAATATGCTATCACCAATTTTGGTTTTGGTGGAACAGTGGTAAATAAGCTGAAAATTGAGTACATTTTTGGCCGTTTTCTGTTGAACACAAAGTTTCCAGCAGAAGCTATTATGATGCCATCTTCCACTTCGATGTGGGATAGCTGGGATTGAGAAAGGAAAATCAGGAGCAAGTCCGCAGCAAAGCCAGTCGGTAACATAAGTCTTGTAATAATCTATTTGGAAGTGGTACGGACTTCAATTTGAGCAGCGGCAACAGAAAGGAGAATAGGGATTAATGGTAAGAGAGACAATTTGGAGCTGATCTTCATTGTACACATAGATGCATTGGATTTGAGGGGGAGACAAGACTCCAAGCTCCTGACTGTGAGAATGATATTACAGTCAGAAATAAAGAGTTGAATCAAAAAGAGAAGCTACTTTTAGAGGGAAGATGTTCATTTGATGTTGATGCTGAGATTAGAGTGTTGAACAAAATAAAGTAGTCTAATCCCATAATGCTTTGAGTTTTGTGGAGGGGAAAGGAAAAGAGACAACTAACTTAGTAAACAAGCTGATTTGAGAGTGATAGGCGACACGAAGAAATCAAGTAGAATGATGAGTTCTTGAAGAAACACATCAAGAGATTGAGATTGGGTGATCAAGAATCCCTTTGTGCAGGAGACTTCTTGATCTGAAACCTAAATGGCAAGGAGAGAGATCTTTTCTAGAGGAATGAAGAGCTTGTACAAATGCCCTACGGTAGACCTGATTTGGGTGTGCTCAAAGATACAAACACTAGTCTGTCTGTCTTGAGAATGGTGAAAAGGTCATGAGGACATGAGGGTAGGAAATGAAATATAGAGGCCAGCAGCAATCAGATCAAGTGGGTCCTCATTGGCCTTGGTAGAGAATCCGATTTTGTTGTTGGTCAATGCAAAGGCATCAAAGGATTTTAAGAAGCAAGGGCGGGATAGGGGGACAGGGGGAGGGTGGAACGGAAGACTGTGTGTGTGACATGATCTGGTAATTGGAGCCAGTGTTGTGGATGGGATGCTCCAGGGAGAGACTAAAGGAGAGAACCTTGGTAAGAATCTGACTGTACTCAAACAGCAGAAAACAAAAAGAAAGGTCAAAGAGGTAGTATGGGAAGCAATCTAGTGCTCATGCACAGTTCCCAAGGGAGGAGAACTTTTCAAAAAGAAGGGAGTGGTGCAATGAAGCCAAGCATCAAATGAAGCCAAGAGATTTAGTAGGCACGGTTGTTAGATGTATAGTATTTTCCACACACAAAATGTTTTAGATTCAACTTTGCTTATTTAGTGAGGGAATATATTTAGTCCAAGGCTGTTACACTTCATGATATATGACATTAATACTTGCATAGAAGATAGATATAATTTTTTTTAATGTGAGGGCAGGATCTGTACTTATAAATGCTGAAGGACTACCTTTTAGATATACATGTATTTCTGTTGTATTTTGTATAAGGATTTCTTCTCATTATTTCCGTTGGTAGAGTAATTCCTACATACTTCTGTCTTATCATATAGGAACTTCTTTAGGAACAACAATTCAAGTGGAAAGAAAAAAAACAAACGAAAACTCTGAAGTACTTGCCAGGCACTGGACTAGGTATCCGTTATGCAGGAATGAATTAAGACAAGCACTGTTCCTAAAGCTCTGAACTTGCCTTCTCATGGGAAGAAATAATAAACAAGAAGAGTAGAGAGCAATGGGAGATGATACCAGGGGCTGAGGTCCAGGATTTGGAAGTGCGGGGGCCTTCAGAAGAAGGGATGTCTGATGTCTGAAGAATGAGTAAGAGTTATGAAACAGGGTGATGATATTGTGGGACGTGTCATGGCCCGTTTGATTTGTTACCCCAGTAAGGCTACAGCCCCTGGTTATTCAAACACTCTTCTAGCTGTTGCATACTCATTCTTTCTCCCTGCCTCCCTTTTTCTTTCTTCCTTTCCTTTTTTGCCTTTCTTTCCTTTCTTTTTTTTTTTTATTTTCCTCCCTTCCTCTTTCCCTCCCTCTCTTTCTTTCTTTGTCTTTTTTTCTTTCTCTTTCCAAAAAGTGGCATCATTCTATGCAAATTGGTCAAAAACTTGCTTTATTTGCTTAGTTGACTAATGGATGCCCTTCTGATTTAATACATACAATTCTGCTCCTTGTTTTTATTGACAAACAGTATTCTCTTGGAAAGACATATCATAAATAATTACCTAACCATTCCTCAGTTGATTGTTAGTTGTTCTCATTCAAACAGTTAATTCCACCTGCCTTTTGGTGAAATATTTCATGTATTTTTTAATAAATAGTGCTTTAGTAAACATCTTTGTGTATGTGTATATATATGTATATATAATACATATATATGTATTATATATACATACACGTGTATATTGTACATACAAATACAAATATACACATATATGTATACATACATATACACATGAGATATATACCTCATATATGTACACACACATATAAATACATATAATATTTATATTTATATTTATATATACACACATATACCTATAAATGCCACTATGTCTGTAAGATATATTCCAAGAAATGGAATAACCTATTTGGAGGTGTGCAGAGATTTAATTTTTAATTTTACTGTCAATTTTTCTCTACCATGATGCTAGTTTACACTACAGCCAGTGTGTGCAAAGTCACATTTCCTCAACTCCTCATCAATCATACGATATATTTTAGCTAATCTGATGAGCAAAAATAAACTTACCCTCTTGGTTTACATTGTGTTTATTAAATTAATTGAGAAAGAGTGTAAATGTATTTTTGAAAACATTTTTCTCTTAAGAGCACGGTATGGACTACGTGGTAGACATAAAGACTGCAGGCAGGAAAACATTTAGGAGTACTTTATATTAATGACATTCAGAGATCATAAAGACTTAAACTGGGACAGAAGAAGGTGCCTGTCTTTCACAAATAAGTGCATCTCCAATAGCATGTTGACTCTGTGTCACCATTAATCATGTCTAAGCATGATTTCAAAAGTATTTCTTGAAAAGAAGAAGAAAAAAAAGTTTTTTCTTTTGGAGTTGGAATCATGCAGTACCTCCAAATTGTGTAATACAGTTAAGGCATTATATATTCAGCTACTTAAATTTAAATGATGAATCCATTAATATGTTGCTTGAAATATAGACCATAGTCTTTGTCTTCCAAAGGATATTTTAATCAAAATATTAAAAATAAGCTAGAGTCTCATTCAAATAGTTAATTTCAGCTGCCTTTTGTTGTAATATATCATGAATTATCTCTCTGATGGATGGGCAGCCAAATGCAGATAAAATTAGCTTTGCAGTCATTCATTTTAAATTGCTCCTGAATCATTTGGAAGTAAATTCCATTTCAGAAGAATACGCTTCAGGTCTCAGACAAAGAGATAATAGTCCTATATTTTATGATATAAGCAATAATAGTTTAAGTCTTATGATTCAGAAATATAGAAACTTATGTATTAAGTTGATGAAAATTAAGGCTTGATACATAGCAATAAAACCAGCAACCTAAGCTTCCTAGATTGATGTTCATAGCATAATATTTTCCTGTCAAGATTTAGGTGGAATGAAAGTCTATAAAAATAATACATGGTGCAAAGCTTTCTCTTCTTGTATATAAATGACAAAACAAAGGCTATATGAGATAACAGAAAAGGAAATACTGATATTTACCTGATATCAAGATGAAAATGGTAATATCAATATTAAGTAACGGTAGAAAGTGGAAAATTAAGTCAAATGTCACAGGAGGGTAAGGTGAATAATAATATAACAAAATTGAAAAGGCAATTATAGTTTTAAGCTAATCGTGAATTCAATGTACAGAATAAAGCCAACTTTGGAAATTTTACTTTGTTAATTTGAATGAACTACATGCAGAAAACCTGTTTAGCGATTTTATTAATAAGTCATATGGCCCAATTAGCATAGTGCCGTCCATATCAGCATCTGGGGTGTGTCTTTATACAATAGGTAATAATTTGAGATAACTATGGCACATTGCCAGAAATAAGTTCATTGTCTGAAGTTGCTGTTCACAAATTAAGCTGCCATTATCTCCCTGAAGACTTTAGGGCTCTTTAGATATTTATATTAAGAAATAAAGTAGTAATAGGATGCATTCACTGATCTCCCTGCTGAAAAAACAAATTGTTCTTTCATAGCTTCAAGTTTTGTAGCATGACCTTAATAGTATCAGAAAGCTGGTTTATTTGGGTAGTAAAATGAATTGCACACTAGCAACTGATCTCAGTAAATAGTCTACCAACTCAAGGTAGAATCTCAAACCTTGTTATCTCCACGTACCGAACTTTAAAATCTCAGACTGTATTATATCTATGTATTAAAGAGTCTGCTAGTGCCCCGAAAGATTTAGCTTGCATGTTGCAGGGAATTTACTTGTTTTTGGTCAGACACATGAATGAGCACTGGAATACATCCAAAGGGAAATCCACGAACAAATAAAATCGCACACTTTCTCTTGCACACCATTGCAAACACACTTACTTAGAGACTTATTTGGAGGCTGAGTTTGTCTCTCTGGAAAGCCATGATTCTTCTAGAAAACATCTAATCACCATATGCAGCTGGGAAATAGCAAATAAGTTCTTAAACAAAAATCCACTAATGAAGATATAATTTTAATTCTCAGATTTTTCCGCGAAGTAGAATGCTGTTAACTGACACTTGTAGATAGACAGGACTAACTTCATGGGTATGTGACCTGCACTGTCACCTAGGACTCTTGGTTTAATGCTCATCTGTCACCGTTTCAGAATTCCTAATACAACGAGGATCCCCAAATCTTCACTCTGCACTAGGTCACACAAAGTTTGTAGCCAGTCCAGTTTGTAGATCTTACTATTGTTACAATCTCTGGTATTTGTAAATTCATTTGAGGCACTATGAACTCTAGTACCTCATGAACCTTTTCCGAATGATCACAGTTGCCATTTGTAGAATATCTGTGCTATTATAAAATTTTCATTGACCTCCTATAATGTGCCTGGCAGAATGCTAGACTTAATGGAGAATAAAAATGAAAATGACAATAATTCTGCCTCCAAAAGAGCTTTCATTCTAGCATTAAGCATTTGTTATATATTTCTGGCTTTTGAAAATTGGTAATAGTTGCATAAAACTGGTTGCCAAAACTGAAAAGTAGATTCCTCCATATGTGTACAAGGCAAGTACACACACAGTACAGAGGAGCTAAGTGTGAAGAGGTATTTGTAGATGCTCATTTGCAGATGATCATTTTTTTTCCTTGTTAAATACATGGTATTTGGAGATGATCACTTTTTCCTTGTTAAATATGCGTGGTATTTGAAGATGGTCATTGTTTCCTTATTAAAAACACATGATATTTGGAGATGATTACTTTTTCCTTGTTGAATACACATGGTATTTGGAGGTAGTCATTTTTTCCTTGTTAAATACATATAGATGTAACCATGCTAGATGTTTAAATACTCAGGAGTTTTCCTTTATAATTTTGGCTAAAGAGAATTGGCTTGCTTGTTTGATTTTCAAAACATACTCTAGAAAAAAATTTAAGATAACGTTTCATTAAAAGATAATTTCTGAAATTAATGCTGATACTTACCATTTCCGTCTAGAGGAAAGAAAGTATTATCTTAGCATACTTGACCTGATGGTGGGGGAGTTGTTGTCTGGGCCAGCTGACATGATTGGGCACAGTATCCAGGCCACCTGTTGCAAATGAAGAAGGGAAGAATTTCCCAGCAGCACATGAGCCCACTGATAATCAGTCCATTCCCATTTTGTCAAATCTGCCCCCTTCTACATATCATACTGACTCAAGGTCTTGAAAATTATCTTTAGAAGTACCATTCCCATCCCCTGAATTGAGCACTAGAAGTAAAGTGCTATATTGCCTGATGCGAATTTATCTAGGCATAGACTTAAACAGTGTATGCATGTTATAAGAAATTGTAATAAACTACTATGATGTCGTTGGTTAAGGCATCTCCTTAGATCCAACTTAAGAGATGGAGTTTATGCAGAAACTAGAATCATATGTAAAAAAAAAATCATATTTACCACAAAATGAAAATATTTCAAATGATGGAATCATTCCTTAATAAATTGCATATTAAGTATTATTTAACGAGCACCTTGAAAAATCAACACTTGATGAAGCTTCAAACCAAGATGTAGAATTATTTCTCTTTACTGGTAGTGACCCTCTTGTCTTAAAACTCAAAATTAAAGAAATACAAAATTAGTTTGTCCATACATTTTTTAAATACGTCATCAAATCATTACTATTTTTTTCCAGCACTTAACAGAGTCTCTTCTGGGTTGAAAACATATGTGTGACTTTTCCAGCTTCCATTAGTCTTCCCAGTAGTTTACAATAAAATAATCGGAAGGAAGAAATACATGCTTTTGGCAAAAAAGGGTAATCAATTTTTAGTGCCTATCTTTCTGTAGGATGTGAATACATAAGTACTTTGCTACATGATTGAATAAGGTAAGGTAGTAAACAGTCATCTGATATTTTGCAATCATCATTCCTTCTAAAGGAACAAATCTCACTTTCTAAAACAATGACTGAAAGGAAAGCTTTTTATATTTTGGAAACCTGAATAAATATATTAAAATAATACACATTTCAGTATGTATAAATATACACCAATAGTAAAAAAAAAAAATGAACCGACACTCTGCCTTCTTGAGTAATAAAAATTAAAAACAACAGCTAACATTTCATAGAATTTCAGTTTGATATTTTGTGGAGCTCTATTGATTATCAGAACTGTCTACCATCACATATAACAATAAGTACATAAGGAGGGGGAGTGAATAAGACCTTCAAGATCTCAGCTTTATGTTGATGGATCTGTCAATATCCCAGTTCCCCATTCCTTTGCCTTTCTGAACTATGTTTATTTAAGCAGGTTTGAATGTTCTTGCATATTGACTAAAGAAGCCGAAATTCATGGAAACAAGGTTATTCTTTAGTTAGCTGACAGTTTGGATCCTTGATGTTCAACAATGGAAAAACCAGAGATGATGCCCTGCCAGAAGAAAGCAAATTAAGGAAGTAAAGTGAGAAAGAAAGCTAGCTACAGGAAGCATCATTTACATCCCAGTGTCAGAAATGTATCCTTTGTGAGGAGCTTTGAAAGCTAGTTGTGTCTGTGATGCAAGTGAAACCAATTTTTACTGCAGGACATATTGGCAGAGATCAAACATGGTTACTGTTTGACAGCTATCTCATGAGCTAGATGGAAAAAGTGCCAGGCCAGGTTTCTTAGCAGACAAATGGCCATTAGACAAATGGCCATCTCCCCAAACAAAGCAACAACAGAATGAGTAATAAAATGAGTTTTAAGGTAACATATTAGCAACCAGTCTTCACCTATACTACATCATGTATTTGCTACCAAATGTGTATACTTTTAAAGAACTTTTTAAAACTTTTAATTTGAACCTCACACCTTTAACCTTACATATTAGCCTGGGGCGCTTTATCAACTAACAGAATGAACAATAGTTTTGCTCTCCACTATCTGTCGCAGGAAGAAAATTATCAGGTCTAACTTAGTTTCAGTGTATTGGAAAGACTTTTTACCTTGACTTTTGTGAAATATGATAATAGGGGTTTTTAGGGCATTTTTTTATTTTCTGTTTTTATTTGGAATCATACAGAACTCAAGTTACGAAAAACATACCTCCAAGTTACAAGTAGCTCAAGTGGTTTTGGAGTTTTGTTTATTCAGTTGTATTGAAACAGCAAAGGGGGAGCAATATATTTGATAATTTTCAGTGCTATAGAAAATGAGACTATTGACTGTTGTTGTTCATGATAATACTATTCTAATGAGAATAGGTTTGACTAGTCATATTCTAATGAGGATAGGTTTGACTAGTCATATCGTACATCTGATATTTGAGGTATGGTTTCTAAATAAGACCAAACAGCATTGCTAGGCTCTAGGCTCTACTATCAATCTACTATTGACTGACTTGATATCATTATCTCTATTTCCAGTGCTGAGAATAATCCTCAGCTCAATAAATACTTTTGGTTGAATGAATGAATAAGTGAATGACTATGTCATGCAGTGGTATCTTTTGAAAATAAAGATGGGTTTGAATCTGAACTTTGAGATCATTAATTTCATGTTCCTAGTGTTCCTTCTCAGCTTCTTGCAAAGAACTTAAGGTTTACCTATGAGCCTTATATTTTTCAAACAAATTTTTCTAATGAAACCGTTTTTGCTTTTGTCAGCTCTCAAGGAGAACACTGTGTAGTGGAGGTGTAGTACTATATTGGGAAGATCACAGTCTTTGAGTGAGAAAGACTTGGGTTCTGATTCCAGTTGTGCTATTTACTACATGCATGCTCGGGGCAGGGGCAAGATATTTACCTTCCCTGATGTTGAGTTTCGCCATGCATAAAAATGAGAATAATAACCAAAATATTAATTGAACAACCAGTAAGAGGCCTAACGCATAGCACGTGCAGAGCAAGCACACACATCCTTAACTAGATCGTTTACGAGTCATTATTTTTAAATGAATATCAAATAAATGGCAAGTAACTACAATGATTTGAGTGTCTTCCACTTTCTTCTTGTTCCACCAGACAACGACTTTTTTCATGAACTCCCAGAAACCTTTCCATCCGATCCACCTGAACCTCTACCACATTTTCTTATTGAACCTGAAGAAGCTTATATTGTGAAGAATAAGCCTGTGAACCTGTATTGTAAAGCCAGCCCCGCCACCCAGATCTACTTCAAGTGCAATAGTGAATGGGTTCATCAGAAGGACCACATAGTAGATGAGAGAGTAGACGAAACCTCTGGTGAGTTTTCCGCTTGGGCTACTGTTGAGTATTCACTAACTCACTACTTTGGCATGATGTCATACTGTTCTTTAAATTGTGATAATAAAAATAGAGCGATTATCCTTTGGCAAAAGTTTTGGTTCAGTTTGGGTAGAATTTGGTGGTCTCATTCCACGCATTGCAAAGTAGAATGTGATCAATAAATCTTGACTTGATTCCTGATGGACATAGTTCATCCTGAAAAACATAAATAAGAAAAATAAATAGACGGGATGATTGGCAAGTGCCATAGTCAAAGATGAATTTCATTCATGTCTCAATTCTGTTGTCAGGTCTAAATATCCTGGGATTGGGGAACATGTTCAACTAAGGATAAGTCTATAATTTTTATTTACAATTATCAAATGTCAATTCACGTGCATAATTTCCCTTTGTATTTTTAAACAATATTTTTAAATAATATTTAAACAATATATTTTTAAACAAACAAAAACGTTGCAGATTCAAAGTATCCTGTGTCCTTGGCTTACATCTAAAAATAAATCCTAATTCTCTATCTCTTACCTAAAGTTAAATTGAGAGTGATTGAGAGCAGCAATAGTGTGGGATCCAGGAAGAGGTGAGGGGGTGAGTGTAGCCACCATCTGGGTGGGTCTTGATCAGATTATCTTTGTTCCTGGCATGGTGAAAACGCCTGACTTAATTGCTCTGCAAATATTATCCCTGACAGTAAAATACTAAAGGCAGAGAGAGGATAAAGTAGATTTTAATAACCTGTGGGATTTAGATTGGCTAAAAAGGAAACTTTCTTGATAGCATTTTTTTACTCCATGATGGGTGACTGAAGATAGTTGTATAATCTCCTATAGTTATTATAAACTGAAAAGATATGTATCTTTCTACAGTGGTTTAAGTGCTTTTGCTCTCTAACAGTGAGAATGACAATTGGAACTTTCAAAACCATGCCAGATCTATGATTTTATAATATTAAGACATATATTCTAAATAGTAAGATTTCACTGAACATTTCCATGCTAAATAAGAAGCATTTCAATATCTTTATTTTCTTTCATTAATATCTCTACCTACTAAAAGTATATGTTTTCAAAAGCCAAATTGTAATTAATTCATATTTGTATCCAAATGTTGGATCAACCAAAGCTGAGCAGAGAGCAGCTCTTGAGGGAGATCTATGTTTGCTGTCTCTAACCATGTGAAGGGCATATTGAGGTGATGGGACATAAAGAAATGGAACAGACTGTGAGAAGACAGAGAAAAGGCATCTTTTAGAAAAGCATGTGAAGCATATACTGATATAACACAAATGGTCTTAGAAAATCAGGTGGCAGCTCTACATAATTGTTTGTCAATTTGTGAATCAATATGCTCACTGCCTGCAATCTGATGGCTGTGGAAATAAATGGGTATCCAACTGTACGGTAGCTTTACTTCAGGGAATCGTCCCACCTCTCGTTCTAATTACTCAGAAAATAACTCCACCAGATGTCTACAAAATCCCAAGTGAATTAGTTTTATTTGTTTCAGCTCATTTACTTGTAAAGATTTCAAACACACAAGTTTTAATGGTAAGAGGCAAAAGAAAGACATCACAAAAGCTAAGATGAAAGTCACAAACATATTTAGGCTTCTCTTTACTGAATTAATGAAAATGCCTATATGGGAAGATTAGGAATAAAACCAAAACTTCTCTAATATTGAGCTCCTTTGCCAGCTTCGTACCATGTTGGTAATATATATGTATGCATGTGTGAACATAGATATGTTAGTAAGACATTTCTCTTCTTAAAACACTCTATTTTTTATTATTTTCACATAAAATCAATTCATATTGCATATACCAATTATTAAAAATACCTCATAAGGCAGTTATAAATGGAACTATGTGGCATGTTTCTCTTCAACTTTGGGATGGGACAGATGAGAACTAAGGGCAGAATTGGCAGGCACCAATGACTGCACAGTGCTCTTTCAATTCACGGATGGAGTGGAAAGCAGTGTACCTTTGGGCTGCCTTTCATTTCATCTAAAACTTTATAAGAAATCCAGCATCTGGACAAATGTATTACCTTTCAAGTTAGAAAAAAGCAAAGACGCCCTCAGATAGCAGTACTATCTGGTGTGTTCTTAACGTACTAGCCTGTGCAATTAGGCAAGACAAATAACTGAAAAATATAAAAATTGTTTCAAAAAGTGGAAAATTGATCACTTTTGACAACTAGTATGGTTTTGTATATCTGGAAAAAGAGCATTTTTAAATAAAAAAACTGAAAAAACATCAAGAGAATGCAGAAGAGTGGCTGAAAAAAAAAAGATTCATATAACCGATCAACTTTTCTGTTACAGATGGCCGTTCAAATTATAATGGAATAAAAGATATCTCTTGCAATAAATATGTACAAGAAAATATGTATGCTTAAAGTTAACAAGAAATTTGCAGAATGTTAGAAAGAAAAACTTTAAATGCTACTCAGTATGAAAAATACGATTTAAACAAGTGGAAAAACTTACCGTGTTCTTGGATAGAAAAATAATATATATATATTTTTATAATCTTGCAGCTTAAAAAAAAGTCTCTTCTGGATGGTTCCAGAAATTGCAGTCTTTGTACAATATGAAAACCTTAAAATGTAGAAAGAGAATATTTTTTAATATTTACTGTTTATAAATGAGTCAAAAAGTCCACCAACATTGTATGAAAAGTAATTTGTGAAAACAGCAGGAAGAATTCTGACATAGTAGTATAATGAGGGAACCCCAGCTCCTTGTAAATAAATTGCAAAACTAAAGAAGTGAAGAGTTTGATCTGAGCAGAGAATAAGACATACAGATTAATGAATTAAAATAGGGAACAGGAAATACTCAGTTAAGGCATTTTACAATGTGTTAAGATGGGTTTTCAGTCCACAAGGTAGGCAGTTGGAAATTGAATGAATGAATGAGCTAATGAATAAAGAAATAAATCTTGGATTTTACCTCATTTGTTAGAATAAAATAAATTCTTGATGTCAGGGCTTAATGTCATCATCATTAGCACCACCACCACCACTATCATCATCATCACTAATATCACTAGGAGAAAATTTTGGCAATGTGTTGGTTGGTTGGTTGGTTGGTTTCGGTAGTGGGCAAAACCCTTTTAATAAAGACAAAATTAAGAAGTCTTATAAGAAAGCACTCTTAAATTTGAATATCCAAAGCAAGAAAACCATAAAGCCAAGGGACAAATACACACACACAGGAATACATCTGTGGATATACATTAATCCAAGGGCCAATTTACTTAATATATTACTAGTTCTTAAAGTATATTTAAGAAAAAGGTCAGCAACCCAATGGAAAATTGAGCAGAGGTTGAACATGAAGATACAGAAAAGGAAGTGCAAACTGGTAAATAAGCATTTAAGATATTGTCAAGATCAAAATAGTACAGTACAGAGTTTTGGTAAAGGAATGGGATAGGGAATATCTCATCCTTTGTTGATGAGATTGCAAAGTGGTACAATCTTTCTGAAGGCCAATTTGAAAATACCTACCGATATTTAAAAGTATATACCCTTTCACTCAGTAATTACAAATTTAGGATCTAAAAATAAAATTCCAAATGAGCGCAAAGACTGAAATGCAAGGTTGTTCATTGCACCCTTATTGGAGAGGCATATTGAGGACTGTTCATCCCTACGTGAACTATAGTGATGCTTTCTAAAATAATGAGATTTCTCTATATGTGAGGTTGTAGAAAAATCTCTCACATAAAATTTGAAGTGAAAACCAGAGTACAGAACACTGCATGTAATATATCCTCATTACATAAAGGATGCAGATATATTTTTCTATGCATTGGAGCGTTTTTGGAAAAATATATAATAAGCAGTTGACAGCTCAAATTCTGGGGTGAGAGATTTCTTTTATAAATTCGTTTTTTCCCCCAATCCTGTGAATGTGTTATTTTCACAATAAATAATGAAACCTGAAGAAAAAGTCCAAACCATTTTAATTGCATCTCTTTGCCTGTTATCATAAATCTCCAATCTGTCTAAGTATTGGGGGAAAATTTGTGGGCTTCTTATATTAGAGCTCTTTGCTTTCCCGTGAGGTCAGAAGCATTATAAATGGAATTGAAACTGAAATACTTGGTTTTGGATTTTTTTTCCCTGAAGTTGGGTTCACCTGCAAATTTGGTTCTCAACTCTTCACTTAATACAGTCCAACTAAACTCTTATTGGGGGTTTAGTGGTTCTTAACAGCAAGAAACGTTAGAATACATCAAGTCTTAAGGTATGTTACAAATCAGAGGAATATCTTGGCATTTAAAAAATCAAATGATTCTTGGATGATGCAGGAGAGAGAGAAGTCATTGCAAATGAGTTTGTTTTTATGATAACTCTGCCTTAGAATAATAATATTTGGAAGCATGTTCAGTAGAAATCAGATACATTGAAAAAATTAAATACATTCTCTAAAATCCTCATCAAAGGTAACTTCACGTTGAAAAACTACAAAACAAAAACCAGGAAAAAAAAACAAACTTTCTCCTCCAACTCATAAAACTCTTCCTTTTAAATTATGTAGGTGTTAAATAGTCTCTTCAGTTCTGAAATAGGAAGTAAACAATGATTTGTACTCACTGAGCAAAGCTAGACCATTGATGATAAAATGTACTGATTAAAGATCATTTATTACTGTTAATGTCTGCCTTCCATCATTTAAACTACATTTGCATTTCTTGCAAATATGTAATATAAGAAACAGAAAAGTGGAAAGCAGTATATTTTACATGGTTTTGAAAATTTCAATAGTCAGGCTCTTGATTTGGTAATATAGTAATAAGTATCTATGTTCTTTCAGAATTCCATAGAAATCTTGATCTGCTCAAAATTGTATCATTACATTTTTAAGAAAAACTCAGGCTTGGCTGCTTGCTTTCTATTTACTTGAAGTCTTTTCAACCCTTGTTTCCATGGTACCTAAGATTTACCATCGAAAAGCAAATATTTCTCCTCTACTAAAAAGCAGGGAGGTTAGAAAACCTCAGTTGGTTTGAAATTTTAATAATCCCTGAGATTTTCCCTTCTCCACTTTAATTATTCTCACATTAGCAAAATATTATCTGTATTATCTGTAGGACCAACTCAACATCAATAAAAAGTTCCAAGTTTTATATCGAACGCCTTATGTGTATTCTGCCATTCAGTTATCACGGACAGTCTTCTGAGAGAATTTCTGGGATTCTCATTTTGTAAATGAGCGTGCCGAGGCTCAGCAAGGTAAAGAAACTAACGTGCCCCAAATCACATAGCTAGGACGTGGCCGAGCAAGGATCTGATTCCTTTGTCTTGGCCCTGCACCCGGTAGTGTCTCCCTAAATTCTGCCATAGCTACTGAACACAAAACAGTTTGTCTAAAAAAGATCTATTAATACATTTTCCCCTTTTCTCAAGAAAAGAAAATCTGGTCCAGAATGTCAACTAAATATTTATCTTTCATTCTTCCACCTACCTTTCTGTGTCAGATTTTCTATACCTGAACCCTTTCTTTTTATGGAATAGCTTGAACCAGTACTTAGGATTTGATTCTTTTTATTCCTGAAGGTCTTTAATATTTTGTCAATTAGCAAAAGGGTGACCCTTAACAACAACAACAAAAAAGATGAAGAGAAGCCAGAACGGGGCACAAATTTAAGTGAATTTGCTTTTACTCCAGAAGGAGCTTTTCCAGATACGCTGTGCTCACTCAGGTTTCTGTTTGTTGCAAGAGTGGCATGACTGGATTTTTCTTTTCTCCTCTTCTATTCCTATTTCAGATACCTCTTCACTCCATTCTGTCATCAAAAACAGAAATGTCAGCTTCCTCCTTTACTCCAACAGTCAAAGTGATTATCAGCTACTGACAGTTCTTCTCAGAATTCTCCTACAAAACATCCTTCTGTTCTTAATTCTTGCGATAATCCCCCTAGTATATATACCTTTATCATATGTCTCTTAGATGATTTAAGTAGCCTCCAACACCTTCTTGGTTTCAGCTTTTTACCCAGAAAACCATTCTCCAGGTAGTTACTAGAAAGCCTTCTTCTAGTAGTTTCTCTTCCACCACATGTCCTAGACACTGGGCAAATTTGGTTTTTCCTCTTAAACTGTGTTCTGTGAACAACCAGTGTCTTGTAAGTGCTATTTGGGAAAACAAAAACAAAAAGCAAAAGCTTTGTGGTCAATACTTTAGGAAACACTGTAATAATTATATTCTCCTCTTGGAGAAAGGTATAAAGTATATTTTCCTGTAAAAGTCCCAGGAAAGCTCTGCATTGGAGAACTTTTTTTAACCTCATTGTATTTGGCAACTGAACTCCTTTTCACAGAACCTCTATTACAATATCATGAGACATTAATGTCATTACCAGGACATGATTTAGGAGATGCTACTCATACATTTTCAAAGGGAAACTAGATGAGATTTGTTTAAGTTGTATTAAATGAATGTGAACACTGTTTTATTTACATTTTGCTGTCTTGGAATCATAGAAACTTTAAGTTGTGAGACTGTGGCAGGCATTTAAGCTCAATGCATTACTGGCATGCTCTACATTAAATTGAGTATAATCAACTTTCTGTTATATGGACTTACTGGTCCTACTTAAGTCATATGGAACTTTAGAAAAAATGTCTGCTTACTTCCTGACTTTACTAATGTTAGATCGTTGAGAGGCACAGTTATGTTTCCTTTCTCAAATTACCTCTCCTCTTCCATCTAGATATTATAAGCTCAAGAGTAAACTCCATGAGATCTAGGATTATGTCTGTCCTTTTCACTATTCTGGTTCCATCCTTGACTTAGTGTTGGTACTTAGCAGGTGCTCAATAAGTATGTGTGTATGAATTAATGATCCTTTACTCCATACTTTGCCTATCCTACTTCTGTCAAAATCCTACTCATGCTTAAGGAAGTATCTCAAATGCAATATTGGGGATGAATCCTTCTATAAAATTCAAGTGATAATGTAACATGTCTACATTTCCCTTATTTGTACTTCAATTTTTATGATACTCAGAAGTACGAATTGTGTATGTGTGGTAAGTTAAACCATTAGGGAGTATCAATATTCAATCATTTTCAAGGTAAAAAAATGGCAATTTCTTATAATGTGATGTTGTTTATGGACTTATATTCATATAAAAAAGATATATAATATATAAATATATATTTGATATATACATATAGGTAATAAATGTATATAAAATACATGTGATAATTCATGTGTACATAATATACATATGGAACTATATTTGTGTGTATGTATACTTATATTTGTCTCTTCAACTACATTGTAATGGTATAGTATGGCTTCTGTTTTGTAAAGTTCTGTCTGTTATGAATTTTATAACACAAGGCTCTAAGCACAGGAGATAATAAAAGTTTGTTTTGTGGGGTTATAGCTACTCATCCTACTAAATTTGAGTAACTGAAATTTAGTGAAATGTGCAAATTCTGTTTTTATTTGAGATAGTTCATGAATAGGTGATTTGAGGAATAGATAAGATATCGCAGTCTTCCATAAGAAGAGCTATGTTACATATTAAGTACACACATACCAATCATTTTTCTCTATGTAAAATAATTACTTTAAACTCTGTTCTCATTAACACAGTGAACATTTTCAAAAGGAATTATATAAATTCCATGGCCTTTGTTTAAATCTTAGGAAATGATGCATAAAATTTGGAAGCTCTCTTTGAACTTCATCCCATATTTTTTTTATTAAGTCAGTGGGAGTACTGCTTCTGCAAGAATAGAGCCTTATATCTGTAATCTATTTGCCTGCCAATGAAGATAAATGATTCTGGGATATAAACCAATTATTTATTTGATTTCCTTCCCAGAGGTACTTATTTCAATACCAGAAACTAACAACTTTTTTTTTTCAATATAAGGCTGGCCCCAAAATAAAAATAGAAAATTGGTTAAGGATCCATACAGGATATGAAGGCTTTTCCACTAACTCAGTCTGATACCATGGTGAGAGATAAAGGATATCAGTCATCCTGAAATAGATTCTTTTTCCTATTATTTATTTGTTAGTGCTCACAGTTGATTCATTCTTATTTCACATTGACTTTAAGTCTTTAAACACTTGAGTTAACATGGCCGACATAATCTCAGCTGCAATGACAAATACATGCTTGGGTCAGAGTTCCAGAATTTAGATTTTAGTTGTTGCTTTCCCTCCATTCTAGCATGACGATGAGTCTTGGCTGGCTGACTGATCTGGGCTCTCTCACTGTGTAGAAACCTGGTTTTTGTTTCCGTTCTTTCCCTAACTTACAAACAGAAGTGAGTACTGGAAAATTTTTTAGGGTACTCATTTGGGTTCCTTTTGTTTCTAATCTATGGTTTTTGTGAAGTTTTTAATGTTGTTTGTTCGTTTTTGGCATTTCCAATACTCACATATATCAATATTGTAGACCTGGCACATACTTCACAGACCCTGGCTGCGCCATATTTGTGGAACTATGTAATTTTATTTTATTTTATTTTATTTTATTTTTTATTTTTTATTTTTTTTAAGATTTTATTTATTCATTTGAGACATAGAGAGCACAAGCAGGGAGAGAGGCAGAGGGAGAGGGAGAAGCAGACTCTCCCCTGAGCAGGGAGCCCGATGTGGGGCTCGATCCCAGGACCCTGGAATCATGACCTGAGCCAAAGGCAGGCGCTTAACCAACTGAGCCACTCAGGCGTCCTGGAACTATGTAATTTTAATTCAGTTCTGCCCTATGGGGAACACTAGTCCCGTTTGAATTACATACTGTATAGAAGATTTTAATAGCATGTATTTTTGAACAGATAGAGCCCAGAACATGATTGCAAAGTAGAGGCAAGAAAACATCACACCTTTCAGTACAGTTTTAGTGAGCTGTCATTTCATTAGAGGAAAACAGAAATTTTCTAAAATTATATACAGCAAGAGTTTTTAATGTAACAAACACAAAGGAATTCTTTTCCGTCAATTAACACTTAGGGCAAGGTTACTTGTAATGCATTGCTCCTTTGTCTTCCCACAGCTAAGATGAAAGCATTGATTAACACAATTTAATCAAGAATATCTATTTATATATATATGTAGATATACAAGTATATACATATGCATATGTGTGTGAGTGTGTGTGTGTATGTGTGTATTTTCCCCAATTTAGAAAGAACTAAATCAAATGCTACCCATCTCCAAGCCCACACAGGCTGTGATAAGAAGCAGGAGTCCAAGGACCATTCTTCATCTCAATGACTAGCTACCCAAACAGGGCATTTCAGGAGTGAAACCAGTGATTGCGTTGCTATAGCAATCTTGCCGTGTGCCCAGCAACCATGCATATGCTGTGGCCTAGAGTTTTAATATGCCCACTTCAAAGTGAGAATAGCACCAGTGTTAAAAGCCGAAGTGTATTTTTAATCTAACCTGTGGCTATAATATATGAGGAGTTTAAGGAGAGTCTCTTATTGTTTATCTTCATAGGAAGGAACATACTTAACAGAGTTCTGGATTGTTGCGTGAAATGAATTAAGCACTCTGTTTAAGGAAGTTTAAGAAACCATTTCAACTTAAAAGAGAGGGTTAGCTTATAAAAAGTATGGCTTTCTCTCAAATTAGGATACACTTTTTTGGTGTTGGTACGTATTGTGCTTGTATAAGTACACCGGGCTGATAATTATATGACATAAGGACCCGCGATGTTGCCTTTTATTCTGGGATGTCACACGTTGTGATCTGTTCTAGTCGAGTCTCTGTATCCCTAAATCTCACTAGCCAATATTCTCATAATGATTGGCTCAAAATTCCAAAGCTATTTTTCTCTCCGCGCCCCAGCATTTTTTTTTTTTTACACATTCAAAGACACAACAGAAATTTTTTTGGTTAAAAAATGCTACAATCAGGGCGCCTGGGTAGCTCAGTCGTTAAGCGTCTGCCTTCGGCTCAGGTCATGATCCCAGGGTCCACATCAGGCTCCCGGCTCCACGGGAAGCCTTCTTCTCCCTCTCCCACTCCCCCTGCTTGTATTCCCTCTCTCACTATCTTTCTCTCTGTCAAATAAAGAAAATCTTAAAAAATAAAATAAAATGCTACAATCGGTGAAGGAGCTAAGCTAAGACGTGAGGGGAGAGTGCTTTCCTCACCGTGAACCCTTTGGTCTTCTCTCCCAAATATCGTTAATCCAGAGTCATCCCTTAGCTGGGCATTCTCAGAGACGTCTTGGGAATGCCTGTTGAAATACCCACTCTTTCCAGTTCCTCTGAAAAGCACTATTTGGAGATAAAAAATCTGCATGTATAACATGAAAGCTACAATTAGCAAAATATCAGGGTCTGGCAAAAAAGCAAGCACAGCACGTAGGAAGTGTAATACCTAGTAATGAGAAACAACTCAGGTTAGGGAAGTCTTGGACTCATTCCTAATTGCATCAAGGGTTTAACCTGATTTTAAAAGTCTGTTTGGGGAGAAATCTCCAAGACCGTGAAGGCAGGAGCAACAAGCAACGATGAGGAGGCTAGCTGTCAGCCTGGACTGCATTTGCCAATCTCCATGGGGGATTTTTGAAAACACCTATGTCTTGGCCCCACCCCAGAGAGAATGATTTAATAGGGAGCAGGGCATAGCTTATTCTTTGTCTGTCTGGTCACTCATTTAAGCTCTGTAGCAATGCTAACGTACAACCAGGTTGAAGTGGGGCAAGAGGAGACACTGCTGGGAAGCACAGAAGAGGGGGGAACAAAGACTGACGTTCTATTCAAAAACCATGTCCCAGATACTTCTCTTGGTTCTGTAAGTAGAGACACAGCTAAGACCCGATGCACTTAAAGAGATCTCAGTCTGAAAGGGGCAAAAGAAATGAGGGAAAAGAGAGAGAATAAAAAGTATGCTTTACCATTTGCTTGAGTTCTCCTCTCATCATGAGAATAAATTCATGAAACCCCTGATAGTTGCGTAGTATAGAGTTACACGGTAGAGAGCCCCTGCTTTCTGCAATTTCCTTTCGCCTGTCTCTGCCTATTAAACTTCTCAGACTGAGGGATAGCAGCCTCCTGAGGGAAGAGGGGGGGAACTCTGGGGCTTGAGTGAATTAAAATTTAGCTGGAAAAACCCAGGGGAATGTTCTGTACAAGGCAATTCCAGGAATGGCAGGGAATGAATGACATGCCTCTTTTTATAGCTACAGTTTTGATGATCCTAGACAACGATGCCCTCTGTATGAAATGACGTTAGTGACTAAAAGGCTTCCTCCCCACACCTATTCCGTGGGGTTTTTGTGAAACCAGAAAAACACTGCATGGCAGACAGCCTTTCCTCACCTTTTTGCTCTGTCAGATTCTTGAGTCCACCCCTTGAATGGAGACAGTAAATGCCCTTAGTCACTGTATTAGTTTCCTAGGGCTGCCACAATAAATTATCGTAAACTTTAGGGCTTAAAACAACAGAAATTTATTCTCCCACAGTTTTGAGGCGGCTGGAAGTCTGAAATGCAGCAGAGCAGTGCCCCCTCTGGGGACTCTAAAGGAAGGTCTGTTCCTTGTCTCTGGTCGTTGCCCCGCATTCCTGGGCTTGTGGATTCATCATTCTAATCTCTACCTCCTTCCTCACGTCACTTTCCATTCCGTGTCTGTCTTCTCAGTGTGTCTCTTACAAGAGCACTTATCACTGGAATTGGGGCCCACCCGGGGTAATTCAGGATCTTAGCATCCTTAGTTTAATTGCATCTGCAAAGACTCTTGGCCAAGTAAGGTAGCGTTTGCCTTTGTTAGGAATTCAGATGGGGACATAGGTTTTGGGGGGCAACAGTTCAAAAGCACAACAAACCTTAACAGACATCTCACCAAAAATTGCAATAAACATGTCATCAGAGACATGCAAATCGACATCACATTGACGTCATCAGAGAAATGCAAATGGAAATGATTATGAGATACCACTGTCTGTCTATTAGAAGGGCCGAAATTCAGAACACCGACAACAATGGATGTTGACAAGAATTTGGAGCAACAGGAACTCTCATTCATTGTTGATCAGAATGCAAAATAACATAGCCGCTTGGAAGACATTTTGGCATTTTTTAATCAAAACTAAGCATACTCTTACCTCATGGTACAGCCATCACACTCCTTGATATTTACCCAGAAATGTTGAAAACGTGTGCCCACACAAAAACATGATGTTTGCAGCAGTTTTATTCATAAATGCCAAAATTTGGAAACAACTAAGATGTCCTTCAGTGGGTGAAATGGATAAGTAAACTGATACATCCAAACAGTGGAATATTACCCAGTGCTTTAAAAAAATAAGCTCTCACGTCATGAACAGATATGGAGGAAACTTAAATGCTTATTACTAAGTGAAAGAAGCCAATCTGAAAGGCTATCCACTGTGTGATTCCAACTATATGACATCCTGCAAAAGGCAAAACTATGGAGATGTTAAAAAGGTCAGTGGTTACCAAGAAGTAGGGGAAGAGGAAGTGAATAGGTAGAGCACAGAGAATTTTTAGGTTAGTGAAACTACTTTGCGTGACAGTATAAAGGTAGATATGTCATTACATTTGTCCAGATCCATAGAATGTACAATATCTAGAGTGAACCTGAATGTAAACTATGGGGACTTGGGGAGATGATAGTAATGTGTCAGTGGAGGCTCATCAGTTATAAAACAAAATGCACCACTCTGGCGGGGGATGTTAATAGTAAGGGAGGGTCTCTTTGTGCCGAAGCAGAACGCATAGGGGAAAACTGTACCTTCCTCTCACTTTTGCTGGGAACCTCAGAGTGCTCTAAAAATAACTGATTAAATACCATGAAGAAAAAAAGTGTCGTGATGCCGGAGACAGTGAGTTAGGGGTGATGGGAGCCAAAATTGATGGCATTTACCTGGCTATTTTCCCTCATTTGGCCAGTATCTCTAAGTTAACTATAAATGTAACAGGCAACGAAAGAATTCCCTAGCTGTTCTTCACTGGCTCTCTGCAGCCTCCCCAATCTGTTGTGTTGTACCCTGGGCCAGATACAGGGAGAGCACGGCATAGCTAGGCTCCTGCTTTTTGCTCATTTCCTCATGCCCGTAGCATCCTTCCAAGCCCGACCCTCCAACAGTCCCCCTGTCTCACGGAGACCCGAACGTTCTCATAGCCACATTTCATGAAAATTTTTGCCCCACACAGTTGCCAAAACCAAACAAAAACAGCGAATACAATCAAAAGAGTTGCACTTGATAATTCCCTCTGTGCACATGTGCGTGCACGCAAGCCCCCCCACACACACACACACTTTTGCTTGGCCTAGCAACACAATGGGAATGTAAACACGTTGTTAATGCAGTTGCTCTCAGTTGGCTTCCCAGATGGCTTAAGTTCAATAGATTTTTTCCCCCTGATTTCCTCAGCTTCTCCTAGCAAGTGCTAAACAGCCATTACGCCTTTTCCTGCACATTGAGATTCATCTGCAGCTACTAAACTGCCTCCAAAGTGCTTCAATTTTGCATGAGGGCTAAGCTGGGGACTGGGAGACATTACCCGGTGCTGAAGGCCCAGATCATTAGAAAGAGCATGTAAACCCTCTGAACCAGAAATAAAAAGTGCAGAGATTTCCTTTGTAAAGTCCCAACTGCAGCTTTATATAAAACATGAACCTGTGGCAAGATTTTATGTGGTCCCTTTTTTCCTTCTAAATTTTATTTTTGATTTTTTTTTTCCTTTGCATATGTGTTCTATTTTTTTTTAAAGCAGAGAGAATTATTTCATAGTCAGGAACGTGTGAAATAATACCCATAAGCTATCATTATTTCTCTTCTTAGGACCCCGGATCCCTCTTCTCTTTTAATAGGGAAGGTACTTCAAAGTATTGCTAAAGGATCAGCCACATAATAGATTTTAAAAACAAAATTGAAACCTGCTGTGTAGCAAGAAGCTTTGAGGAGGGCTGGGTTGACTTTATAAGATATGGGCAAGAGACAGAAATCTATATTATTTAAGTCAGTATAGATGTAGGGTGTGTACAGATAGTGGATTATGGAGAGAGGCTGGGGTAGAACCTAAAGGGGATTGTGAAAATCATTGATGAGAAAGAAGTGACTGTAGCCTTCTCATTTTTCAATAGAGGCTTCCCTGTACATTGTTACCTAAAAGTCTTATTTGTGTTTTTCAAGGTGGACATATTTTTATCTGTACTTGATCTATGTTTCCATCTCTGCTGTCCTCCCAGTCTGCTTGTCTGACCACCTTCCCGTAAATTGAAAGCGTGCCCGTGGTCATCTGGAGCAGGTCCTTCGAGGGGGTGGCGTGGCGGGGCTGGCAATGTGAGTGTCCTGCAGCTCCTCACGCTGTGGGGCTGAGCCCGCGCCCCAAGCCCGTGGAGATGTGACAAAAAGCACTTATGATGAAAAGGTTGACTCCCTATCCTCATTTGGTATTTCCTTTGCAGTGGAATTTTTTGAAGTTATAACTTTTTTTTTTTTTTTTTTTGGTCTGTAGTGTATCCATTCAATAAGAATAAACCAGGCTCCTTTGACATGATTGCTCTATAATTATTTCTCTTTTTCCATATATTTGTGTAATAGGTCAGGCTACCATTTTTCTCAGGATTCTGAAAGTAAAAATGTACATTTATGATCAGATACAGCAGTTCATTATTTATCTCCAAACATATTTTCAAGGACGTTTATTAACCACTGATTTATTCAGCACTGAATATGCAAGTGGGATCTGACAGAAATGTGACTAAATGGGCTTAGAATAGAGTATGAAGTAAATGCATTCCAACTTGTAGGTAAAAAGAAAACCCTAGATGAATGATATGCGTATAAACATGCACAGTGAAGTTAGGTGCCTATGTATACTGTCTATATAACATACACATTTTATGCTGAAAGCCAGTTTTGTTTGTCAGCATGTTGTATGTATCTTTCAGATGGGTTAGTCCTCCCCATTAATTTCCCTTTACTAATAACATGGCTAATCATGAAAATGTCATCATCTTTATTAGTGTGAGTATCGTCACAAAATATTATTTACTGTGATTCCACACCTCATGACACTGAACTGTACATATTAAATAGCTAGCTTTCCTGTTTTCTCATAGAGATTGTTTATCCAGTAGGGTATGTATCCTTTGAAGGAAACACATTTGTAAAAGAAGGGAGGGAGAACAAAACTTTGCCTGGAGATAGGAAAAGATACATGATTGAAGCTTTTTGTTCAATTGACGGTATTATTTACTTACATAAATATCTCTCTCAGTGAATTGGAGCTCAGGGTAAGAAACAATCATTTTTTTCTTCTCTCTTTTTCTTTGTGATGCTGACACAGAATGGACACAAATACATTAGAAGTTAAAACACAGTATTCAGAATCGGGTGCCACTGTTCTGTTGTTTAAGGTTAAGTTTTTCTAGCTTTTATGAAAACACCAAAATGAGATTGCCCATAAAGAAATGATACTGGTAATTAAACATTAAAACCTCGTGTTTCACATCAATTTGTTTGTTCAACATTTATGTTGGAAGTGATACTTTGAAAAAGACTGCAAGCATACCATTCTGAAAATGAGATTTTTGTTATATAATAAGCAAATTGCTCTGTTTTATAGCATTTTGAGCATAATATTAAAATCACACATTCAGATATTTGAAAACTCTCAGAATTAAATAGAAATTCTCTGTGTATCTAACCAGATGTTGCCAAATAAAAAAAATGTTTTTAGTAATTTGAAGCTAAACACTGAATCATAGTAAAAAAAAAAGCATTGTGAGATTAATAAGTATTTTTGTCATCCATTTATCCAGTAGTCACTTAGAAAAACCCACTGTGTGCCAAGCATATTATTCATAGTCTATATCATTTAAATGTGCATTATGCTGAGCCTCAGTAACAGATCCCACCAAAGACAGAATAACGCAAAAGTGATACAATGATACATCTGTTTACATACCAGTTCCAGGAAGGTGCCCTTGGTTGTAGGGCAGCTCTGTTCCCATTGGTCAAATATGGACCCAGATTCATTTCATCTTGTGGTTCTGTCATCCTCTCTGGCCTCATCCTCTTCTGCACCCAGCCAGCAGGAAGGGAAAGACAGCAAGGAGGAGACCCACGAGCTTCTTCACCGGATTGCCCATGAAAGGTACAAGGACCTTCCACTCCCATTCTATTGTCCAAAATTGCTTTTGCCACTTCTAAGACAAAGAAAGCTAGAAAATGTGGTCAGATTGTCTTCCCAAAAAGATGTAAAGAGCTGGCAGTCCTTGCCCCTCAGTCTGTCCCTAAAAGTACTTAAAGATTTCTTTGACCCCCTTTTTACACTTTATGGTAAGTAGCAGGGGGAAAAATGCATTTTATAGATCATTTCTAGGCAAAATTGTGAAGCTAATAACCAACCTATTTCTACCTATGTGCTGTCTCTTTATTTTACTAGAAATGGGAATCATGGCCTCTTGAAAAGAAAAAAAGTCACTGTTCTGCATTTAGGTGTATTCATATATTGCATTTCTGTATTTTTTTTGGTTTGTATTGTAAATAATTCACATAATAAACAATGTTGTGAATTAAAAAAAAAAAAAAAGATTTCTTTGACCTCACAACAGTCCTGTGAGGTACACTGGGAAAGGGCTGCCTATTTTTACTGATTTAAAGTGTTTTTGTTTTGTTTTTTTTTTACTTGACAAAGAGAGAGATCACAAACAGGCAGTGAGGCAGGCAGAGAGAGGGGGAACCAGGCTCCCCGCTGAGCAGAGAGCCCAATGCGGGGCTCGATCCCAGGACCCTGAGATCATGACCTGAGCCGAAGGCAGAGGCTTTAACCCACTGAGCCACCCAGGCGCCCCTATTTTTACTAATTTAAAGTTTAAGAAAATAAGAAATGCAAAGTTACTCATGACAGTAGTCATTCCAGGACCCCTAATCATTAGGTTTTCTTCCTCTTGGTCTCATAGTCTAATTTGTCTACATTTTGTTCCCTCTGTCAGTGAAGACTTTCATGCCACAGGAAACAATTATTTAAATTTCATTTGACTTGATAATTCTTAATATTGCAGTGTCATTGTGATTTCCTAAAAATTCAGTGCCTTGTTTTTCCTACTGAAGTAGCTTTATCAGTTATAATGTATAATATTCCTGTCCAGTTCACCTGTCGTTTCTGGGCATAGGGGAGCACTGCAAGTCCTGGCGTCCTGGCAGTTCAGCCGGCCCAGGTGATTACTTCTAGCCAATGAGCTGTGTGAAAGTTATGTTCCTGCTGCTAAGCCAAGGCATTTAAGAGCAGGTGTGTGTTCTCTGTGCTCTCTTCTTCTGGCTCAATAACCATGGTTGAGGGGCTATAGGTTCAACAGAGATGCAGGCTAGATCACTAAGAGCGTTCATGTGGGACAGCTATCCTGGAGACTGTTGTGATGGAAAAATAGACTTTTATATCATAAAGCCTCTGAAATGAGGGGAGTTATTTAGGACACAGTATAGCGTAAACTATTCTAGCTTCTGAAATTTTGTTAGCTCATAGTAAGGGTTTACTCTGCAAAGAGCTTTACGCGTATCATCTCATTGAATCCTTAACAGAACCCATTGAATTAGGAATTTTAATTCCCATTGTCCTGTTGAGGAAAATGACATTTAGTGAGGTAAAGGAATTTTCCCAAGACCATACATCTAGTCACTGTAAAAAACGGAATTTGAACCAGATCTTCCCTAAAGATAATACCCTCCATTAAGTTAATTGTCAAGGATCAATTAAAAATAAGGTTTTATTGTCAAATCTGGATCAATATTGTCTTCTGGAATTCTACCTATAGCCTTAGGTTTATCAAAAACTAAATATATGTAACTTGGAATCAACAGAAGAGCAAAGAGACATACTCTGTATGAAAAAAAAAGAAAATTAGCTGTTTTGTACTTGGTTTCATTGTTTTTATTAAATCATCCCTCCCTTTGGGATGATAATAGAATGATTTGAGTAAGGATATCAGAAGATATAGAAATATTTTGAAATTTTTTGAAATTCGGAATGTATCGAAATATTTTGAAAAACTATCAGAACACATAGTTATTTTTTCAGTCCCTATATAAAGTTAAAATTGAAAATTGGTATCTCAGCAGTAGTTCAAATACATACTCCTCATGTGAAAATATGAAATGCTAATATTTTTCATTTTTACTTGGAATTTCACGAGTTAAATTTTCCTTCTTGTAAATTAATGAGTCATTCTTGAATATTAGAGTTCCTTTAAAAGACAAAGAAAAAATATTTTCATTGGTACTGGACCTGCGTTTACTCAGCTATTAAAAACAATTTTGAAGAATCTAAAAAACATTTTGATAACTCATCTCCCCTCCCCACCCCATTCTTAGTGTGAATGCCAAGCAGCTTCAAAGTTTAATTCAAAGTTGTGTTTGATGATGTCTTTCTGACTAGGGAAGGAGGTACAACTTCCATCATAACTAAAAGTTCCTCTCCTCTAAAATACATTTGGATATGGTCACATATCTTTTAAATAAGTATTAATAGTGTCCTAGGGAAAATATTTTTTCATTGATTCAGTAAATATTCATTGTAATGCCACAGAGACAGCATATACTGGCACAAATCTCTACCCTGATAGAGCTTACATTCTGGTTGGTAAGTGAAGAAAGACCCTGGAACACAAGATTGTGCTCATCAATTTTAAATCTTCATTAAAATGTGGAAGTTTGCTTATTTAACCCCAAATTAGAGCTAACCTATTTAGTAATTTCCATTCAGTTGAGTAATGTCCCTGTCTCACCTGTATAATGGAATATGGATATAAGGAATTCCTAATAGGTGAGCTTTGCAAGCATTTTGATTGCAGAAAAAAAGTAGACCATTCCACTCATCTTGTCAGGGTAACTTCACTTTATCTACACTTTAATGGTGTGAGAATCCTAGAGGATTGGTAAATCTCTTAAAGGTAAATCACTAAATTTTACTCCTGCTGTTCAAACTCCATATCATAGCCGGATCTACATTGCCCTGGATAATTGATGTCCCCACCCAGACCTGACTCTCCCAACTCTGCTGAAAAGTTCCACAACTAGCCATGTCTTTCTTAAGTGGGTGTGTGTCTAATATATTTTCCAATCATGGTGCTCCTCTCCTCTCCTGAATCTGTTAGTAACTCCAGCTCTAATTTTGTGAATAGAGTACAGTCGTATTCTCAAAATAATTGTTATTATTATATAGTGTGTATGTGTGTGTGTGTGTGTGTGTATATATATATATATTTAATTTAATATATATATATTTAATTTAAGAGATTTCCAGTACTTTTGTAGCTGTTATTCCATTTCTTTCCTCACAAGCCAAGTTCTTATCTTTATTTTGTAACTTAAGAAACCAAGGCTTCATGAATTTAGGACTTCCCAAAAGTCAGTAAATACAGGACAAGAATTTATTTTCTTATCTAAGGAAATTACTAGGTTGTTGTGTATTAGGTGGATATTTATCTACTATCCGAGTTGTCACAATAATTGCCCTGGATAAGTTGATTTTCTTTTTAAATGAGCCTTTCTAGTTTGGTTTAAAAGTTTCCTTAAGATTATGAAATATACTGCTTTTAAGACAAGCAAGTAGCTGTCCCCAATATACTGTGTATGAACTGTTATAAGTGGCAGTCTCTCCAGAGGTGATTGCTCTTAATGTTTGTTTCTAAATCATATGAGATGAGTACAAAATGAAAGCCCAGCAGTATGAGTAATTATTATTTTGGATGTATGTGCTGGTTTCCACCGTCAGACAGTATTTTCAGAGGTTCACCAAGAATATTGCTCTCAAGCTCTTAAGATTAATGACTTGATGTAAGATCACAAATCTGAAAACAGCTTTTGTAATAATAATTGAAATTAAAATTATTAAAATTCCATTAAAAGTAAATCAGATTAGTCTTGTTTACTATTTGAGAAAGATTAAGTTTCCTGAGCATCTGTCATTGAGAAAAAAACATCATTTTACCAATTTACCATTTTTACAGATTCCCCACTCTGCAGAACAAACTTCTCCAGCTGCCATTCAAGGCTCTCTGTGAGTCTCTCTTCTATCTAATTCCATGGTCTTATTTCTTTACTCCATTCATGTAAACTATTCTCCCCTGTAGTGCTCCATGCTTTTTCATCTCTGCCCTTTGGCTTTGTGCTATTCTATCCTCCTGAAGCGTCTTTGATTCCTCCCTGAGTCTTTAAACCCAAACCATGCTTCAGCATCAAACTCAAATATTCCATTTCCCCAGGTTTACCCTGATCTCTCCATCTGAAGCTGTTTCACGATAGCTGTCTTCATGGGGCTTTCAGAATTTTCCAAATAGTAGATTTCTTTTATTCAATAAACCAACAGATGGAAAATGCTAAATAAAACCACGTCGAAAGACTTGATGAGATGGGGCTCTGTCTTTACTTTGACTGTAGGGTTATATGGTTTAATAAATTGGGGGGAAATAGTGGCCATCCAAATTAAACATATTTTTTTATGGCAGAACGTCTGACCAAAGCCTTCAATACACTGATCAGTGTTCTGAGTTTCTAGGAGGAAGTTGTATTAAACAGAAATCCCCAAGCTTATTTGACCAAAGTACACCTTTAAAAAAAAAATTATTTATATATTTGACAGAGAGAGAGAACATGGAGCATGAGCTGGGTGGGAGGAGCAAAGGGGGAGGGAGAAGCAGGCTCCCCACTGGGCAGGGAGCCAGACATGGGGCTAGATCCCAGGACCCCAGGATCATGACCTTAGCCAACTGCAGACACTTAACCACTGAGCCACCAAAGTACCTCAAGAACACTTCTCTGAGACACAGTTTGAGGAATATTGATATAGTGAAAGGAACAGGAACATTGGATTCAGATAAATATGGCTGTAAATCCTGATTTTGCTAATCACTGACTGCATGAAAAATTGTTTAAATTCTGACCTCTGCTCTTTACCTATATAGTAGGTAAAGAATAACTAGTAAAGAAGTAACTAGAAGTAACTAGGTAGGTAGTAACTAGGTAAAGAGTAACTAGTAAAGAAGTAACTAGAAGTAACTAAAAAAGTGAAGAAGGAACTAGAAATTATCATGTAAAACAGGAAGTCAGGTCAATGACCTAGATATGAAATGCTTCCAAGCAACTCCCTTGACCCATTCAGTCCCAGCCATGTTATTCTTTGATTTTTAGGTAAATTCATCTTGATCACAAAGATAAAACATGTAATCAACAAAATTATAATATACCAGTAAATTGCAATTTTTAATAATACAAAGTAATTTTAGTTAATTAGATGGCCTGTTTATATATTAAATATTATATTAAAAATCCAAGGAAAACATTTCAGAGAAAAGTTGATAAATTCTGTGTTTACAGTGTCTTTTCCTGATGTAGTTTAAAGATTGTCAGATGACTTCATGTAACATAAAACCATGTCTTGATTGTAAAGTTTTGCCTTTCGGGTTACCATATTTTGATTATTTTAGTGAGTAGCTGAAATAATCATCAGGGTTTTGTTGTTGTTTTGTTTTGTTTTTTGGTATGACAGCCTTTTAAATAATGCTGCTATTTTGAGTGATTTTAATTTATATTAAGACATCTAGGGACACCTGGGTGGCTCAGTTGTTAAGTGTCTGCCTTTAGCTCAGGTCATGATGCCAGGGTCCTGGGATCAAGCCCTGCATTGGGCTCCCTGCCCAGCGGGAAGTCTGCTCCTCCCACTCCCACTCCCCCTGCTTGTGTTCCCTCTCTCGCTGTGTCCCTCTCTGTCAGATAACAAATAAAATCTTGGGGGAAAAAAAAAGATATCTAGTACTGATATGTACCATATTTTAGATCATATTAGTGAAACTAATAAGATTAAGCTCTGGAAGAAAGCATGAAAAAGAGACCATGCTAATTCGATAAAGTGTTGTAATATATCCCAGATCATCCTTACCTGAGCTTCATACATTTCCCATCAACCTCTGTCCTGTAAATGTACTATAATGAGATTTGGTCAAGAGACCTCTGCAGCTCTTCTCCCAGTAGAGAGAGTGTTGGAGGAAGTCGAATTGGTAGGTCTACACAACATGATGTCTCAAACCTTCCCTTTGCCTTATGAAAGATACAGTAATTAAGAAGATATACAACTCAGGCATACATAACACTTACGTCTAATGTGGGCTTAGTATGCTGTTTAGTGAAACGTACATGGGGCTCAGAAGGTGAGGATTTGATGACCACATGTTAAAAAATCTTCTGAGATGATGCAGGATTTTGGAGTATCGCCTAATAAACAAGATAAATGAACACAATGCTGGAGGTGATGTTTTGTCCATCTTTACAATTTCTGGAATTTAATGTAATTTTTGACATTAGCGGACTCTTAATGTTTGTTGATGGTACTACAGATTATATTTCTCAGGGAATGTAGATATTGTTTAAATAATTATACAACAGTATTCGTCATGTATTTGTGATCATTTTTATAATAATCTCTAAGAAAACAATATTTTTGGTGCCTGAACCCTATTATAAAATTAAAATTTTGCTAAAGGTAAGGAATAAATATCATTTTACCAGATTTTATTGCCGTATGCATGAATAGCCATACAAAGATCCAATCAGAGGTTTGCATTTGCATCTGGATTTCTAAAATCATTTGAAACTCCCTATTAGCAAGTGCATATTCATATTCATTATAAGACTTCTTGATATAGCATGCTAATTACTTGCCTGCACTCTGGCTCCCAAACCACAATGAATCCTATTATAAAAGCAGATCAGTGCAAACTTCAAACAGCATGCATCCTGGAGATGCCACTATTAAAGGAAGAATGCTGATGGAAAATCTTTGATCTTATCAGACATGATGGAAAATACCCATTTGTATTTGAGTAAATCTGTAGAACGAAGCATTTCCCCCCACCCTTAAGTAACCTGAAACCAATTTCAAGTTCCCAAATGCTCTTCAAAGCCGCCTGCCTTGGAAGTAATGCTGATGGCATTACAAATTTCAAGGCAGCTTCCTTTTTCCATCTCAGGACTTCAAGCAGATTTAAAATTTTACTTTCAAAGAGAAAAGATATTACCTCCTTTTACCCAAACCACTAGCCTCTGGTTTGTTGAGCAGAGTGTCATAGGTAATGAACTTACCTACGGTAATGAAAAGATGGTATATAACAAAGTATCTCAGAGCTTGACTAATGCAGCTGATTGTAGGGCATTCTAAACTGTAAGTGTTGAGAGATTTCCTGCTTCAGTTCTTTCTTGGTCTAGTGTGGTTGATGAAAAGTTGGAATGTAAACTTTGGGCATGTGGCAGGACAACCCTACCCAACTCATCAATCCATCTCCTCCTGAATGGGGTGTCTATGAAGCTGAAGACAAAAATTGGTGTGTGCTTGACTGCTGCACCCACAGCGAGCCTGAGCCACGCAATTCAAAACATTCATACTGTGAATAATCCCTGTAGCAGGAGGGTTGGTCTGTGGCTTCTTAAAAAGCCTCAGATTTGTGGTCAGTAGAAACATCCATGAGCCTATTTGGGCTGAAGGATACACTGGCCCTAGTGAAGTTGCCCTAGCATTTAATTAGGTTTCCTGTAATTGCTTTAAGTAGAATAGCAAGGAGGGGAGAGTGGGGGATGAGGAATGAAACCTGAGGTTATCATCTTGGGACACAAAATATTTGTGTGTGGTTTTAATATCCTGAGCCCATTTGTTGCTGCCCTGCATTTTGGAAGAAGCCATTACAGTTCTGAGGAAACACATACTATAGGTTTATCAGCCCTTTGGTGACTGTAAATTTCCTGCAACAACTTTTAAAGGAAGAGTTTTGTTTCCAGTAACGGAATTTCTTCATGAAGAGAGGAGGTATAAACAAGTAAAACTAGCAAAAGTATGAAATTCCAGAGAGTGGAATAAAAAGAAAAGTGGGAGGCAAGAGGGAAAGCTGTGCTCCCATCTTTCTGTGAATGTCTAGAGATCAGATAATGAGAATAATTACAGTAGAACAGGAAAATGAGAGGACCTATGCAGGGATTAGGAAAGTGGAAAGGAAATAGTGTTTTTTGTTAGTAAGTTGGGATTTCTGCTGTGGAGATTGTCTTATTATTTGGACATTGACTAAAATAATACACTAACCTTTTCATGGAGGGGTGAGGGATTTAGATATGCCAGTTACTTGAAAAGTATTTTTTTTTTAAGATTTTATTTATTTATCTGAGAGAAAGAGAGAGAGAGACAGCATGAGTGGATGGAGGGGCAGAGGGAGAGGGAGAAGGAGAAGCAGACTCTCTGCTGAGCAGGGAGCCCGATGCAGGGCTCGATCCCAGGACCCCAGGATCATGACCTGAGCCAAAGGCAGATGCTTAACCAAATGAGCCACCCAGGTGACCCTTGAAAATTCTTTTCAAATGGTCACTGTGTAAACATAAAAGGCTTGCTTATTTTCAAGACTTTAAAATCACTTTAAATATGTTTAATAAACTTTTGGCCATAGAGTTGCCCCATCAGGACCTTGCCCTACCTTGGGCTTATAAAATCCACTTTCCTGGGCTTCACTTCAGTTCAGGGACCCTTGAATGGATGTAAGGCCAGAGCTGTTTCTATGACTCAAGTCCTCTCAGTTCTCGATAGAAAATATTGCTTATTTTCCCAGTGAGACAGCATCTATTTCTGTTGGGCATTCATTAATTTCCCTGAGGGCTTTTACCCATTTGAGCATGCTCTAGGTTTAAGGGTAAGTTCTGGAATACTCTTTTTTAGTGTCTTTAGATGACACCTTCATATCACCTATACCAAGAAGTCATAGTCAAACAGTTTAAGAAATCATACCTTCTAGGAACTAAGCTCTATATCTCGTACATATCATACATACATAGACACACACACACACACATACAGATAGATATTAATTCTCATTTGATGATGCCATCTACTTGCTTAAAACACTTTAATGATATCCATGACGTTCAGAAAGAAATTCTAAATCCCAAACATGGTGTGCAACAGATTCTCAAACTGTAGCATACATCTAAATTCTTTGGGTGCATGTTAAACCACAAATCTCTGGGCCCAACTCTCAAGGTTTCTTATTCGATTTGAGTCTGGAGTGGGACCCAAGAGTTTGCACTTCCAACAAGTTCCCATGTGATGCTGATGAAACTGTTCTGGGGCCACACTTTGAGAACCGCTGGTCTACCTCACTGTGTTTTGACTGATCTTTGTCTTGTCTCTAGCTTCATCTCATGCCACTATTGGTGCTCAGCTGTCTTCTGGGTTCCCAATCTCCTCATTCTCTTTCGTGTTTCTTCCCATATGTTCTGTCCCTCCCCCTTAGATAATATAACCAACCTAACTCATGTTCAATCCTTCATATGAAGCTGGGTTCACTCGTTATTCACTCTCATTTTTCTCTATACTTCTCCTTTGTAGCATTGAACACAATTGTAATGAAATAACAAATTGCATAATCTGTAGCTAATATGTACTCCCTTCACAATGATAGAAGTTCATTGGGGGTAATGACTATCCTACTCATCAGAGATTCACAAGTCCCTAGGGCAATACCTTTTCCATAACCGATATGAAATAAATATTTGTTCAATGAATGAATGAATGCATACATGAATAAAAAGTACAAAGCAATATATTTCATGTTTCATACTGTGCTTATACTTAACCCTAAGGGTCTCCCTGTTAGTTGTGTCAATAGGCACTTCATTCTGAAATAGTATGCAGGAAAATTGGCAGTTGCCCACATACATTGTTCAGATGTTCCTTCAGAGGCACATTGCAGAATGACTCTCTGAAATAGGCTTTGATTTATCAAGATAAATACTCTTCAAATGATAATCCCAGATTCTTAGTTCAATTTTTGTTATTCAGGATTGCATAATGCTATAAAATAAGATACAATTATTTGAGCATTTTAGCCGGAAGCCACTTTAACAGGATTTTGGTTACATTACAATTATAGAGAAACATTTGGGCTTTCAAAATATTATGCATGAAAACTTTAAAGTCATACATTCTTTGGGTAGAAGAGCAGGGATTTGTTAACTAAGACTAGTATTTTTTTTTTAAAGAAAACAGTTTGCCTTAATAACTAAAAAACAACTATAAAAATAACTTAGCTTTAGATAATCACCACATATTTATATAGTACTGGGTCATATTATAATAAAACCTGATATATTACATATAAATATAAATTTATGATTTATGTACTTATGATTATAGTTTTAGGTCATTCTCATTCCTTGTTAAAGAGTTGTTAAGGAAGACTCAGTTATTGTAAAACTATGTAAAGTGTTGTAAAACTGTATATAGCTATATAGTACCAGATGATACTATAATAAAATGTGATATATATTTATATACATAAACCAATATATATTTACAATTTATATACTTACGATTATAGTTTTAGTTTATTCTCTGTCATTTCATGGGAGGAGTTAGAAAGATTTAATCATTGTAAGGTTATATATAGCACACGAATATCTTACCCGTGACCTATATAATGGGGGGTACAATCCTTAGAAGATGTGAAATCCATGTTCATGTTTGACTATACCAAGGAAGCTAACTCAGTGGAGGGTGAATATTTGTCCAACTGTTTGGGAAAAAGTGTAATTTTGTGCCATGATAGATCTACTCCACTTTCATCTTCCGATGAAAGCAGAAGATTTGAAATAGCAAATTAGAAAATGAAAAAGTTGGGCGTCAAATAATGAGAGCCAGAGGACGATCACAGGTGGAGAGAGACCGTATCTGGGATGTTGATCGATGGCATCAAGATGGATCACTGAGGGGAATTACATGGTATGATGTTTTGTAGTTTGTTAGTAGAAGGCTTCTCCTGACTTGAATCTCCCTTTCTCTTGGTAGGTCTCATTGTCCGGGAAGTAAGCATTGAGATTTCACGCCAGCAAGTCGAAGAACTCTTTGGGCCTGAAGATTACTGGTGCCAGTGTGTGGCCTGGAGCTCAGCAGGCACCACAAAGAGCAGGAAGGCCTACGTGCGCATCGCATGTGAGTCATCGCATACGGACACCCTGGGCTTCAGAACCTGGGTGGACTGTAAGCAAATGAGGACCGTGACTGGCTCTAGATTCAAAGAACCCTGGTCAGAACTCCCAGATTTCTGCATTTGAGCTACACGTTCCCCTTAAGTCACCAGAATATTATTATTATTATTGTTATTTAAAGATTTTCTTTATTTATTTGACAGAGAGAGACACAGCAAGAGCAGGAACACAAGCAGGGGGAGTGGGAGAGGGAGAAGCAGGCTTCCCGCCGAGCAGGGAGCCCGATGTGGGGTTCGATCCCAGGACTCTGGGATCATGACCCGATCTGAAGGCAGACGCTTAATGACTGAGCCACCCAGGTGCCCCCAGAATATTATTTTTTGTTTCAAGACATGGACAATGTCTCTTTAGGGATATGAAAGACTTAGTGATATTTTTTAAAGATGCTGAGTTTTCTTTTTTTTAATCTGGTAAGAATTAGGCTACAGGATAACCAACTATATTCCTTTAATGAGTTTATTCTGCCAATGTGTTAGAACAATGTTGATTAGTTTTACTATTGGAAATAGAAATTACCCATACAAAGCTTCTCTATTTATATTTTGGAACCATTTGAATGCCTCAAAATACACCACTTTTTCCAAACTGTGTTAAATTCTGGAGTATTCATGCTTATGAAGAGGTTAACACAAAACAGGGTTCCATAAGCAAATAAATGTGGGAAATATTTTTTTTGGACGAAGTTAAATAGGTTTATTCATTGCAAATTCTCAGATTTTTAAATATGCTAATGAATACTATGCCTAAGAAAGAGATGTAGCCTGCAGCTCTTTCTGCAGGCCCCTTTTCTCAATGAGTGCTATTCACGTCTTGAGCAGCATGAATGCTGCTTTAATCTGTCTTACGGTTCCATATTGAGATATTTTCTTAAATCTGAGACCGCTGAAATCCATGTGAATTATATTATTTGAACTCTTTGTATGTCTGCATTTTATTAAATTGTTAGTGATGGATGTCAGTATCACCCACCTATCATGCATCACTGAGTCCCAAAAGTCTTGGCTCTGAGGCTTCTCCCAATTCCGTACTCTGCTCTTCCCTTCCCTTCTACTTGATCTAGATCACAGCCCCTGCAAACACGCCCCAGTTAATCCCCATGGCTCCCGTTGTTTCCCTTTTCTAGTCCGTCCTCCATATTACCACAAATGCAATCTTCCTGAAACTCAGATCTCTGCACAGATTGCCTCCCCCACTGCTAAAATGTTACAGTGGCTTGTGAGATAAAGTAAAGATCCCTTACGGTGCCATATGCCATCATACAAATGTGCTAGGGCTGACATACAAAGTACCACAGACCGGGTGGCTTAACCAGCAGAAATCTCTGCTCATAGTTCTGGAAACTGCAAGAGTGAGGTCAAGGTGCCAACAGTGTTGGCTCCTCCGAGAGCCTCTCTCCTGGGCCTGTAGATGGTTGATTTCTCCACATCTTTGCATTTGCACAAATGCCTCTGTAATGCCAGGCCCAAATTTCTCTTCCTGGAAAGACACCAGTCGTGTTGGATTAAAGCCATTCTAAAGGCCTCATTTTAACTTCATCACCTCGTTAAAGGCCCTGTCTCCAAATGAAGTCACATTCTGAGGTCCTGACGGTGAGGGTTTCGACATGTGAACAGTTCAGCCCGTGACAACCATATTTCATGGTTTACACATTCAACCCATGTTTCCAGCTCCAACCACAGAGAATGTTTCCATTTTCATCACACTAGATTAGCAATACTATGATGTCCGTGCTTTCCAGCTGTTGTTCACACCGAATGGTTTCACCCTTCTCTTATTTCTCTTCGTTATTTGTAAACGTTCATTTATTTAACAATATTTAGCAAGCATTTAGTCTGTTCTTGGGACAGTTGTAGGTATTGGGTATGGAGCTAAAATCAAAACAGGTAATGATCCCTGCCTTCGTGGAGTTTATGTTCAGGTGGGCAAGGGCAAACTCAAAATCAAATAAATGATAATCATGACCAGAGCAGATGGTAAGCGCTATGAAGAGAAGTAAAGCAGGAAAAGAGGGTATGTTGTGCTGGGGGAGGGTGGTCAGGGAACTGCTCTGGAAGATGTTCATAGTTGAGGAAACCTGAAGGAGGGGCCAGGGGACTCAGGCAGAGAGAGCTGCACGTGCCAAAGATACCAATACTCAGAGGCAGGCATGCGCTACCCTTCCCAGGAGGATGGCCCAGGACACTGTGGGTCTAATGGCTTTGGTTCTTAGCTTGAGAAGAGAACTTTGGAATATTTTCAGCAGAGCAATTCATGACCTGACTTCCGTGTTAGCAGAATCACAACTTGTGTTGAGAATAGGTCAAGGGTAGAAGCACAAAGCCCAGTTATGAGGCCGTGTCTATGAGAGATGTTAGACTTGCATAGATTAGAAGCAGCAAAGGGAGTGCAGCCTAGCTCCTGAATGCAGCACTTCTCCTTATCTGTGGGGGGAAGAGGGGTGGGGTCTGTTCCAAGACCCCCAGTGGATGCCTGAAACCACAGATAGCACCAATCCTAATATAGGCTATGTTTTTTTCTGTATATACCTATGATAAAGTTTAATTTCTGAATTAGGCACAGTAAGAGATTAACAACATTAATGATAAAATAGAACAATTATAACAATATACTGTAATAAATGTTAGTGCATGTGATCTCTCTCTCAAAATATCTTACTGTGCTATACCCCCTCTTCTCGTGATGCTGTGAAATGATAAAATGCCTGTGTGATGAGGTGAATGACACAGGCATTGTGACATAGCGTTAGCCCACCCTTGGCTTTCTGATGATAAGTCAGAAGGAGGCTCATCTGCTTCAGACCTCAGTTGACTGTGGCTAACTGAAACCGCAGAAAGCAAAATGGCAGGCAAGGGGGGGCTATTGAATATTTAAAGATGGAGGTAATAGCTTTTGTTGAGAGCTTGGAGGTGAGATGTGAAAGAGAGAAAAGAAAAAATGATTCAAGAGGCTTGAGCTTTTTGAAGAATTTGTTTCAGATGTCCTTAGTGAAGTCATTCCTGTCTCATGGGTCTCTGGAGAGAGAAGCATTCCCTTCTCAATCCTTTCAGAGTAGTGTGTCCATTCTCTTAATATAGGGCTTGTCTCAGTTAAATTATATTCACTTGTTGTAATGTCTGTGTTTCATGCCAGCAAGTTCTTTGAAATCAATTTTGCTTAATTCAATTTTGCTTAACTTTATATCTTTCGTGCTTAGGACAATGCCTAGAACATCATAGATGTTTAATAAATTTTATTGAATTAAAACTGTTATAAAAAATTCTCAGTAAAGTTTATTAAAATGCTATATATTAATCTTTCCTCTCAGAGCATATCTAAAGAGATTTTCTCTTTGTCTTATACGGATTCTCCAGGAAATAGACTCTGAGATGGGGACATGAATGCAGGCAACGTTTTGAATAGTACTCTTAGGAATAATACCCACGGAGGAATGCAGGCCGTAGGATTGGGCAGGTATGAGAAATTGAGCTGCAGGGCAGATATGACAAAGGATGGCCCCATAGGGAGCTCTGGAGCTCGAATGGCCCTTCAGATTGCCCCACCTTGAGATATAGGGAGTGAGTGGGCCTTTGTTCCTCCACATAGACCAATCAACGGATGTCGGCCCCTGCTTGCTTCCCAGCCCCTACCAGCTTGTGTGAACTGGGTCAAGTCAGCTCTCCTCAACTGAGGGTGGTTCCAGGAGAAAGACACAGAGCTCTCTCACAGGCAATACTCCCAAAAAGTGGGGTCAGTCCTGAAAAGGGATCTCATTGGCATATGCCTCCATTCACTATAGTCATTTACCATGAATCTTGAAGACTTCATTTTATTAACTATGAAACCAAAAGATATTTTTAAACATTTTATAAAGAAACAAGAGACTAATTGTTTTGGTCAAATATTTAAATGAATTCAAAGTTAGCTTCTGACTATAATCAAAAGAGGTACAATGATATAAGAGGTACAAAGATATCTTTATCTTTCATTGCTATGTGTTTATTAATATCAATTATAATGAATATTTTAAATTGCCAATTTATATTCCATACTAAATTGATTTGCCTAAAAGCTGAAGTTTAAGGACTGCAGAGTTCCAAATGAGGAATCTCTTATTATGCAAATTCCATATATATATACATATATATAATATCATTGCATATGTATGGTGTGTGTGTATACATATATATATACACACTCTATATATGTCTCTATTCTCCACATAAAAATTAAATACGTGTAAACCCCATCTTTCTTTGCAATGTATTATATGAACTTTGCCGAACGTAATTTGACATTTTCAAATAATAAGAAAACAAACTCTTTTAGTAAAATGTTAATTTGCCCATAGCACCTTTTCATCTTCATGCAATAAGATTGAAGAACAGTTTGCCTGTAGTCATAGTTTACTGAACTCAGATGTGTCTGTGGCCAAAGAAAACCATCCGATATGTAAAGATGTAGTCATATAGATTCATATCATGCTTAAAAAAGAAAAAAAGGTTAAATTTCAGTTCTCTTTGTTAAGACTGATTTCTACCAAGCAAGTTCTTGGTAATATTGCACACAGCTTGAAGATTTCATAGTTTGCCCTGTTTCAAATGACCCTGTAGGGCTTTGCCCAGTAATATATGACAGATGGCCATCACATAAACTGCAATTAAAGTTTAAATTTGTCCCAGGCAAAGATAACTATGATGCTAATGTTAAATAAATGCAATTACGTCTCACCTAACTAGACTTATACTCATGTGTATGGTGGAGGGGCTCATTGTTCTTTCACAAAAAAAGCCTTTTTTTCCAGAAGTTGATGAGGCAGGAATGAATATTGGCTATGTGTTTATTTGCTTATAATATTTCATTTATTCAAACTATATAAAATATAAAAAGAAGTTTGTGACACAATCAAGGCAGAAGAGAAAAAAAGGAAATATGATGAAGTTAGAATTTAGCCAGGCATGGGCTGAGACCATGACATGCCTGCTCCAGAATGCCACACATTTACTAGAGGACCGTGCCGGCGTCCGACATGGGTACTGTGGCTTCCATTGCAGAGCGAGGAGTTGCTTCTGAGAGACTCAAGTCTATCCTAAATAGAGCCTTTATGGTAATATGGCTACCAGTTTCATTGGGTTGTTTCTTCCGGTATCCCTTGTTATAAAGCCAGTGGGAAAAGTCCTAGTGTTAAGGTAGGAATAAATTGAGGCAAAATGTTAGCAAATACTGTTATTCTTTGGGCAATGTCTTGGTTTTGATAGGGCTGCTATTTTGATGTTGTCATTGTTGGTGATGTGGTTGTAGTAGTTTGTGGAGAGGGATGTAATGTCAGTAGCATAGTGGAATGCTTAGAGCATAGGGTTTGGAGCCAGGCTGACTTATGTCCAGATCCTAGTTCCATCACTTACTAATACGACCTTGGTCATGTGACTTAACCTTAACCCCTCTGAGCCTTAGTTTCATCAACCGTGAAAAGCAAATGATAGGGTTATTTTAAGATTAAATTGGATAAACTTGTAAAGCCTATGGCATAGTGCCAGACACAAAACAAATGCTCAGTGAATGATAGTAGGTGTTTATAACAATAGATACTATGATTTAAACTTTATTTGTGCATTTTGAAAACTTACCCGTACTGAGTTAACATTTTTTTCTTTTTTTTTTTCCTGAGTTGACATTAAAAACTAAAAAGTCTCTTCTTGTTTTACAACTTCGTGTCCCAGGCCTTGGCTCTCAATCCTAGAGGATGAAATTCTCTGCCAATTCACATACAATTAGATTGTAATTTTTCCCCCATGCCTGAGGATGGGGGAGCACTCCATATGGTCACCCTTCTCCTACAATTCAGGAGTCAGAGTGGATTTATGTGCACAGAGAATCCATCTTCCTGGGAATGGCAGGATAGTTCCTAAGGATTTCTTTCTTTATTCTGTGTGCAAACCAATAAGTCACAAAGGCCGCTGGCTACAGATTGGAGTATGATAGCTCCTGAGAAGAATGAAGGCAGATCAAGGTGGCCTTCTCTGCTCATCTCTCATTTGTCACTCGTCCATTTCCCTGGGATCAGAACCACCTTGTGACCACCTGTGAGTTTGGACCAAGCCTTATTCATATTTGTGAGTCTGCAGTGTCTCTCTAATACTATTTAGGATAGCAATGTCCAGTGACAGATAATGCCGGCCACCTATGTCATTTAAACTTTTCTAGTAGCCAACCTTAAAAAAGTAAAAGGAAACAGGCAAAATTAATTTTAGTAATATATTTTTTTAGTGCGGTATATCTCAACTATCATTCTAACAAAGTAACCACGTATTAATGAAATACTTTATATTCTGTTTTTCATGGTTATCTTTGAGATCTGCTGCATTTATACCTGCAGTACTTGTCCATTAAGACTAGCCACAGCTCAGTTGTTTGAGCCCCATGTGGCTAGTACTGGACAGATGGGCTCTAGAATTAATGATTAGAATGGCGGCACTGTTTCAGTCACCTCATTTCTCACCTCACATAGTTACCTGTTTTTTCTTTTAGTGAAAACACTTAAAATTTACTCTCTTAGCAAATTTCAAGTACATAATACAGTGTGATTCACTGTAGTCACCATACTGAAGAAAACTATCCCCAGAACTTACTCATTTAGTAACTGAAAGTTTATACCCTTTGACCAATACTTACATGGATTAGCTCATTCAATCCTTGCAACAATTCCATGTGAAGGGTGCAATAATTACTATTTTACAGATGGGAAAATTGATAATAAAGGGAGATTAAAAATTCTGCCTGAGTTCACAGCTGGTATATGGAGAAGGTAGTCTGACCAGCAAGAGAGTCTATGCTTCTAACAAATACTCTGGGTACGGAGAAGATAGGAGGTGACAGTGATTTTTATGTCAGGTGGTAGTTCACAAAATTATCTTATTTTCCACGGCATAATGTTATAAGCTCACTGTTATTTTGTGCAGAAGTATCAGAAGGCCTTGGGTTCCTGCCTCTCCCCTATTGCTTGGTCTGCTCCAACCTCACCGCCTTCCTTGTTTCCAGAATGCAGTACACTCATTTCAAATATAGGCTATTTGTAATACCTGTTCTTTCTCAACGGGAATATTCTTTCCCAACTCTTAAATGTGGCTTATGCTCACTCTTGTCTTTCATTCAGGTTTCTGCTGAAGTGTCACCTCTTCAGAGGGGTCAACCCTGACAGATCTACCTAAAGCCCACTGATCCCAACTCTGTTACTCTCTTAACCCAAACCTGCTTTAGTTTTTCTTGAGAGCATTTCTCTTCACCATTACTTGTTTCCTTTTATGTTGACTGTCTCCACCACCAGAATATAAGCTTCACAAGATCAGGCACTTTATTTTCTTTATCGTGATTCCCCCAGTGCCTAAAAATAGTGTTTTGCACATGGTTGGTGCTAAGTAACTGAAGACATAAATAAATGGAATGAAATTGAATTGAACTGAAAGCATACACTGGGACAAAGTGATATGTTATTCAATGCTAATGATACGTTCTTTTAGTAAAAATGTTTTATCACCCAAGTAATTCAAGGACATCAGGTAAAGCGATTTCTTCTGTGCCCCCCCCACTTCAAACCTCCAGTACATTTTTTTTTTCCTCCAGTACATTTTTGTACTTATTTTCTTCATAACACTTATCAACTTCTCACCTCCTATGTATTTGCTTATTTATTATGATCATGGGTTGTAGCCTATCTCCCCCACCTCCTTAGAAAGTGAGATCCACGTGGGCAAGGATTTTTGTTTGGTTTGTTCACTGATGAATTCAAAATGTCTGGCATAGTGCTGGACCTCAATTATTAATTAATTAACTAATTAATTAATATTTCTGTTGTATGGCAATAGTATCTTCAATTAAATAGATGTACTCTTGTGAATGATTGTGAATTATTATATACAGAAGTCATTGCTCATGGCCTTCTATGTTTTTTTTCCATTCCCTACCTGTCTACAGGGCAGAAGACAAGATTACATCATACTAAATTACAATGATTTGACCAAATAATACATTTCTTTAAGCAGGTGTTCTGAAAGATTTAGGTTATACCATGACAGAGTCTGGCAGCCTAACACCAGATATCTTGGTAGAGTTTGGCCGGTTTACCAGCACACCAGAATAAACGGCCTGTTTACTAACATGCATTTCTGAGGTGTGGTTTGATCCCTTGTGCAACCATTTAAGCCCCTGATAAGCCAATTATAACTTACAGAGGCCAGATTTTGTATTAGATAAGATTAACTGCATAATTGAGACCTTTTTAGATGGTAAGACAGAAATCTTAAACCATAAATTTCTTCGTGTTTCATATAAATCTCAACTGTTATATTAAAAAGTTGATCACATAGTTCCTATTTCAAGATTAAAAACCATAAGACATACCTGATTGCATCAGTCTGTATTTTTCCAAACATATTTTCTATTGTATTTGTACAGAAATTCCCCAGATCCGCAGAGTTCCCACAAATCCATCGACATTTATAGCTCATGTTTATTCTGAGAGGTAGACAACCAGTTGATAAAACACTATCTCATAAGTTATATTTTGGAGAAATCAGCTATCTATGTGTTATAGGCAGGGCTGGTAACCCACTGGACAAAAATATGTCATTAAAGTAATGTTTTCTGCTGGATGAAAAGGGAAGTTTATGGCTAAACTGCTTATTTTCAAAAAAAGCTTGTCTGCAATCATTGCATTCATTTCTTTATACTCCGAGAAAGAGCCTTAACTTTTTGATATGTCAGGTTCCTCATCTATAAAGTTGGCATGTTTCTTATTATTTGTCCCTAAGACATACCTTAAAAAATATTGTGATGGCATATAATCATTTTTTTTTCTAAAACTGAAGATGCGGTGTGAATATAAAAGAGTGGCTTGTATGAGTTTTTTCTTCCTCTTCTGTGTAATGGATGTCATTTGCAGTCCTAGCTCTAAAATATTTATTTTTAAAAAAAACCCTTGAGCAAAACTGAATACAAATATGTTTGTTCTATAAATGCCCCAAAGCCAAGAAATAAAAAGAAGAATGGCTTAAATGTGTTTCCCTTCTGCAGGGACTTTTTACACTCAGGATTTCTCTGTTTAAATGACCTCTGTGCCATAAGGGATAGCCATCCCTGAGTAAAACTGAAGACTTTGCCAAGATAATCCTTCTGCTGATTTCCTTAAAGATCATTCCAATTCTATCCCTGGATATAAACTATGATATTATTGGAATTGTCCATTGTAAATTCCTAGAGTGGTCAAAAACATTACTTTAAAAAAAAAAACATTACTTTTTTAAAATGTTGAAAGAGGTTACAACCCACAGCAAATATCATTCTCAATGGGGAAAAACTGAGAGCTTTTCCCCTAAGATCAGGAACACGACAGGGATGTCCACTATCTCCACTGCTATTCAACATAGAACTAGAAGTCCTAGCCTCAGCAATCAGACAACCAAAAGAAATAAAAGGCATCCAAATAGGCAAAGAAGAAGTCAAACTCTCACTCTTTGCAGATGATATGATACTTTACGTGGAAAACCCAAAAGACTCCACCCCAAGACTTCTAGAACTCATCCAAGAATTCAGTAAAGTGTCAGGATATAAAATCAATGCACAGAAATCAGTTGCATTTCTATACACCAACAGCAAGACAGAAGAAAGAGAAATTAAGGAATCAATCCCATTTACAATTGCACCCAAAACCATAAGATACCTAGGAATAAACCTAACCAAACAGGTAAAGAATCTGTACTCAGAAAACTATAAAGTGCTCATGAAAGAAATTGAGG